>JALMGF010000133.1:2137500-2801487 GCA_023333645.1 Sceloporus occidentalis
GTCAACATAATAAGAATGTCGGAGTAGTATGATCCCATTGTTAAAGGACATATCTGCTTTTGTGCTGGGTGATGGGAAGGCCCAGAAGGAGGCCCACTTGGTGCATGGGGTCCCTCTCCTGCAGCAGGGTTATTTGCAGAGAGACACACAGAATCTCTTTATCGAGTATGATCAGTGATCAAAGAGTTCCTCCTACTTTAAAGAATAAGAAGCTCTTGGTGTAGTCACATATTGTAGTCAGTAAGAGTGGAAGCTGCATGGCTGCCTGCTGCTAGGGTTAATCCAATGGTGAAAATTACAACATCAGGACCCCAGCCTGGAAGATGCAGGTACAGGAAAAGAGACTCTGCAGGTAGAAGCTGGGGGGTTTGTTTTTGATGTAAGAGAGGTTTATTCACTAAAAGAAGAGTTGGCAGTGCACTTTAATCTGCATTATAAAGGTCCAACCTTAGTGAGCTTCTTCTACAAGAAGATCTTGGTCCTGTATACTGTATATTTGAATCAATGCAATTTCTTCCAAGTCTCCTCACCCAAGTTATACATTATACAGGACCAGCTCTGCCCTTCTTACTGGAGAAACCTGCACATGTTGTGGGCTTTCATAATTAATAATACAGTGGGGAGTTAGAACCAAACTCTCTTGCCAACTCTTCCTTTAGTGAATAGCATTATGTGTTTGCCTGTGCATGTGTGAATGTATGTGCATTATGCCTACATGTTTCCATCATATACTGTATATTTTTATACTTATGTCTTGCTCAAAAGTAAGCTGTCTGAGGGGCACTGCAGCAAATGCTCCACAGCCCTAGCGTTCTTACTGGTCCATACCTTTCACCTGTCCTGCGACACGTGGCGATCATTCTCCCTCTCTGACACTGCACATCGGGAAAGTACATCACTTCTCCTTGGGCAATGTCAGGATGATTGCTACACTTAGCGGACCTGATTAGATCACCACTCAGTGAGGGAGGTATAGGCCACAAGGAATATACAAGAGGAAGTGGAGGATATATATCCATTAGTGTATGTATATATATATATATATATATATATATATATATATATATATACTAATGGTTCCAGGCTGCTATCATCTCATTGATCCTAAAGAAACCCTTGCTTGATCCAACATCCCCATCAAATTACCATCCGGTTTCCCTTCTACCAGTGGCGGCTGGTGGGTAATTCCAATGGGGGTTCACAATATAAACATTTTGAAAATGAAATGTAAATTTACTACTTAATGTACAGGTTAAAATACATTTCCCTAAATTAACCCTAAAGACCCCATCAACCGTAACTGCCCCTAAATTAACCCTAAACACCCCATCAACCATAACTGCCCCTAAATTAACCCTAAACACCCCATCAACCATAACTGCCCCTAAATTAACCCTAAACATCCCATCAACCATTACTGCCCCTAAATAAACCCTAAATACCCCATTAACCATAACTGCCTCTAAATTAACCCTAAAGACCCCATTAACCATAACTGCCCTAAATTAACCCTAAACACCCCATCAACCATAACGGCCCCTAAATTAACCATAAACACCCCATCAACCATAACTGCCCCTAAATTAACCCCAAAGACCCCATCATTGGCGGGGCCAATCGTTAGAGTGACTGCAGGGATTGCAGTCAGACACGGGGGGGGCGGGGAGACTCCGGGCTGGGCAGGAAGTGTGTTGGCTGGGAGCAGACAGCTGGGAGCTCCTCCTCCTGTTCGCACAGTAAAAGTTTTACTGTGCGAACAGAGATCAAATGGGCAGCTCAGCAGGCACTTTAGCGAGCGTGGCAGCAAATGAGCCAAATAGGGTTTCTTCCTATGGATAGGCATTGGCAGGCTACATCAAGGAACAGGAGGCTTCATGGCACGTGAACCCCAAAGCGCAAAGGGGGAAAAATTGCACAATCCATCAAATTTGAATCTAATTTAGATGAATTTAGATCCATTTTAATTTAGATGAATTTTTGATAAATTTTGCATTTTTTTTTTCCTTTTGCGCTTGGGGGTTCATGTGCGCATGTGCTCCTATGGAGGAGCCTCCACTGCCTTCCAAACTGATGGAACGATTAACAAAATTTCTCTCCACAAACTCAGCATTATTTCACAGCATTCCACCAAGACCGCACTCACTACCTCTCTGTAGCCTTTGACACCCTATACTCTTCTCCATCTAAACCTCTTCAGTTAGACAACTCATATCTTCCTTTGATTTCCAATACCACCTATACGCAGATGACACCCTATCTCCTCTCCCAACCTTTCACCCTCTCTTCTAACTCCCCTCGCTGACTGTCTTTCTGGAATTTTATCATGGATGGCGTTGCATTACCTGAAGTTCAGCATCTCTTAGGCTGAGTTTATGGTAATCTCTCCATCCCCTCTGTGCACAATTCCTGACATCTGTATCACTGTTGACAACTCCACTATCCAACCGACAGACAAAGTTCAAAGTTTGTGATATGCCTTGGTGTCACACTTGCCTCTGCTACATCCAGTCCCCCACAAAATCCTGCCACCTTCATCTAAAAATCATCTTCCAAACTCGTTCATTCCTCACACAAGAAACAACCAAAATACTAATCCACACCCTTGTGATATCCCACCTGGGTTACTGCAACTCCCTACTAACTGGTTTCCCCCTCTCACACCTTTCACATCTCCAATTCCTCCTCAAAACTTCAGCTAGATTGGTCTTTCTTTGTCACTGATCTGCCACTCCTCTGTGCCCCTCATACCTTTCAGACTCAAATTAAAACTCCTGACCTACAGAACCCTTAACAACTTTGCACCCCCATATAGCTCTACCCTCCTATCCAAATATACTCCTTACCGCAATCTTCGTTCCTCTCATGACCGTCTTCTCTCTTTTACCAATCTTATTGCCTCTGGAATTCCTTTCCCCGTTCTGTCAGTTTTACTCCCTCGTATGAAAATTTCAAAAGCTCTCTGAAAACCCACCTCTTCCAAGAAGCATACAACCTTTCCTCATAACACTCTCAGCTAGCCTCATGTCTAAGTCATCCGAGCAACCAACAACCTCGGCAGCTCATCACAAGAGCATGGCCCTCTTCTTCTTTTGTACTAGTTTGTTAATGTTTTTTGATTTGTCCTACCGACAAATAAAGCGTTACAGAATCTGCTAGCGCTATATAAATGAATGTAATTAATATAATGCTAGGTCTGCTAGAAGAAGACTGTTTCTGTACTAACAACTCTGCTAGCAGCAAAGTGGTATGCTGTAATTACCTGATTGAGACTGTAGGCAAATCTCAAGGCCTTCGAGTTGAAACCTCTTTTTTCAACTTCTGGAACAAAAATAGTCTGGTATTTTGTAGGTATTGAGGCAGGGCTGGCGGGTGTCCTGAATCCTTTAAAATAAAAAAGAAATAAACAATAATAAATGCCAGATCTGTTTAACTTTTTTCTCTTAGCATGTTCTGTCTTGTAGGAGCTTTTGTGATGTGTGAAAAAAATACAATTAGCAAATTACAAAGGAGAGCTGGTTTTGCTAACGGTGGGTAAATCTGAAAATTAAATGACCTTTTTTTTTGCATTGTTGGATTGTCAATTAATAATTTAGAGTTGGTACAATAACCTTAACACTTTTCAATCAGACTGCTATTATTTTAAAAATAAAATGTATCTTAACAAAAAAAAAGATGCATATTAAAGTGCTTCATGCATATTAAAGTAATATGTACCATTTAAACATTAAAAAAGCACTAACCTTGGGAAGCAACTTTAGCTACAGACCTGCAGCTTCCCTCCCCCCCATGGTCCTTCACTGGCTTGAAGCAGCCAATCAGTGACAGGAAAATGCTTAATTCAAATCAATGGGCATGCTTTTCATGCAACGGCATGACCCCCCTCCTCACGTGACTTTCACCAAGCCGGTAGTGGACCGGACTAATAAAAAGTATTTAAAAAGCACTGGATCGGACTGGCAATAAGTATATCATATGGCAGGATCTGTGTTTGACCGAACACATCTTCTGCTCGGAGGATAATGGGGGAATTTGCAAGGACAACTACATGAAAAGTTAAAGGCACCTCTCAGCTATCATATGCATTAAAGTGATGGGGAAATGTCCCTACAATGGTTAACCTGGCTACAGATGAAAGCTATGCGATATATTTTCACATGCAACCTGTAACAAGTACTTGATAGGATGTGTCATATTGATCCCAAGGTGGATCACCCAGATTGTGCTGTGGATCTTTAGCAGTTATTGCAATAATTGCCCCACATAATCTAATATTTATGCCTAAATCCCCTTTTTTTGCTGATACAGAAATCCGTTTTCTTTAAAATATATATAAATTATATATACGTACATATAAAAATTACTAATCACTGATGTATGATGTCAATATGATAATGTTTATAGTTTAAATATATACATGTAAAGTTTATATTTAAGTTTCAGTTCATATCAAAGCGAGCTAAACAGCCAGCAACTCCACGTCCTAGTTTTTAATGATTTTCTCTAGAGAACCCTGGAATGGGACAAGTGGGGCAACGCCATACTTTACAGCTGGAATATATCCTGGATAATATCCAGTGTGCAGGGAAACAATAACTTGAAGGGGTGAAACTGAATCCCCCCAGGGGTCTTACATAAATTTATCAGAGTCCAAGGGATTATGAAGCAGATTCTAGGGCATGGATGGCCATTCACAGAACCCAAGTCCTAAGGACATTTGCATTATGGCAGAGGAGACTCAGCCATGAGGTCAGCCCTCATAGTGTATATGGACATCAATGAGTTGAAACCACAACTCTCCTATCAACAGTGACTTTCACGAATAGACTACAAAGACTCTGTTGAGAAGAAGTTCCTCTCTTACTGCTCCGGTTTGTAGGAACATGGTGGATGCTAAGAATGCAGGTTAGCACTGACTTAAACACGGTTTAATCTCCTTTTGTTCCAAAAAAACATTTCATTAATTCACTGACTTTCCCTTCACAGTTACAACACTGAGCTGATTCTTTATGGCTATTCCTACAGAGACCTCCATTAGTCAGAGTGTCCAGCTGGGTGATTAAAAATGAGTCATTCTATTTCTTGCCATACATTGCAAGAAAAGGAGTGAGGGTGTTTGTCAAGTAGATTGGGCTATGGCCACAAAGCTAGAACACATACAAATGACTAATATGGTGCTGCCTGAAAACATTTTATGCAAAAACTAGAACTGTTTCACCTCTTGACGACAATTGATGTGTCACGGAAACGCATCACAGTTTGTGGCAATTGCATAGGTTTAAACTTGCTTAGAAAGCAAACAATTGCTTTCTTTACTCAGGCGCAGTTTCTGCATTGCCTCGATATCAAGGTATTCAGCAACACCCAAAAAAATGTTAGCAGCAGAAACGAGTTTAGGAAGTGATCAACAATCGCCTCCTATGCTCAGCCGATGTTGCTCACATGCCTTGATAACTATATATTCAGCAACATAATAAAAAAAAACAATCAGGGGCCCCGCATGATGGCTCATGAGAGCAATCACAAGCGCCTTAGTGTGGGGCATGCTGCCTCTCACAAGATGACGGTGCCAGGAAAAAGTAAGAGTTCCCTGCAGGTTGATTATAGGTACTGCACTCCACCGTGTAGGTCAAAATCTTAAAAAAAAAAAAAAATTTAAAATAGTTAATAAATAAAAATGTAGTAACATTTAAAAAATACTGTCCCAGTGATATCACCATTACAACATATGGGAAAGCATTCAGTTCTGAAAAAATGTAAAAGAAGTCCGAAAAAGTTTAATTTTAAAAACATGTCCTAGAATTGTTGCTGTAGCTTCACAAAAATCCTGGTACAGAAAGTGTTAAAACTATATAGTTTGATGGAGTACACTGAATTGACCAGCTTCAAAGATGTCCCAAATAACACATGGGGGCAAGATGACCAGATATTAACATTTTAAAATGTGCATGTTCCAAATGTGGCCTTTTATCCCTCATGAAATCCAGCAAACATATGCATGGGGGCATCACTGTACTCAGGAGATGTTGCTAAACAAATAATGGAGTGTTGTTTGGCATATACCAGGAGCTAAATAAGCCAGCTTTAAACATGTCCCAAATAGGATATGGGCACATGACGACCACATGTTAAACTTAAAAAAAAAAAAAGTAAAGCTATTATTAATTATTAATCTATTATACAGTGGTGTGTGTGGGCAGGTTAAAGGGTAATTTCTGTTAATGGCTAGGACGTTCTCTTCATCTGGTTCAGAAGCCATAGACACTATATCAGATGAAAAAGGGTGTTCTTTGTGAACAATCTGAGTCCCAGGCTGTGATCCTGGGCATGGGCAATAGCAAGGAATGTGTGGACCCTTCTGTGTATATCCCTGAAATCACCCAGTTTTCTGCCCAGGAATCAGGAAAATGCAGCTGAATAAACTAAATAGTTTGTACGATGCACAGTTCCTAGCCACTAATCTAGGAAAGCATCGGTCCTGGGATTCAACTGATGCAGTTGAAACAAAGAATTTCTAGTGACCAAGTGTGACCACAATAATATTTTATTTTTAATCTAATACCTTTTTGTTAATTATTTGTGTGCAAGCTGGTTTTCAGACCACAAACCCAGGGAAGGAGAGGTAGCAAGAATGTTGCTAAAAATTGCCCACATCCCAGGAAAGGAAATCTGTTAAAAACCATGTCACATATACAAGAAAAATAGAAAAAGGAGAGACTCTGGTGTAAAGCATTCAAGCTTAAATATACACAAAGTAAAATTAATAAATAAAGCTCCCACCTGAAACCCAGCAAATTCCCATGTATGTCAATGGTTTGAATGGACAAATTGAATTGGTCATGTTCAAAGTTTTCTCAAATAGGGCATAGGCACATGGAAAGAGTTAAAATACCACCATTTGAAACACCCTGGAGTGTTTTGTTTGAATTGGCTTGGTTCAAAGATCTCCCTAGTAGGACTTGGGGGGCAGAATCACCAGATGGTAAAATTCTAAATTGAAAAATCCACTGCTCCTAGCCCAAGCAACCTGACAAACCTTTGCACGGGTGGTATCACTATACTCAAGGGATGTTGCTGAACACATATTGGGGTGTTGTTTGACAGTGATATATACCAGGAGCTATAAATTCATACCTGAAGTACAATGCGTGTTAAAAAACACACCAAAAATTACCTCAAACTTTGACAAAGCCTAGTGGAAGAATTAGTGCACGTAAAGAGTTAAAATACCAGCATGTGAAATATCTTGAGGTGTATAGTTTTCAAAAAGATATGGTTTGATGATGTTAAATCAAATTGGCTGGCTTCAAATGGGCCCAATTAGGACATAGGGGCAGAAGGACCAGATGTCAAAATTCTCAGTTAAATTGAGCATGTCTCAAATGTGTTTTTGTAGCCCCTAAATAACCAGACAAATTCATGCATGGATGGTATCACTGTACTGAGGTGATGTTGCTGAACACATATTACAGTGTTGTTTTGAAGTGACATATACCATGAGCTGTAAATTTATATCTGAATTACAATTTGTGTGAAAACTAAACACAAAATAAATTACTACAAAAAAGTTTGACAAAGGCTGGTAGCAGAATTAGTGCATTGAAAGGGTTGAAATACCTCAGGGTGTGTAGTTTTCAAAAATATATGGTTTATTGGGATAAATTGTATTGGCCGGCTTCAAACTTGTCCCAAATAGTATATGGGGCAGAATGACCAGATTTGAAAAAATGGTTTTGAAATAGCAAAACACTACTTGTACTTATTATTATTTATTGTTTATATAGCACCATCAAATTCCGTAGCGCTGTACAATGGGTAGACAGGACGTAACAAGTAGTAGGTAACATAACAGTTTGACTTACAGAGAAAAAAGGTGAGGAGGGCCCTGCTCAAATGAACTTACAATGTAGTACTTATTGCCCTATAATTTGCAAAAAAAATTTTTAAAAGACAAAACATAAAAAAAGGTATTTCTAAACTCAGGACAAATAGTAGAATCTATTCAGTAAGGTTTTTCATTAGCTTTTGTAGATGAAACATTTTTCAAATGAAAATGGGAAAATGTGCTTTTTTTAAAATTTTTCACCAATATGATCAAACAAATTGTATCTGAAGAAAGTCCTTCTTGTTTTGAAAAAGCAATTTATAACATGTGTGAGTACACTAAATAAGAGAGAAGCAAATTACAGCTAAACACGAGCACCGCACAAGTGTTAAAACAGCCTCAGTCACGAAAGGTACAAAAAAAAAAATAATAGCCTGTTCCTTAAGGGGTTATTGTGTAAATGAAGGTTTCTCTAGTATACAGAATTGTAAAATGGAAGATCCATTTCAGGGATTTTGGTTAGCAACATATCACTGTCAGACATACATGTGGTGTAATGAGTGGCATGATTTTAGTTTAACCGTCTGAGAAAGGGGTATGGAGTTGGAAGGTTGCCCAGGATCAACTATGAAGGTAAATGCCAGACTAAACTGTTTACTTACAAAAATAACAATAACAGGATTTGCATGATTAATGAGAACTCTAAGTGTTACCTGTCTTATGTTTTTCAGAATACATTAGACGATTTCTTCTTAAGTTCTTTATTTGGGAATTAAAATTTCTTGTGTACGGCTCCATCAATTCTTAAAATTGCAAATTAAAAATAATATGGGACACTTGTTTTTCTGTTCAAGCACACTAATGAACTTCAAGAGCCTGAAAGAAAAAAGATTAATCACTAATCAAAAAATAAGTACCTACATAAAAATATGTTTGCCATACATACAATAATAAAAGAAAGTTACTTGTTGCTTCTAGATTCTGTCCCTCTCTATCTCAGTCATTGGAGAAAAAAGTAACTGTGGGATTCAGAAGATGATTTGGGCCTAAGCCACTGTTTATGGTAAAAGTTAAACACAGGCCCCCATGGTGCATAGGGAGCCCAAATCATAGGAAGTGGGTCCTTTTAATGCTATTAATTAAATTTAATTAAATATTTAATCAAATAAATTACTATTTAATTAAACTAAACTAAATTGTATCTAAACATATCATAGGCTCATATTTTTAGCAAGATTTAATTTATTTGCACCATAAAAACCATAAAAAGTGCACATAAGAGATCACTAATTCTACATGTTCAATAACATGTTCCAAAACAAAGTCACTTAGATCATGTGAACCTCAGAAATAAACCTCAGATAAACAACACATGACATATTATACTGTGTCATGATTTATTCAACAAAAATAAAGCCAAAATGGAGAAGCCATGTGTGAAAAGCACGCCTTCAATAGCTTGTAGAACCACCTTTAGCAGCAACAAAAGTAACACATCGTTGTGGATACATTTTGGTCCATTCTTCTTTACAACGGTGCTTCAGTTCATTGAGGTTTGCTGGCAGTTGTTTATGTACAGCTCTCTTAAGGCCTCACCACAGCATTTCAATTGGTTTAAGGTCTGGACTTTGACTGGGCCATTGCAAGAGCCATTCTGTTGTAGATTTGCTGGTGTGCTTAGGATCATAGTCCTGTTGCATGACCCAATTTCAGCCAAGCTTTAGCTGTCGGACAGATGGCCTCGCATGGCTGCCCCTTATGGCTGCCCCCTTATGCACAGAAAAAGAGTAAGAAAGGTTAGCATAACTTTGAATTAAAGGGACAGTATTATTTCCCAGACAGCCTCCCCAAAAATAATGCATATTAAAGTACTTTATGAGTGATTTAATATGCAATCTTTCAAGAAGGACATCATAATTATGTGCACCAAAGTATAATATATTTCAATCATCCTGATCCTTTTCTTAAACAGAAAAAAGCATAATTATCTTAAAAGCAACAATTAAAAGTATGGTATAATTATGTTGCTTTCTGATTTTATGTACCCATTTATTTTATTTTTTTTTAAATAGTCACTAGACTTGTGCACATGGATAATTTTTTTGTTTTGTTTTTGGTCCATTCGCTTTCGGAGAACATATTTTGTTTCCTGTCCTTTCAGTTCGGACAAAATCTGTAGGTTTTTTTTTTTTATTTGTGAACAAAATTTGCCGTCACTCACCTTCATTCATTCTCTAACGCTCTCAATGTCTCCCTACATTCCCCCACTTTTTCTTTTTTCTTTCTTCTCCAGTAATTTGTTTCTGGCTTCAAGAGCATCTGAGGAGCTTCTTGGACTACCTTTCAGGCTATGAGACTTCTTATGTACCCACCAGGGCCTCAAGGTTCAGGCCCTCTTCCCAGGCTTTCTTCCCAGCAACGTATCCGGTCAAAGGTGGGGCCATAGGGTCCAGAGATTACAGGCTGCTTCTCCCCCCTCAAGAGCCCCAGTTGACCAGGAAGACCACCCACAGACCACCAATTGCAGTCTTCCAGAAGTACCATTTGGCCTATGTGCATGGGTTTCAGGCCTTCAACGTGAAAGAAGCTGGTGGCCTAGCCTGGATACCCCCAGCATGGGGCTCCTTTCTGGATGCAGTTCTGGTGTGCAGGATGTCTGCTGGCTCCAGGTCTTCCTCAGGCCCTCTTCAGTGTTATCACTGCAGAGGCAGTCACCCAGGGTCAAAAAAAAATCTAAAGTTTCAAAAACTGCTAATGTAACACGGGAGTTATCACAGGGATGGACTGTTCGTTTTCCAGATTTCAATTTACTTCACTGTTGAAACGTGGTTTGGTGAGATTAGGGTTGGAAATTAGATTGACATAACCCCCCCCTCAAAAAAAAAAGGTTGGTTGATGTATTCTGTGTCTTCCCTCAGTTGGCTGGGCAGCTTATATGGTTTTGGGATGTACTCCTTTTTTTCTATTGTTTTACTTGGGTATTCCTATGTTTATTGGGTGGCTCGGATAGCAGCGATAGCGAGGTGCTCCGGGAGGCCGCTTGCTGTTCCTTCATAGAAATATCCCTTAATGTTTTGGTGTTGTACAAGAAGGAGAACAGACAATTCATACACAATACCTGCCCTTAAGTTGATGAAGGACTTAAAATGAGACAAGCTCCAGCTGTTGGATCTGCTCCCTGGAGGTCAAGAGCAGGCTGCTGCTTTTGGAAGATAGAGTTTGGAGGGACAAGTTTACCTGCCTGTTTAACAAAACCATGCGGCCTTTTAAATCCAAACCCAGTCTCTGTGTTTTTATATCACTGTCAATTTTTGCCAGATAACAGTGAAGCCAAGTAAAAGATATAGGTAGTTTTCCTATATGAATTTAAGTTATGATAAAAATTGTGAAAATGTGGCAGCAAAACACGAAAAATTACTAGAAATTTCAAGCACGACACACTTTATACAAAAGATATTTCACATAAAATTGCACAGAAGCATTTTTGAAAATAAAGTCCAGAAGCTACGCCTAGACCTGAAGCCGCTGACACCAGGACACCATCTAGTGGCTGAAGATATGAACATACTGTTACTTGTATCAATCAGACCAGCCTGACTCCCAGGAAAACTTCCAAATGTAATCCCATCAGCACCATTCCAATAGAGTATCCAAGTCCCGCCTCCCAAAATTGCTGTCCCTTTTTTCATTTTTAGTGAACCTCACATGATACAATGAAAACCAGGCCCACACTGGACAAATGCCCAGCCATGCACTTAGTGAGCATAGTAACTTAACATGTGGCCTGGCATATCCAGTCATTGGCCCACTTATGTCAACAGTCTGCCACTGAATACCCGTTAGTAAATGTACATACAGGAGTAATTGTACATACATCCATGTTGCACATGGCGTCTATTTAGGTGACAGTACACAACATATGGCAGAATAAGCAAACACAGGATAGGGTTAAATGCATAACTGGCTAATATGTATATATATTATATGTTTGTAGTTATTACTATCATTTTTTATTTATTTTGAAGGGGGTGACTGATCAGCAGCATTCTTTGTACTATCATCAGAGGTTCGTGTTTATTGTAGATGCACGGTTCCCATACTTACAAGACATCTTGCATTTATGTGAGGTATTTGTGCTGGGTGCCTTAAAGTAGATTCCCACAGAGTGCTCCAGACTTAAGGCAGTCCCCTGCATCAGGAACCGTCAGTTTTTCAGCAAATTTAGTTTTTTTAACATCTTTTTTCCACATACCATACCTACGTAATTAAAAACCCACTATTTTTATCACAGCATGACATGAAAGGCAGAAGGGGTTAAACACCAAGTATATGCGCTTTAAATGCATAGACATGGTCAGATGTGCTTCCTGTCAGCAGAATTGGTGGTCTCAGAGGATGAGTGTTGTCATAATATATATATATATATTGTATTTCTATTTAATAGAGGGTTTAAGGTATTACTACAAACCACAACACTTGTTTTGCATTTATAAAGGAAATATAGAAAATGTTATTCTGCATGTAAATGTCTAGTATGTAAATATATGAATAGGTAAGGCACCTAAAAGATCATGGCGAAGCCCTGACCCCTATCTCCTTGGACAACAACCCTAAAACAAACCTATGCCATTATGCCCAGGGTTCTTAACCTGTGGGGTACGCCTTACTGGAGTCAAGCTATCAGACACTTTCAAATCAGTGGTCATGCCATCAGACGCTTTTTCTTTAGATTAGCAAAAGGTGCATTAGACCTGGAAATGTGATAATAATCATATAATGTTACAATTTTTAGTGGATTTTGCAGAGTTCTCACACAAATATATCTCCCTGCAAAAATTAGATTTATTAAACAAATTAAAGGTAAATATCCGCTCATATCTAGCAAATTACCTTTTATAACATTTCTGCATATATTACAAAATTCCACCATTGGACCAACACATTTACACTGCACATATCTCACACACACACCCCTATATAATATCTTACAATATGGTGCATTTTTACTGTTGAAATTTAAAGATATAGCACCCCAAATAGCAGCGCAGTACTTGATAAATGTCATATTTCAACATTCTACATGGGGTTAAAAAAAATTCCCCCATTGGACCAATACAGTTACACTGTATATATCTCAAACACATAACCCTCTATTATTTCTGAGAATATGGTGCATTTTTACTGTGGAAATTTAAAGCTATAGCGCCCCAAATATCAGCCCAGTAGACAGCAACTGCCATTTTTCAACATTCAACAGGGGGTTAAAAAAAAATTCCCCATTGGACCAATACAGTTACACTGCAGATATCTCAAACACATGCCCCTCTATTATTTCTGAGAATATGGTGCATTTTTACTGTGGAAATTTAAAGCTATAGTGCCCCAAATATCAGCCCAGTACACAGCAACCGTCATTTTTCAACATTCTACATGGGGTTAAAAAAAATTCCCCCATTGGACCAATACAGTTACACTGTATATATCTCAAACACATAACCCTCTATTATTTCTGAGAATATGGTGCATTTTTACTGTGGAAATTTAAAGCTATAGGGCCCCAAATATTAGCCCAGTAGACAGCAACCGTCATTTTTCAACATTCTACAGGGGGTTAAAAAAAAATTCCCCATTGGACCAATACAGTTACACTGCAGATATCTCAAACACATGCCCCTCTATTATTTCTGAGAATATGGTGCATTTTAACTGTGGAAATTTAAAGCTATAGTGCCCCAAATATCAGCCCAGTACACAGCAAACGTCATTTTTCAACATTCTACATGGGGTTAAAAAAAATTCCCCCATTGGACCAATACAGTTACACTGTATATATCTCAAACACATAACCCTCTATTATTTCTGAGAATATGGTGCATTTTTACTGTGGAAATTTAAAGCTATAGCGCCCCAAATATCAGCCCAGTAGACAGCAACTGCCATTTTATATATCTCAAACACATGCCCCTCTATTATTTCTGAGATACTGGGCTGATATTTGGGGCGCTATAGCTTAAAATTTTCACGGTAAAAATGCACCATATTCTCAGAAATGATAGAGGGGCAAGTGTTTGAGATATCTGCAGTGTAACTGTATTGGTCCAATGGGGACATTTTTTTTAACCCTCTGTAGAATGCTGAAAAATGCCAGTTGCTGTCTACAGGGATGATATTTGGGGCGCTATAGCTTTAAATTTCCACAGTAAAAATGCACCATATTCTCAGAAGTAATAGAGGATGGTGTGTTTGAGATATTTGCACTGTAACTGAATTGGTCCAATGGAGGAATTTTTTTTAACCCTCTGTAGATTTTTCAAAAATCCGATTTGCTATGAATTGGGCTAATATTTGGGGCGCTATAGCTTTAAATTTCCACAGTAAAAATGCACCATATTCTGAGAAATCATAGAGGGGCATGTGTTTGAGATATCTGCTGTGTAACTGTATTGATCCAATGGGGGAATTTTTTTTAACCCCATGTAGAATGTTGAAAAATCCCATTAGCTGT
Organism: Sceloporus occidentalis; assembly: GCA_023333645.1. Lineage (NCBI taxonomy): Eukaryota > Metazoa > Chordata > Lepidosauria > Squamata > Phrynosomatidae > Sceloporus > Sceloporus occidentalis. The sequence continues at coordinate 2,151,828 of JALMGF010000133.1, forward strand.
CCACTGGGATGATATTTGGGGCGCCATAGCTTTAAATTTCCACCGTAAAAATGCACCATATTCTCAGAAATCATAGAGGGGCATGTGTTTGAGATATCTGCAGTGTAACTGTATTGGTCCAATGGGGGAATTTTTTTTAACCCCATGTAGAATGTTGAAAAATCCCTTTAGCTGTCCACTGGGATGATATTTGGGGCGCCATAGCTTTAAATTTTCACAGTAAAAATGCACCATATTCTCAGAAATCATAGAGGATGGTGTGTTTGAGATATTTGCACTGTAACTGAATTGGTCCAATGGAGTAATTTTTTTTTAACCCTCTGTAGAATGTTGAAAAATACAATTTGCTATGTATTGGGCTGACATTTGGGGCACTATAGCTTGAAATTTCCACAGTAAAAATGCACCATATTCTCGGAAATAATAGAAGGGCATGTGTTTGAGATATCTGCAGTGTAACTGTATTGGTCCAATGGGGGAATTTTTTTTAACCCCATGTAGAATGTTGAAAAATGGCAGTTGCTGTCTACTGGGCTGATATTTGGGGCGCTATAGCTTTAAATTTCCACAGTAAAAATGCACCATATTCTCAGAAATCATAGAGGGGCATGTGTTTGAGATATCTGAAGTGTAACTGTATTGGTCCAATGGGGGATTTTTTTTTAACCCCATGTAGAATGTTGAAAAATCCCATTAGCTGTCCACTGGGATGATATTTGGGGCCCAATAGCTTTACATTTTCACAGTAAAAATGCACCATATTCTCAGAAATAATAGAGGGGCATGTGTTTGAGATATCTGCAGTGTAACTGTATTGGTCCAATGGGGACATTTTTTTTAACCCCCTGTAGAATGTTGAAAAATGACGGTTGTTGTCTACTAGGCTGATATTTGGGGCCCTATAGCTTTAAATTTCCACAGTAAAAATGCACCATATTCTCAGAAATAATAGAGGGTTATGTGTTTGAGATTTATACAGTGTAACTGTATTGGTCCAATGGGGGAATTTTTTTTAACCCCATGTAGAATGTTTAAAAATGACGGTTGCTGTGTACTGGGCTGATATTTGGGGCACTATAGCTTTAAATTTCCACAGTAAAAATGCACCATATTCTCAGAAATAATAGAGGGGCATGTGTTTGAGATATCTGCAGTGTAACTGTATTGGTCCAATGGGGAAATTTTTTTTAACCCCCTGTAGAATGTTGAAAAATGACGGTTGCTGTCTACTGGGCTGATATTTGGGGCCCTATAGCTTTAAATTTCCACAGTAAAAATGCACCATATTCTCAGAAATCATAGAGGGGCATGTGTTTGAGATATCTGCAGTGTAACTGTATTGGTCCAATGGGGAAATTTTTTTTAACCCCCTGTAGAATGTTGAAAAATGACGGTTGCTGTCTACTGGGCTGATATTTGGGGCCCTATAGCTTTACATTTCCACAGTAAAAATGCACCATATTCTCAGAAATAATAGAGGGTTATGTGTTTGAGATTTATACAGTGTAACTGTATTGGTCCAATGGGGGAATTTTTTTTAACCCCCTGTAGAATGTTGAAAAATGACGGTTGCTGTGTACTGGGCTGATATTTGGGGCCCTATAACTTTAAATTTCCACAGTAAAAATGCACCATATTCTCAGAAATAATAGAGGGTTATGTGTTTGAGATATATACAGTGTAACTGTATTGGTCCAATGGGGAATTTTTTTTTAACCCCCTGTAGAATGTTGAAAAATGACGGTTGCTGTCTACTGGGCTGATATTTGGGGCCCTATAGCTTTAAATTTCCACAGTAAAAATGCACCATATTCTCAGAAATAATAGAGGGTTATGTGTTTGAGATATATACAGTGTAACTGTATTGGTCCAATGGGGAATTTTTTTTTAACCCCCTGTAGAATGTTGAAAAATGACGGTTGCTGTCTACTGGGCTGATATTTGGGGCCCTATAGCTTTAAATTTCCACAGTAAAAATGCACCATATTCTCAGAAATAATAGAGGGGAATGTGTTTGAGATATGTGCAGTGTAACTGTATTGGTCCAATGGGGAAATTTTTTTTAAACCCATGTAGAATGTTGAAATATGACATTGATCAAGTACTGCGCTGGTAATTGGGGTGCTATATCTTTAAATTTCCACAGTAAAAATGCACCATATTGTAAGATATTATATAGGGGTGTGTGTGTTAGATATGTGTAGTGTAAATGTGTTGGTCCAACGGTGGAATTTTGTAATATATGCAGATATGTTATAAAAGGTAATTTGCTAGATATGAGCGGATATTTACCTTTGATTTGTTTAATAAACGTATCTAATTTTGCAGGGAGATATTTTTGTGTGAGAAATCTGCAAAATCCACTAAAAATTTTAACATTATATGATTATTATCACATTTCCAGGTCTAATGCACCTTTTGCTAATGTAATGAAAAAGCGTCTGATGGCATGACCACTGATTCGAAAGTGTCTGATAGCTTGACTCCAGTGTACGCCTTCCCCGGGGAGGTTTGGACAGACTCCAGGGAGTGAATCATAAGATTTTTCACAGGGGAGATGTGACACCAAATGGCCATTAGAACCATTTGAGAAGCATGTACGTATCATCACAACGTTCGTGGTTGTCAGTGGGCCATGCTTCTGCAGAATGGATCGATGCTGAGTTGTACATACTACATTCTGTGTCTAAACAAAGTACCGTATTTTTCGCTCCATAAGACGCAGTTTTTTTCCTCCCAAAGTAGGATGAAAAATCAGCCGCGTCTTATGGAGCGAAGATGCATGCAGGCAGGCAGGCAGGCAGGGAGGGAGGGGGGGCAACGATATACCGTATTTATCGGCGTATAACACGCACTTTTTTAACTAAAATCCGGAGCTTAAACCCTACCTGCGTGTTATACGCCGATAAATCCGGGGTCGCAACTGAGGCAGGCGGCGGCGGCCGCCAGCAGAGGAGTCCTGGATTTCTGCCAGTCAGGGGGGCCCAAGGGGTGCCGAGCGGTTGCTGAAGACAACCGCTCGGCAACTCTCGGGCCCCTCTGCCTGACAGATATACAGGAATCCTTTGCTGGCGGCAGCCGCCGCCACCGCCACCGCCGCCTGCCTCAGCGCTTCAACTCCTGTGTTGGAAGCGTTTGTCTCGGGTGCCGGCGCTTTACGCTGGGCGCCGGCATATGACGTCAGACGCCGGCGCTCAGCAGTGAAGCGCCGGCACCCGAGACAAACGCCTCACGCTTCCAACACAGGAGTTTAAGGTAAGTGACCGGGGCGGGGGGGGGAGATCCTGAGAAGGGGGGGTTAGGGAGTTAGAGGGGAGATCCTGAGAAGGGGGGGTTAGGGAGTTAGAGGGGAGATACTGAGAAGGGGGGTTAGGGAGGGAGGTCTTACTGTGTGTGTCTTACTGTGTTTGTGTGTGTGTGTCTTACTGTGTGTGTGTGTGTCTTACTGTGTGTGTGTGTCTTACTGTGTGTGTGTGTCTTACTGTGTGTGTGTGTGTGTGTGTGTGTGTGTCTGTGTGTGTCTTACTGTGTCTGTGTGTGTCTTACTGTGTCTGTGTGTGTCTTACTGTGTCTGTGTGTGTCTTACTGTGTCTGTGTGTGTCTTACTGTGTGTGTCTTACTGTGTTCATAGCTTATTCAGTTATTGTAATAAATATTTTAGCCCATTTTTTAGCTCAAAATATTTTTTCCTTTTTTTTCTCCTCTAAAATCTAGGTGCGTCTTATCAGCAGGTGCGTCTTATAGAGCGAAAAATACGGTATATTACGGGCAGTTAAGAGCATAAAGGGGAGATTCCTAATTATACATTTGCTGGATCAATGGACAGATAAAAAAGTTCTGTAACTGAAAGAAAATCATGCTGTCCGCACACTCAGGGTTACATTTAAAAGTGGCATCATGGTTTTAGCATGGAAGATTTTAATATATTTATTTATTAAACCTAATCGCAACAAACAGATCTCAATTCATGTCAGCAAATATTTTAACTTACACGTCGTATAGCTGTAGGAATATCTATGTCTCGGAGAAGAACTAAACAAAATCACAGCATCTAGGTAGATATATTTCTTATACAAAGCAGCACACAAACAACACCAGCTGGCGACAGATAATAACAGGGCGATGGAACTGGAGTGCAATAGGCTCTAGGGTCTTCTAAAGATGGAGGAAAGAGAAAGAGGAAAGAAAGAATAAAACGCCCCCCTACCATTTATGATTTTTTTAACCTTCTATGGCAATCTCTACAAGACTAATATAATTACATATATATATATATAATAAAAAGACACACGAGCACATATTTATAAAGGTTGATCAGCAACAAAAACCTTATTCTTACCTCGATCTCTATGTACTGAAATTAACACCACACGTCTACATAATTGTGTATATTGGTTGCTCAGCAACGCTGCAGTTTCTGTACGTCCATCTTTTTACACCCAATAAGACGAGCTCCTATACGCATCCAACAAAATCAACAGCCATATTAGTACTCCCTTAATAGAAAGAACATGACGTCGGAATTCGAACCGGTTTGACATTTATGCAGCGACAGTAGTAGTTGTAAAAAAACGCCCGTACACTACGCTCTCTATTGCCGATACTTGTGATAGAATGAATAGAAAAATGAATAAATGCGGTTTAAACGTACACATTTTATTACAAACATACAACGACATAATAATGGTCACTTTGTTTATTCCTGTCCTCTCAATAGCCACCTAAACAGCTCCAGCGCACCGTACTTCCTGCTTCTCCCTTCTGACGTCAGCAGCACGCCACCAATTTGACAGTTCCTTGCACAGGCTGGACGAATTAGACATCCGCTTTTAACCAAAGCCTATGATTGACAGCTTCATCCTCGAATCAGAATAGTAGAATCGGTATGCGTCCTAATTAGCTCAGTGGCCAACGCAGGAAATAGGAAACAGGTAAGATAGGTTGTTGTAATGTTCTTTGTATTTATAGATTGTTTTAAGCGATAAAACTCATTATTCGGCATTAAATTAAAGACGAACAGGGCTCCTTGGGTTTAATGTTTACTTAGACGGTGTTTTGGGGTAAAATATAAGAAAATATTACATGGCTCATCTGGTATGCACATGAAGGCGATTTAACGTTGAAGTAATGAATAAGAACTGAATTATATGCTGTTTTTCTCACAATAAAGGCTAGTAGGAATTTTATATTTTCCTGTAATTTATTTGTTGTTGCTTCTCATTGTATTTTCTAAAATTATGATCCAATATTCAGTATCCTTTCCTGTATTTTACATCTGTTAGAATGTCTTTAACGTCACCCTTTCATTCTGTTTCCTTCTAACAGGACAGGAGGTCAAAGAGTTTAAAATGAAAGGTTTATATTTAATATGAAACCGTGTGTGGATATTGGAGGAGTCCAGTTTCAAATGACTGTGGCTTGATGAATAGTGGCAATCATTTAGAAATTTGGAATACATGTTTATGTGATGCTGTAAGGAGTACGCAATTACAAGATCATGGATAAAGAACCCATTTCCGATGTTCAGTTAGATGAGCTGATCACGACGACGGCTGCTCCAAACGATCCTTATTTTTCATATAAGGTATGATTTCCCTTTATTATAAAAAAAATATATATATATATATAATAATACAATTAAAGCTAGCCGCTTTTATTTATATCAGACTAAATTCATCAATTATGACGGAATATCACAGCTGTCACCTTCATGTGAAACAATAACCCAATATATGTATTTTTTTATTTATTTATTTACAAAAGTAGAAAATGGATTTAACAAAAAACACATTTATTCATGGTTTTACAGATATATCATTTTTAATATTTGCACCCTTGGTAAGTATGGGCAGAGAATGCTGTAAAAAATTGTTCAACCCTTTGGTCCCTTCTTCAAAAGATACACAATGATGCTCTGATATATATTATAAACCACTTAGGGTCTGATTTAAAAAAAGATATATATATTTATATATTGTTTTTAAACCTGGGCCTTGAGGCTCAGGGAAACCCTGTTTGTTATTGTTCTCTTTCTTTTAGAGAGCATAGACAGTGCTTACAAGCATGTCATCTTACTGTATCAGTGCATATGATTGGCTGTAGAACTCCCGTCATGGTGTGGTAGTTAAGAGAGCTGACTCCGCGATTGCGAAACGTTCTTAACTGATCGTGTAGGGACATATTTGCCTGATACGTCATTGGTTGCGAAGGGGTTAAAGGGCAGATGGCCTCTTTTGTCTAAATTGATACTTTAGCAAACGCTACCTCATGCCCTGCTCTATGGAAGGTTTTATAACTTCATAAAGATATATTGGGATAGCTACAAAATAGTGACATCTCGCTATATACTAAGCAACATAAGTCTGAAGCTGAGGTTTTTTTCTATTTCTGTTGAATCATGTTCTTTACAGAATCTGTTGGTGCTAGATCTAATAAAAAGAAAACCGTAACAAGAGGTTCTCCATGTTAAGAAGGCACAGAGCTGGCTGCATGGACGTCCTAACATTGTGGGGTATCTTCATTCAGTACTTGTCCTAGAAAGGAATCCCGATACTAAAAGTTCCTAACATGTAACACGACGCTGTCACAATCTTTACCTTTAGCCCTTAATAAAGATTAAATACGTTTGGCTGGCGTCTCTCAGCAGCCATGGCCTTAATAACAGCAGCTGTATAGTGAGGGCATTTTAGAGAGCAGCCCTTTGCTTTTTTTTTTTTTTTTTTTTTTTTTTTGACATAGAACTGTTACTGTATAAAATAAAAAATGCATTAATATTCATGCTTACATTCATTATTATAAATATTTGATGATTGTTCTTGTGACACTTGGAATTCATGCATGTGTTTTCTTGGGCTCTGAAATCATTTTTATTTATTTGTTTTGCTTTTGAACAAACTCCAAAGCGTCTGAAAATATGGCTGGCAGCATATTTAAAATTTTTAAAGCTAGTAAATATACTTTTTTATTTGATTGCCGTCTACTGTCTACTAAAATCACCCCAGGCTTCTAGGGTAACAATTAAAAAAAAAAATCCCTAAACATAAACGCATTTGAAATAACCAATTGTTCCAAATTCACTTTTTTTGGAGAGTTTGGTAGTGAACCAATGTCCACACCTAGGTGAAATAATGCAACACATGTGACCCTGGTTCCTTGACCTGTTCTCCAACGATCTGATGATGTCCCTGCAATTTCTGCTCTGTCAGTATCAGTTTGATAAATTCCTGTTTGGCAGCATCACTCATAAAATTACTGTTTACGTTTTTAATGGAATAACAAGACTGGTTGTATTTATGGATAATTTAATAGGTATGTTACCTCTAGGCCCAAGGTTGTACCAATGTCAGCAGGACAATGCTTGTTGTAGGACCCATTTAATCAGGAAGGTGCTATGCTTCTTGTCAGACCTAACATAAAACCTTGTGAATATTAAATTGTAAATAAATTGTAAATAATAAAGCAAACTCCATTCGTTTCAAATCTGGGTCTTTCTTTCACTTTTTTCACAAATGTATTGACTTTGTTTTTGGTGGTTGCATTTCCAAAGTCAGATTTTAACAGTATTTTTCATTTTCTTAATCCAACAGGACAATCTCATAGGAGCTCTGCTTGCCATTTTTGGACACCTTGTTATCAGTATTGCACTCAACCTACAGGTGAGCACGATACTAGATAGCGAAAATACCAAATATCAAAATAATATTTAATTACATATTCATTGGTTTTCTTCTCTGGTATACTGCAGTCCTTGTAACAGCACAGGATATTTTAAAAAAAGTAGTTTTAGCAGCAAAATGTTAAGATCAATAGTGACTATTAAATCACTACTGTTGTGTAGTAGTCATATGTTTGTTTTTTTTCTTGACTTAGAAATACAGCCATGTACGCCTGGCGGGATCCAAAGATTCTCGATCATATTTCAAGACAAAAACCTGGTGGTGCGGTTTTTTTGTGATGCTAGTTGGAGAGCTTCTTGTGTTTGCCTCCTACGCCTTTGCACCTCTGTCCCTCATTGCACCTCTCAGTGCTGTATCTCTGATAGGTGAGTATTCATGAGGTTTGCTATTCACATTAATTTAATTAACAACACAGCTTCTCCTGTGTGGATAACCAATCTACCAATTTCCATTTTGCCTTCTGCGTCTAATTCACTCAAACAAAGAAGCAGAGGCTCAGCACTCAAATGGTAAGGTGAGTTTATTTCACAGGCAATGTTTCGACACACAGGTCTTTCTCAAGCCTTAGACCTGTGTGTCAAAACGTTGCCTGTGAAATAAATTCACCTTACCATTTGAGTGCAATTTTTGTGCAACTCTGTGTTTCACAAACCTACCGAGATTACCGTATTTGCTCGATTATAAGACGACCCTGATTATAAAACGACCCCCCAAATCTGAATATTAATTTAGGAAAAAAAGAAAAAGCCTTAATATAAGACGACCCTATAGGAAAAAAGTTTTACCAGTAAATGTTAATTCATGTAAATTATTTTTTTTAATAAAAGCTATGATTGAGAAAAATATTTTGGTTTTCCTTCTATTTTCCAACCAGCCCCCCCCAGTAATGCACATCTGCCCCAGAAATGCCTTTTTACCCTATATGCCACTGTGCCCCATGATGTGCCTTTTGACCCCCTATGTGCCACTCTGCCTCCAGAAATGCCTTATACCCCTATATGCCACTCTGGCATTAACCCCTTCAGGACCGGGACGTACCTGGTACTTCCTGGTTACTGGTAGACTGGGACTTACCAGGTACGTCTCCTCCAAAAAACGCCCCCCACATCACCCCAATCGCGGTGATCGTGGGGCCGCTGCTGCTGCTGTCTGCCCAGGAGTCTGGGCAGACCAGCACAGCCTCTCTAAACCCGCCCCCAAGCTTAAGATCACTCCCACGGAGTGATTTTGTAGGCAGAAACAGCGATTGCAGAAAAATCTGCAATCGCGGTTTCAGCTGCCACAGGCAGCTTCAGGGAAGGGGGGGGTGTTGAATGGGTCCTGATCCAACACCCCCCTGCTGCCTGATCGCTCCATGAGAGCGTCAGTGCGGCGTTAACCCCTTCAATGCCGCGATCGCGATTGAAGGGGTTAATTCCCGTTTTGTAGGGGGCTCTGCTGCTGGTGGTCTGCCTGGAAACCCAGGCAGACCAGCAACAGCAAAAACGAGCCCCCAGAAGTCCTCTGATCAGTCCTGTAGGACTGATCAGAGACACTCCTCCCCTACAATCTCCAGTCTGTTGGAGATTGTGCCCCAGCTGCCAGAGGCAGCTTCAGGGACAGGGTTCTTTGGTCTCCACATGAGTGTGGAGACCAGCCCCCCCACCCCCACCCTTCCTCAGTTAACCCTTACCCCCTCCTTCCTCAATTAACCCCTTTAATGCTGCAATTGTGTATGACCCCCATCGCAGCATTGCAGGGGTTAATATTAGTCCCCACAAGCTTGTGGGGACTAAATATCAGTCAATGCTGTGCTTCAATGGAGCATCAGCATTGAAAGAGTTATAAAAAAATGTTAAAAATAATAATAATAAAAAAATAAATAAATAAAAAATTAATAAAATAATAATTAAAAAAAATAACAGCACTGACCTGAAAGTCCAGGGTGCTTCCAGGTCGGGTGCTTCCAGGTCAAATGCTGGGCTGGGCTGATCAGATCGCTCCTGGCCAATAGGAGTGATCGGATCATTATGGCAGCCCACGGATGACCCTGCTCTACAAAGAGAGAGGGGTCATCTAGGGTAATTATGAAAAAACACAAATTATTAATAAATGAAAAAATCATAATTATTACCTGATCACTTGTCGGTGACATTTTAAGTCGCTGATTATTGATCGGTCTCCCTGATTGATGTCAGCGGCCTAAACCTGTTACTTACAAGCAATCTGATGAAAAAAAATATTTTAAAAACTGTAAATGCGCATGTTCCAGTTTTGCCCTCATAGCTTCCTCAAAAAATGCATAAACCATGCATGTGAGGCCTTGTTGGAATCATGGGATGTTGGTGAACAAAATGTGGTGTTTTCTTCCACTGTTGCACTTATGGTGTGCAAGAAATTCAGTGCAACATTGAAATGTATGCGTTAAAAACGCAATAAAATAATTTCCCTGTGAAGTTTGGCAGTGGGGGGCTTCCAAAATGTCCCAAATGGGATATGGGCCCAGGAAACCAATTTCTTAAAATTCCAAATGTGAAAACAAAAATGCGCATGTTCCAGTTTTGCCCTCATAGCTTCCTCAAAAAATGCATTAACCATGCATGTGAGGCCTTGTTGGAACCGGGGGATGTTGGTGAACACAATTTGGTGTTTTTTGGTGCGGGGAACTCTGATCTCTGACAGCCGGGGAAGGTCTGCGCGATGGACGCAGACAACCCCCGCTGCTAGCCACACCTTCTTCCGGCTGCAGTGTAAGTTGTCTACGCGAATCGCGTAGACATCTACACACTGCCCTGGCTGCACACCGGGGACTCAGAAGCACCGGTAAGTGGGGCGGGGGGACAGGAGGATCCAGGTCCCCTGCAGCTGCGCGGGATCTGGATCTTAGTCGTCTCATAGTCAGACCTATTTGAGGTCTGATTATAAGACGACCCCGATTATAAGACGAGGGATATTTTTCAGAGCATTTGCTCTGAAAAAAACCTAGTCTTATAATCGAGCAAATACGGTATAAGGAAAATAAATCAAGTTTTGTATGCTTTTTTTCCTTTTAATATAATGAAGTTGATGTGTGAAGGTCTTTCTTAACTCTTGATAAGTTTAGCAGCGGTAGGATACATCACGGGTTTTTTTCAGAAATAAATGTAACTTCAAATGAGATGGAAATGCTTACAAGTTTAAAATACATTTCTTTGTCTTGTGCAGCCAGCTCAATTATAGGATTTATATTTATTAAGGAGAAGTGGAAACCAAAGGAATTTTTAAGTGAGTATGAAATGTATATGATGTTTAAACATCTTTTCTATGAATCTTGATTCATTCTTAGTCATCAAATGAGCAATTTGTTTGTATTAACGACATAACTTAGTATGCAACAGAATCTTACTTTTGTCTTCTGGTTTGTTTCTTCATGGAAGTAGGCATGATACTTAACACCATTTCACCTGCACAATAACTAACTGGATGTTCTCAATTCTATATGTATGTATTTTCTTTCTTCACCCTTTCCCCTCCAAAGGACGTTATATCTTGTCCTTTCTAGGCTGTGGTTTGGCAATAGTGGGCACCTATTTGCTAATCTCATTTGGACCCAACAGTCATGAGAAGATGACTGGAGACAATATTGTGAAGCACCTAGTCAGCTGGCAATACCTCCTCTATGTGGTAAGTTGTATTTCAGTCTTATCCACAGTATATCTTTAACTTAACACAAAGACACTTGCCAATCATAAAATGGACCCCTAGCTTCATACTGTAAAAGGAGACAGTACTAAAATGTTCATAAATAATTCAAAATAACAGTAAAGAAATTAAATTGCCAACATAAAAGTGTTATTAAATAACCATATCACGGAGCGCATAAGAAAACTACACCACAACAGTTGTACTGAATGGGTGTCTTCTTATCACCAGAAGTAAATGCGCGTTAAAATTGGGGTCTTTTTAACTGACCAGCTACAAAACGTGGAACTAACCATACGATGGCATCAAACATTGTCTCATTTAAAGTCACGTGTTGCCTCTTGGAAATTCATACTGGCATAGAACTGGACTGAACCATATACCTCCAGGAGAAAACATATAAAATTAGCCCCAGTGTGATAAGTCACTAAGTGCTTTAATGGATTTTTAAAAGAGTTTACATGTGATATCGTTGTTTAACACACTGGCATGTTTACTATGGCTGCAATAGCTATATAGTATATCATTCACATCCTGTACCGGAACTTTTCCTTTCTTTGTATTAATCGTATGACCACGTTTTATAAGGCACCTTTTCTCTATGTTTTTTTAGTTGAAATGTTTGTAACTGCAACTCTCCTGCAAACTGGTCATTTAGCAAATACGCTTATATGTCTGTCTACATCTAAAGGCACTTCTTAGCAGTTTGAGCTTCTAGGTTTGCAACACACTTTTAGATATCAAAATGTACACAAAACTCACTATATCCATTGCAACAGTGCATAAATGTACATGTTTACTTCCTCTAGGATATGTGTGGGTGTCAGTGGCTAATATATATATTGTATATGTTGTATAAGAGAAGAAAAAACAATAGTGTACATAACACAACCAACACACAATCAGGAAACGCTGGGCTTAATAAGCCTTAAATTGTACGTGGTAGATTCACTCAGGCTAGGTCACATAGCTAGAAGGGATTAATGTCTGAGATTCTTCCAAATTGGGTACTTGGCTTTTCGGTTTGTTACAGGTAGAAATCAAAAATAATTAGTATAAATCTTAATCCAGAATAAAGATGGCCTAGACCAAAACACTTATTACATTACATTTTGTGTATATTGCACCAAAAGGTTCCTTAGAAGCCCCTGCTTCTTCTACACTAAAAACAGCACACATATTCCAGTTTCTGGATTCTCCCTATGTCTTTACCAGTTTGTTTCTAAACATCCGATGTAAAAATGAAGCCAAGATCATTGATAATATTGCATTTGTGGTATACAAAAAAAATATTTATTAGTAAGATTAGAATTTTCAACCACATTTCTCAGCCTGGTGAAAATAGAGTATACTTGTACAGCTATATATTTGGTCTTAGAAGAACTCTCTTGACCATGACCTGCAACAAAGAATCAAATGTAGTCTGTGGACTAACAATAGTTAAATGCAAGAATGCTGATCTAGTGCCTATATGGTTGTTTTTAATAATGCATTCTGTCTTTGCAGCTTGTGGAGATTCTAGCTTTCTGTTCCCTGCTGTACTTCTACAAACAGAAGAACGCTAATTACCTGATAATTATATTGCTGCTGGTAGCGTTGTTGGGTAAGCAAAGTGATGCCATGTAATGGAGTATATGTATGCAGCCCATAGGGCAATGTCCCTTGGCTAATGTCCATCAGTGCTGAGATCTCTTGCTTTCTCATAATGGATACAGTTCCTCGCGGGCTTTGTTTTTTATTTGTTTGTATAATTTTACTTATTGACACTTACACTTTATATTTACAGTATAATAAGTGAGAGGTTCAGTAATTACTGTCATAGTAAGTACAGTACCAGACATTATGAATGGTGAACAATATGTATTAGTACCATGGAAAGGTGGTTCTTTCCAGGTGGAAAGTGTTGCTGTAAACAATTGAACATGTGTCTAATTTATTTTTTTCTGAAGTCTTCACTAACAAACCTCTGGTCTTTTGAAATGGTCTTTTAAAGTATCTCATTCATTCACTTAACCTTTTTTGCTTTTGAGTGATGAAAGCAGAAGGGACATGTTAGTTATTGCATAACATTGAGTTTAGAAATTATGAAGCTGGAGGGATCGCCCATCTGATCCCGTATGGGAAAGGGCACACAGACATACTGGACCTTGTAATTAGCTCGCCAGTGCTTGTTCTTGCACAAAATGTTAACTACTTATTGTATGGCCATTTATTGTTGCCAAATGTTCCCCATTCATATGAAATACTTTTAAGAACACCTGTGTAGAGGAGCTAATGCTTTTAAAGGGATATGTGTTTCAGACTAGATTGGATGCCATGCTACTCCCAATGTGACATTTTGTATAGCATGCTGTGGAATACAATGTGGCTTATAGAGCTATTCTGGTCCAGTCACCATGGAAACCAATGGAATGTCCATGCTGATTGCTTATTTGTTACCACATTTGTTAGAGAACCTCATAGTTAACAATTGTTGTTGTATTATATTTAAAACACAGTTGTAAATAAGAAAATAATGTTAGGAGTGTACACAGTGTTAGTTCATTTTTTCCCTTATGTTATTTTCAATTAACGCAAAGACATAGTTAATTGAGATTAGGGAATGTATATTATATACAGCTTTATGATAGTTCAACTTTACGATGGCGCGATAGCAGTATACATTCAATAAATTCACTTGATTACTCAAGAATGATACAGGTACCACACATGTGGTGATTTAGACTTACAATATTCTCAACGTATGATGGGTTCATCAGAACGCAACACCTTTGTAAGTCAAGGAGCAACTGTATCCATTTATTTTTCTGTAGATGTTAAAGCCCATTTATGTTACATACAGTACTTTTGTTTTTATTTAATTATATATTGTTTATTTTTAGGATCCGCTACAGTAGTCACTGTAAAAGCATTAGCTGGTATGATTATCGTGTCTATACGGGATACCTTACAACTTGGATATCCAATTTTCTACATCATGTTGGTATGCATGGTGGCAACAGCTGTTGCACAAGCTTCGTAAGTTATTTTGCATTGTGGACTTTTAGACTGTCAACCTAGGTTGAATAGGCTCATTATGAAAGTGGTCCTATGAAGAACTGACCCATTCTATATTTCACTTGGAACACATTGACTATTTGTGATTTTAATTTTAGCTAAGGCAAAGTCCAAGACTGTAAATGACAAAGCCAATATTCTACTGCTATTTGTAGTTTTGGGATTTGATCCTTTAAATCCCTAGGGACAAAGGTATTTTTCCTTAAGCATGACATGTCATTGTTGTCAGTCATCAGATATTCTGGGTGACTTTCCCTGCTCAAACACCACACTGAGCTAATTCTTTATGGCAATTCTAATTAAGTCCGTTCCTCCCTAGGCTTTCATTAGTCAGAGTGCCTGGCTAGGGGGTTCAGACTCTGCCACTAATGCGTAGGGAAGTCATGGAGTCGAAATGCTCAATTGCATAAAAAGGACTAGTGTGTTATAGCTCACTATCTCTCTTTTTTTCGACAGATTTCTTGCTCAGGCAGCCCAGCTGTATGATTCTGCTGTGATTGCAAGTGTTAATTACATCTTATCCACAACGATAGCTATTTCTGCAGGTAAGCACGGAAATCAAGAAGCTGTGATTTGCTTGGCGGTCAAAAGCAATATGTAGATAAGCAGCCGCAATTAATTACATGTTGAAGGGAAAAAAAACTACACTTATGTGCGTCCCTACATTTTGGACTTAGAAAGTTTTCATGGAAAACAATGAAATGTCTAGCTGTGCTAACATAATTGCAAAAATGCTTTCTGATGAACAATTAACCTTATGAACTTTGGAACACAGGAGTGATGGTTGCTGATAAGGGTCCTCTGTACGTCTATGAAGACATTCAGTTAAAATCATCCGTTTCCAGCTATTATAGTCATTTACAACATTACCAGACGTCTGCACTGTATTTCTGATCCATTTCATGTTATTTAATAACCAAAATTTGTTTTTCTTTCATAAACAAGGAAATATCTAAGTGACCCGAATCTTTTCAGCGATAGTGTATAAATATACATTACACAAGTTGTAGTGCTATGAAAAAACATTTAACTCTTGCCACTTGTCACTTTAATTTTTATTATTTCATCTCCTTTCAGGAGCAGTATTTTATTTAGACTTCCGTGAAGAAGATGTACTTCACATGTGTTTGTTTGCTCTGGGGTAAGAAATTACATCAGCATGTGTGATATTACTGGAAGCTTCAGTAGTAATTTTATTAATGTATCTTTGCATCCTTACCAATAAAATATTATTCTTGTCAAAACAGAGGGAGATTATGTACTGCCTCTCACGTTTCACAAAGCATTTGTGTAATCCCACAATAACAGATATTGTTAACCTAATGTTGGTCCAGTCCAGATCCCATGAATGTTCTACGTTCCTCCCTGAGAAATTAGGTTCCTTTTATTTATCACCAAAAATTGCCAAGGTCCAAATGGACAGTGCTGATCATGACAGCCCATCTGTGGAAAAATGCTTAGGTCATTGTGGTTTTATTGTAGGCTATTGGCCCCTTTGCATTAAATCAAAGGATCTGGAAACCTTTTGCTCTCAAGTTTAAAAAAAAACCAAAAACCAATATATAATATTTTGAAATCAAAGATATACACCTTTATTTGAGATCCCAGTTCCTTGCAGTTTAATCCGCTTATGGAAAGGGCTTCTGCCGTGGCGGTTAATCAACAAAAATGTACAATGTGGCTATGTCTACGCAGTACATGCATTTCAGCATCAACTATACAATAATGAAATATCTGCTAATAGTCGGCGTTATAATTATTCATCCAATTAAAAATAGACTGTATATATTAAAGAATAATTTAACTTTTATCTTCTGCACATTATGTATGGTTGGTGAGTGTATAAAAATCTGTAATGGGATTTAATCCACAGGTGTCTTATTGCCTTCCTTGGAGTCTTCCTTAGCACAAGGAATAGGAAGAAAACGAAAGCCTTTGAACCATATATAACTATGAACACCATGCCAGGTAACCATTTGTCAACTTTTGCCCCACTTCATTGCATAGGTAGCTGCCCTTGATTTTTTTTTAATTTTTTTATTTATAAATTTAAAGGACCAGATTCCATGAAAAGGTATTGATGTTTAGGTTTCTAGCATCTCCATGAACTGCAGGCTTTCAGAATTTGCGTGTTTAGTATTTTAGTAGTATTTTTAATTTCTATACTGAATGTTTATGGGAGACTGTTCATAATACTAATATTTGGTTGTAAATGTTTTTTATTCAGCAGAATTGTGGAAACACTTGTCAGACAGCTTTTAGGGTATTGTTTTGTGGGTTAACCTCCCCATCATGTGTGCTTTACACATTGTGAACGTGATTGTGTTGGTTATTATCATGCACAGCGGCAGCTTATAGCTCCACGTACTACAGGATTGTCTAGTTAAACTGTTACAGAACATAGAAGTTGCACCTTTTATCTTTTCAAAATTAACTCCAGCAAATGAGAATTCTCTTGTGTTATTTTGCAGGTCTGCAAACCACACACGACAATGGCAGTGTTATTCAGCCTGATTTTGGAAGCTCGTTTTCGTATGGCGCTCTTGCTAGCAATGACAGCATATCTGAAATCTACGCACCTGCCACACTTCCTGTTGTGACAGAGGAAGCATCTTCCACCTTGCCTTATAAAGTGCTAGACCACAATAAGACTGAGTAGGGTTACTGACTTTTTTTCTTGCACTGCGGGAACATATTCAGAGTTGCATTCCATTTTCCGTCGTATATAAGGGTTATTTTGAACATTTTATTATCAATGTCATAATTTATTTTTCAAGACCTAAGCCTAAATGAATGTGTCTTACGTGTGGAAATCTGCTTTGCTTTCTTGTTGACAATGTTGTGATCTTTGGAATAACTAATGTGGATTCTTAGACCAGAGAGGCTTAGCCAGCATGCCCCCCTTACTGTAGACGTGTGAAATAGACCAAGAACATGGAACTTTTGCTGGATTACAGATCTATGAACGAAATTATTGCCAAAGAACTCAACTGTTTGTTGAAGAGATGAATACTATGGTCAAGTCAGCACTGGAGAGTGCATTTTTGTCTTTTGCTTTATTCTAACAAAAAGGTGCAAGTCTCCCTTTAGGGAGTCCTGTACAGCCTAGTAACCATTGGATAATAATTGGGGGTAATGTACAATGGTCATAGTGGTCTTATCAACATTCCGAAAACATTCTGATGATCACTTCTGCTTTTTTTGTTGATGACCCACAGACACATGGAGGTTGACTTATGGTAAAGCTAGTGCCCTCTGGTCTAGTCTCTAAAATTGATCCTTGACGCTGCCAGTATTCATACATTGTGACAAACTAACTGCTCTTCAAAGCTACGTACCACTTGAGCATCCTGACGAATCTGGTGCGGATTAGCTGCTCTGTCGTTATCATGTATATATTGATCAGGCATTTAAGTTCTGTGTTTCAGAATGTTTTATGTTACTTGGTGGTAGTGGCAAATGAATAGGCAAATATTAAAAATCTAATCTTTAACAAATCGCAGGCAGTGTGGTACTCACTGCTCAGTTAGGTTGGTGAAAATATTTTTTAACTCCCATACCATTCATAGGTAGCATTACCCTATAAGATACCTCTTAATACCTCAGTTGATCCGTTGGACCCTAAATGAGGACCAATAGATCAATTTAAGTTTAGCATATATTAAAATAAAAATTTAAGCATACACAGTTTGTGCATACTTAAATCCGCTCCATAAGCCTTTCTTGACCCATATTGGTTACTTTGTTCTATGTCCTGTTGCTTTCTGGCTTCCATCTGGTAATGCAATACATTTTTCCTTCATACCATTCTCCTGCTTTTTTTCTTCTCCAGTGAATTATTTATACTGTTAATATGGTCAAACCTGTCTTCCTTAGGAAATGTATGAGTTTCTAATAGAGAATACCTGTAAATGACTGTAATATAAATAATACTGATGCAAGAAAGCCAAAACAACGTCTCACTGTGCTGGCATAATTTGCATTTTAGCTGCTTTAAAATCTCATCTGCAATTTTACAAATGGAATTAAAGTTGGTAGTTTTTGTATATACTATATTATTGGCCTGTTGTTTATTCACTATTTTCTTAAATCACAGAACATTTGTTGGGAATAAGTAATAATATTAGAAGTATTTTGGGTTTCCTGATTAGGAAGTGTAATGAAACCCCTCATTAATGCTCCCTGAGAGGTCTGGACTGAACCTCTAAACGTTGCCATTTTTTCCCCTAGGCTTGTTCTTGATACTGGTGTGGTTTGACAATATAATCTTATATTACCATTTGAATTTTTTTTACAAGCTAAACGTGCACCTGTAATCCAAACAGGAGTGAATTAACAGAAGGGGCAATAGCCCCAAGGCCGCTGGTGGAAATGGGCCCTTACTTGCTGCTTACGTACTGCAGTGCAAGGAAACCCTTATGTTACATAATATTCCTCTGGCTGTGAAAGCAGACAGGATCTTTTCAGTTCTAATACTGTGCAACATGTTATAGTAGTGTTGCCCGACACAGTCTTCAAAGCACACCCACTGTTATTTTTGTCTTGCTGTTTGATTGTTTGATCACAATGTGGCAATAACTAAATTGTGTGCTGTTAATGTGCCTTAAGGGCTGGGTTAGCAAGCACTGGGCTCTTATGCTGCAAACCCAATCCTGACACCGAGGCATCCAGCAACTTATAAAAAAATGTAGGGGCCCGTACGATCGTTCCTAGGACCAGTCATATTCACCATAACGAAAGGCTCCTTTTAATTTTGGTGGCGCCCAACTCTAAAAAAAAAACAAAAAAAAACTTAGGAGGTATTCGTTGATCGCCTCCTAAGATTAGCCAGTGTTGCTAAAATGCCTCTATAGAGAGGCATTCAGGGACACAAAAAAGTAAGGGGGCCCATTGGATCGCTCCTAGGAGCATTTAAAACAGCTACCTGCTAGGCCTCTAACAAGATGGTGGCGCCCCTTTAAAAATAAGAGTTCCCAGAGGGTCTTCCAGACTCCTGAGAACATTGAGATCCCCCTGCAGGTTGACTACAGGTACATGGAGCCCAGGACACTAATCAGTATGTGGTCAGTGAAATTTTTTTTTTAAAAAAATTGAAAATGTAAAAATAGTTAAAAAAAAAATTAAAAAAATACTAATAATAATAAAATAAATGTAATAAAATGTAAAAATAAAAACCACCCCAGTGATTTTACCATTAAATCAGAAGGGGGATCATCTACTTCAAAGAAAATATGTCCAAATGTAAAAAAAAACAACAAAAAACAAATTTTATTTTATGAGCAAGTCCTAAAATTGGGACAATATCTTGTAATAATAATCCTGCTATGAAAAGAGTTCAAATACCAGCATTTGAAATACCCAAGGGTGTCTAGTTTTCAAAAATATATAGTTTGATTGGTAAATTGAATTGGCTGGGTTCAAAGATGTCACAAATAGGGCATAGGCGCAAACTGTCCAGATGTCAAGATTTATAAATACAATTGTGCACCTACCAAATGTGACCGTTTAGCCCCCAAACAACCTATGCATGACCAGTTTTGGAAGAAAAAAAAAAGTTTGGAAACAGCAATATGCCATATAACTTGCAAAAAAGCAAAAAAACTTGAAAATATTGGGCACTTCTAAACAAATAGTAGAATGTATTTAGCACATTTTTTCATTAGCTTTTGTAGATGAGTAAAAGATTTTTCAAACAAAAGAAGGAAAAAGTGCTTTTTTTCAATTTTCCACCATATTTTATAAAATATTTTTATAGTAAATGAGATATGCTCAAAATAACAGCATCTAAATAAAGCCCTTCTTGTTCTGAAAAAAAATCTAATTTGTGTGGGCACACTAAATGAGTGAGAAGAAAATCACAGCGAAATACAAGCACCGCAGAAATATTGAAACAACCACTGTCACAATTGTTAACACCTTCAGTCCTCTATATGTATTCAATTATATATATATATCAATGTGGAAATGGTAAGATCTACAACTTCCTAGAATTCCAAATAAAAATGCTGAGGGGACCACCCCAAATGTGGAAGATGAAAATGGTCTTACAGGCAGATAGTTTTCTTGCACGATCCACCACTGGTGCTACATAAAGGGTATTAGGAAGGACTCCAGGTACCACTGCCCTTCCTGTCCCTCTCTGCCAGGATTTTGAATAAGTGGGTGCTAAACAGCCCAAATGAGACAGAGCCTCTAAAGCAAAATGTGAACATTTTATGTTTGGAATTGGTAATGCGCATGCTCCAACTTGTGGCCTGTAATGTCCTGAAAACCAAACCTATGCATATGGCATATTTCTGTAATCCGGAAAAGTGACTGAACAAGGTTGGATGCCATTATACATAGCCTGTGCAAAAAATCCTAAGTAAGAGTGTTGGTGAAAAAAAGCACAGGAAATTATTTTCACAGGTAAATTGGGCAGTGATTGGTGGCCAAACAGCTGCATGAAAATTGTCCAAATGCTCCTGATGAGGTACTCTGGGTTGTCTGCTTTACAGACTTTTGTGCGTATTTTTCGGCCTTCTTGAAATCTCAATTCTCATCCTGAATTTTCTGCTAATCATCCAACTATGCTATCAAATGCGTGTAAACAACCTCCGCTGCCGGCGCGTCTGCTCGATGTGCTTTAACAATATCCCTTGCCGTGACTTCCCACGGGGGGAGTGCCAGCACCGGAAGTTGTCTATGTGTATTGCGCAGATGTCCCCCGCTAGACACCTGGGAGTCTGCATTGGTAAGTCTGGGGGGGGATATCTAGGGGGCAGAGTGGCAGCATATCTCGAGGGGAGGGCAGAGTGGCAGCATATCTGGGGTGGGCAGAATGGCAGCATATCTATTTTTCTTTAAAAAACCACCTAAGTTTTAGGGTGCGGCCTATAATCGGGCCAATACGGTATATCTGGGAGTTAAGTCAATTTTGAATACTTGCATTGGATAACCTAATATATACTATATATATCAGTATATATCTGTGTATGGGAATGGCGCTATATTTATAATAATATTTAAGTGTGTGTGTCTGGGTATGTTAGCGCTTAGTGTTTAGTTGGGTTGGTGTGAGTGTCTGTGTGTGTGTTAGTGAGAGTGTATGGATGCGTGTTAGTGCAAGTACCCCTCCTGAGGTCAGGGTCTGGATCTGCCCCTGCTTATGACGTGGAGAAACTGTTATGCAGGTGAAGATCGGTCACAACCCCAGATGTTTCTGGGAGTAAATGGAATGATGCAGCAGTTATTTATTATTATTTATTGTTTTATATAGCGCCATCAAATTCCGTAGCGCTGTATCAGAGTTTGTCACTGTGACAACACAGCATTTTCACTTTATGACAATCCTACTGATGCTAACTGTCCTAGATAAGGGGAAGTCCCTTATTTTCTGCTACTTCTTCATAAATTATTTCAATATTCTTAAAAGGCACACTTAAGAGTCACAGACTAACTGGTTGATACAAAGAAGGTCACAATTCAAAAGACATATCCTGGAAATGCAAGCTGCGATTCCACATGTATGAAGTCATACCAAATAAACCAATAAACGCACCAGTTTTGCACATAAAAATGCCAGTGATGGGATAACAAACACCATGAACATGCCTGGCAATATTAAAATTAATTCGATTTCAGGGTGTCATAGGACGTGCACCATCATTTTGGGGCTCCTCTGCACCACAGGTGTCTATGTTACAGCCCTGCTATATTAGGTTACAATGGAACTGCCCTAGTGTAAAGGGTAGCCCAGCTGTTCTGATGAGCCTGGGAGATAGGTAGCTCTTTGCAGTGGCCTCTCTTCCTCGAAGATTTCAGTGGGAGATGATCCGGCCCTCCTGCAGGCCTTCGGGCCTGGGAGGGAAGGGATCGCTTATGCCTTCGTGGAATGTGAAGAAAGAGATCTGGTGTCCACCGTGTCCTTCTGCCACGTTTTGGCGCTTTTTTCATAGCGGAGCCTCTCGGGGCTTAAATAAAAAAAATAGTCAATACCTACCAAGCATCATAAGCTTTTAGGAAAGAATTGGAGACAATTGAAGCATTTGGGTCACTCATAACCTTTTCGGTTACATTCGTTACCCAGAATTGTATTACCGGTACTTCTTATATATATAAAAAAAAATTAATATGTACAAGTTTCTCAATGAGAGTTCAGTACCCCTGCTTTACTTAAGATGGACTTACTAAATGTAAACGTATTTACGTTCATGCTTTTAGTATTATGCAGTCACTGTCTACTTCACAAGCAACGTATCACAGATAACTTACTATCCACTCTACAGTCACAACAATATTCCTATAATAAAGTTCCCAAATAAGCGATGAAGCGTTTAATACCATCAGCCAATTATTTTGTATAAGACGACGGTGCAGCCAATACGAATGCAAGATGAGCTGCCCAATCAGTTGCTGCGTGAGGAAAAACCAATGGGAGCCAAGTTCACATGCTGGAGGGGATTTTCATGACACTACCTGGTCGCAGTGCTAGTGTCTGCTTTTTCCATATTGGTCCTCTCGATGATTGGCTGTGAAGCCCCAGTCTGCCGTTCCCATTGGCTTTCCAGGTTGTCAGTCGGGAAAGCACTTGGCAACTGTCTCCCTGCATCTAGAGGACGGCGCTGGGGGATGCGGGGCAGGGGGTGGTACTGCCGGTTTGGGGCTGACAGGTAATTATACCGGATTAAATGATGGTCTGACAGGGAAGGGTGGGTTACTATAGCTGAGAGCCGTATAGTGGTTACTGTGCAAATTAAGGCGCAGTTCCGTTTGTAGCATGGAAGAAACTGGGTTATGTGTTACTTATCTGGCCTGAACCTGTTTACCTAAAACAGGGGTGCATACTGCATTGCAGGGGATGGGTTACCATGACTACAGTCCAGCTGATCCTCAAGGTGACATGTCGTTGTTGGGCTGGTGGTCTAGCAGTTGTGGGTTTGTATCTGAAGCCAGATAGATTCAGGTGACCAATAAACACCTTTGAAGTAAATAAAACAACTAGAATGTCAATGGAAACCCATTTAAATCTTGATGAAAATGACATTATTGTTATTATTATTATATGATTTGAGTTTATTGTTAGAACAGTTTTAAGGATGTATATCCCTGTGTAGTTATATCGCCTAATAAGCTATATAAGTATGTATCTATATAAGTATATAGATATGTTGGGTTGTTTGGTCCAAATTTTTTTTTACTTATAAAATGTGATCTAGGTGTAGTTTCTTTGACAGACCATTGGTCAGTTTATCGATAGTCCGAGTAAAAGTATAAGAAAAAATGAAAGGTATGATATTTTTTATTAGCGTCACTTTATTGAAGCAGATCTGTGACGTTTTCTGAACAGTTCTATACTCCCGATAAATCCAGGAAATAGTTTTTATAGATTATAATTATCAATACATATTAAACAAATACTAACGTGTGGTAGAATGTATGTAACCCTCTATTTCTCAGTGTCTGCGTCATTATTCTCCCTTATTATGTCAAATCTCCCCTGTTAGTTCGCTGCTGATTGTTATTGGCAGGTGCAGGCAGCCTTCGAGGCGATGAAGAAGTTAGAAAATGGGAAACTAGTTGATGCCACAGGCTGCCATTAAATTCAACTTCAGTGAGGTTGCTGTTCTATTTTAATGTGCTTTAATCCCCCTGAATCATAATAAAATATGTTTCAATGACATCATAGCTGAATAAGCTTTACTATGGTCGGATTTTTTTATTATTTTTATTTTTTTATTTTATCTACAACAATGACTAATATGTACGATATCCGGTTGGTTTTCGGATAACTGTTGAGATCATCTAGGGATATTATGAAACAAAAATATATTCCCAGCCTATTACCTCTAAGATCTGAAGCAGGCCTTGTGTCAGTTTTGTGGATGAGTAAACAGGCATGTTAAAATAGAGTTATGATATATGTGGCTTATTTTTATTTAGAACCTTGAGTTCCACACCAGTAGTAGGTAAACCAGCTACATGAGCCTATTTATTAACCAAGGCTGACAAACCCAGTAGATACTTGATCTAGCTTGGCTCTGGATCACACTCCTCCCCTCTGAAGAGCCTGGCAGATATGCTTCCTAAACCAGTGGTCACAAGGGACCCCCAACTTTGCTCAGTACCGCAGACACAATGTTGGTATACACATGCATTTACTTCTGTAGGCTATAATTACACACAAGTAAACCGTCAGTGAGCCAGTGGGAAAAGTAAGTCTGCAAGGTGCCCGGGAGGAGTCCAGAATGAGATGCTGTGGTAGATCATTTACCTTGGCTTATTCTGTTTTGTAGGTTTACTTAAGAAACTGGGGAAACAAAGGTAGCTGCCAAAAAAGAAACATGTTGAGGGACACCATGAAGTCTTGGAATGAAAGCTCAGATCTCTACAGCAGTGACCAGGAAGAGGAAGAGGAGGAAGAGATGATATTTGGCGAAAATGATGATGATCTTGAGGCGCTAATGGATCTCAGTGACCTTCCTGCATCTCTGTTTGCCTGTAGTGTCCATGATTCTGTGTTTGAGGTGGATGAACAAAAGGTATATATGAGACATTCTCTTAAATATTAGACTGCTTATAGTTTTAGTTATATACATTTGGTCAACTGGACACGTTCTAATTTTCAAGTTTAGTTGTTTCAGCCACACCTGTTGCTTGCAGGTATATAAAACCAAGCACATAGGCATATCATCTCCATAGACAAACATTTGCAATAGAATGGGTCATTTCGTAGAGCTCAGTGACTTTAAACGTGGCGCTGTCTGAGGATGCCACCTTTGCCACAAGTAAGTTTGTGAAATGTCTGCCCCTGCTAGATTTGCCCTAGTTCACTGTGAGTGCTATTGTCGTGAAGTGAAAGCATCTAGGAGTAACAACAGCTTAGCCACAAAGCTGTAGACCACAGAACAGGGCCACCAAGTGCTGAAGTGCATAGCATTACTCACTACAGAGTAAGCACTGTGCGTTGGGATCTTCATGAAATGGGTTTCCATGGCCTATCAGCTTCACACAAAACAAAGGTCACTATGTGCATTGCCAAGTGTCGGCTGGAGTGGTGTAAAGCGCTCCACAACTAGACTCTGGAACAGTGGAAATGTGTTCTCTGGAGTGATGATGGATGAATCTGGGTTTGGCAAATGCCAGTAGAAAGCTACCTATCAGAATGCATAGTGTCTACTGTAAAGTTTGGTGGATGAGGGATAGTGATCTGGGGCTGTTTTACAAGGTTTGGGGTAGGCCCCTTAGTTCAAGTGAAGGGCAATGTTAATGCTGCAACATACGAAGACATTTTAGACAATTGTATGCTTCCAACTTTGTGGCATTGGTTTGGGAAAGATGATTTACTGTTCCAACATGACTGTACCACTGTAGACAAAGCAAAGTGTATAAAGACATGGTTTGCTGAGTGGT
This sequence comes from Sceloporus occidentalis, assembly GCA_023333645.1. Lineage (NCBI taxonomy): Eukaryota > Metazoa > Chordata > Lepidosauria > Squamata > Phrynosomatidae > Sceloporus > Sceloporus occidentalis. Next base: position 2,177,612 of record JALMGF010000133.1, read on the forward strand.
GTAAAGAGCATGAGCAGCCTGCATAGAGCCCTGACCGTATCCCCACTGAACAGCTTTGGGATCAATTGGAATGCCGATTTCGAACCAGCCCCTCTCATCCAACTGCCGTGCCTAATCTCACAAATGCTCTTTTAAATTAGTGATTGTTTTTGAGTGAAAATATAAGGTCATTAAATATTTTATTTTTCTCTTACCTTTGCAGGAAAGATTCAAAGCCCTATTCACAGTATACGATGAGCAGGTTTCCTTCCAGATGTTTAAAAGCTTCAGGCGCGTAAGAATTAACTTCAGCAATCCGGAAGCCGCAGCAAGAGCCAGAATTGAGCTTCATGAATCCAGTTTCAACGGAAAGAAATTAAAACTTTACTTTGCACAGGTAGAGTATGGGATGTAATTGTCTATTGCTATGTATTCACTGATAAAAATAGGTGCATAACTGTGGCATTACAATAGCTGCTAAGTCTCGTTAAATTGTGTTGATGATACAATATAATTGCAGAATAGTAGATTCATCTAGCTTTTCAAGCCTACAGGATGAACTAATATAAAGCTTTTAAGATCAAGACCAAGCCTGCTGTTTTGGTAATGTGATGCAGACCATGTGGTATTTTGCCATTCTGAATAACGTTTTATTGCACTACTTTGCTAATATTATTATTTATTTTTTTATATAGCGCCATTGTATTCCACAGCACTGTACAATGGGAACATACCGTATTTTCTCGATTAAAAGACAAGGTTTTTTTTCAGAGCAAATGAAAAATACCCCTCGTCTTATAATCAGGGTCGTCAAATAGAGGTCTGACTATGAGACTAAGCTCCAGATCCCCCGCAGCGCTGCAGGGGACCTGGATCCTCCTGTCTTATCCCCCCATTTAGCACTCCCCCCCCCAAAAAAAAAAACTTATCAGTGCTTACGACTCCCTGCTGTGTAGTCGGGGCAGCGGGTAGACGTCTACGCGATTCGCGTAGGCAACTTCCGTTGCAGCCGGAAGGAGGTGCGGTTAGCAGCGGGGGTTGTCTGCGTCCATCGCGCAGACCTTCCCCCAACTGTCAAAGAGGAGAGTTCCAGTGCGGGGAATTCTCTCTGACAGTCGGGGAAGGTCTGTAAATTTTTTGTTTCAAATAATTTAATTAACAAACTGGATGTTAAAAACAAACAGCAGAATAAAAAAAAAACTGAGAAAAAATGCATTTCTTGTTTTTATTTCCCAACCTGCCCCGTTATGCACATTTGAGCCCTGGCTTGCCATACTGCCTCCCAGATATGCCTTATACCCCCTGCATGCCTTATACCCCCAGATGTGTCATTTTGCCCTCCCCAGATATGCCCTATATGCCATAGTGCCCTCTAATATGCCTTTATACCCCAAATATGCCACTGTGCCCCTGATATGCCTTATAACCCTCTATATGCCACTCTGCCCACCAAGATATGCCACTCTGCCCCCCTAATATGTCACTCTGCACCTCCTCCCCCAAAACTTACCCCCGTGCTCCAGACTGGTGTTTAGTAGGGGCAGGCGGTGAACGTCTGCGCGATGCATCTTATATGTGCGATGCATCTTATATTTGATCAAAATCGCTTCAACTAATCGATAATTAAATTTGTTGGCAACAATTTTCATCATTGATTATTATCAATATTATTGATTAGTTGTTGCAGTCCTATATGTAACTATATTAAGAACAAAATTTTCATGCAACCTGGTAAATATGGGGCACAACCAGGAGACAGCCTATAAATTGTTGTCGATGTGGTATAGGACCCCTGTGTCACTTGCCAGGCTCTTCCCTGGCAGCAATCCTTCCTGCTGGAGATGTGGCTCGGAACCCGGCACTTACCTGCACCTTTGGTGGGGTTGCAGCAGTCTCAAACCATTCTGGCAAGGTGTATTCCGAGGTTCGGGGGAAGCGATGGGTCGGTTGATTCCGCTTTCCCCGGGCCTTGCTCTTCTTCTGCATGGTGGACCCTCACAGACCCTGGTTAAAACCACGGCATTACGCCATCTTCTCAATGCGGCCCGCAGCTTGATACCGTTATTCTGGAAACGCTCGGAGGCCCCTTCCCTGCGCCTTTGGGTGGCCCGCGTGGAGGAGATAAGAGTGATGGAGGAGCTCATTCATATGTCTAATGATGCAATGGAAAAATACACGTGTGTATTTAGCGGGCTGGCTATCTTATCTATCGTCCGACTCGATGCGGGCTCTTCTATTGTGATTGCTCCACTTTTACCACTTTCCACAATAATATCTCTTTATACATAACTCCCATTGCATATCTTGCACCCTTCTCCCAGAAATAACTTCTGTTCATGTGAAGGAAATATTGATTTAGTTGGCGCATCCAGTTGATTTGTATGTCAGTTGTTATGGTTGTTTCTCCAAGGACCATGTCACATTTTCCATTTATTACCTATGAATCCTTTGCATACGGTGTACTGGGGGTGGTTTACATCCAGATTTAGAAGGGTGTACTTCAGGGCCTCTATACCCAGGGAATTTTAAGATCTAATGACATTTGCTATGAAATATGTAAGTAAGGTTTAACTTGGAGTATTTGTATTGGAAATTTGGTGGCACTTTGTGGACTGTTTTTTCCTAACATGCTTGTCTATATTCTTTGCACAATACCATTTTTCTGTATTGGTATAATCACTGCATTTCAATGTTGATGGGTTACTTATTCAAATTCTTTTATGTAAATTTTGATTTTACATTCTCTTATGTAAATGTAATTTTTCATATCCGAACCTCCTCTACATTTGGTGCCTCCAGCCCAAAGAACCCTGCTTCTTTCCTTGCTTTGTATCTCCTGCTCAGCAATGTGCATGTAAGAATATCCATCTGCAGCCAAAGAAATGTTTACTGGGCTGATAGCATTCTAATTAGTTTACAGTATTTGTGATATCATATTATTATGTTCAGAAAGTACTCCAACTTCACGAGAAAAGATAAAGAGGAAGCAAGTAAGGATTACTATTGAGCATGGGGGTGATCATGCGAAGAATCAATACCAGGCTAAAAGTCAATAAAACTAACCATTAACTTTGTGAAACCACAGCTGCCCTCCATTATGGTGTCGGCCCAGCACTCGTTGACGGGGCATCGTACTGAATTTTGTAATTGCAGTATTTCACCACTATGTGTCGCTGTGACACATTCAAATATATATATATATATGTATATATATATATATATATATATATATATATAGTTCAGATTAACATAATTTTTATTAAGTTAGGTTTACATTTTATTTCAAAACTTTGTTCTGCTATTTGCATTTGCTATCGTGAAGGCATGATATAGTCTTTTAGGTAATGTTAATCACTTTCATTCAATTAAACATTTTTAAGAAGTACAATTCAATTACCTGTAGAGAGGAGTGTATTGATTTAACCCCTCAATGCACAGTTTTATCAATGGGACTGCCCATTGTACTTAAGGGGTTAAAGGATGGGTTGGCGGGAGAGTTGTATGTTCAGTTCCCTCACTTCACTTCATTATGAGGGGCCCACTATTGGCAAGTTTCACCCGCAAGAAAACAAAACTTAATATATTGTAGCATTAAAAGAAACCCTATGTGGCTTTTTTTAAAATGAATTTCAATCAAGTAATATAACCAAACACTTCATTACATCCATTGATGTCAGTTTTAAATGCTAAACTTAAAGTTCTTGTACCCCAAGTAGATCATTTTAACGTTAGATGCCCAAGTGTATGCATATAAAACCATAGCCGAGAATAACATGTACAGGAAATAATGTTGCACACCTCCCCGTCTCTATGCTTTTGTAGCATCCCTCCCGGTAAAGGTTTAATTGCCTTCTACATTTGCTTTACAAACTGTTTTATCTTTTCCTGCTGTTAGAAAATGATAGTGGCTAGACATTGCACATGCAATATTGTTACAAAATAATACATCATACATAATAAAATATCATATAAGACTGAACTTTAGATAGGTGCGTAAAGGTAATGAGCTTTGACTTCAGGAGTTCGCTGCTGCAAGCAGTCCTGTATTTTAGTAAACTGGTAAGGGAATGGAAACACTGGATACTTGAATGCTTATTTTGTTATTTTTATTATATATTGGTATAATCAAGATTCCCTTCTTCCATGATTGATGTACCCACAAATATACTTAAAAATGCCCCACTTTTTTTGCTTAGAGTTTCTTCTACACAGTACACTGTTTAACACACTGTGATCAGCAAGTAGCCTTGCATTGTTGATTGCAATGTGTGCAGTCCCAGCAGGATCTAGACAGACCCAGCTGGTTCTATCTTCTACTCAGATGATAGCTGAATTTTGATTGGATCCTGTGTTTTTCCTCAAATTAAAAAATCTGCTAGAACTAACTACATTTATGCAAAGAAACTAATGACAGATACCTGGCTGTTATAATGTCATAATAATAAACAGAGAATGTTAACTCAATCACTAGTTTTTAGTACCCCAAATAACGTATATATTTGGGGTCCATTTTTACCATACGTGGGCTTAATTAATATTCCCGGTTTTTTTTTGTGTTTGAATTAAACAATTTTATATAGAACAAATAGGGGTTTGATTTTAAACTATAGTAACATGCAAAAAATAATAATTGTGATAGGTAGTGTGTAAAAACAAAAAAAAATAATAAAAAAAAATAAATAATATATATATACTTATTTTTTTTTATTTTTTATGCTTAAGGCAGGGCTCGACAAACTCCAGGTGCCAGGGCTGCCACCATGAATCCAGTGCTTTCCTTTTGGGCTGGGTGAAGCGGGTGCATTGAGGCTCCCAGCGTGGTCACATAGTGTCCATTACGCATAAAATAGGCAGTGGCATTACTGGTCTGTACGATGTGGGAGAGTAGTTGGTGTTTATGTGTGTGTGTCTATGTTAAGTGTTGGGGTCAGTGTGTGTGTGTGTACTGTAGTGTCAGAGTCAGTGTGTTTGTGTGTGTATATGTATAGTACTGGAGTCAGTGTGTGTATATGTATAGTGCTGAGGTCAGTGTGTGTGTACTGTAATGTCAGATTCTGTGTGTAAATGTATCACGCTGGAGTGTAGCTATGAGTGTTTGTGTATAGTGCTGGAGTCGGCCTGTGAGTGTCTGTGACTGTGTATACTGTAGTGTCAGTGTTATATGTATAGTGCTGGAGTCCGTTTATGTGTGTGTGTTAATGTATAGTGTCAGACTCAGTATGTCTATTGTATTGTAGTGACAGATTCAGTGTGTATGTGTCTGTAGTGTTAAATTGTGTTATTTTATATTGTATATTGTTAGCCAGTTTGTGTCTGCATGTATGCAAGTGTGCGGTGCTAGCGTGTATGTTTATGTTGCAGTATGGCATTAGTATGAGTGTGTATGCCAGCACATAGTGTTAGAGTGTATGGTGTTAGCATGTGTGTGTGTAGAATGTAAGCGTGTGTGCATTACTGTGTGTGTGTGCATTACTGTTTGTGAGCACAAGCATGTGTCTGTATGGATTTATTGTGTGTAAATGAATGTTAGTGTATGGCAAGGCTCGACAAACCCAGGCACCAGGGTTTGGGGGTAGTGCTAAGGGGAGGGGATGTATGTTTTTGTCATTTTTATTATTTATTTTGCAGAATCTGTATCTGTTGACAATATAATACTAGGTATCATATTGTCTATGCTATCATAGGGTAATGTACCCCCTAGATTACTTTTACATAATAGTTTCAGTTCTTCATAACTGTTGTTATGGGAACGCAGATAAACATTTGTTTATTTTGTTTTAAATGTACAGTACATGATGTAATAGTGGGGATATAAACAGGACCTAGAGTCATTTTGTCCGTTAAGCAAGCAGCTTACTCCATAACTTGTTGCTTGTTTTCTTTTCACAATCTCAAAGGCCTACATTAAAATATTAATCTCCGGTACCAATAGTAAAGGCATATTTTTATTGAGCAAACAGCTGAACTTGCATGTGCTAAACATGGTGTCCTATTTACTAGTCCTATGACTCCTATATAATATTAATGATTCAACTGACAGGAATTTGCAAAATAGGTCAAACCAATGTAATATTCTACACAATGTTATTAATGACACCCTCTACGATAATTGGTACATCAGGTCACACAATGTAAACATGTATCTTTTATCACTGGTCATGACATTTTTTTGGCTCCTCAACCTTCTGGTGGTGTTCCTTTTACTTACTGGGAGCTGGAATCTGATGGGAATAGGCCAGAAAAATAAACAGGAGTGGACAGAAGACAACATTATGTGAGTGCAGCTAAAATCAAATCACCAGAGCAGAATGGAGTTGTGGTTAGTAGGAATGTGAAGATGATTTGTTATCCAGTAGGCCTAAAGGGTTCATGTGTGCCTGTACATTTAAAATGTGCAGAGGAAGAGATTTGTCTTGAAAACTTAGATCAGCAGCTCGATAAGGAGCTCTATGACTGTCCACCTAAGAATGTAAACAAAAATGCCTCTTGGGCTGTGCCTTCATTGGGACTATATTTAGATAGATCTCTGTCCTTTTTGAAGGGCATGCAAGTCATTTTTGGATTACAGTTCCATTTTAAAATTGATAATTACTGAAAAGGTATTAGCTGAACCCAAGGAAAAGTACAGTAAGTATGGTTACTTTACTCTTAATAGTTGTTTAACATAAACCCTGACTTTGATTTGCTTGTGGAAGGACATGTAATTGTCCTGCACACCTTGCCTTTGGTTTTTCTAGTAACTTTATTTGAATATCTAATTGTGTGTCCTGTTTATCTTTTGGATCTATGTAGATAATACAGTGCATATTGATTTATTTTGTACCTGTTGGGCTTCTTAAGCTGTCTGTCCTGGTTCGTGATATCCGGATGGGTTAATGCAACAAGTATCTTGGACGCTCAACCTAGACTTTTACCCCATATATTCAATGGCTACTAATCAATCAGTCATTTCTCTATCACACTCTCTTTCAAGTGTTGAATGTATCTCTCATATGACATATAATGTAAACGCCAATAAGTAAAGGTTAAAAATAATTGGCATTTAAAAAGCCTTGAAATGCGCTGCCGCTCTTCTGGTAGATGAAGAAATCCCCTACACTACCCGCTAACCCCAAAAATATAGCAAAATAAAAACTAGAGCATTGTATGGTTAAGGGTATAAAGAGATATTTTGACCATTTAATCCCTTCAAGAACATTTTTAAAAAACATACGCTTTCTGGAGGTCATTTTTATCCTTCACTATATCTTATGATTTGCCCAGTTCCTGGAGATTGTAAAAGTGATGCATCACTGAAATGGGATTTCCTTTTAGGGTTAACTTACTACTAAAGAATGCATAATAAGTACCCTGGGGGAATATGCAGCTGCCTCAGTGGCTCAATTATTCTTGCCAGTGATTGGCTCCATTGAAATCAATGTTCATGCGCATGTGCACGGAGGTGTGAATAAATCACAATCATTTACCGAACCAGCCCTGGTGCTAGCCGCAGGGTTTGGAAAGGAGCAAATGCATCTAGTGAGTATTTACTAGATAGTGATCGAGTGTAACCATCTATACTGTATGTTGTTTGGGGGGGGGGTTGAGTTTTTTTAGAAGTTCCTTAACCCCTTAACGACAATTGCCGGTCCTGGCACGACACGGAAAAGCATATGCTTTACGACAATTGACGTGCCAGGACCGGCACGTCTTTAAACGGGTGCAGAAAGCGATCTGTTTTCGCTTTCTGCACCCAAAAAACGTTGCTGAATGCCTCGACCTCGAGGCATTCAGCAACGCCGCAATCGGAACGAAGGGGCCATCTCTGGCCCCTCCACGGGGCGTCAACATCTGCCATACTTTGTATGGCGGCGGACGCCCGTTTTAAAAGCGTTTAGGAGGCGATCGACGATCGCCTCCTAAACTTAAATGGTGTCGCTGGAATGCCTCGATCAGGAGGCATCCAGCGACACCAAACACATACCTTTCGATGGGCTGTGACCGCTCCGGAGAGCGGTCACAGCCGCAGCTGCCGATGATCTTCGCCATCAAGCAAGATGGCCGCTGCCCTGTAACAGGAACCAACAAATTTTAAAAGTTCGCTAGATGGTCCAGACCATCTAGAGAACTTTGGCTCCACTTGCAGGTTGAATACAGGTACTGCATTCACCATGCAAGTCAATGGAACCCAGCTTTCTAATCACAGTGTGATTAGTAAAAATAAATTAAAAAATAAAATAAAATTAATAATAATTAGAAAAAAAATAGTAAAAAACTAGTAAAATGTAAAAATCATTTCCCACTGATGTCACTATCAGGGGAACCTCCAAGTTGAAAAAAAATGTTAAAATTTTTTTTTTAAAAAAAGACAAAAAAAATATATATATATATATAAAAAATATATTTTTGTGAGCAAGTCCTAAAATTAGCATATTAGCTTAAAACAATTCTCGCATGGAAAGAGTTAAAATACTGGCATATTAAATGCCCGTGGGGTGTCTACTTTTAAAAAAGGTATGATTTGATGGGGTAAATTGAATTGGCCAGGTTCAACAACGTCCCAATTAACACCGGGGGAAGGATGGCCACACACCTAATTTCCAATTAGAAAAATGCACACGTACCAAATGTGGCCTTTTAGTTCCCACAAAATGACAAACCCATGCATGTGGGGTATCACTGCACTCAGGAGATGTTGCTGAACACATTATGGGGTGTCGTGTGACAGCGGCATATACCAGGAGCTGTAAATTCATACATAAAGTAGGTGTGTGTGGGAAAAATACACACACAAAAATACTACTGCAAACTTTGAAAACATGCTGGTGGTAAAATGTGTGCATGTAAAATGTGTTTTGTGATAGTGACATATACGAGAACTTTTTAATTCATACCTGAAGTAAAATGTGTGTGGAAAACCAAATGCAAAAAAATGACTACCACAAAGTTTGGCAAAGACTGGTGGTAGATATGGTGCATGGAAAGAGTTAAAATACTAGCATTTGAAATACCCTGGGGTGTCTAGTTTTCAAAAATATATGGGTTTATTGGGCACACTGAAATGGCCCGACTCAAAGATGTACCAAATAGGGCATAGGCAGTGGATCCCCAAATGCCAAAGTTCAACATTGAAAAATGCGCATGCCCCAAATGTGGCCCTTTTGCCCCCAAACGGCCAGGCAAAATCATTCATGTGAGGTATCGCTGTACTCAGGAGATGTTGCTGAACACATATTGGGGTGTTTTGTGATAGTGACATATACGAGAACTTTTTAATTCATACCTGAAGTAAAATGTGTGTGGAAAACCAAATGCAAAAAAATGACCACCACAAAGTTTGGCAAAGACTGGTGGTAGATATGGTGCATGGAAAGAGTTAAAATACTAGCATTTGAAATACCCTGGGGTGTCTAGTTTTCAAAAATATATGGGTTTATTGGGCACACTGAAATGGCCCGACTCAAAGATGTACCAAATAGGGCATAGGCAGTGGATCCCCAAATGCCAAAGTTCAACATTGAAAAATGCGCATGCCCTAAATGTGGCCCTTTTGCCCCCAAACAGCCAGGCAAAATCATTCATGTGAGGTATCGCTGTACTCAGGAGATGTTGCTGAACACATATTGGGGTGTTTTGTGATAGTGACATAAACGAGAACCTTTTAATTCATACCTGAAGTAAAATGTGTGTGAAAAAACAAATGCAAAAAAATGACTACCACAAAGTTTGACAAAAACTGGTGGTAGATATGGTGCATGGAAATAGTTAAAATACTAGCATTTGGAATACCCTGGGCTGTCTAGTTTTCAAAAATATATGATTTGATGGGGTAAATTGCATTGGCCGGGTTCAAAGATACCCGAAATGGCACATGGGGGGAAGAATTACCAGATTTGGAAAAAATGGCTTTGAAATAGCAAAACGCTACTTGTACTTATTGCCCCATAATGGGTAGAAAAAAGCAAAAAAACATGAAAACATTGGGTATTTCTAAACTCAGGACAAATAGTAGAATCCATTTAGCAGGTTTTTTCATTACCTTTTATAGATGAGTAAAAGATTTTTCAACTAAAAGTTAGAAACAGTCATTTTTTTCTAAATTTTTCACCATATTTTATACTTTTTTTAGTAGTAAATAATATGATACAATCAAAACAATGTCATCTAAAGAAAGCCCTTCTTGTCCTGAAAAAAACAATATCTAATGTGTGTGGGTTCAGTAAACGGGAAAGAAAAAAAATTACAGCTAAACACGAGCAGCGCAGAAATGTTAAAAAGGCCATTGTCACGAAGGGTACAAAAAGTAAAATCAGCCTTTGTCACGAAGGGGTTAAAGTGACATAATAATAATAATAAAAAAGTAATTTTCCCATATCTACCACAATATGGTAATCTGAATTTGGAGTTGGAAGCCTGTCACACCAGTATTATGTCAGAGATCCTAGTCTGCTTGAGACATGAATAGGTTCTCCCATTAATAAAGAATAGCTTAATGTATTTTCTCCTTAGCTTGTTTCATTTGGGACAAGAACAGGGTTGTATTTTTGTGGTGTGTGTGTGATTTTTCACAAACATCTCAGAATGCGATTGTTGTCCTCTTAAATACCCAACTTGTTTCTGTCCATTAGCCATTGATGATACCATCAGCTAATTTTTCTCTGTCTAGGTACAAGTATCAAATGAGGAAGGGGAGAATTCTTTTCTGTTGCCACCCCAGCCTACAAAGCAGTTTTTGATTTCACCACCAGCATCCCCTCCTGTTGGATGGAAGCAGAGTGAAGATCCAACTCCAGTCATTGACTATGATCTACTGTGTGCTGTTTCTAAACTAGGCCCAGGTAGGTTCTGCTATCAACAAAAAGCTAGCCTTTTGGAATATACAAGAGACTAGTAGGTAAACATACTAACCGTGGTCTGTTATGTCCTCAGGGGAGAAGTATGAACTTCATGCAGGGACAGAATCCACACCCAGTGTGGTAGTCCATGTGTGCGAGAGTGAGAACGAGGACGACGAGGATGAAACAAAGGGGTCCAAACAGAAAATAGTGCAGACAAAACGTCCTTCACACCCCTCTGCCATTTGAAATGGGTCTGGAGAATTTTATTTTAAATGAAAATGTAGAGTCCAAAAATCATATCATTAAAGGGAAATGTAGATCATACTCTTTACGTATTGTATATAGCTAAAGACAATCTAGGTCATATCAGAAGTGGTACAAATGTATTTATTTTTATGGATTTATTTTGTTTGCTATTATGTGTGTTACGCAGTATCAGTGTTTTACAAATCCTTTGCATAACAGCAAAGTGGTTAACTGGAGTGAATTTGTGTATGTTTGTAAAGGGTTCGTCCCTTGTAGCAGTGTGTAAAATGATGCTGCTGGAGAGTTTAAAATACAACACATTTCATTATAGGTACATACTGTATATTCAATATACATATGTCAGTTTCTCTTGTGTTCTATGATAATAATAATAATGAATATCACTAAATGTGATTTACAAATAGAACTTGGAAAGGGTCTAGTGGCCTCCGTGTCAACTAAGCTCTTGAAATGACCTTTGGAGTAAAACCCCAATTAAGCTACTCAAACTTTCTTATAAAGTTAATGTTGTCCTTGTAAAATTACAAGGTTGTCATGATGGCCATAGCATGAGAGAATATGAGCTGGCCCCAAACTGAACAAACCAATTTTTTCTAAAAGACAGATAAGCCTTACGCCAGTTCCAGGTGTTTTCATATCCCTTTCATGTATTAATCTGTAAGCCTTTTGCTGAATGACTGTTGCTATTTGGAACAAACAGATACTAAGGCTGTCAAACTGATTTTATAGTCTGCTATGTTGGATGTACCCTTTTGAAATCACATTCATTAACATGTTGTAACATTAAGTGTAGCAAGTACTGTTGGTCCAATGTGTGTTTAGATAAGCCATAATTGGTGAATGTTCAAAAAGTGTCTAATGTTGAGTTTGGGTACAAATTCACACTAACCATCCATCTCATTGGCATATTCTAAAATGTGAAAAAAAAAAAAAAAACTGGTGGTAAACGTATGTAACTAAAGTTATACGCATCCCTACCTAGAATGTAGCAAGTACAGCATATTTTGATTTTACAGATTAACATGTGACTTAATTGCCCTCTATGTGTGTACTTGTACAACCTGCCACAGAGAATGTATAGATTAGGGCTATGAAAATATTGGCCTAAGAGCCAGATGCTGCCTCCAAGGGCTTATTTCTTTAACACTGGTCCACGATTTTCCTATAATTTTGTAATTACATCTTAATGTAGTATGAATTGTCCCCAAGCAGTGGGCTGCATGTGACCTACCTCACTAAGAGGGTGGGTACACCAGGAATATATTGCCTACCTAATACAGGGAAACAGAAAAGGGGATTATTAAAATGGAACCGAAATATTTATATCTTTTGCAAGAAAGTTTGAAGCAACATACATTAGTAGATAAAAGTACATTCAAACAGTGGTCTTTAGTAGCTCAGAGTTAAATGAAACCAGTGGGGAGGAGTTAAAAAAAAAAAAAAAAAAAAAGTTGCCTATACCCCAAAAAAAGATAACACCATAGGTGGCTTGTTACTAAAATCCAATGAAAAAACAGTACTTAGCAGTGCTAGAATTCTATGCCACCCTACTGTATCAGAATATTGTGCCTTTTTATTTGAATAGGCAGAACAATTAGAGGACATCATTGCATACTGTCACACAGTAGTATAAAGCAGCTACCTAAAAGTACCCTGCTTGTACTTGCCCCCTTTTGACGATGGAGAATAAATGTTATGCAAGTGAGATCAGGTTTCTCTTAAAGCTACCACGGCAGTGTATTTTTTAAACAAATATGTAATCATTTTTTATGACTTGTTAAACACGGGGCACCCATAAATCTTTTTGCTTAGGGACACCCTATTGCCATTCATTTGTTTAAAATTCATTTTTAGATATGCATAACTCATGTTTACTTTTGAAAAAAAATATAACACATAAGGTCTCTGCTTCACTATTTGCAAAGAAGATGCAACATAAGGGCGTGAGTAATTTACTTAGTAACGTGTGTGTGGGTATATATATATATATATAAATATACACACACACTACCGTTCAAAAGTTTGGGGTCCCATAGAAATGTCCTTGTTTTTGAAAGAAAGCAAACCTAAAATGACATGAAATGGATCAGAAATACAGTGTTTGATAATGTTGTAAATGACGAATGTAGCTGGAAACGACTGGTTTTTATCTTCATAGGCGTACAAAGGTCTTTTATCAGCAACCATCACTCCTGTGTTCCAATGGCACTTTCTGATGGCTAATTGAAGGCTGATTCGTTATCATTAGAAAACCCTTTTGCAATTTATGTTAGCACAGCTAGTAATTTCCTTGTTTTCTATGAAGAGAACTTAGTGACTCATTATATAGTGTATATAGTTAGGGGAATACGTATATTTTAGGCGAATAGGACAATATGTTGAGTTTGCAGTGATTTTTTTTGTCCTGATTAGTCCAAAACTAAATATATATACCTAAGAGGCTTAAAGAGAAATATATATAATATATATATATATATATATATATATATATGTAATTTTAGAAACAAACAACGTGAGCCTCTATTCTAAGAAAAGCTCCACATAATGCAAAAAAATACCAGCAGCTACAAGTGGGTCCAACGATAAACTGTTTTTCCCATAGCAACATCAGCTTGCAGGTTTAGTATTCAAATAGACATTGATATCTTTGATGAAGGATTTCACAATTGCTAAGTGATCTATGTTCCAGATTACTTTCCTTGTATTTCTAGGTTTGTTTTTTTTTATTATGTAATGACCAAGGCTGAAAAACAAAATACTATCTTACTACAAAAACCCACATTTTCGTAATTCTATGTGTGCTCTTTCCAATGCATTTTATCTACCTAACAACTAACCAGCCATTTACATAGCTATCATATAACTAGTATCTAGTTTCTATTATCTATTGTTTGTCATCATTTACTTATGTAAATCTGATATACATTATCAAGAAATCTACTTCTTATTGGTTTGTGGAAGTTGAGGCATTACCAATTCACCAAATGAACACAATACGATATATAAAAGTGATGGTTTTTTCACATGTTCACAACAGATCAAAAATAATAATGTATATTTTTGTTTATTTTAAAAAGGACAGCAATGGTGAAATGGTAAAATGGCTTAAAATTATGGCACAACAACATAGGTACTTTGAAGCATGTAACAGCCTTTTTAATGTCAAGTTCCTACCAAGATCCTCTTACATCATTAGTCACAGTCTTTGCTCAACTTTAGAATATTGCCACAGTTCAGCCACGTCCCCTCCAAGTTTCAGTTAACATGTCCTTGTCATACATTGATAATAAACATGGCACCCTCTACTCAGTTGGGAAAAAACAGAATCCATAAGTAAACATGCATCAAGTTCCCTAACTTTAAGTGAGTAACATGAAAAAAATGTATTATGAGTAGAACATATGTTACTAATACTTGTTTTTGTTATTTTAAAAAGATGCACAACCAGTATTCACTATAGCAAGCATCTAACATTTTGAAACCAGGGACGCTATCTTGATGGGGTTGACTTATGTGATGCTTAACAATGCTTAAATGTTGGTATACAAATTGGCGTAACTACTTTACATACCCATTTATAAAACTCTAGACATAGACATTTTTATTTATTTTGTGTATTTCCCTATGCAACTTGCCATGGCTGTTAATACTACTTCATGTAGTAGTTTGTGAAAGTCTGCATCCCCTCCAAAGAGTTGCACGTTGTTATATTAATTTCTCATACTTATTATTTTGTCACCTGTAGGTTCAGTGCTCATCCTCTTTTTCACACGATAATGTGTGTATGCATACATGTTTTTAGCTTTGGATAAAATGTAGATGACTGTCCTCTCAGTATGCCCAGTTTCACTATCCTTCAACTCATCCTCTCCTTTGTGCCTTTATGACTAATCGTTTAAAAAGATGGCTGTCATAAGAGTTTAGGATGATCAGCTCCACAAAAGATGTTTGGTAAATCTTATATATCTGTTGGCATTGTATGTTAATTCCAAAGTCATGTCACCTTGGAATCTAATGACAATTCTGGCATTTCAGTGCATATGATACAGTAACTCATTCAATCAGTTCCTTTTGATCTTGTAAGAAATGTTTGTTACACTGTGTACAAAATACATGTAATAAAAGTCTTTATCTATTGTCGAATTTTCCTTTTTCTCTATAATATGTCCGGTTCCAGTAACACTCTCCTCTGGTATAGTATGAATCCCTCACTCATCAACACGAGGCATCCTCATGGTGGTGCACTACTGAAGGATGCCCACTAACAAATAAAATATTTGTACGTTAATTCTTAAGCACACCCTCCAAAACTTCCTTTTCTTATTCTTTCGTTTCCCATTTTTTCTTTTCTTACAAGGAATATACCGTATTTTCCCATGTATAAGACGCAACTTTTTTCAAAAAATTTGGGGTATAAGAACAGGGTGCGTCTTATACAGTGGCTGTAGAATTATTTTTTTTCCCGCTTACCTCTGTGTTGCTCAGCAGCGTCTCTTGTTCCGTCAAGGAGAGACCGGAATCCAGTGGAGTCATGTGGCTGTACATCACATGACTTTACTCCGTTCCTGCTGTGTTGTATGTACAATAAAGACAGACAGATCAGGCAGAAACTCCTTTATTCCATGCTCCCTCTTCCTCTCCTCTGCTGCCCCCTCCTAGTTGCATAACAGGACTTAAGGTAGACCATATATTAGTATTTAAGTTAGAACTTTAGAGTTTGGAAATTAACAACATTAACAGTGTCACAAATCAACATAACATTACATCACATCTTCCCCCTCAAACATTTACTCATTTAATGTGTAACAAAGTCCTCCCATATTTTAGGTTTCAATCTGCGACCGTAACTAGAGTAGGTGTCCCTTGATTCCATAGGAGTGTTCAGAGCATTCTCTCTTTCTGGAGCCGTAGAACATGCTAAACCCAGGGAGTCGGTAGTTTTATTTGGTTCAGTGTTGTCCTCAGAATACGAGTCAAGCTTGTCTGTTAAGGCGGGTGTGCTGGAAGCTGCAGCATCATTTGAGGTACATGTAGTAGAACTTGAAAAGTCACGACGTAGATGACATCTGTTTCGTCTGAGTTCCTGACCCAGCCGATTCTCGATTACATATGACCTTGGGGTTTCCAATACTCGTACTATACGTGCAGGTTCCCAAGTTTTTCCATCTACTCTGTGTCTTACAGCTTGTCCTGTGGCAAGTGGTGTCAGAGATTTGGCTGATTGGTTATAATATTGCTTTTGTTTGGAAATTATTTTGTTTCGTTGCGCAGCTACATGCTCGTGTGCAAGGTTCTGAGGCTGAAGTTTCTTTGGAGAAATTGGCACTGTAGTTCTCAGTGCTCTGCCCATAAGTAACTGTGCAGGAGAACATAAGCCCTCCAGAGGTGTTGCACGATAGTTCAGAAGACCCAAATGAACATCCTGCCCGGACGATTGTGCTTTCCTTAGAATGGATTTGGCAATGCCTACATATTTTTCAGCTAGTCCGTTAGCCTGTGGTAGATGTGGACTAACGGGACTGTGCTTGATGCCCCATTCGTGGAGAAAAGATTGAAATTCAGCGCTGGAGAATTGTGGACCATTGTCAGAGACAAGTTCTTCACATACACCATGCCTGGCTAGTATTGATTTGAAAGCCGAAATTACAGAGGAGGACTTCAGATCCTTCAGTTGTACTATTTCAAAGTATTTACTGTAATAGTCAACAATAATCAGGTAGTCATTTCCTTCAGTATGAAAAATATCAGTAGCCAGTCGTTGCCAAGCACGAGAAGGGATACTCCAGGGGATGAGGGGTTCTTTTGTGTTTCGTCGTTGAAATTCGTTGCAGGTTTCACAAATCTTCACAAACCTCTCAATGTCAGAGTCTATGTTAGGCCAATAAACCAATTCCCGTGCCCGTCGTTTGCACAGAGCCATGCCTAAGTGTCCTTGGTGAATTTGTTCCAAAACCACTTTCCGTTGACTTCTAGGAATGAGTATACGTTCACCCATGAAGATAATGCCCTCGTTATTTGACAATTCATGTCTCACAGGCCAGAATTCCTGTAATTCTGGTGGTAGTTTTTTGCGCTTCTCCGGCCAACCATTGCACATGACCCGGCAAAGTTTTTCTAGTTGCTTGTCCAGTAACGTTTCCTTTTGAATACTTTCCAATCTGACATCTGAGACGGGTACATTGACTAAGACTGTGTGCACTTGTTCCTCCAGATCAGGTTCATCCCGTGCGTCATGTCCTGCTGGAAACACCCTGGATAGCATGTCTGCCATTGGGATTTCTTTCCCTGGTCTGTATTTGACAGTAAGGTCATATGGTTGCAGCTTCATTACCATTCTCTGTAGGCGTGGAGGGACTAAGTTTAGTGGTTTCAGCATTATGTGTTCTAAAGGCTTGTGGTCCGTTTCCACTAATACTGGACGCCCATAGATATATTGATGAAATTTTTCACATCCGTTGACAATGGCTAGCATGTCCTTTTCAATTTGGGCATAGTTGGATTGAGCTGCCGTAAGTGCCCTCGAGGCATAGGCCACTGGGTGACCTCTTTGTGTCAGTACTGCACCCAACCCAAATTGTGATGCGTCTACTTGAAGAACAGTATCACAGTTTACATCAAAATATTTCAAGATGGGTCCGGGCTGTTTGCTTATGGTGGCCTTTATTTTCTCAAACGTTGTTTGCATATTAGCATCCCAAGACCAGCATGCATTTTTCTTCAGTAGAGTTCGTAGAGGTGCTGTTTGTTGGGCTAAACCCTGCGAAAACTTTGACAGATAATTGAAAATGCCCAGTGCTGTTTCTAGTTCTTTTCTGGAAGTTGGTGCTTGCATTTTAATGATTGCTTGTATCTTGTTGGGATCAGGTTTTAAACCATCTTTACTGATGATATGCCCAAAGTAGCTTACCTCCTCAACACCAATCTGCAGTTTGTTCGGGTTGAGCTTCATATTCTTCTCACGACATCTCTTAAGCAAAGCAATCAGGTTCTTGTCATGTTCCGCACGGTCTTTGCCATAGACCAATAAATCATCAATTATGACTTCCACACCCTGCAGGCCTGAAATTAGCTCGTGTGATTTTTTCTGGAACATTTCTTGAGCAGATGCTACACCAAAAGGTACTCTTGTAAATCTCCATCGTCCAACCGGGGAGTTAAACGTGGTGAGGCTACTGCTGTTCTCATCTAAACGTAGTTGCCAGTACCCAGACTGTGCATCTAGTACACTGAACACTGATGCCCCAACAAGTTTGTGTGCTATGTCCTCTAGAGTGGGTAGTCTGTAATGTTCTCTCATTATTACCTTGTTCAAATCACGTGGGTCAATGCATATACGGATTGCTCCTGTGTTTTTCTTTTCCACCACCACCATAGAGCTGACCCATTCAGAAGGTTCTGTGACCTTTTTGATCACTCCCAATTTTTCCATCCTTGAGAGTTCTTGTTCTACTTGGCTTTGAAGCGTTAAAGGTATTTTCCTTGGTGCATGTATAACAGGGTGTGCCCCTTCTTTGATCCGGATTTTGCATATCCCTGGAAGACATCCGAGTCCTCTGAATACATCACTGAAATCATGTTTAATGCCGTGAGCTGTAAGTATGTTTTCACCGTTGTTAACAGTCATTATAATTTTGATAAGACCAATCTCTTGGCTCGTCCGCAGACCCAGCACAGCAGGAGCCTGTGTTTCTATTACAAACACCTGTAAGTTAGTTTCAGATCCTTTATAGGCACATTTTGTATGACAATGTCCAATAACATCCAGGACCTCTCCTCCATAACCTCTTAGCTTTGGTAGCCTTTGCGTTTCGAGTTGTAATTCCTTACTGAGGAATTTGCGATATATGTGTCCTGGCACGCAATTTACCTGAGCTCCTGTGTCAATCTTAAACTTGACAGGGATCTTAGCATCCCCTAGATGTAAGGTGACCACTGCTTCATCTGCAGAGTGTTGTGTGTTCTGCACCGATGCAAGGTATATCTGTGAGCCGTCTGTGTCATCATCTGAATGGTTGTCCAAATCATCTATATTATACACTGGTCGTGTCTGTGGCTTCCTATAGCCCATTCCATTATGACACATTTTGGCAAAGTGCCCCTTTTTTCTGCATTTATTACATATTTGGCCTCTTGCAGGGCATAACATATCTTTGTAGTGTGTGTTTCCACAATATCCACAGGTTGTTTCTGTGTTCCTAGCTCTGTTTTCTCTTTTATTCCCTCTCCAGTCAGCTTTTTCTCTTATGTGACTTCTAGATTGCTTTTCAATTGCACTGACTTGTGGTTGTGGACCTCCCAGTACCTGCAAGTCTTTTCTTGACATCTCATATGCTCTCGCAATTCTGATAGCTTTTTCAAAGGTTAATTCTTCCTCTTGCAGTAACTTTTCCTGCACTTCTTTGAACTGACTGCCCATTAATATCCTGTCTTTTATCATATCACTGCTATCATGAAATGCACAGTCTTTTGCAAGCAATTGTAACTGTGTGACCCACTCATCAACTGATTCACTGCCCCCTTGGTTCCTCTCATAGAACAGCTTTCTTTGCACTGTGGTGTTTTTTCGTGGATTACAATATTCATCAAACTTTGCAAAGAGTACCTCTGTCTTTTTCTTGTCCTCTGGAGCTATGTTTCCACTTGCACACCATGCTCTGCATACATCCCGGCCTGTTTGGCCAACACTGATGAGAAAGTATGCAGCCTTTTGTTGATCAGTCCATTGTGCTGCATCAGGGCCTGCATAAACCAGCTCTATCAGCTCCTTCCACTTTGCCCAGTTCTCTGATACATTCCCAGATTCTAAATCCAGGGGAGGAATGTTTCTTGTGCTGCTTGCCATTATTCTTTACACCCCACTTCTGGTACCATGTGTTGTATGTACAATAAAGACAGACAGATCAGGCAGAAACTCCTTTATTCCATGCTCCCTCTTCCTCTCCTCTGCTGCCCCCTCCTAGTTGCATAACAGGACTTAAGGTAGACCATATATTAGTATTTAAGGTAGAACTTTAGAGTTTGGAAATTAACAACATTAACAGTGTCACAAATCAACATAACATTACATCACACCTGCTCCCCTGGGCGGGACAAGAGAAGATCTGCCAGCGGCACCGTAAGATCTGCAGTTCAGGTAAGGGTGGGGGAGGGTGTATGAGTGCCTGAATGGGGGAATGAATCAATATGTGTGTATGATAGCATGGATGTGTAAGTAAGGGGGCAGGGCACAGGGAGGCTGAAAGTGATGTGCATGTGTTGGCTGCTTGTGCATGATAGGAGTGTGATTGCTATATTAAATATACATGATTACTAACAGCAATAACATGCCTATCATGTCCAGGCCTACCCAGATTCCAGCACAGCTAACATTACACTCATCCTGGAACCTGGGCATGACAGAAGTGTAATTTTCAGGCCCCAAAATTAAGGTGTGTCTTATACATGGGGAAATACAGTAACTGGCCAATTTAGCTGTGTCCCATCAGGAAGTCTGATTTCCACATAGGGCAATCTACTTCCGGTAAACTGATACAATGCCTACCAGGCTCTCCAGACACTTTAGGCCCAGATCTATTAAAATAATGCTGCATTGTGTCCCCTGAATAAATGGCTAATCTGGTTACCCTACCTACAGCACAATTGCTAATTTTATTAAACTAAGTCTCCTAAGGCTACCATACGTTTTCTTTTTTGTCGAGTAGCACATTTTTAGTGTTGGATACACTAGCTATTGTTACGTAAGAAATTAATATCATCATTAAGTTCCAGGGTGGCAGGCTAAATATGCATGCATTTATTTTTTAGTAGTGTCTTTCAATTTACTTTGTAAAGCTTTAGAAACACATGATCCCTTGTGACATTAAGGTTTAATTATCCAACACAGAGAACACATTTTTTTGTGCTTGTAAAAGTTTGTGATTGCAGCAATATATGGTTTCCACAGACAATTCTTTCCATATTATGTGTTCAACTGCATGGAATAATTGATAGGATTGCCACTGCAGCCATGGAATTTCAGGGCTGTCTCATTCATACCAGGGAAGTCCATCCAGAGCCCTGTGCTTGACCCTTAGCTGAGCTTAACGATGATCACAGCAGTTTGTGGGAATCTGGAATAAGAATATTTTGGACTTTCTTCTCAGCTGTGTGGGGTATTGTTAATTCTTCATTTGTTTAGGCGCCACACCTCCCAAAGGACACAACTGGTGAGATGTGTATATATTTCATGTCCTTCTCATGTACAAAGGTTTAGCAGTTTGTAGCCTCCTAGTTGCTGCTCTTTCTTCCATAACTTTGCAGGTCAGCAGCATGTGAAGTGCATCAGCTATGGTTAAATAAGTGGCAACAGCTGCTAAAAATAGAAAATGTATATGTATGATAGCATTATAAATATGATTACAAAGGTTATGGTAAATTCACTAAAAAAAACGCCGTGTGGCTGAATTGGCGTTATTAGGCTAGGTTTCCACTTGGGTTTTTGTCCTGCGTTTTTTTCTTGATGAAAAACGCCAAGAAAACTGCCACTGCATTTACCTGCGTTTTGGCGTTTTTTCTGGAGTTTTTTCTGACGTTTTAGCCTTTCTGTGGAAATTGCTTTTTTTGACCTTAGGCAGTTTTTCCAGCCTTTACAAGTTAGAAGTTTCACCCAGCTAAAAGGGATTAGGATAAATGGCAAGTATCTGCCCCCTCCTGATGTCCTTTACTTGGTAGAGTTCTACTTAAACGCCCCGGCGGACCCTTTTGTCTCTTTTCTGTGGTTTGTAAGGCATGCTTTATTCCGAATGTCTGCTCCTCTAGGAAGATTGGCCCCAAATGATGGTGCAAATTGTTTGCTTTTGCTTTTGGCACGCAGGGTCCAGTTGGGTATGTTTGTTTGTAATGGCATGTTTGTTCCAAATGATGTAAAATTCAATATGAACTTTGTTTTGTGTGAAACTGTTTGTTTCCAGCCTATTTCTCGTAGGACACACAGATACTGGGTCCATCCTCTGCATTGTAACTGTGGAAAAAAATGCCAAGGCAAAAAACCCACATAGCTTTTTCATGGCGTTTTTTCTCTCCCATTGACTTCTATTGGAGAAAAACGCCAAGATTTCCTTGCAAAAAACGCCAGAGTGTCAACATGCTGCGATTTTGAAAAACTGCCACAGAGCCCAAAAAAGCAAAAAAACGCCAAAGAGGACTGAAAAAACGCCAAGTGGATATGGCATTGTGCGATTTCCTATTGAAGAACAGCTAACATCTGGCTGCAGCGTTTTTTCACTAAAAAAAACGCCAGGTGGCGCTATTGGCGTTTTTATGGGCGTTTTTAGCAAAAAAAAAAACCAAGTGGAAACCTAGCGTTATGGGCGTTTTTAGCAAAAAAAAAAACAAGTGAAAACCTAGCCTAATAAGGATCAAAGATTTTTCTAAAACCATAGGTGTTAAAAACACACCGTGCCCCATGAATGACTGCTTTGTGTATTCGCATAATATCAGGGGAAACGGAACCATAAGCCACAAGTAAAGGCTTATGTTACATTCAATTAGCAACCGGTTTAATGAGTAGCATCTGTAGATCCATAAACCTTGTGAAAATGAAAAAACGAAAAATTAGAACTCTGACCCGTCTATTCTAATGTATCTATTTGATGAAAGGATTACACTATCACACATAGTTTTCTAGTTGTATACATTTTATTTAGAGGAAAAAAAGGCCACCCAACAATAAAATGCAAACTATTCCCAGAAATGCGCCTTCTGTCACGGTCTATGTGCTGCCCTGTGAATTGTCCTCTGACTCATCTGCTTAATTACTTCCTCTTGAGATTTAATTGATGCTTTGATCTTAAAACCAGTTAGTGGTAATTGTGGCTGATGGTAATAATTACCTCAATGTGTTTTAAACACTAATTATTGTATCTTTGCAACAATTTGTATCAAATACCTCGTATACATACAACATAGTAGTGAACAGTTTGTGTCAGGGCAAGGAAATCAAAACAGCTAGAGGCAAGTATTGTCACATAGAAAATTGGATTTTCAACAGGATAATCCATTTGGGGTTTAGTGGGTTCACCACGGTAGTGATGTCCTCCATGAGCAGATCAGTAGTTTGCCTGATAAAGTCAAACAAGGCTGTTAGAAATATCTTTCACGATTCACTTTTTGATACTTTTACCATACATGTCCAAAGAGGGGTATAAATAACCTTTCTGCTTGTGATATGCACTGTAGAACTTCATTATGCTCTGGCGTCAGCTGTCTGGCTGTCAGTGGGAAAGCAGAAGCAACATTGTGATGTAGAATAAAGCGCGAGCTCCAACAGGCCTACCTGCTTACCATGGAAAATATCACTCAGCTGGAGTATGGAGGGTTCAGTTGCTCTTTCTTATAAATTTTCAATTGAACAATACTGAATTCAATACTGAATCATAAAGCAATATACCTTGCTTTATGATTCAGTAATACCGCATTTGCTCGATTATAAGATGACCCCTAAAATTTGAATATTAATTTAGCAAACAAAAGAAAAAGCCTAAATATAAGACTACCCTATAAGAAAAAAGTTTTACTAGTAAACATTAATTCACATGTAAACTATTTTTTCATATTTAATAAAAACTTTGAACTCTGCCCCCCCAGATATGCCTTATACACCCCTATATACCACTCTGCCTCCCTGATATTCTTTTTTAACCCCTATATGCTACTCTAATTCCAGAAAGCTCTTTAAAGCCCCCCCCCATGCCACTCTGACCCTCCCCGACTTACCAGTGCTTCTTTAGACTTCTCCCCGTGCTCCAGATTCCTTGGTGTGTAGTGGGGCAGCCAGTGGAGATCTGCACGGTGGGGCTTCTATGAATGAGCACCGGAAGGTCATGTGGTGCCGGTGCTCCATCATAGAAGCCCCGGTAGAAGTGGAGGTTGCAGACGCCCACCAACTGAAGGATCTGGTTCCCCTGCAGCGCCGCGGGGCATCTGGATCTTGTAGTCAGACCTATATTTGAGGTCTGATTAGAAGACAACCTTGAATATAAGACCATGGTTATTTTTCAGAGCATTTGCTCTGAAAAAACCCGTGTCTTATAATCAAGCAAATACGGTAGTTTTCCTGATATTTAGATGGGGAACACAAGGCCCCAACCTAGAGGAATAAAAGCAGGAGTAGCTGAATTTTGACCACTTTGTTGTGTTATTGCTAATAAATAAATTGCAGAGGAAAATGGTGGATTAATAAATTTGTAAAGATATTTAGGGCCACTGCTTCTTTCTTATTTCCCCATAATAAGATGCCATGATCCAGTACCAAGGCCCCTGCTGCCAAACTTCATATAACAGTTTAGTTTAATTAAACATTTTGGTACATGTCCACACAATAGTATATCTAGTTTGAATTTTTAAAAACGGTTTGATTAGTGCAATGTTGTGATGCTGAAATTGGAAATTGTATTGCCAGTGCCTATTAAGCCCAAGTAAGATTTAACCTGACCAGGTACAAATTAATTCAAACCAATAGTTGCTATTTGGTCTTGCTATGACCGTGCAGAGAGAAATCCATTATCATACATATTGAAATGCAGAATGGTGCCACATAGGAACCTTTTAAATTGGTAGGATGTGTTTCATTAAAATTGGAGGTGCTCGAGTCATCTGATGGCTTGGTGGAAGCCAAGCTTGGGCAAAGCCAACCTATGTGATTGCCTCATTGAGTTATGTGTGAGCTGAGCAGGACTCCCCTACAATCTAATGAAACATAAGAAAAGTTAACTTTTGGAGACCAAAATGCTTACTAAGAAAAAAAAAAGCTGCCTTGGCTATGGCATGCGCTGTCTCACACTTCACGAGCTTGCCCAAACCCAACAACAGCACCCCTCCCCCAGCTATAATATCTATTATAATAAAAGTATAATAAAAAATAAGTCCTGTCTGAAAATTATTTTCCAAACACAATTACAAATAAAGCACACAATTAATTTAAGACTGAACATTTATTCCAGGTGTACAATTTTTTATCAACATTAAAAAGTATACGTAAGCAGCATTGTTGACTAATAAACTAAAAAAATCAAGTGTTTGGGCTTTGCAGAAGTCCCTGAGGTTAATTCATTTAAGGCCAGAGCAACCAACAACTATGTAGCTGCTCAGCCTGTAAATGGGTTAATAATGCGGTTTATTGTCTATGCAGAACTTTAAATTATAACATATCTTCACAAAAAGCACTTAAACAGGGTTCCCAGTAAGAGAAAATGTAATTTTTTGATACAACTTAACAAAACATTTGAAAAAATATATATATAATTTTAAAACTCCTTCTCAATGTCTCATATTGAAAACAAATGCAAGATCAACAGTATAATTAAGATGATACTCTAGAATTACTTCATTATTATCTGGAGCGTGGGACCAAACAATAGTGTGCCAAGACAATGGGGTTTTGGATAAAGAGAAATTCTGGTGAAAACTGAGAGCAAAATCAATGAAAGTTATCAGATTAAGATTAATAGAAAATGTAAACAATCACAATACAATATTGAGTCTTGTGTGTAATATGCAAGTCCAAGATATGCACTTGCTGGAAAAATATATAAACCTGTAACAATTGTGTACTAGTGTATGAGATACCAACTTATCAAGACAAAGGCTATAAATACCCACAATTTTACAGTGTGTACTGCCTGCATTTCAAATGTCTAATGTAAACTTCCTTTTAAGAACATTTTAAATCATTGAAGGATGAAAAAAGTAGCCAGACTGGCTATATTTTCCATTTTGTGAAGGGAAAATGCAACCTTTATGGAAGACGTATTACCGATACCTATAGACCCTAATATACAAATTTGCTTATTAACAAGGCATGTTTATTCGGACTTTTGGCTAGAAATGTAAGCAAAATGATACCATGTGTTTGCATTACCTTTCCCAATTTCATACACAATTCACTCACATTCCAGAGACGCTTGCTGAAAAGACCTTTCCCCTAGATAAAGATTTTCACAGTATTGGACAAACAAAATATTTTTATATTTCTAGTAAAATTATAAATAAAAAAAAAGCATTGTAAAAGGTAGGATGGAGTGAGGTGGGTGAATGGAGGAGGTAGATAAAAGGTAATTAAAATAGGTTTGAAGCTATAAACAATGAGAGGTGGGACAGATGTGTAGGCACATAATACAGTAAGAGAGAAAACATCAACATTTCTTTCCATTTCTAGTTTTAGTAAGACATCATATTCAAAGATATGCGCACTCTCTATAAATAAATACATATTATATATAAAAGCTATTACATTTGCACAGTCATTCTTCCAGGTTTACTTATGTTACCCTAATATACACGCTGCATGACTACAGTAAGAACAGCAAGATTACGTTTCGCCTGCTATATCCTCAATGGTCAAGTTCCAATTGGCTTACACTGGAATGAGGCATGAGGAAAAAGAGTAGAAAAAACATGTGTGTACAACAAGGAGTACTCCCTAACAACATTGAAAAATCATGCAATATAAATGAGGCATTCATTCATATACACTGGCTACCTATGTACAAGATAAGAGTTTGCTTTCTGTCTACATGCTGAAGGTGCTGTAATTGCAAAAACTGACTGTGGACATCTTCCTAATGGAAAGTCATTCTGCTCACATCTGGATCCTCAGTGTCCAACAAAGTCCAGTCATTTGCATATTATAATCCTAAAATAGCTCAAGCTCTTAACCAATGAAAGTCTGTAACTTCATCATCTCATGATAAAGAACATTGCCCTGGTCACCGGTTCTCAAGCTGGATGTCGGGTGGAATAGAGGTTATGGATGTGGGCTGACTGACGGAGCTGTTGTGACCTCGTGAGCTTGGATTGTTTGTGGTTTTGGTGCTTCTCATACCTAGTTCCCTTTCTGTCCTTGTATGTCTGTCGAAAGATAAAGGAATTCACAGCTCATTGATTTCACTGATAATGTAAATGTTCAGCATTTCCAGTATAATAAGAGTAAATTGTCAAAAGGAGGCCTACTCTCTGTAAAAACATATCTCAGTAGATTTCTAACCTAAACAAATCTATTATTTGAATGTATTTGCTAAACATAAAATTTAGAATTTAAAAAATAGACAAAATTAAAGTATATTTCCCAAATGATAGTTCCCAATTCAGATGACAAAATGGATGCTAATAGGTGTATGCTGAGTGTAATACTGAGATATGTGTAGGCGTTGTGTGTCAATCATAGAACACCTGACGCGTTTCATGCCAATGTTGAAGTATGTCAATATAACTTGCTATTGTATGGGGAAAGGGGCATTGAAAACACAAGTCCATGGAAACAGATACAATCTACACATTTTACAAATGCATATGTCAATATTACCCCTCATTTTGGGGTCTCTAGACCAAAACATCTCTATTTAGTGTTTGTAACAATACTACTCAAAATAAGTTATATTTAAATAGCAGCAAATACTACATTTCACAAACTGCCTTTAGCCATACTCTCAGAAGAGTCAATCTTTGGCTGTTGGAAATTATATAGCTAGTGTTAACATAGTAACATAGTTCATAAGGTTGAAAAAAGACCAAAGTCCATCAAGTTCAACCTATATACATATTGTGTCCCTACTGTGTTGATCCAGAGGAAGGCAAAAAACCCTTATGAAGCAGATGCCAATTGCCCCATACCAGGGGGAAAATTCCTTCCCGACTCCAAATATGGCAATCAGAATAAATCCCTGGATCAACGTTCTGTCCCTATTAATCTAATATCCATAACTTGTAATATTATTGCTTTCAAGAAACACGTCCAGGCTCCTTTTGAACTCTTTTATTGAGTTTACCATAACCACTTCCTCTGGCAGAGAGTTCCATAATCTCACCGCTCTTACTGTAAAGAACCCCCGTCTGTGCTGGTGTAGAAACCTTCTTTCCTCCAGCCGTAGAGGATGTCCCCTTGTTATAGATACAGTCCTGGGTATAAATAGGTCCTGGGAGTGATCTCTGTACTGTCCCCTTATATATTTATACATAGTTATTAAGTCCCCCCTAAGCCGTCTTTTTTCCAAACTAAATAACCCCAATTCTGATAATCTTTCTGGGTACTGTAGTCCTCCCATTCCCCTTATTACTCTGGTTGCCCGTCTTTGAACCCTCTCCAGCTCCACTATATCTTTCTTGTACACTGGTGCCCAGTACTGTACACAGTATTCCATGTGTGGTCTGACTAGTGACTTGTACAGGGGTAGAATTATTTCTACCCCTGTACTGTAGTGTTAATACTGTAAATCTTTATCATAAATATTAAAGATAGATATATATATATATATATATATACAAAACCAACAATGTTTCTGGATCTAAGTCAAGGCTACAATGATCAGGCTGCTCATAATAGATAGAATCCCATAAACTAATTTGATAATTACCTATTATACATCTTCAGTATAATCAGCACCAGTGAAAATATGAGAATTACTCCTACAACTATGGCAGCAACTATTGCACCCGCACCTGTAAAACAAATAAAGCATAGCTGTTAATTCCCACATACTAATTCATGCATTTAATTGTGAAAAATGCTATTAATTACACTATACTATATATTTTTGTAGTGTTCAATCAACACTAAGGTTGGTCACACAGCTATATCTTTCAAGGGAGTGAAATGATGAACAAATGATGTTCCATGGAAGAACATGGGTTCTATCTATTATCTATTCAGCTGTTCCCATACCTTTGTGGAATTTGTAATTTTAAATCATATTTTGTTTTAATTTTCCACATGGAGGAATGTTCTTCTAAGAACTTGCTGCTTATTCTCATTCTGCTGAAAATCAGTATTACAACATATTTTTAGCGACTTAAAATATGTTGTTTAACTCCACAGTGGAGCAGATAGAATTCACCAAAGATATTTCAATGGTCACTGATGAGGTCATATATTCACCTAATTTAAGTTGTGGTGAGGCACGTGGTAATAGCAACACTTGCAAGCAGGTGAAGGGAAAAGTATGTTCCTTCCTTTCCAGAAGGCTGCTTTTAAAATGTGTCACAAACACAACAATCAATATTTGTACTGTAGATCAGTCTAAAGGAAATGAATGAAAAATGTGTGTATATGTGCTGAAGACTGAAATCCATCTCAGAGAAGATCAATCTGGTTGTATCCTGTTTCTCTATTGTCATGCACATAGCACAAAACATCAATTTTATTTACTGACTGTCCTGTGGCTGGGTGTCAGATGACAGCTGGCACCTTCTGGCCCATTTCTGCACTAGTCCACCAGATCTTTAGAGACACTACAGGTGAAGGTGTAGTTACAATTCACATGAACACATACAAGATGAGCTTCCCTCTGTTCCAAGTGCCTGGCTCATCTCTCCCTTGCGTGATTTGCAAGCTGCTGAGATATGTACGGTTACATTATACTGCCCCTTTTATAAGTAAAGGATAATGAAGTTATATTATCACACAACCTTTACCCTCTAACAAGCTGATGCCTTATCAGCTGGATAATCATGGGGTCACCCAAAATTTTTATTAAATCTGTCTTCAACAAATAATCCACAATCCAATGGGCAAACAGAAAGATAGAATCAAATACTGCAACAATACCCATGGCAGAATTCTTGTACAATTCTGCTTACCATATTTGCTGTAGATGTTCAACCTGTTTTTCTGCCTTTAAGTATAGCAAAGACAATAGCAGACACCATCAGTTCTGGTTACATCAGCCATGTCCAGAATTGGGACAAGCACTGACAACAAAATAGTGGCAGCAATACAGATCTGTGAACTGAGAGTGGTAGGGACCCAAGGAGCTTTGCTGAGTTCCTGCAAAGGACATGCATGTGCTTTCACCCCTGGACGTGGGGTAGGGTCACATTTATGTGCCTGTTGGTGCTGTTTCCTTCATGTACAAGTCCAGGTGCCTACTGTTGACAAGGTTGTTTGTACTACCCACCTGTGGTTTAGCTGCAGTGGCCAATCAGCCCGGTGACAGTCCAGCCTGACTACCCTTCTTGTGGGGCACAATGTCATTGGCTGTTACAGGTCATATAACAACTAATCACGAATAGTCAAGCCTGGGATGTGATTCCATTGGCTGTCAGTTGAACAGCCTATAAATTACTCCAATCTCAAAGGTGAATTGGCTCATTCAATGAGCCACTTGTGCTCTGGTTGCTATTGCTTGTTTGTGTTTTGACCTTTTATCTTGAATTCTGACAACACTTTTTCTCCTTGTGTGTATGTTTTGAGTACTGCCCTCCTGATTTTCTATGCTGCTGTACTGTCTATGACTTCTTGCTCTCCACTAACCACCCAGAGGCTTCAGAGTACCAAAGGCTCACCCACTAGGGACAAGGAGCTGTCGTAGGTGAATTTGGATCTTGTATCTGGGCCTGTTTATGAACTAGTTCACTACAAATTCAAACAATAGTTAGAGGGGCCGAACAAGATAGTGTGTCTTTTCTAACCCCACACAATTATATCTGTGCTAACCCAGGACACCACCTTTCCTTGTATTGTTTTAACTGTTGTTAAGCACTCCAATATTATATATATTTACACAGTATTTATGCAATCCTTTCATGCCATTAAAAGTTACTTAACTGATACAACAGGTTTCTCATGCAGGATCATGTAATTAAGATTAAAACTTACTCTGATATAGAATCTGCTCCTGTGACTTTGTTGTTATATTTATTGGTGATAATGTCGTATTCATTAATTGAGGTGTCGTTGCCATGACAACTGAGAAAAGAAAGAAAGATAGCATCAGAATCCCAGGAACAACAAATATAAAACGTGATAATGACATATAACCAACATTTTCTGAGCCAGTAAATTTTTTTAAGCTGGTGACGCAAAAGATTCTTTGTAATGTTCAGTAACTTGCATTAGCTAACTTAGTGTGTGAAATCACAAACAAAGGCACTATTTTCATATACAGTGGATTACAAAAAATACACACTGTCACAGTGCTGTCACACCTCCTAAGTTTTGTTCTCTGAAATGTGATACCACTGTTTTTTGGTAAATCTTTTAATTCATACCTCTGCCCCCCCACAACCCTCAAAACCTCCTAGTAGTGTTAACTGTAAGATCAGACTCAGTGGTTACTAAGTAGTGAGGCTGTAGTAACAGGTGGAAAGAAGGACATCCAATTTAGACATACGTAACAATGAACTGGAATATTAAGCTCCATGCAGCCACACAGTCTGCAGTTTATAGCCAATCCTCATATGTACAGAAGAATATTTTCTAAAAAGAATTATAATGTTACCTGCATGTGAACCTCTGAAGTGTACCTTGTGCCACCACAGGCCACATATCTGCATTCTTTACCGCAGAATAGCTATTTATACATAACCCCCATTGTGCTTAGAAGTCTTCTTTTGTGTCACTTGCTCTTCCATAATGTACTGCAGGCCTCAATGAATAGCTTATTATACATGTTAAATCACTTACAATAAGACTGTTGTCATGAAGTCCGAAGCACTCTGGAAACACCATCTATAAAATCCCACACATCTGAATCTTCCTTGTGCAAACATTTTGCGGTTTTTGCACACACAGCAAATAATACACAATTTCCTCTATTACTCCCCTAAATGTGGAATTATACTTTATGGCTATTTAAACATACACATTGTGCCAATGTAGCTATTTAAATTCTAACAATTCTGAGACTGGAAGAGCGCAGGTTTCATAGACGACAAAGGAAGGGATTCTTTACAGTGAGGACAATAAAGGTATGGGATTCACTGCCAAGGGAGGTGGTGTTATCCAATACATTAGATGCCTCCAAAAGGGGTCTGGATATTTTTTTTAGAAAAAAATTCTATAAATAGAATAACATTAATATTTTAGCACTTCTAGCTTGATCCAAGGAGAAATCGGATTGCATCTTGGAGTCAATATTTTTTTTCACCTGATGGCAGAATTCGAAGTAGTTTAATTAGGGTTTTTTTTGCCTTCTTTTGGATCAAGAATAGGAATGTTAAGTAGAAGGGTTGAACTTGATGGACCTAGGTCTTTTTTCAACCTTATCAACTATGTAACAAGTCCCTATATATATATATTTTATTTTTTTTTTTTTTTAATTATTATTATTATTATTTTTTTAAAGTTTGTTTTACATAAAGTAAAATTGTTCCTAAACACAGCTTAAGAAACAATTCAGTTTGTATAAAGCAAATGTACAGGGAACGGGCTATCATTGATATATAATTCAAACATAAAAAAGTGTTAGAACATACCACAATTGGCAGAATTCAAAATATTTTTGTTTTTAAAAGTACCATAGAAAATGATTGTCTTGATACTACGAGTTGTGAGCCCGTAATTGTTAGGAAATGTTTGGAAATGCTAAAAGCAGTGTGAGGGGTTGCTAGAAATAGCAGCATTGTGGACAATCTGCCTAAACTCAGTCACCTAATGTAAACAATATAAAATATTTTTACCATTATGGCACCAACATATTCTGGCCTAGATCCAAGGTCAGCAGCGCATTACCCGCAGAACCACGGACAGTGTTGCCATTTGCCCCTATGGGAGTCACTGCTACTAGCACAGCAACTTGACCAATGTTTTTTTAATATGCCAGTGTTAGTGTTTTCATATTAATCTCTCTACCTGTAACATCTACAAATTATAATGCAAACCTATACAGTTAAAACGAGGCCTGAGTATAATATTAAGCTGAATATTTAAAACAGGGTTAAAATTGTAATTAGTATTAAATGTTTGCAAGAAAAATTTTAGGCTTCTTAGATTTTGGCTGTTTTTCAGGATAAATATTTGTATCACCTCAGCCTGATGAAGAGGGACATTGTGTGTTTTCTGTAGACAGTCAACCAGCACCATGTGATTTCAGAAAACATTTCCAAGCTGGGTAAGGAGGCTGCATTTAGTCTGTGAAACCCTGGCTAGAGATTTTCCTTGCTAAAGTCTATGCTTCACATATATATATATATATATATATATATAGAGAGAGAGAGAGAGAGAGAGAGAGATATTTACTAGACTTGTGCATCCGTTTTCGGGCGAACATGAAAACGCAGCATTGCAGGGGTTGACAGAAGCGGAAATCCGTAGGTTCGCCGTCGGGGTTTAGGGGCCATGCAAACGATTCTATTGGTCGCCTGCAGGGTCCTCCTCTGGCTTCAACCAATAAAGTCGCTTGTACGGACCTTTAACTATTGG
This sequence comes from Sceloporus occidentalis, assembly GCA_023333645.1. Taxonomy (NCBI): domain Eukaryota; kingdom Metazoa; phylum Chordata; class Lepidosauria; order Squamata; family Phrynosomatidae; genus Sceloporus; species Sceloporus occidentalis. Next base: position 2,210,846 of record JALMGF010000133.1, read on the forward strand.
AGCAGGGAGACCAGTGGTCTCTGCCGGCCAAGCTGCTGCACCAAGATTTTCAAAGTCTGTACAAGCGACGAATATTCGCCTGAACTGAACATAGGAACAGGCGAATATTCACGGAATATGAAGATTTTTCCCCCCACGAAGAAGAACACGAACACGAAGAGTTGGCCGGCGCCCAAGTCTATTAACTAACCAGGGCCTTTGCAGGCGAATTTAATATTAGTGCTCCTCAACTACAGTGTGTATTATGAATGGCCTGTCCTTTAGAGTTTCTTCTTCAAGAAAGGATAAGCCTTATGAAGTTAATCTGGGAGGTTTTAAGGGTGGTGCACCAAACTAGGCATTGTACAGGCATATCTGAGCCCTTGTTGGATAAGCTCACTGGAGCTGAAAATGTTAACTCTAACACAAAGTTTGTATAGTAGAAAACTTTGAGCAGTGAATATACACCGATTAGCCATAACATAATGACCACCTGCCTGATGTTGTGTAGATCTCACTTTTTCTGCTAAAACAGCCTTGTCCCATGGAGCCATGGACTCCATTAGATCTCTAAAGGTGTGCTGTGGTATCTGGCACCAAGATGTTTGCAGAAAATCCTGTAAGTTGCAAGGTGGGCCTCCATGAATGTATCCTGGTGCCTTGTGTTTTCCAGGCAAGTGATGCACACGCACCCGACCGTCCATGTGATGTAAAAGAAAACATGATTCATCAGATCAGGATACCTTCCTCCATTGCTCCGTGGTCCAGTTTTTATGCTCATGTGCCCATTGTAGGTGCATTCAGAGACTGCTCATGTCTGATAATGGAGGATGTTAATTGTCTGAGACTGCTCATGTCTGGTGATAAATATATGTACATTATAATATAGATATATTTTAAAATTTGAACTTAGGCAGGATGGATCCATGCTTCCATGTTGTTTACACCAAAGTCTGACCCTGCCATCTGAATGTCACAGCTGGAATTGAGACTCATCAGACCAGGCAATGTTCTTCTAGTCTTCCATTGTCCAATATTTGGTGCAATAAAAGCCTGAAAACATATTGGGTCTCTGACTGTCCCCGCTGCTCTAGAAGTGTCCTAAGAGTTACCTTACTACAATATACACCTGTGGGTGTAATCTCATCCATTCTATACTGTGCCTTGGATGGCAGAAATAAAATGTGGTTACCCTAGTCATCACTGGTAGAGGCGTCACTAGTCTCCTGCTTCAATTACGTCTTGGTCCCCAAACAGCTTGTCTGCTCCATCTTTGTGCCCAAACAGCTTGTCAGTGCCCCCAAATGGCTTTTCTGCACCATCTTTGCACCCAAATGGCTTATCTGCACCATCTTTGCACTCAAATGGCTTGTCAGTGCCCCCTAACAGCTTGTCTGTGCCATCTTTGCTACCACAAAAGTTAAGTAGAAGAGAAAATTCTGGTGGTGTGGAGGGGGGACATCTGGAGAGGAGGGTCATTTGGATAGGGGGGGGGCCCAGACCATTTGCTTTGTAAGATGCCACACAACTTCTGATGGTGGCCCTATTATTGATGTTATTATATATATTATTATTATAATCTTATAACTATATCAGGTGGTAACAACAAGTACATGACACTGATTCTAATGTAGAAACAAGTAATGTTTTTAGTTTAGTTAAGCACATAGAACTTCATTAACATCTATACAATTGAACAGTTTTATAGACTTTAAAACATTCTAGACCTACATGCATAATTGCCCCACAAATTAATATATGCCTTATGTTTTGTGTATGCATTCCACCAACTATACACTTCCTGTAGAGTGAGAGGTGTGACATTTATTTAACAGTATAAACAATATATGAAGTATGTGGTTCTTTGTGGTGACAAACAATAGGGAACAATAATCCATCAATTACAAGAAGGCAGTTTATCTGTCAGACATAGATAAAGTATTTCAGTGTATAATAGCATAGTCTATATATTAATAATTGACTACAATATCTTAAGTCCACATTCAAAAAATCATAAATGCAAAAGGTGAACTTCATAAGAACTTTATATAAAGTTCATGTAAGTGTATGACTAATTCCATGACATGAAAATGTAAAAGATTTTAAGACAAGTATAGATTATGCACCTAGGGCATAAACACCCAAAGACGCAGGCATAAACACCCAAAGTATAGAATATTTGATACTGTCCTAACCTCAACGTGCAAGGAAAGGGATTTAGGGGTGATTGTTTCAGAAGATTTAAAGGTAGGTAGACAATGCAATAGACCAGCAGGTAATGCTGGCAGAATGCTTGGTTGTATACCAAGAGATATTAGCAGTAGAAAGAGGGAAGTGCTCATGCCATTGTACAGATCACTGGTGAGACCTCACTTGGAGTATTGTGTACAATACTGGAGACCGTATCTCCAGAAGGATATAGATACTTTAGATAAAGTTCAGAGAATGGCTACAAAACTGTTTCATGGATTGCAGGATAAAACTTACCAGAAAAGGTTATTATTATTTATTGTTTTATATAGTGCCATCAAAGAGGACATAACAAGTAGTATAACAGTGCTTACATTCTAGAGGGAGTTAGAGTGTATCACACTATAGGTAAAAGGTAGAAAGTGTCAATGGTAGGTATAGAGTATTGCAGGAGAGGGACTAGGAAAGGTGAGCTAAAGGAACATGGAAGGGCATTAATGTGCAATGTTGTAAGCTTCCTTAAAGAAGTGGGTCTTGAGGGATTTTTGAAGGAATGAAGTCAAGGGGAAAGACGGATAGGCTGGGGGAGGGCATTCCAGAGAATAGGGGTAGCCCTTGTAAGTGCGCATGAGAGCTACAAATCAGAGGAGAGCATCAAAAGAGATCACTGGATGAGCGGAGGGGCCGGATAGTAGTGTATTTAGAGATGAGTGGGGAGATGTAAGAAAGGGAACCGCTGTGAAGAGCTTTGAAAGCAAGAGTCAGGATTTGAAATGAATCCTGAAGCGCACAGGCAGCCAGTGAAGAGACTGACAGAGGGATGAGGTGTTAGTGAAGCGATGGGAGAGGAAGATAAGTCTGGCAGCAGCATTCATGGTGGATGAGGGAGACCAGATACAACAGAGTTACAATAATCAAGACAGAAGATAATGAGGGCATGGACACGAGGCTTAGTGGCATCCTGTGTTAGGAAGGGGCGGATGCGGGCAATGTTTTTAAGATGGAGACGGCAGGTTTTAGGTTAAAGGATCTTAACATGTTAAGCTTGGAAGTGACAGGGGAATATGATAGAATTGGATTTCTAAAAACAGTTTTTTTGCTCTCAGTTAAGCTGATTTGTTTTTGAGACTATGAAGAATATGAAGAATGTCATGCAATGGTATTCGTGATGTCAAACAGAAATATAAGGGTTGGATTAATTGTTAAAGTCAGGGATGTGAAAAGTGTAGCTTTTGGTGAGCCAGAACTCCCATAAATGAGTTTCAATGAAAAGTCAAATATATTAGAGGCCATCAAAGATCAACCAGAGTATCACTTTGAAACACTGTGTGGATTTCACTTAAATATGAATCAGAGGAGTAACTTAGTTTTCGTCACTGATCCCTGGAAACATTTTGAGCATAACTACCACTTTAATTATTTCAGAAGAGCTTTATAAGACTCTCTAAGACTTTCTACAAAATGACTATAAAAGACATGTTAACCAAGTAAAATCATAAGGATGAACAGTTGACACAAACCCAAATGAGTGTAATCCCAAGCAAACCAGAAGGTGGTACGGATTAAAAATCAATAATTCTTTATAAATGTCACAATACATCATTTGCTAATCACTTTAGGTGCATGTGTACTTGGTGAGTCATACTTGGCATGCAGTATATCTTTCAGGTACAGAAGATGACAAATCAGTCATCACCCCAGGGAAGTTTAACATGTAGAAAGCCATGAGGAAATCTGAACATTGTGTTATTGTTTCTCATCATAAAGGAACTTTTAAAGAATGAACATCTACAGTCTTAACAAGATCTGGTGTTTTTTCTGCCTGACAGGGGAGGGTTGGCAACATTTTGCCATTACATCAGTCTTAAACACATAAAGTGAATACTTAATGATACACTGACTCAAAGTGATATATAAAACTAGTAGTGTTATTAATAAGAATTACCCATACAAAGCGAAGATCCATTACAAGATACACTGTATGACCAAAAGTAAGTAGACACTTGTCAGGATCTGCAAGGATTTGAACCAGCATGTCATGCTTTCCGAGTGAATCACCTATCCACTACTCCACCATGTAAGACCTTGAGTTGCTTGTTCTGCCCCTTGTTCGGGTAATCAAGGACCAATATAAACTGGGCATGCTCCTAGACTCAGGGCTAGAGCATTGTGTTCCTGACCTTATAGCAAATCAGTGGGTTGCTGACTCTGACCTGTTTCAAGTGTTTTGACCTTCAGCTCCTGCATCGTGCCCAGGTTACCTATAGATGGAGACCAAGCGGAAGACTAGGCCTAAAGTGGAGAGCAGTCCTCAACTGGATCAATCGTCAGTTTGCCTTCGGCCTATGCTCTCTCCTCCATCAAAACGTTATAGTAGGCATTATGCACTCCGGCAGGTAGCATCTGCCAAACCTAGATTGATCCCTTAGACTTCTAGACAATGAGGAGTTATTCATCGATCCAGATAACTTTTTAACGTCTCCAAAGTCCAGTGGCTGTGGGCTTTACACCACTCCAGCCAACGCTCTGCATTGTGCATAGTGATCTTTGACTTGCTTGCAGCTGCTTGGCCATGGAGACCAATTTCCTGAAGCTCCCAACACGCAGTGCATGTGGTGATGTTGCTTCCAGTGGCAGTTTTGAACTATAAAATAAACACACACTTTAGCACTCGGCAACCCCACTGTTTGTGTGGTCTACTGTTCCGTGGTTGAGCTGTTCTTACTTCTACAGCTTCTATTTCACAATAATAGCACTTACAGTGGGCCAGGGCAGATCAAGCAGGGCAGACACAAACTGACTTGGGGCAAAGGTGGCATCCTATTACAGTGCACATTCAAAGTCACTGAGCTCTTCAGTACGATCCACTGTCTATGTAGATGGTATACTTGATTTCATACATCTTTGAGCAATAGGTGTGGCTGAAACAATTTAACTCAATAATTAGGAGGGATGTTCATATATTTTTGGTTATATTGTGTAGTTAGAATACCTTCAACATACACAAGACCTAATGCAAATGTGAAACATTAGAAACAAAAAAATCAAGAAACAAGTTTTGGCTTAGGGACAATTGTCTGTGACTGATTATTATCTTGTGATGTACAATAGATTAAGGTTTTGACACCAAAATAATAAATGTAAAGCAAGTGTTGGACTTTCTTTAAAGGTCATATGGTAACAGGGATGGACTACCCATTAGCCCTAAGTGCTATGGGTCTATGTATTTGCTGACAAAATCATTATGGAGACTCTCTTCTGGATATAATTTGCTAATGTAGCCTGTGTTGGCGTACAAAAAAAAATCTTGCCTATGGAATGTTTTCTATTTAGTACCCTAGGCAGAATTTGCCAGTCATCTGCTCCTGTGTGCTCTTCTACCTCATGAAGAACATGACAGAAGAATTCTTACTCTTATCCCTCTTCACAAATAATAAAATAAAGCATAACTGTACATGTAATCTATTATTCCTTACAAAGCACAAGAAGGTGTAAACCTGCCACAAGGTTCAAGCACATGTTTCATAACCCACAAAACCAAAGCTGTGCACCTCGTTATCTGGACAGGAGGTGCAAAAGCCACACATAGCTTACTGCATCGGAAGCATCTGCTGCCATGTAGGCGCTGGTCTGGAGGAACATGCAGATCTTTTGAAGCAAGTTTGCAATGTCTTCCAAGTTTTGCAAATTCATCCAATGACTTTATATCCAAGTTCAAAAGAAACAGTCCTTTGGAATGCATGAAGCCACATCTAAATTCAGTTGCTAATGCTTGCCAGCCCTATATTGCAGTCCTGGCATACTGCATGTGTATCTGTGCCATTGACATAAAAGAACCTTCATTTCTATTCATTTTTCAGACCCTCATCTCTTACACAAGGATATTAAATTCCTTCCCATAATTGAGCATTGGTACTACCTTGCAGCGTCATTCCCTTTGATGCTAACTTACTTTGGCAAATTCAACTCTATAACCGAGCAGTGACCCATTACTAGGTCAGCAGATAACTACACATACATTTTCAGCTCTAGTTTTAATTTTTTTTACTGCGCACATAATATTTTGAGTTCCAAAAAAGAAAACAAAAACTTGTGCTACGTATTTTTTTAGAAAGTATACAGAACAGGGCTTGGCAAATAAATTTACAGAATGACTTACACCTATTATATCCTGCTTCTGTATGCTGTATATCATACTGTAAAGATGCACATGTGATCATATATTACATCAGCATTTTGGTATAAATCATGTGTCTGTGCAAACTCAGTCACGCATTAGATAGGTTTATGTGCCTGAATGAAAAACTGTACATTTTCATATAGTATATAAGTTTGTGTACATCCTTCATACTACATCTGTGTTAACACATGAACAGATGTACAAAATATCACTGCATCATGTTTTAATATAAATTATAACTATAACTACTTCAGTAGTTCCTGTTTAATGGAATGCAGATATACGAATAGGTAATTTTCTCTCTTGACGTCTTTCTGCTGCATTCTTCTGCCTTTGTAAGGAAACAGCACAAGTTATGAACAAAGGGGTATTGGATGGAGTGGGCAGACACCCACTCACTCTCGCCTTTTACTATGGATAGAAACTGTACACACCTGCCAGCAAGAAATCAACAGAATTTCTGTACCCGAAACTACATGGCAAAAACAAAAACTTTCCAAACTTATTCTGAGTCTGGATAATGTACTCTTGTATTGCAAAGATTTCCATATCTATTTCGGTATAGTTGGCAGATATTCCAACTAACCAAAAACAAGTTTAGCCAACTGATCACATACCCGGCACATAACTTAACAAACCAAACCAGCAGACAGGACAATGTCAGAATACACACCTGGGTCGGCAGTCTGAAATATGAACAACATCAGATCAGTTGCCTGACACAAGTCTGTGCAGCTTCAAGTCCGACAAGCAATATATCTCCAGTGATGTTGGCTATGCCTCAGGACACATTCGCTGAGTTACCGCTGGTAATTTGTATGGGTTACGTCAGCTACATCAGTGGGACCCCAGCCCATTTGTACCTGCTGCAGGGCACCTGGTGGTACAGTGCAATGGACATTTATCGATTCTTTCTTTGTGGTGAGTATTTTATCTTGCTTTACCAACCTTCACCTCCAGACTCAGCAGTGGAGAAGGCTCAAGGGACAACTGTTGTTGGCCCTATTGTATGCCTGGGTATGAGACATTTGCCCCAATTAAAGATGGCCCTGCTGAAGGCTTATTGAATAGACATAATGCAATATTTCCTTAAATAGCAGGGTTTGGTCTAAGTTAGGGTAAAATGGGCTGGGTGGCCAGAATCCACATATTCCACATTAGGTGTCCCCCTTATTGTGCCAACTGCTTCTATGTTCTGCTTCAAATATATGCATCATTTTAAAAGGGAATGTCCAACACTTTTTTTCTCTCCTATATGCATTGTGTCCCCTAAGCGTACATTAAAAGCTCTGAATGCGAAGGCACTTTCTTCACAAATTCACACAAATTAAAGATGCATTTTGCATGTGGCATACATAAGAAAGTGTGATGTAATTGGGTGGCATAAATATTCACGAAAGTACATTGCACCCTATGTCACATGTGATGTGTGGATAAAACAGTTTTGATCATATCATAAAATTATTTTAAAACAAATGTGGAGAATGTCACAAGATTTTACTGTTACCACACTACGTATCCTATTTGTGTTTTTTTGATATGTCATAATAAACTTCAATTTGGCATAAAATTATCTTGTGGTAACATTGAGTCTACCTCCAAAACCCAAAGATGTTGCTCTCTTGGTGCCCTATTTGGTATGTGATTGACTCTGGAAGGACCAGGAATCTCTTCGGACATACAGAAAAGGCATGCACAGCTGCGCAACAGACTAATATTATTATTTTGATCATTGTGGGGCTTTTTTTTAATTCCACATGACATTGCTTTGTGTATTGTTGCTCATATGAAAAAATAAGCCTATCATAAGTTTATATTATTCTACAGCGGTCACTTTTGTTCTCATATTTAGTAACAGAGTACCATAGTTCTGTTTATTAGTTTGGAATGCAATTCCTTTTAGACTCATCATGAAAATTCCTTTGGTTACTATGGCGATTGCACAACCTTTACCTCTTTGAACTAGAATAGCTATTCATACAAAACACCCTATACACCATCTGTAGTAATGGGCTGTCAATCAAGTCCCTCATTGGTGGAGGGCCCTGAACAATTGTTTATGCCCATTGGATAAAAGAGAGTCTGATCAGGTTAGGGGTAAGATAAGCAAATCCTTCAGTATCCCTGTTAAGGTATCACTATTACATGCCACTATTAAGAAATACTCCAGCTCCAAAAACAAATACATGCACAGTAGAGTGCATATTATATAGACTCCAGTACATATGTTGGTACATGTGAACTAATGCACATGCTCATTTTTATTACAGCTGCAAAATAAGATTTCTGTCTAATTTCCATTTTTCACATGCTACTTCTACTGAAGCAGGAAGTGTACTTGATAACTTTGCCTGTGCGTGTGATATAGCGCATGTCAGCTCCCTCTGATTTCAATAGAAACAGTTAGGGGAAGAATAAAATAAAATACAAGTTACTGCAACAAAAAGCACACCGATTTATGAGGTAAATGGACTTGAAAATGGACTTCAGTATGTATTAGAAACAGATTTAAGTATGCTTTAACTGTTTGTACACATAAAACCTTCAATATTAAGAAGGGGGTTATATCTATTTTCTTTTTTATGATACAGTGATACACAACATAGTAGCTGTACTGTCTATAGGAAGATTGACCAGTTTCATGCAGTATAATATCTCCATGGTTTCATGCATGGTCCAGTAAGTGAGCAGCAGGATAGCTCTCAAGGTGCACTACATTTTCTTTACCAGAAAATATGGCTTGGTTGGTCCTGTGAACCTGTTCATGTGTGTACCTGTGTACACCACATGCTGTTAGCACATTTCCCTCGTCACTAGCCATACCAGCTTGTACATTAACTGACCATGTTTGCATGTTGCTGACCAGTGTATACTACGTGTTACACTGTAGTATGTGGGATATATAACAGTAGCGTATTCCGATCTGTGTTTATACATCATACGCATTGTAGGGTGGCATCTTACATATGCTTGTCAGCAACATGGCCAACGTGAGCACCCTATCTGGACCTCAGGATCAGCAAAAAGCGTGCCAGCTTAGTAGCTGACAGGAAAAACTATGTAAGACACGAGAAGAAAGAAATTAACTCATGTAAAAAGGACACTGTAATACATAAAACTTGATTGGTCTTTCCTTAAAAAAAAGAGGTGAAGGGAATCCAAAGCATGTCTATAAAATACTAATTTTTGCCTCAAAGGCTCTTTTTTATGATATACAGCAACATGAATAAATGTTAACGGCAAATAGAAGTACGACTGCAAGATGGAGTTAACATTTCTTACCTGTGATCAGCTATTTCCAAAAGAAATTACAAAACAAAATGAATTACACTTCAGAGTGATATACTAGGTTATTTCTTAAATGAGGATGTAAAAGATTTGCTACTGAATCAAGCTGTGAATTTGGCTGCAGGGCAGGAAAACATTTTTGTATTATGTTTGTATCAAATTTCTTGGATTTTTTTACAAGTGGGTTGTGAAAAACACACAGCAATTGAATACAGCTGTGGATCTCTGGCTAAATAATGAATACACTCTCTGATTTGCAGGCAAATTCCCTCCCTATAATATTTTCTGAGAAAATACTGCTACTGCTTTAGAAATACACTAAAACTACTTTTTACTTTGTATTATATATAACCTATATCATTTAAAGGGGCACTCCAGCCATTTTAATGCATACGATAGCTGAGTGTTACCTTTAAATGATGAGGTTCTTTTATTCCTTTGTACATGTACTGTTCCCTCCAACCAGCTGCCTCCTTTGCAGTATCAATTCAGTCTAGTGCTGGCTTGTGGAAGACTTCCAGAACAGCTAGCAAGACCCTGCATGCATTCGCAGAAAATGCTTGTGTTGACTTCAATGGGAGCAGTTTCCTGACAGTGTTTTCATGATTCATTGTCTCTTAACCCTTCGAAAACAATTTAGCGCATTGACAATATTAAAATACCCTGAGGTGTCTAGATTTGATGGGGGTAAATTGAATTGGACGGCTTCAAATAGCACCCAAATAGGACATGGGCGAAGGGTGACTAGATGTTGAAACACTAAAATGCACATGTCCCAAATGTGGCCTTTAAGCCCCCACACAACTCGACAAACCTATGCATGGGTTATATGCTTCACTGTACTGAGGAGAGGTTGCTGAACATGTATTTGTTGTATCGTGAGTGATGTTTTTTGCTAATCCTTTAAATTCTCAGTAAATGAATGCTGATTGGTGGTAAAATGGCTGCATGAAAAGTGTCAAAATACCCCAAAGTGTCAAAATAAGCCAAATCAAATACCTTGTGTTATCTATTTTGAAATATCAAGTCATTGTTTATGTACATATGTATTACCCCATAACTTTTTATTAAAAAAAGCATAAAACATCGGGTATTTCAAAGCTCAGGGCAAATATTATTATTATTATTTATTGTTTTATATAGCGCCATCAAATTCCATAGTGCTGTACAATGGGTAGAATCAATTTAGCAGCTGTTATAGATGAGTAAAAGTAAAAAAAAAAATCACCATATTGTATTACTTTGTTATTGTAAATTACATGATATCAAAATAATGGTACCTAAAAAACAGTAACTAAGAAAGGAGAAATTTACAATTACAACTAAAATTACAATCACAAGCATGAACTATGAACTGAAAGAAATAACATTTAAGATTGAGTAACCTTAACTGAAATGCTAGTTTGTAAACCCATTAAGTGTGTCTCAGTTTATTTTGCAACAATGAGAAACTATACATATCCACAAAGAAGAGGTTTTATATTAAGGGGATACCTCACTTCAATTCCTGACTCCTTGGAGCTGGAGTTGTCAAATATCAACATATTGCTAGTATTGGCTTAGAACACCCACTATCTTCTCCCATCTATCTTTTACACAATAATATATAACAGGTTTATGGCAAATTCAGTCCAATAATATTTTACTACCTCACCACTGAATTTTCACTTGGAAAACTTTCACTCAACCTTGAAAGAGATAAGGCTTCCCTCAGTTTTTTTTAGTAAAAAATGTATTACGTTCTTTTCCACAGTCCACTTCAGTCCTATTTCAACTCTCAACATTCATAGTCTCCAATTAAGGGGATGCTTAGATGGCCTTTTCATTTGTGGAAAGGCACTTAAGATAGTGTGGACATTTTAAACATGTGTGACAGAACTGTTTATCTGAAATTCTGCCCATTGTACTCCAGTGACCCAGAAACAAAACAAAAATAAAGCAGTCGTGTTTAATCTAGGGCACAAGGGAGGTCTGCTATACTGGTATGATAAATGCTTGTACTGAGAACAGCAGTGGCATGTTCATTGCTGGAGTGTTCAGGTTAATGGATGTCTTATTGCAGAACAGTGCATTGTTTAAAGGCAATTCTTTGGCAATGTGTGTTAAACGGGCCATTAACACTCTCCACCAATATGAGAATAAAGGCTATGAGATAAGTAGAAAATCAAATCAATGAAATTGTGAAATCATTTACTGTACATGAGACCTCATTAACAGATCCCTCTTTTTATTGAGCAGAAAGAAATTGTTTCCAATTTAGCTTTAAGTACCCAAACACTCTATAATAAAGAGAATACAGAACATGCATGACATAGAGCAACAGTTTATGAAAAGCTTGTTAGTCTGCCATACAACATTCTACGTCAGAAGGGTTAGTGCACAAGGATGTTTTATGCGATGGGCGCTAAGTGTATTTGTCTAAATACTTAGTGAAGATCAGTTCTAGATTTTCAAGTATCATGAACAGCATTATCAATTTAAGAACTGGAGCTGGGCCAGATAATCCTTCATTTGGAATGGATTAACTCATATGTCTGTTTGGACTCTGAACAATATCCAGACATGTTAATCATTCACTATAATATGTCTTAATTGCTTGTAGCCTACAATGATAACAAACAAGATATCCACTCATTTGTAGCTGGATACTGAATTCATGCGGTGAGTACTTGGTGGAAATAAGGAATGTTACCATTGCAAAGCAACACTTTGTGCAAAGGGTGGGTTTTATAAATGTTACGGTGGTGTTCAATTCTATAATAAATACAGTGGCGAGAAAAAGTAAATTAACCTTTTGGAATTACCTGGTTTTCTGCATTAATTGTTCATACAATGTGATCTAATCTACATCTAAGACATAAGTATAGACAAACACAATGTACTTAAGCTAACAACACACAAACAATGATAATCTTTCAGATCTTTAATGAACATATCCATTAAACATTCTGATGGAAAAAGTAAGTGAACCCTTGGATTTAAAAACAGGCCAAACCTCCTCTGGGAGGAATAACCTCAAACAAATCCGGTAGCTGCAGATCAAACCTGCATAACATTTTGAATTTTAGACCATTCTTCCTTACAGAACTGCTTAAGCTCAGCCAAAATCTTTGCCAAACTACGATGCTCTCTCTACTGTGCTTCATCGTTGGGATGAAGCTTTCAGGTTAGTATTGGGTGCTGTCAGGGTCCGCAGGGACTTGATCCAGCAACTTTGTGGATTCCAAATCACCTATCCACTTCTCCACCAAGTGGATCTTAGGCTCCTGTTTCCTTCTATCTCTCCTTAGCCATGTTTTTCCTGCGTGCTCATGACACACCTGCCCCTCTTTCGTGCCATTACGGCGTAAACCGGGCGTTATTCTAACAGCAGTGCTAGAGTATTGTGTTCCTGACCTGGTATACTGAGCTACTGCTTTGCTGCATCTCATCTGTCCCCAGCGTATGACTCTTGGCTACGTTAATGATCCAGATTTGTATCCCGGACTTACTTACCTGTCCAGCCATTTCCTGCCCGAGGGCTTCCAAGCCGTGTGCCCTGCCCGAGGGCTTCCAAGCCGTGTGCCCTGCTTGAGAGCTTCAAAGCTGTGTGCCCTGCCTGAGGGCTTCCAGCCGTGCTCCTGCCATGTGCCCTGTCAGAGGACTTCCAGCTGTGCTCCCACCTCTTGCCTTGCTGGTGCGCTTCCAGGTTCCTGCCTGTACTGTGCTTGACACCCCAAGTTTTTATCCTGCTTGTGCTCAGAGCACCTCTAGATGGAGCCCAAGAGAAAGACTAAGGCTAAAGTGGAGTGCAGCCCTGAACTTGATACATCAGCCTGCCTACAGCCATGCTCTGAACCCGAACCTGCCCCTGCATCGAGACTCCTACCTGACCTGGCACCCAGTGCGCTTACAGGTGCCATTTTTATGCCATATGTAGTGCTGTGTGTTCTTACCGAACAATTCAACCATTAGTTTCATCAGTCCACAAAACACTTTCCCAGTAGCATTGTGGAGCAGCAATGTTTTCTTGGAGAGCAGAGGCTTGACCCATGGTGTCCTGCCATTGATTCCATGCCAGTTCAAAGTTTTGTGTATGGTAGACTCATGAACAGAAATGTTAACCAGTTCTCATGATTCCTTCAAGCCTTTAACTGTTACTTTAGGGTTCTTTTTTAACCTGTAGGGGTTTACATATTTTTTGCAACCCACACTGTGAATGTTTGAATGTTTTATTCAATATGGACTAGAACAATACAACGATTTGAGCGCTATTAGCTAAAACAGATTGTGTTTGTTCATGATTGTAACTTAAAACTCATATTTTAAAATAACTTTATACATAAAATTCTGGTAATTTTAAAAGGTTCACTCACTTTTCATTGTAAATGCGAAAAAATGCATGATTGTGAAAGTCACAGTGGTTGAACAGATGGCACCATTGGGGCTGGATTAACAGATGGAGTCCTGGGCAAAGTTATCTCTTAATATGATCCCTTTGAGGTAAACTCTAATTACCTTTATACTCATGGGAATAATGTATGCTTTAACACACAAAAATCAAGCTGACACTGATACATCTATGATAGTTTTATTCTAATTAAGTTTTGTTACGATTTGCCTGGGAGTTGTGCTTTGTAACACAAGATTTTGTATAGGTGGCCTTTGGGGCAACCTTCTGTCCAATTATTAATCTGCATTAATGTGCCTAAGACTCTGAAATGAAATGAAATTTTTCTGAAATGCAAATGAACAGTGAGTAGATTAGATGAAGAATTTCAGCTTCTTATGTTTGTATTTTTTGAGGTTCTAATTTCAAACCAGCTGAATTTGTGTGTAAAAAGAGATAGAAAGGGGTATCTTTCGCACCAAAGCAAACACTGGAATCCCTTGAAAAACGAATGTGAATGACCTTTGCACGAATATGTGGAATGGCTGATGGAGCCTCATTTCTCTGATAAGACAGTCTTCAGAAACTGAACTACAGGAGATAAAATTAAGTTTCCTCCCACATGCACAAAACATTTAAGGATTAGCTAAAAGGAAATAGATTTTTTAAGATTTGATATCTATAAATATTTTGAAATTCTTGTTTGCTTATACACAGACTGAGCAGTCGTTTTACCGCTGTTTCCTTACAGTAAGTGATATTTTAACCGACAGAGACTCAGTTGTCATATTGTAAGCACCAATATGAATCTTCTGAATTTCAAAAGGCAGGCAGATACCTGCTCAAAGATATTTTGAATTTAATTTACTTGGTTTACCTGCTATGCAGTGCACTGCCAGCTCAACCAAATCAGAAGGCTTCTAAGGATTCAATGATGCAGGGTTAATTGTTGAGCAAAGGTATAAAATCGCAGTTCACCATAAAGCACCAAGGGCTGGATACGTGCATCTGCACATTATGTTTTTATTAAACTTATGCATTTTCATGCCGAATGCAACATTGGACGAAAGAGAAAAAAAAAAAAAATGTGCGCATTACGAAAATCTTTGATCATGTGTTCATTGCGGTGGCCGCCATTTTAACTATACTAAGAGGAGGAGAATCTCCCCATTTTAATTCAACTTCTTCTACATGTTTATTTCTTGTTTCCATGGCAACACAGGCGAACATGAACACAAACTTTCCGATCTGCCATGGGGCATTTGGCTGGTGCACTAGATGGCCGCTCCGGAGCTACACTAAGAGCCCATAGTGCTGACATATGGGCAGCGAAAATCTGTAATAATTATAATATCAACAACCAAAAACAAACAGCTTATTTCAATGGCTATGATGGTTATGATTTCTTTTACCTCCGTGGTATATAGTTTATCACTGTCAGAACAGTGTACTAATACTACGGAAAGCAGTTAACTATGGATGTTTAAACAATGTATGGTGGATTAATAAGTACAGATATACACTTTACTAGTTTAATTGGGTATCTTGCTTGTTTAGGCAGAGATTCTGTATCTATGATAATAGTATAACCTTATAATCAGCCTAACTAATGCATTTTAACCATGTGTTACATGAGAGGATATAATCAATTCAAAAATCCCTGTAGCTATGAAGCAATTAACATTTTTGTGATATTTAATGGCTTGGGTGGTGCACGGATGAGTGAGGGTGGGGTTTGGGATTTTGGGATTCACCTGGATAGGATTGGAAAGGATTAAAAAAATAACAACAACACTTTTAATAATTTAAAAATCTTTGCACAATTAAAGGGGAACCCATGACAGTTTTTGATCATTGATCAACAAAGCAAACTACACTGCCGTCTGCTTGCTTACTAACCCAGGGGCTACTTACTGGTGTCCAGGAGCTCTTTATGTGTGAGAACACTAGGGATCTGTGACATGGACTGATTGCAGCTGGTTTCATCAATGAACCCAACGATGCCCTTGGGAATGTAAGTCATGAGAGCAGGGCCGGCCCAAGGCAAAATGCCGCCTGGGGCGAATTTTAAAATGCCGCCCCCCCCTTATCTACCCTTCCTCTCCCTCCGTCCATGCCGCCCCCCCCCCCTTGTACTTACCTTTCAGCAGTCCTGCGGCGAGTCTCCCTGTTCGGTCTCGGTGCCGGCTTGTAATGCCGAGCGCCGGAAATCTTCCGGCACTCAGCATTACAAGCCGGCACCGAGACCGAACAGGAAGACTCGCCGCAGAGGAGAGAGAGAGGGGCGCCGAGCGGGTACTGACAGCTTGGTAAGCGAAAACCACTCGGCGCCCCTTTCTCTCTCTTTCGCTTTCGCCCATTGTCGGGCCGGCCCTGCATGAGAGTCTGAGTTGTTTTGTGGCGCCTGACAATTCTGAACACAGCCCCAGTTATAAGAGGGTGTGCACACTTATGCAAGATTTCAGCTTGTTTTGCAATTGAATTAATCACATTATAGGTCCCATTAAAGGTGGGAAAAGTTCTGACACGATTTATCTTTGTCTTATTCTTTAAAATCACAAGAATCTGGCATTTTAACAGGGTGTGTAGACTTTGTATATCCACTGTATTTCAGTCTTCATTCCTTTTCATGGTAGATGCACTTTTGTTTCTAGTCTGACTGATGTTAGGCTCAGACAGTATGCCAGTATGCATTGACAGTCCTCAATACCACAAAATCTTGTTATTGAGATATGTTGACTGCATCTTGTGAACCAAAGAGAACATCTATAGTTCTGATCAGCAACATATTTTGGCCTAGGGGCCAGCAGCCTCTTTGATCTCTGTGTCACTGCTTAATGGGCTGCTTAGGGAGAACTCTAATTAATGACATTCTATCTCAGCACTCTAAGATGGGGATGGCGAACATTAAGGGGCAGCTTGGGTCACTGCGGTTGGTCAGTCCTAGGGCAGTGCTCAAAGTAAATACATCACTGCTTCTGAATGGTTAGATTAAATCATGTGATTTATGATGTCAATGATGGCTATGTATACAAAGTGATTCTGGTGTCATTTGAAATGAAATTTGAAATGTGGTTTTAGCATCATAGCAACCAATGAATTATCATTGGTTGGATGGTAAAATGGTTCAAACTTTGCACCAGAATAACGCTTTATCTAAACCATGATGTGTGGTATGTGCTTATCACTGGCCCCTACATTCGGAAAAAAAGGACTGAGAATTAGAGACAAAATCAATTGATCAGAATAGATTTTTTTTTTTAAAGAAAGGGGGGGTGCAAATAAGAGCCACTCAACAAGAAATATGTGAAAAGTCATTTTTTCCTGAGATGACCTTGATGCACATGGTAGTCATCACCTCCAAATATCCACATATTATTACAGGTATATGAACAATCCATTCATTGGCAGTTCAAACATAGTAAATTTCCTACATGCCAACAATGAACAATTTATAACATTAGTTATTAGAGTCAGGTGTAATAAATTAGAGGAGTATCTGCATTTATTTATATGTCTGGAGTATTTAATCATGTGGTGGTGACAATTATATATACCTTGAGATTATTATTATTATTATAATGAAAAGCTTTTGACTTCAAAATACACATGTATTCTCTCTCTTTCTTTCTCTCTGTATGTATCTATGTTATATATATTCTTTCTCTCTCTCTCTGTATGTATGATATATATATATATATATATTGTATTTTATTATTTTTCACACAAACATATACATAGAGGCAGATTATATTGATAGAAAGTAAGGTGAGCGACCTTGAGGCTGCTGACAAGTAGCTAGCTAAGCATGATGTTAGTAGCAGTCCACCAATAACTGAAAATATGAGTTTTCCTTCAGAGTTTAGAGAGAAGGAATGGATCCCATGTCTCAAAAAAACAGGGTTTTTTTTGTGATCAAGAGAAATCTAGATTGTTGTGTTTAGTCAAAAAAGCCTCTGCAACTCTAAAATAATTGCATGCCTACCGGACTGTAATCAGAGCCTACAGAACCAACTCTCGCCATTGAGAAGCCTTGCTTGGATCTTACAGAGGAGAGGTTACATTGTAACTGATATCATAGCACTTGCTTTTGTGACTAAAACAATGCTTCTCCAGAGGGTTGACGTTACAGTGTTACAAAGTCACCATGTAACACACTGCATACACAATGTATTGATTTAACCAATACATTTTGCAAAATAGAGACATTTCTAGGAGAAAGGCATCACAATTCTACACCAACAACCATTCAAGAGCTGTAGCGACACCGTTTTGGGGGACATAAGGATTCTTGTCTTCCACCCTATAATGCAATTCATTCACCCACGTCTTCATTCTTAGAATAATAATCCCCGTTTGGCTGGTGCCAAAAACAAATGAACAAAAACTGGCATTCCTATACAAATCAACTGCATGATTCAAGAAAGTTGCACTGCAATAAAAATCTCATTGTTACTGTATACGAACCTGTTGATATCTATATCCTGTTGAGCAATATTCTGTATATACGTATTTGCAGATCCTTATATAAGCACGATGTAGACAGCTGGTTTTAACAATCTTACACAACAGAGATCAAAGTACCTTCCCAATAGTAAAGCTACATTGTTTGTTAAATTGGGAAAGTATGCTCCTTAGACATATCTTGATTATTCTTCTTTAAAACAAGGTTGCGGGTTGGTGAGTCCAGTACTAGATTAGGGTAAAAGGTAACTAATTCATGTATACCATTATCCTGAGCTGGCTCTGGCATTTCAAACATCATATAATTAGGCTCTTTCCACCTAATGTATCGGTTTGTCTTAGCCTGTAAATTCTAGTCATACCCCTTGAATATATGTATTGTAAGAAGCGCTGCATAAATTGTTGGAGCTATATAAATAAAAGATAATAATGTGATAATATATATATATTGGCACATGTATCAAGATGGGGTATGAGCAAAACAGCCCTTTAGGGGTTCAATGACCATCCCAAGAGAGAATATTCTACATTCTATGCTTTTATTCATGTGAGAAATATGCAAATACATGGGCATATCAGGACTCCTGATTTATTTTTAACTATGGGCCATGAATCTCAATGGAGGGTCTGCTCACCCATGAGTTTATTGTGTAGGGTCCTATACCTCATACCTACACACTGTTTTTTTTTAACACATAATATGTAACAAGTAGATTTATAAAACAATTCTTGATGTTATTGTCTTTAACCTTTTGAGTGCCAGAATGGTGAGCTACATGTTGTTCATATAAGGCACACACCAACATTACAACATTAAAACCAAACATTTTTCAGCCCTTCGCCGTGTTAAAGTGCCAATAACATTCCACTAATAACATTTTAATTACTGCTGTCTGTGCCGTACATAGCCTATAAATATCAGATGGTTGTAATTTTGGCTGTACCAGAAAGATATGTCCGCAAATAATTTCAAGAAATAAAATGGTAAAATGGGGATTTTTATTAAGTGGGGTTATGATGATGTGAGTTAGGAACTTTATTGGTAGCTGTGTATGTGAAACTAAACTCATCGTTTCTCTGCAATTCCGAGAAACAAAGCTTTTCTAACATGCCAAACAATTTTTACATTGTTTTGGAGCCATTTTAAAAGAATGTAAAGGTTCTTTGCGCAGCTTGTGCACTCGCCATGTGTCTGTTTTGTCTAGAAATACTAGGTGACAAAAGTTCTCTTGAATGTATTCTGAATTTTGTTTCATTGAGTCTTGGTGCACTGATTTTGCGCTGCTTAGAAAAGCAGATTCTCATTATCAAATCTACCATTACAATGCGGTTTATGTAATAATCATTGGATTATAAAGTTGGATTATAGCATGATATAACATATCAAGCATAAATGATCACTTAAAACCTGATCACCCTGGAAATATTTATATGAAATATGAGCTTTTCAAACCCCTAATTAATATTTAATTTCAAAATACAAATTACAACTCTTTAACAAAACTATAATTGCACAACTGAGGTTGAAACCAGATTAGATCGAAGCAATAAAATGTCCAGATAACAGCCTATTAAACAAGTATACGGCTTTCCTAGGAAATCACATGAAGTCGTTTTATACTGCTTAATTATTAGTAGACACCGAAACAAAAACCATTGAGAGCTAGTCCCAAGTAAGCTGAAAATGAATACACACAAAATGAAAGATTTTTTTAAAAAAATGTTGAATTCTCCTGAGAAAAAAACAAAACACGCTGCACGATTCCAGTATGACCAATGTGAATAATGATATTTATGTGGCTAGGAGGGACCTCTCATTCTGTAATTCGGAATCTACCGTACAGGTTACAGTGCAAAATCAACTCACCTCCTCTGAACGCCAGCAGGCGATGAGATCTTCACTCCCCTTTGGAAGGAGAGACTTAGCTTCACTCAGTAGTACCACATCTTCCTTCTGACCATGGTGATCTCTCGTGCATAGATCTTGAGCTTAGATACAGATACAGCTGCCTCCAACCTCGGTATAAAAAAAACAAAGTCACTTTTCACCAGAGTTTTGTCAAAACGCCATACTGAAACTCCAACATGATCCTGTTTTTCAGGCTTAACCACTCCTTGTTCAGGTGTACTGTGAGTTTTTTTTCTCTTTATTAATCTCTCTTCCTCCTCCCTCACTCCTGTCCACTGTGTGTTCTGTAAATCAGTAGCTGCAGACAGAAGGCTGATTCTACTCCTACCTCCCTCTGGATAATTGCCATAAACCACAGACCCACCCCAAGCCTTCTCCAGTATCACTGTTAAACTGTTAGGAGACTCACTGCTGGTGTTCATGTAGTTTATTTTCATCACAATATGGAGCTTAGAAATGTTAAGCACAAACTGGTAAAATTATAACACAGACCTTTAAATGTTTTAATATTGTACAAGTTTTGGTCAGAAAAATAAAAAAGCCATGGCATCAGTTTTAAATAAGTTTTACCTTTTTCTTTATTGAAAAAGTGTAAATGATTATAATTTACCGTATTTATCGGCGTATAACACACACTGTTGTATAACACGCACCCTCATTTTAACAAGGAAATTTTAGTAAAAATAAATACATTTAAAATGAATGACTTGTAAGCTCTGAACTTAATGTTGGAATAATATTTATTACATTATAACATTTATTATAATAGTGATGCAAAAAGAAGGAGCTCAGTGAGTCAGCACATACACACACTCAGACACACATGCACACACTCAGTGACACAGAAACACTGGCAAACACACTCACACACTCAGACAGACACACACACACACACACACACTCAGAGACACACACACACACATGAATTTTATATATTGCCAATATTGCCAGTACTTGAGAGGCCCATCCAGACTCCCTACCTTTTGGGAGATCTGGTATGGGTCCTCTTTATCTTCCAGCGTTCTACTTTTTGTGCTGATGCCGGGGCCAGAGTGACGTCATCCTCGGGCTCCCGGCATCAGAAAGGGCGCGAGAGAGAGCTGTGCAGGGGAAAATTGTGCAGCTCCTCACGGCTCATTAACACCGTGCAGCTCTAGGATTTATCGGCATATAACACGCAGGTAGGGTTTCAGCTTCATATTTTAGTTAAAGTGCGTGTTATACGCCGATAAATACGGTATATACTGATGTCAATTTACATGTCATTTTATACAGTATTGGGTTTGACAATTACAACTGACAGACAAATGGATACATAAAGTAGACACAATCTTACAATCTAGCGTTAAAGGGACAGTAGAGGGTACCAGGGAGGCCCCTAAACAATGAATGCATACAAAGGTACTCAAATAGGTCTGACTATGAGACTAAGACCCAGATCCCCCGCAGGGATGCAGGGGACCTGGATCCTCCTGTGTTATGCCCCCCTAACTTAACTGTCCCCCCCGGCTGTCAGAAATCAGAGTTCCCCTCACCGGGGACAGGCCGGGGAAGGTCTGCGCGATGGACCCCCGCTGCTAACCGCACCTCCTCTCGGCTGCAGCGGAAGTTGCCTACGCGAATCACATAGAGCTCTACACGCTGCCCGGACTACGCACCGGGGACTCAGAAGCACTGGCAAGTTTGGAGGAGGGAGGGGGAGGGAGTGTTAAATGGGGGGCATAAGGCATTTCTGTAGGCAGAGTGCTCTATGAAATACCTTTTAACCCCCTTAATGCTACTCTGCCTCCCGAAATGCCTTTTAACCCTCTATATGCCACTCTGCCTCCTGAGATGCCTTATACCTCCCTATATGCCACTCTGCCCCATAATATGCCTTTTAACCCCTAAATGCCAGATTGGCATATAGGGGTATAAGGCAATTCTGGAGGCAGAGTGGCACGTAGGGGGTCAAAAGGCATATCATGGGGCACCGCGGCATGGAGCCTAACTGTCAAAGGTGGCCGCAGAAATAATTTCCTGCGCTTTTTTTCACTTCTGTGTTGCTTAGATTTTTTTCCACAGGGTATGTGTTATGGCAGAGAAACCTGGCCAAAATTGTTTAGCTGCACCTCCAGATTACGGAAATACCCCACATCCTTAGTTTTATTTTCTAGAGGGCCATATCCATCCCTTACATATAATACCCTATTTTTCATACTTAGGGCTTAACGGGTTTCATGGGGTGAAAGAGGGCAGGGGGTTATACCTTTTAGATGTTGTGCTAGGGCAATGGGATGTAAGGGGTTTTTTATATATAATTTATTTTCTTTTTATTTTATTTGTTTGTATTTTTTTTTAAATTGCATCAGTGCAGTATGGTTGTCTTAGGGACCTCTTGAACATGTTATTAATGCCAGGGATGTTACAATGACATCACTTCACTCACTTTAATTTATTTTTAAAATGTATTTATTGTATTATTATAGTGATTTTGTTTTATTGTTAAACAGTTTTTTATTTTTTTGTTTTGTTTTCAGCTTCTGAGAAGAGTGAGAAACATGGTTTCTCTCTCTCCTCCCTGCGATCCCCCTGCACCGATCACACTGTGATCTCCATGCAAGCCTCCATAGACTTGCAATGGGGATCACAGTGACTCATCCTAGCGATCGGATGTGTCCCTGCCGCTGCAAGAAGGTCAGGACGTACCCGTAAGTCCATAAGGGTTTCTTGCGATGCGTCTTATGATCGTGCCAGTACGTCCATAGGGGACTGAAGGGTTTAAATATTAGACAAAAAAAACAAAATGCAGGATGATTTCATGTACGGCAGTAAAAAAAAGATATCCGACCCTACCTGGCCCTATGTGAAAAAGTAATTGCCCCGTTATTTACTGAATCAACCAATTAACCAAATGTAATTGATAATTGGGTTCAATTTCACTAGACACACACCCAGACATGATTAGCGTCAGCCCTGTAGAATCTAAACATCAGTTAATTAGAACCTGTCTTGCAAAGTGAAGTAGGCTGAAAAGTTTCAAAAAGCAGCACATCGCAATCGAAAGAAATTCAAGAACAGACGAGAAACATAGTCTTGGACATCTATCAGTCTGGAAAAATGTTACAAAGATTCCAGCGAACCACGGTGAAAGCAATTATGAACCAATGTAGAAAGTTTGGAAGAGTGGTGAACCTTCCCAGGAGTGGCTGGCCTACCAAAACTCCTCCAAGAGCACATGGATGACTCATCAAGGAGGTTAAAAAAGAATCCAGACTAACATGTAAAGAACAGCATGCTTCACTTGCCTCAGTTAAGGATGGTGTTCACGATTCCACAATAAGAAAGAGACTGTTCAAAAATGGCATCCATGGGAGAGTTGCAAGACAAATCTTTTGTATCTTTTGAGCCTCTACCCTCCCCAAAAAACATAATGTGAGACAAGGATTAATCAATAAAAAGGAAGTATGCATATATGTGTACATGGGAGAGCAGGGGAGGGCTAGCTGCTTTTACTCTGGTGGCAAGGATATGATGCCGCACAGTGGATGCCCATACACACACATACACTGACCTTACAGACGCCTGCCCACACACACACGTATACACATACACTGCTCTTACACATGCCTGCCCATACACATACATATACACATACTCTGCCCTTACACATGCCTGCGCACACACATACACTGCCCTTACGCATGCCTGCCCACCCTTACACACGCCTGATTACAAACATATACACATACACTGCCCTTACACACACAAATACACTGCCCTGGCACTTGTCTGCACATACATACACATGGACGTTTACCCATACACACATATATAGTGGGTCACACTTGCCTTTACAGCACCCATTTCTCCCCATCTCCTACCCCCCTTTCTCCCCATCTTTAACCTTAATCCTCCTCATTTTCTATCTCCCATCTTCTGTCTTCCATCCTGTCATGGGAGTGCAAGGTCTGTCACTTCCTAAGCACTATGTGCTGTCAATTAATGCAAAATGGCAGGATATGATGTCATATACCGGTACTCAGCATCAACTGCTGGCGCATAGTGATTAGGGAGCACGGAAGCCAAGGTCTGAGCCCCCTTAATGTTGGACCAGTTATAGGGAGATTTCCCAGTGGGTGCCTCCTACCCAGACCAGCACGCACGGTGCACACTGTGGGATGTATGTATATGTGTTTGTGTGCATATATAAAATATATATATTTTTATATGTATGCATATATGTGTAATTGTGTGTGTGTGTGTGTGAGCATGCATGTGTAATTGTGTTTGTCTGTGTGTGAGTATCCATGTGTAATTGTGTGTGAGCATGGATGTGTAATTGTGTGTGTCTGTGTGAGCATGGGTATATAATTGGTGTGGGTGTGAGCATGGATGTGTTGTTGTGTGTGTGTTTAGGCATGGATGTGTACTTTGTGTGTGAGCATGGATGTGTACTTTGTGTGTGTGAGCATGGATGTGTAATTGTGTGTGTCTGTGTGAGCATGGGTATATAATTGGTGTGGGTGTGACCATGGATGTGTTGCTGTGTGTGTGTTTAAGCATGGATGTGTACTTTGTGTGTGCGCATGGATGTGTGTTTTTGTGTGTGAGCGTCCATGTGTGCCTGCCCCAGCCACATCATACCTTGTGGTTCAGTGTGGACAGGTGGAGTTCATTGTAACTGCCAGCACAGAGGAGGCTGCGGTGAACCCTCAAGGTAAGTCTGGTCTTGGGGGAAGTTGGCCCTTTTGCCCCACAAACACCAACATTTAACAAACACATTTCCTGACAGAGATATCCATTCATGTACTTAAGGCAGGGTGTGTGTGTGGAAGGTAACTATATCAACATTCTATAATTGAAACGCAGTGTTAAACTTAGAAAGATTGGAAACTAAGGTAATTATTTTTTTATTTTAATAAGCCTTGTCTATTGCTTTAACATTTAAACATTTAAGTGACCTAGTTTTAAAGATCACCATATCATGATGTAAATAACCTTGTCACATCTACTCCTACAGCATGTGCCATATTTTCACTTTGTCTTCTTTAAAGAACAGGGTAACCATCTGTATATTCCTTAGAGCTCCCCCTTCTGGTAAACTGAATGTACTTCATTTACTGTGAACAGGCTGACATCCAGCCAAAATAAATCTTACAGCAACAAGACCCAAAAATTACTGAGCTTATTTAACATCTAGAAAAAGTTAAGAAAATAAGGGTGGTGGAGAATAAACCCAGAAAGATGTACGATTTGAATATGAATATGTGACAGGTGAGTTCTGTGTTTCTGTATGAATTATTGTAAATATGACTGAGGGTGAAAGTGTGTGTATGTGATTTTTAATATATGCATGTAAGGGAATGTGAGATTTATTATAGGACATGCATAGTAAATAAATACAGTATGTATACACGAATTTTCCCTTAACAGAACAAACTCTAAAGGCTTTGAATGGTATAATTCCTATGGAATGACAGTTCTCTTGTATGTATCTCTGACCTTTTTACTGTAACAGAGCTTACATGTTTTTCAATGATAATAAAACAAAACATTAACCATATATTAAGTGTTCTTCTGCAGCTCTGTTACAAACTAATATTGTATGTTGGTTACAAGCGGGCATAATATTAATATTAAAAATTGCATCCGCCAATTTTACTGCAAGCAGCCACAGATTTGCCTACTTAAATTCACCAAAAAGGCTGTTACACACTCCTCACAATCATTGTGGATGCTGGTACAAGGTTTCTTTTGTATGAGATTCCCTAGCATGGAGAATTCTCCTTTGTGGACATTTTTTTTTACACAGCTCTGATTCGACCATCTCTGTATCTCTGTACAAAGGCTCAATAACCTAGCACTGAATGTAGGGTGCTGAGGGTTTAAATGCCTCCTGGTATCCAGGGCATTCTTCCATTGCCAGGGGGATAGGAGGAGGAGCCATGATCTAAAGGCTCCTATAGGAGCTGGTGATGCTGGAGCACAGGTCTCGGTATTCTGCGTCCGCCATCTTGGATGGTGGAGCGCATGAATACGCCAGTGTTACGCATGCCTCCGCTATCTTGGATGGTGGAATGCATGAATCCACTGGTGGAACGCATGCGTCCGCCATCTTGGATGGTGGAACACCTATGTGTGCAGTTCAGGGACGGAGAAGAGGACCCGTGCGTGGGACCTCGAGGCAGGTAGGACCCAGTCACGGGGGTCGCGGACCCGAAGACTGTGACACTCATGAAGCCATACAAAGAAAAGTAGGTTTTTTTGCTAAAAGAAACAAGTAATTGGCCATTGTTTGACATTTTATGTTTGAAGTGGTCACGGTGCTGGCATCACTGTGACGTCAGACTTTAGGGGCATCGTCTTTAGCAGGCACTGTTTTGTTATTAGCGGAAAAAGAACCAACGTTGTTGTGTTGTTGCTTTTGTGCCAAATTCTGCTGCCTGACATGAATACTTTGGAACTTAAGGCGTGAAAGCCTTGACAATAAGTGTAAAATATCCCCGATTGTTCTGCCTTTTTTGCTATTATTTCAGATACAATCAGATCAAAGCCACATAGTGGAATAGAATGTCACTTCTTTTTTTTTATTTCCATGAGAACATATTAAAATGTATCTCTTTGCAGTAAGCGTATTGTCATCGGTGTAACATTAAGCTAGTAATTATCCAGCCTTTAAACTTTTTTCCTTTTACCAAACACAATGCAAGTCACATAATTTTACAATGGCAGGTAAATCGGTTATAAAAAAACATTTTTGTTTTTAGGCTCGGCCACACCAAGGTTTAATTTCAGCTGAACTAGCCTTTGAGTCTACGGTATTCACACCGTATGACACTTTAAATTCCCCAAGTTATTAAGGAGATTATCAATTTTAATTATCAGCTTGTGAAAGCTTTACTTGGAGCTGGTGACTGGGTTATATTGTAACTATCTTTTATTATGACATTGCTATATTTGTATGGTCCAACTTTTATTACGGAAGCTAATAAAGAATTGTTAAGGAGAAACTTTCCGAGTTTGAGCCATCATAATGCATAATGAAGTCAGTTAGTTGAACTATTCTGCAAACTCCTGCTTTAGTGAATAAACCCATTATTATATCCAACATCTATCAACTATGCTTAAGATTAATCACAAGGCCACATGCAAAATCTGAAATTATTTTTAGTTTTTTTTTAAGAGGCTGAGGTAAATTTCCTGAATAACCAAATGCGATTATTATCAAGTTCCACCTATGAATCAGGGCTATCTTTTAAAATAGGGCCTGGGCAAGCCTCCATTAGCCTTCACACCAAGTGCGATGCAGCTGTGCAGCTGCCATATATGTGATATGATATCATATTCCGGTGCTCTGCAGCATTAGCTGGTGTGCAGACCACAGGTCTCCATCTCCATTGCTCTTTGCACCTCTGATGGCTATTGAAAGGGACCAAAGAAAACTCTTGTGTGCCCCTATGCAGGGAAGGTGTTGTTCCTGTGCTCGCCCATGGCCCTAAGGCACAGCTGTGCCCAGATGTACCTAGGAACTCTCAGTTTCACTTGGAGTCTTAAAGCTTCTTCTTTCTCCTAGCTGGGTAGCACAGTGACCCCACTTTCATTTACCTCATACTCCCCACACTGTCTAGCCCTGTCCGTTCATGAATCTATTCCCCCAGAAGAGGGGGTAATTGACCTTTTGCGTTGTGCAGAGTTGTGTGCTTTTTTATATTCTGAGTGGTCAGAAAGTGTGTTGTGCGATTATGTTACATGGAAAGCCAGGCTTCGGACGTTCACACAAGACATTAAGTATGCATTACAGTAGGCTCCTGGGTCACAGGAGATGGGCAAAGGGACAAGTTTGTTTAAGCTCAGCCCTCCGTACCTTTCATTTCTGTAATTCAAAATTGTTATGTTATAATTGCACTATATAAATCAATAAATAATTATTTTGTGAGGAGATGGAAAACAATGGAACTAAGGATAGCAATTCTAGCCCTCAAGGTTGATTTTTTTTTTTAATCAATAGACATTTTAATTTAAATTGTGGTTAATCCAGGAAATACTCTGCATCTGGAGTCATACAGGATTTTTCCTACTTTCTAGGCAAAACTAGCAGGTTGATTATTTTTTTTCCCCTTCATCTGGATCAATGCAATTAGCAATATCTTGAAAAGGTTGAACCCAATAAAACTTACTATGGAAGAGTATACTGTATGTTGAGAGGGCACCTAGACTTTGAAGGTTTAGAGACACCTAGTGTCAGAACGTGACAAAACAAGGTCAAAACAACTGAACTAATTCTTATCTTTTGGGGGACCTGCACAAAATTTAGATTAGAGTTCTACCTTCTTACCACTTCAATTGTTATCTAAGATCACAAAATAACTTTGTATAACAAAATGTCAGGTATCAGTTGAATAATTGTTACCACCAAAATGTAAATCTAAGTCTGCTTATTTTACACAGTGCTTATCAATGGCCACCATCTAAGACAATCCACTTTTACACATTTACGTTATTACTTGGATAAAATAGATGACTGATTTACTCATTAGAGCTGCTACAGATATGGACCAATTCCCCATAGCTTCACCTTGCCCTACTACTTTTCAGGCCCTAATGCACACCTACCTTACGAAGCTGTGGCCAATACACTGGATAATGGGATGCCAGCTTGGCTTGTTTGTTCTATTTGGAACTAAGTAAAGTACCATGGAAAAATAATTTGCACCTACTGCTGCTGTGGAAATGGAAACTGAATTGGCAGCTACAGAAGCTAGATGTATTTTCATGCCTGGTATTCAGGTTCTCAGCCTTAATGTGTCTCCTATTGATACATATACAGTAATCTGGGCTATTCTCAAACCAAAAATCCCTCAACAATTGTCACTTACATAAGGCTTTTTTCATGATGAGCGATATTGGTTAAGTAAAAAGCCAGTATATGAGTGGTCACGGTACAATATCTTCTGAAAAAGTGCGTTGTGACACATGTATTGGGACCCTTTTGAAGAATTCAAATCTGTTTTTAAAAAGTACTTGAATGTCATCGCTGTAAGATTATACTCATGTGATAAATTGTCAGCGCTCACATGGTTTGAATTAACCAATGGATGATGGCTTTAATGCAGAAAAGGCAACTTTTAACCCCTGTTCCTTTTTTACAATGGTGAAGAAAAAATAGCAACATGAAAGATATGATCACCACATTTTAAATTCTAAAGGGTACAATGGGCCACCTCCAAAAACCTTCGTTGTGATGGAACCCTCCATCACTGGGGCCACTGGAGAGGCCTGACAGCCAGCGTCCTTCCTATAGACTATGGCCCCTGGATTTGCAGAGGGGATTATCTCTGGCAGCCAGCCAGGATATGCAACCAGGGAGTGACCACCATTGTTGTCAGACCCCACCCCATGTGCACTGCTACCGTATTTTCCTGCGTATAAGACGACTGGGCGTATAAGACGACCCCCAACTTTTCCAGTTAAAATATAGAGTTTGGGCTATACTCGCCGTAAAAGACTACCCCTCTACCCAGTATACAACAACCAGCCAATCACGGCAAGCAATGTACCTTACCGGTGATTGGCTGGTTGTTGTATACAAAGCCTGCTTGGATTGGGGGGTCAGCTCTCCCTAACATATGCCTGTCCACACACACATGTATAGACATACACTGCCCTCACACAACCCTTCCTTTACACACATATACACATACACACAAGCTTACAAACACACATATACACATACACTGCCCATACACAGACATATACATACATACACTGCCCTTACACACACACACACACACACACACACATATATATATCTACACATACTAACATACGCCTGTCCATACATACACATTTATACACTGCCCTCACCACACACCCCTGCCTTTACACACACACGCATATATATATACACACACACCAGGTTACAAACACACAAATACCTACACTGCTCTTACACACACCTGACCATACACATACACTGACCTTACACACCTTTCTCCCCATCTCTTACCTTTCTCATCTTCTATCTTCCATCCAGTTGTGGGAGCGTGAGGTCTGTCATTTCAGACCTCTGCTTTACTGCTCCCTCATCACTACGCGCCAGCAATTGATGCCGAGCGCCGGGACATGACATAATCCCCGCGCTCTGCATCAATAGCCGGCGCGTAGTGATTAGGGAGCATGGAAGTCGAGGTCTGAAGTGCCAGACCTTGAGCTCTCTAATGTTGGGCTAGTTAGAGGGAGGTCGTGATCTCCCCAACCAGCCCTGCTAATTGGGCGCCCGCTGATCAGGGCAAGTTGGGGAGATCACGATTTTGCACCTACCTCGGCGCGGCCCTGAAGACCGGCCCAGGGGAGGCTGCTTCTCCGTTCGCCCCTCCCCTAAAGATTCGTAATTCTCCAGTCCGGCTCGGTAATGTTAGGGATATTAATGAGACAAAATAGGCAAAACCAATATTTTATCACATACGCAAAATAACGACGCTATCAAATATTGTAGTACCACATCCACAATATGAATTTAAGGAGATACCCAATATTTTATCTCCGATCCTAAATTCTTTCAGATCGCCGAAAATTATAATTCAAATCAGATATATATCACCAAAATAATCAATCAAAAAATATTTATTGTAAATACAATTTATAAAATCTATATATGGGTCACACAGTGCATAATATAAAACACAAAGTTCTTAAAACATATCAAAAATGAATCAATTCAAATACAGTATATTATCGATAGTTATCAATATGAGTTACTACTTTATGAGTCTAACACACAATTAATTTCCAGTCCACTCAGCAACCAAAAATTTATAATAATCAGGGCAGTAATAAAAATATCACTATCTCTCTAATATTAGTTCAACTAATACAATAAATTAAAAATAATTTAATTGTGTCTAAGAGTATTAGTGAAATTCCTTATAGATGCAAATAATGTCAAACTTCATCTATAGGTAAAAATACCTTTTCATTATTGTTATTATCACGGGTTATAAACTGCAGTCTCACAAGCCGCCAAATACAATAATGCAATATAGTACTTCCCAGAAACAGGGAATTCTATACGAAGAAGACAAAATTAATCTCTGTTCAGAATAATAAAACAATTATAATTACCACCACTTGTTGCTGTTGTCCCACCGGTCCTTGTAGAAATTAATCCAGGTTCATTGGCAAGAAATTAAGTTTCTACCAGAAATATAACTTTCTACCAGTTATATAGGTTAGAACTCAAAGTAACTCCAAGAGTGAAATATGGTGCCAGAATCTTAAGATTCCAATTCTCTGGGGTAAATTTGGTGAATAAGTCCGTCCGGGTCTGTCTGTTTCAGGGTGCGATCTTTTTAAGGTCCGTTTTTTTTTATTCAAGACATAAGCTTTTAAAGACAGGGCTTATTATCAAAGCCTCCACCTCTTGATTGGAATTCTCCAATCATAACGGTGGGTTTTACCCATTATAATTAGGATTTCTACTCATATTTACACCGTTGTAATTTCTTAATTTACCTGTGAGAGACGCTCTGGTCTAAGAATTAACTTAAAACCATTACATATGTGTTTGGAATTTATCCTTGGTCACCCTTATCGCCAGGTGTTACTTCCTAGATAATAACTCAGGTCCTGGTAGTTTTACCATGTATCCCCCATTCCAATTTACATTCCTAAGGATATGCAGTGTCTACTCCTTAACTTTCTCATGGAAGATAACATTAATTGTATCATATATATACGCTGAAACATCATTATACATGAATACTCCTTTGTTCTCAATTATAGAGGGAACAAGGACAAAAAGAAATAATCACTACATGATTAAGTAAAATAAAATGGCTCTGACTCCATTTTGTGTTCATGTAAAGTACAGAATATATGGAATACATGTTTTCTATCATAAAATATCTGACAGTAAGTAAGTATACTCGGCGTATAAGACGACCCCCGACTTTTGATTAGATTTTCACGGGTTAAAAAGTTATCTTATACGCCAGAAAATATGGTATGTTGTGTAAATCAGTGCCCACCCCATGGTGTACTAATATGTTGTATGTCATCCCCCCATCCCCATGGTGCACTACTATGTTGTGTAAGTCTGCCCCCATGGTGTACTAATATGTTGTATGTCAGTCTCTCCCTCCCTCCCCAGTTCCACCACTAGACATTTACCCTGGCCAAACCTTGGAACGGATTTCAGACAGTAATAGGTAGTGGATGTTGAGACCCTATTGTACTGTTAATCCCTGTTGTCTCTGGGAGGCAGATTAAGGGGGCAGTTTGTATTCCAATACCTTGATTTATGTTAATGTGTGTTCGCTGGCTATATCCAGCCATGTGTGTGAAAAATAAATCAGTCTTCGTTTTGGTTTATATACCGAGTCTCGGCTAGTGACTGGGAAACTGGGGAAAAAGTGTGTTGTCCCAGGCTAAGGGAGCACAAGTCAGCGGAGGTAGTCGGTTGGATTATCCAGCTTCGTGACATTGGTGTACCTGTTTCAACGGTTTGGAACTATCAAAATCCTCCTTGGATGTCGTGGCATGAGGAAGATTGATCACAGAAGGTGTAATCTGTAGGAAAAATCATGTCAAACATCCACACAGGCTATGGCTGACAAAGTAACGTGGAATGAATGGCTTCAACTCGTATCATACATCATACACCACGCACACTAAACCAGGTAGGATCCCACTGCTGAAATTAAAACAAAAAAGTCACAAGTGATCTTTGCCCAAATTTACCTATTGGTAAATTCTATGGACAGATGAAACCAAAGTAGAGCTCTTTGGCAATGAAGACCAGTGATGCTTATTGACAACAAAATTAAGCTTATAAGCTACCTTTCTGGTACTGGAGGCCTTGAATGTATTAAGGGAATCATGAAATCAGAGAATTACCAAGGCATTTTGCATCAAAATATGCTACCGTGTCAGAAAACCAGATTTGCCCCCCAGGCTATTTTATTTACACTGCCCTTACACAATACCTTTAAACACACACCTGCCCATAAACACACATATACACATACACTGGCCTTACACATGACTGCCCATCCACATTGCCTATACACACCCCTGCCTAGAAAATGCACATACACTGCCCTTTACACACACCAGCCTATAAATACGCATATACACTGCCCTTTACACACACACACACACACATATGCATATACACATACCAGCTTACAAACACACAAATACATACACTGCTCTTACACACACCTGCCCATACACACAAGCTTACACACACACACTGCCCTTACATCCCCCCTCCCCCACCTTTCTCATCTTCCATCCTCCACCCAATTTCAGGAGCGTAAGGTCCGTCACAACAGGCCTTTGCTTTAGTGCTCCGTCATCACTATGCCTTGGCTATTGATGCAGAGCGCGGGGGTATGACGTCATATCCCGGCATCATTTGCTGTAATGTAGTGCTTAGGGAGCAGGGAAGCCGAGGTCTAAAGTGACAGACCTTTTGCTCCCTAACGTTGGACTGGTCAGGGAGCAGGCTGCAGCTGCTGATCGGGCGGCTGTGCACCCTCTCGCAGCTGCGCCCGAGGCAACTACTTCTCTCGCCTCACCCTTCCTACGGCCCTGAAGGGTATCAATGATGTTAGCAATAACTACTACACATCATTCCCTTTGGTAATTTTCTGACAGTTTTTGTAAAAAGTTTCTTGGTCTATTATTTACACCAAATATCAAGATGAATATCTCCAATATGTATGCTTTATGGTTCGACAGATATCTCCCCAATCAGATGCCCTAACTGCCATTCTTCAAAGAGCAGGTTGCTCCTGGCCCACACAGAGCAGTTGGAAACCTCCACACTTAACCAAGTGTGAAACAACTGTAATGTAGTGTCTGTAGTCAAGTTTTTGAAAAATGTTACTGCCAGGGGTGGCAGTCCCCCTCTTGGACAGTCAGACCCTCAAGTATGGGTTAGTTACTAGGGAGATCTCCTCAACCAGTCCAATTACTTTATGGAGGCAGTGCCTTTCAATACAACGAAGATCCCGGCTGCGGAGGGGGTGGCTTGGGCACAGCCTTAGGGCAGAGAAAAAGGTAAGTATGTTGCTGTCCCTATATAATATATACAAAGTTAAAGATAAATATTTACACCACATAGACTGCATTTAGTATCATAAAACCACTTGTTTATTTGTTAATAAAAACATACCCTAAAATAATTAAGTATTGTGTTCAAACGAATTTTCAATCTAGATTTCCAAACTATTAGAAGAGACCAAAGGGGAGAGTAACATTTAAAATTAAAATACTAGCAAAATACATTTGTTCAATGTATAGCTGTTTGGTCATCAGAAGAAGATTTTGTCATTTTTTATAGTGAAACAGTAAATAGATCTACTTAACTAGTAGTCTAGTGGTCTATACCTTGGAACAGGTTTTGTGGATAGTCAGGAAATTAGTTATCTTGGAACCCAAAATTAGCAAGGAAATCGTAAGCACAAACTGCTTATATAAAATGAAGTTTTCAAATAAAAATAAAAAATGTACAGTAAGAAAAAACAATGTATCTGTAATTATTTATTTGAAAGTAGATGTTAATACCAGATAATTGTTTAAAAAACCGAGTATTGTCAACATGAGTATAAACTTAGTAGCAACAGTGAAATTTTCATGTTTTCAGAAACCCTTACTACATGAGAATATCCACCATAAACAAAGAGAAAAAGCAAAAAGTTTTCAAAAATATACATTTTACTTTAAAACGGCAGGTTTAAATAACACAGAATTAACTCCGTGCTGGATATTGCAGTAATGGTGTCCTGTACTAGGTGAGACAGACATGCAGGTTAACAATAACTTAATATGTAAAAACCTCAAATGCCAGAACATCTGGAGAAAAACTGGATATGAAACTTATGACACATGGAATATGCTGTTGCATTATTTAAATACAGGAGTATAAGAGATTCAAATTAGTTTTATGTGACAGCATTAATTAAAAAAAATCTTTAAAAACAAATCAGACTGTGGAATTTTATATCTAAATGTACACATACATTGGAAGTATATAGTTTAAAAAGTCAACACTAACAGGTGCATTGTTTTTAGGTTTTGCCTTGTTAAAGTTTTTTTTTTAAACAATAGAATAGCTGTGCTCTTAGTTTATCAATCCATTGATCTGATGGTTGATCTGATGGTTTGTTCACTGTCCCGAATAGCCTCACCAATGATGAATGCATTTTAAAGTGCTTAATAAGTACTTATTATGCATTCTTTACTTTCCAAAAAAACACAAACCTAAATTACCTGTTGAAGTCTCTAACACCACAGATGCAGCCTCCAAGATGTGTGCAAGTCTCGTATGAGCAGGCAATTATGGGCACAAAGCAGCTCTTATTAAAATCAATGGAGCACTTTCTGTGTATACATGTTGGAGACTTCTTAGGCTCCCTGGAGATATGAAGCAAGCTTCGCTGGAGCTGGCTGTTGGTACGTTTCCACACATGCACACTTGTAAGCAAGAGATGCGTTTGGCTAAACTCATCTCCTGCAAGCCAAGGAGCAGTGGGGCAGGAAACTGTGCAAATGTAAAAAAGTCATTCTGATTAAACACTTTATGCATTTGCTTTCAAATCATGTGGGGTATACAGTGACACTAAGCTATCTACTTTACTATTGCACTATTATTGTGTTGTTTTCTTTTGTCCTGCTTTTGTGTTTATTTCACACGAGCGCCCCTAGGTGGAAAGCATTTCTTTTGCAACACAGGAAATTGGTGTAAATACCAACAGGACTATGAAGGAGCGTTTCCCTGAGAGTTGCCATTTGAACTTTCACTCTCTATTATGCAATATAAAGGGGTGAAACCGACAAGTGTTTC
This sequence comes from Sceloporus occidentalis, assembly GCA_023333645.1. Taxonomy (NCBI): domain Eukaryota; kingdom Metazoa; phylum Chordata; class Lepidosauria; order Squamata; family Phrynosomatidae; genus Sceloporus; species Sceloporus occidentalis. Next base: position 2,247,057 of record JALMGF010000133.1, read on the forward strand.
TTTCACAAAATACGTGAGCTGCCAATAATACATAGAGCCAATTTATCTGTACAGGGCCACCACACTGCATAGTCAACTGTGATCAAAAGCACAATTCTAGAAACTCATCAGCCAACTCTTTAGTAAATCCAATGATGAAAGATTTCAATCCCATTTCTAAATATGCATCTCACTTAAACCATGGACCAAAAAGTTGCCTTTATAGTGTTAAAAGACTGCAAAAGGGCTTATGTAATAGATTTTCCTTATGTGTTTTTTGGAATAGTTTTCTTTGGGGACAAAGAAAAAAACCCCACATAGTTATTTTATGTTTTTATTTCCATACCTATTCGAACATGGAATAGGTATGGGTTATTTAAATATGGTTTAATTAAGTGGCTTGGGGGAGTGTATGATGTATTTAAGATAAAAGATTCTGTAAGGAGTAATAGTTCATAATGGGTTACACATGACAAAATTGAAGGCATTTAGGTAAAATGGGGTTAATTTAAATGAAGCAATAGGTGGAGTCTATACTGAGTGATTATTAGACCTCTTTTTGGATGAGTTTTTAGAAATTAGCATAGGTTCCTAATAACACACAAGTTGGTGCAAGTGCTTAAAGGATACATTAGAGAAAGGGGAAATATGTAGGTAGAGGTGTGGGTGTAAGATCAGTCCTAAAATAATTTGGGTGCTAGTTATACGGAAGTGGTTTGTAACAATGCTAAACATAATAAGGTCCAATTCTGCTTGTTTAATGTTACGCAATTTAGAAATCTTTACCGAGTGCAACTGGGAGGCGTTATAACCAAATAACCCTCTAGCACTAACTTAACGTCAACTCACAATATGGACATGAATGCCAAAAATATGCAATACCATTAACCTTTGTCCAACATGAGAATAAACACTGCACATACTCATTTAGAAAACATTAAAAATAATTATGGCAACAACACTGATGAGGCCTCTTGTGAAAGCATAGTCATTACTGAAAAAGGAAATATTAACAGAAATAAATATAACGTAACCCTTTCACAGAAAGCGTTTACTAAAACTAAAAGTACATGTTTCTGGAAAGGTTGTAGACTTTGAACAACTGTAACTTTAGCATTAATATCAACATCTTTCTTTAACCAATAAATATGCCATACATTAGCAAGTTTACCTTTGTGGGACTTAAATGCTTAAAAAGAAAAAAAAATACTTGCTCTGGATTGAATATTCACAAATAACGGAATTATAGAGAAAACAAAATGTAAGAATTAGTGACCCCTCCCCTAAATATATATAAAATTTCAGGTGGAAATTAAGGCCTTGTTTTGTTTGTGGTCCACAGTTCACTTGGTAAGTCTCTTGGCTACATCTGCATAGGCAATTTCGATCTCACGATCTCCTGGGCAAGTGTTGATAAATTCTTCCCTGCTGTAGGCATTGGTCAGATATCTCCAAATACCAGTCATGGATTTTGGTATATCGAAGTTTCGGTATTTTTTGGTCACCACCTGCCAAGCAAAAAACACAGTTCAAAAAAATAAAAAAAATCGCCATAACAATTAATGTCACATTATGTATGCCGAGGCTGATCCAGTCCCAAGGCCTCATCACTACCTGCATTCTTGCGGTCATGCATGAAGACCAAACATGGATGCGAGCAAGCACATTGTGCTGCTATCGTGCTGCAGGAGGGGGCTCTGTTCAGACACTGTAGATGTGGGGAAAGCACCAGAACTTTCCTCCAATTTATCGGCGGCTTCGGACTATGGAGGATGATGACATCTGCTGAAGCACAGCTGCACCTTCAGGTAACTAATCTCTATCTATCCTGGTTGGGCCCTGACCCAAGTCCCATTAACTGGTTGTTAAAACCAGTACTCACAGAATAGTTTAAATATGATTTTTTCTATATCAGGGACATTAAACCCTTATTTACTACAACTTATTCTAAAGATGATAGAACAGTAGGATATGGCTGCAACCACTTTGTGCCCAACACTTTTGACGAATGTACCTTGACAATGTGAAGTTTGGGGAGCAAGTTGCAGTCTGCTAAAGTCATATCATCTCCATCTAAGAATTTGCGGTTGGAAGTTGTGATGTCATCCATGCTATTCTCATCAATCTCGTCCGGTAAAGGAGAGTTAAGATATTCATCCAGCTTCTGCAAGGTTTTCAGCAGGCCTCTCTCTAAAGCTGCAGGATAGAACAGACACTTTGTTAACAGATCTCGGTGTGATACAGACAAATTACAGAGAATTAAAACTAGAGCTCTCGCTGGCTTGGGCACCTATTTGACAAAACAAACAGCATCAGCAAACAGAAGCAGTTTAACCATAATGCATTTAATTCAATAAATAAATAAATATATTAAATACATGTTGTATAAAGGGAAGGGAAGGCTATTTCACGGAAAAAAGGAAATAACCTAAAATACTGGAACTTCTTCATTTAAATTATAAACAGTAGGACAAACATTTTTTTATTCCATATGCGGGGGTCACCACTGAAAAAAAAATGAGAATCAAATGGGTTGTATTTAATTCCAACTCCCATCGTACTAATCCAGACTTGCTCAGCATCATGGTAGTTGGGTTCAGCCAGGCGTTAGGCAGAGCTAATAGTATTTTTGGCACACAGCCTGCAGTGGACTGTAAGCCCTATCATAATCAGTCGCTTAAGAATAACAAACTTGAGTAGTGAGAAGTTGATTATAACGCTCAATAAAATGTGAGTTATATGGATGATACATATTATAAACTACTAGGGTAAACTCAAACATTTTGCTAACGTTTCCCCCAAATCTCTCTTCCACTTCAAGACTTTGGTTACAGAATGAGTTATTTCTTTCCAGAACAGTAGAGGGCAGCATTGTGTACCTTGTACACAGCTATTACACATTTGTAACCATGAGATAAACGGCCACTGCTTCAATAGACACGAATCCTAGCATGTGTTGTATGGGTTGTATAAAATGACAGCATGTTACACTTTATTTAGCCATATTAACGGTATATACAATTATAAAGGGAGGCCAAGGCTTTCCTATTAATTACCATAATTAATAATAATGGTAATAATTTGTTACCATGGTAATAATTACTATACAAACTATACAAACTCCCTATATTAACCCCTTCAATCCCCTATAGACGTACCGGGACGTCCAAAAAACGACCACTAAGAAACCCCTATGGACGTCCCGGTGCGTCTAGCCCTTCGTGGGACACATCCCTGCCGCTGCACGGGAGACCAGGCTGTCGTTTGACAGCCTGGACTCCCCCCTGGCAGCAGAAGCCAGCGACGCCCCAAATGAAACATAGGTCTACTAAAGCAAAATGTGAAAATTTCACATTTGGAATCTATAACGCGCATGGTCCCATTTGTGCCCTGTAATGTCCAGAAAACCACAAAAAAAAACTAGGCATGTGGGGTATTTCCGTAATCAGGAGAGGAGGCTGAACACTTTAGGCTGGATTTCTCTGCCATAACATATACCATGTGCAAAATATCCTCAGCAACACAGATGTGTTGGTGAAAAAAGCGCATGAAATTATTGCTACGGCTGACTTTGCATGGTTGCATGAAAATTGTCCAAATGCTCTTGATCAGATACTCTGGGTTGTCTGCTTTACGGAAATATATACTTTTATGGGGGTATTTATAATTAGGGGGGTGCTAAACAGCCCCAAATGAAACATAGGTCTACTAAAGCAAAATGTGAAAATTTCACGTTTGGAATCTATAACGCGCATAGTCCTGTAATGTCCAGAAAAACCACAAAAAAAAACTAGGCATGTGGCCTATTTCCGTAATCAGGAGAGGCGGCTGAACAATTTCTCTGCCGTAACACATACCTTGTACAAAAAATCCTAAGAATACTACAAAATACTAAGACGCGTTGTTGAAAAAAAGCGCAGGAACTCATTTCGGTGGCCACCTTTGACAGTGATTGGTGGCCAAATACCTGCATGTAGAGTGCCCAAATACCCCTGATAGGATAGCCTGGGTTGTCTGCTTTACAGAAATATATACCTTTGTGGGTGTTTTTGTTTTATTTGTTTAAAATTAGAGTTGCAGTCCCATCATACCTAATGTAAAAATTTAACGGCTTTGTATAAAGTAATGTACACCTTATAGTATGTTGGCTTTATGTGCTGGAAAAGTATGACAATTCTATATAAATTAGGTATTTCTGAAATCAGGACACCTGAATTGATAAATCTGGATGGAATTTTCTGTCTCTTTACCTAATTTTGTGAGGATTCAGAGGGAAAATGTAAAACAACTTATGTTTTTTTTTCTAATTTTTGCTAGTTTTTACTAAATTTCTAATTCTAAATTTTCAGCTAATCATCCAACAATGGTATCACAAGAAAGCTCCATCTCTCCTTGAAAAAACAATATATAGTTTATATGGGTACACTATTCACAGGAAAAGAGAATCATCGCTGAACCGACATAGTGCAAAAATGGCAAAATTGCTCCGGGCTTTGAGGTACCAAAAACCCCTGGGATTGAAGGGGTTAAACAAAATGTGAACACAGTCACTGTTATTTGAAAAAAAATATTAGCATCCCTTGCCGTTTTTTGCTTTTGTTAGTTGTATCTGATCTGTTGTGCGTACGCACACACACACACACACAACATGAAAACAGGCGGCTTGAAGCATCGAAACATTTTAATTTCCTCTAGCCTTTTTAATACCATCACATGCACTCAGTATCTTTGAATGGAACTTGCCAGGCTAATTCAGGCAAGTCTATCTTAAACATACCAGTAGGTCAAGAATTTACTGTCATGTAAAGGTTTACAGAGCAGCTAAAAAAAAAAGCAGACTATAAGGAACAAGTGACTCATGGCTGCCATCCACTGTCTATGTCAATCTAGAAACATACCTTCATTGGCGTCCGGTCGAGAATTCTTTATGTAAGCTGAAAATTTGGCAAATATGTCCATACCGGCTGTGTTAGATTCTGGGTGCTTGGCTGATAGCTTACGGTACCTGATTTAAATAAATATTAAGAGAACATTTAGATGAACATTCTGTTTCTTCTTTCAAAAGTATAAACGCCGGTAATTCTATAATGATAATGAACCACAGACAGTCCTTAACGTCGCTTATAGGTTCTTGGAACCAGCAAGTAAGGGGAAAGAACGTATGCAGTAAAAGAGAAAGGGACACGGAAGTATAGAAGGTATGGCGAATCTGACAGAGAATGGGTATCATCGTTCTAATGAAATAATGTTGAAAAAAAATGACTATTAGTGTACTGTATAACTAATAATATTCTAAACTTGCAAGAACAGGAGCCTTCTTCTTTACCATTATGTCCAAAGTTAATGTTTTTATTGTTAATATCCACCTTCCCGTATAGTAATGGCGCCACATAATCTACTAGCATTATATAAATCAAATATAATTTAATGACTATACATAGTTTGTTTTGTCAAGTATGATTGTTATTTAGAAAGTCTGAAACAGGTTTGAGTTCCTAGGAAGGTTTGAGTTCCAAGGAAGAAAACCGGTATAGATTGTTAACAATAAAAACAATACAATACAATACAATAGTTCTGGCTGGAGGAGTATGTATTTTTATGTGGGCACCTGTATGCCAATGACAAACTTTAGGTTTTTCACAAAATTCTACTTCTATAAAACCAAAATCAAAGGCAGCATACTATGTAACAGTGGGATATACAGTAGACTGACTTGATGGCACCTTATGGACAGTAAGTTATACTACAGGGCAGCATTACAAGAAGAGTTGCCACTTGGGTGGCATGGGGTCACAATAATAACCAATTAATTTTTATTTCAGTGAATTACATTGTATGTGGGATTTTAATTACTTAGTTATAGGAATGACCCACACTAGTGCATTTAACGCTATTAAACACTTGTGAAGTTCATGTGCAAATAATGGTGCTAGTTATAGCAAGTTTAAGCTATATGTCAGTATTCTATGCTTTCACACAAGGTACAAAAAAAGCACACTTCTAAATTAGTCTTTTCAAAATCAATAAAAAAAAGTCTGCAACAATCCTAGTGGAATAAGCCAAATAGCTAGTTATTTAAGTGAATTGTCGATCAATGCTGATACATGTAAAATTCGGCACTTGGGAAGTTAAGACCAGAGTTTGTTGTACGGTACTGGAGACCACATCTTCTGAAGCATAGAGGCATCTTATGCCTAGTTGGCTAAGAGTGGAGCGAGAGTAAGGGGAAAAGTTATACATATTTAAATAAGTAAAGGAATTTAACAAATTACAAGAGAAAAATATAGGGCAAGAGGTCAAAGTCTAAAACTACAGGGTCGTGGATGTAATGTAAGAAAGTTTTACTTCAATGAAAGCTTGATCGATAAGCAGAAAGGCTAGATGTTAATAGAATGGTGATTTAAAACAGGACAAAAAGGCAGAGTAGATGGGCCAACAAATTCAGATCTATCTAAGTATGTTTCTTAATAATAAATACCATCTATTAGAAAACATTAGCTTAAAGTTGCATACTTCAACTGAAATTAGAGTTAAATAATAAACCAGGATCATCTTCCTCAGCCATGAACAACAATGATTTACCAGCTAAATAGTGGAAATAGTTTTAAAGTTTGTTTTCACCAACAACCAATTCCAAACAAATTAATATGGTATTTACAATCCTGTTCTGTTAAAGTGCAATATTGCTCAACCTACAGTATCAAAAGGGCTTGTGAGTTCCTTAGAAAAGAGATGTGGACTTTCAGGTAGGACAGGTGTAGTAATTGTGCTTACTTTGGAGGACATAATACTTCCTCAAGAAACTCTTCTATCTTATTCACATCTGTCTTCACTTCGTGGTTGTAAGTTATGAAAGGCGGATGTGTCCCCGGAGCAAGATTTTGCAAATCTGCTGGTTTTCTGCAAGAAAACAAGTACGATTACTAAGCATTTCATTTATTTACAACGTAAAACCTAACATGTTTAATTTCTTTACAAAATCACAGTTAACTGTATGAAAACCTTATAAGGCCACGTAGAGAAAAGATATCAACGGTGGCAATCAATGGAGCAAAATGTTTGGAGTCATTTAGAGATGCCCAAACAAGTACAATTCAACAAGCTAATCCCAGAAGTAGTATTAGAGGGATTTTACGCAATTAAAATTCACTTAGAACAACTGCAGGAAATCGCTTAGATGCCAAAAGCCTGTTTGTCCCAGCAGTTGAATCACTCCTAACCCAAATTCCTTTCCTCTTAAAACATGCAGTCACAGAATGGCAGGCTGAAGCTTCAATTTAGAAATTATTTAGGGCACAGCTGATTATTCTGCGTATAGAATCAACTTCATTTTTATTCTGTAACTTGCGTCTATAAAATAGCTGGGTTTAAAAAATTCGGTTTGCGCTTTATATGTAATGCAATGCATAGAATTCATTTTACGCGTTGAGTTAAAGTGGTTTCACCTCCTTCACATAACAGATCGTTTGCACTAGTACCACTAGTAGGTTTTCGTTTAGCAAAAAAATTAAATAAATAATAGATCCTCCCAACACACACAACTTGCAAAAAGTTTCTGCAAATGAGTTAGAAGAACACTCTCGAAAAAAAATAATTTCTTCTGATTAGATTTTATAGACAAAAGGAAGGGATCCTTTACAGTGAGGACAATAATAGGTATGGAATTCACTGCCAAGGGAGGTGGTGTTATCAAATACATTAGATGCCTTCAAAAGGGCTCTGAATATTTTTTTTTTTAGAAAGGCATGACATACAGGGATATAAATAGAACAACATTTTAGAGCCTCTTGATCCAAGGAGAAATCCGATTGCCTTTTGGAGTCAAGAAGGAATTTTCTCCCTGATGGCAGAATTCGAAGTAGCTTAATTAGGGTTTTTTTGCCTTCTTTTGGATCAAGAGTAAGAAGGTTAGGTAGAAGGGTTGGAACTTGAAGGACTTAGGTCTCTTTTCAACCTTATGTACTATGTAACTGTGTAACTATATGACTAAGGGGGTAATGAAAAAGACTACACAGAAAATAGACAACTTATGTTGTCCAGCTCTACTTGAGGAACATTTTATATAAACGGTCAGAGGTCTACACTAACTTGTCAAAAAATGATTACTTAAGAAGCATTAGTATTGGCCCTAAAAGTACATAAGATGGTCTTTAAATTAAGCGCTGTAAAGAATCTCCCAGAATCCCTTGCAGGGCAGACACTAGAGAACACAAGGCTGTGTGTGACATGAACAGGCCTACAGATGCGTGTTGTGAATTTAATTCATTCACTCAGTGTTGCAGCTCATTACATTACACCATTAAACAAGCTTTCCTGTTTGTACGTGGTTATTTTTAGCCCCTCTATGTTTTAACAAGCGAGGCATTTGTGAAACGCATTTAGACCTGGTAGTTAGTACATACAAAGTTCTTTAATATGTATTCTTTCTTTAAATGGTTAACTGTTGTGTCCCTTTAAGGAAAACAGTTCTAGAATGAATAATTTGATTTCAAAATGAAAAAAGTTAAGCTTTCAAAGGATAATCCTTCATATTGGTTCCTTTATTACAGTGATTAAGTGAAGTTATGATCAACATATATCAACGTATTTGTTCTGGCAAGTTACCATTTAACCATTTAAAAAGGTAATACATATAATTAAATGCACCGTGGCTGTTAACGTTAATTTAATTTCACCACATTCAGTAAAAGGCAGTAAAGTCCATATTTAAATCTGAAATATAGCTGGAATGAAAATTTTTATGAAAATAAAGTTCAAATTCTTACCTCTTTAAGTCAACTGTTGTCACGTTAAACACTACACCCTTTAGCCACAAGATCATGAAGAGTCTTTGCGAGAATGGACAGTTTCCAATGCTCTCGCCATCACTTCCGGCCTAAAAAGGAAAACATACAGCCACTGAAATTGATGTAATATTCAACAAAGCTATCCACATCAGGGAACGGGTTAGTTTACATGCCCTGCTACCTTAAAGCAAATCCGTAAGTAATATAGTGCAAAGAACTGAAGCACAATTGAGAAATAAAGCATAACGATTAAATTTTTTTTTTAATTATCTGAATTTCTTTTCTTTAGTGAGCCATTTTCTAATAGGTCTATAGACCTTCTGGTTCAAACCAAAAATATACATTAAAAGGTTTGTTGATTCTGGCTCCCTGATGTTGGATTGTCGGAACATCAAAACATACATTGCAATAGAGGACTGTAATTTTCACCACTACTGTTTGTCTTAACTTACGCATATCTCTCAAACATAAACTCAAGAGTGCTCTTATATAATATTATATAATATAATCAAGCCTGTGTGATATTGTCACTAAAGGGAAAATTGACAGGAGAATTTCAAAGAGTTGCGGTTTCAACAGCCTGATTTCACCTTACATTATAAAGTGCCAACATCAGCATGCTTATGCTTCAGGAATAGCTTGTTGGCCCTGTATCGTGTATAGTTAAATCAGAGTTCTTCTCTAGCATTAAAATATACATTCTGCAGGGCTAGCTCTGTCCTAGTTGGAGAAACGTACCTGTGTTGTCTCTTCATAATGAATAATGAAGTGAGGAAGCCGAAACCACAACTCTCCTGCAAACTACGTGAACTCTCCTTTTAGGATATAAAGCCCTGTGACTCTGGATAAAAGGCAGTTTACAAAAGCCTTGTTGAACCGTAACTTCTGCTCAAAGGGCAGACAAGATGGTTCTTATCTGCCATCAAATATACATTTTAATAGAGAACTGACATTTCTGTTTTCTATTACTTCAAAACAAAATATGCCATAAAATTCCGTAGCGCTGTACATTCTAAATACTGTGCATAGCCATTAATATGTAGTTGGTCCCATCTTTGCAGCTATAACCACTTCTACTCTTCTGGGTTGGCATTCCACAAGATTTTGGAGTGTTTCTGTGGGAATTCCAGTCCATTCATCTAGTAGAGCATTTATGACTGAGGTCAGGCACTGATGTTGGACAGGAAAGCCTGGCTCACAATCTCTGTACCAGTTTTTTCGCAAAGGTGTTCGATTGGGTTGAGGTCAGGGCTCTGTGCAGCCAGTGAAGTTGTTCCACACCAAACTCATCCAACCATGTCTTTATGGACCTTGCTTTGTGAACAGTTCCCCCAAAGTTAGAAGCATAGCATTTTCCAAAATGGACAATTCTATGCTTCCAACATTGTGGGAAAAGTTTGGTGAAGGTCCTTTTCTATTCCAGAATGACTGTGAGTGCACAAAGCAAGGTCTATAAAAACGGTGCTGGATGAATTTGGTGTAGAAGAACGTGACTGGCCCACAAAGAGCCCTGACCTCAATGCCATTTAATGCCTTTGGGATGAATGTAGATTGGAGAGCCAGGCCTTCTTATCCAACATCAGTGCCTAACCTCACAAATGTTCTACTGGATTAACGGGCAAAACTTCCCATAGAAACACAAACTCTTGTGGAACCTTTCACAGAAGAGTGTGAACGGTTATAGCTGAAAAGGGGGAATCAACTACATAACCACTGCAAACCCACTCCCAGAAAGCACTGAGAAAACTTGGGTAAAAAGTTGGTCCGAAGAGACAACTGCAGTCATTGTAGGTGGATGAACACTGCTTTATGAACCTATTATACCTAAATCTATGGATCTTTACAGATGCATCCTCTCTCATATCTGGGATCCAACTTAGTCCAGCCGGTATGCGGTATCTATGTGCCTTATCATGGGAGGTGGCAAGTATGGTTTGTTGAAAACATCAAATGTTTGTAAAAATGCTAGTATATCAGGTAAAATTCCACAGTTCTATCTCTTATGGTAGAACACTACCAGAAATGCAAATGGCCATTTAATTATCCAAACACTCTTCCATCTATAAAAGGATTGTGTATGAGCCCCTTCACATTCTACTTGCATAACACAATGCCCTATTATTAGTTCATGTAAATACTGGTTCTTGTTATCTGTAGCCATGAGACAAACATGGCTTTAATCAGGTCGGCTGGGCCAAAATAACTAGCCGACAAGTTGTTCGCTGTTAGGAAACTAGATTACAAAAAGCAGGGTGTGGAGGGTGTTAAAAAGCATTTTAATTAACGTCCCTCCTTGATGTACACGTGGATGTGTAATGTGTAGCCAGTTTTGTTACTAGGAGCACTGTTTTCCTAAAGTGCCAAAACTAAACAGAAACCTGATGTGCATAAAAAGGTTGTTCACAGTAGTTCTGTTTGTGAGGCTTCCAGATGTTGCCAGAATCCAAGCTAGAGAACTGTGCCTGTATTGTGTGCAATCCAAGTCAGTGAGTAATACACCAAGACTGAATGTAAATGAATGACGGGCGTCAGGGGCGCAGAAAATAAATAGATGTATGTTCAAGTGAGGGCGGAGGTCAAGGATCCTGGGATTTCTAAGGTTTATTTCATTAAACTTAAGTCAGTGAAAGCAGCCATCTTGACTACTTGACACTAGACTACCACAATCACTAACAAAGAAAGTGTAATTCAGCTGTAATTTTAATTTAGCGAATTGTTACATATGCAGAACTACATTAAAAAAAAAAAAAAAAAAATCACCCCAGGGTGATTGACCAGGTGATATGATTTCCTTCTTTCCACTGCTACTTTTTGGCTTACCTTCCGCAAATCACTTATATGTATATATGTTATAATTAGTGAAGCTCTTCAAAAACTTGTTAGCATTGTGGCTTTGAATAGAAGGAAAAACTATTTATCTTGCTAAAGTTTCACAAAAGCAAAAGTTATTCTTACCTAGCTACTGGGATGCAGAATAAAATAGACATTTTTTTCTGTACAACAAATTAATTTTCCCCTCCAAATCCAATTTAAAAGCCTGTTACATGATGAAAAAAGTTACATGTCCACGTTAATCATTACTGAGCCCGGTGCATGGAGCCAATTATGAAATTTTTGTCAGGGGTAGGAAGAGAGAGAATGAAGACTCAGGTTGGGTCTTGAATGGCACAGATCACCTTTGAGGAGGTTATTCGATGTAGCCCAAGTAAGATGTTAAATAGCACTGAAGCACTGGGATAATTTAGAAATGTACTGCTAATTTAGAATATTTAAGTAGTCAGTGATTCAAATTCTCTGGGTCCAATTTGTTTACTTATAAGTAGGGCTGCAACAACTAATCGATAAAATGCATAATGAAAATTGTTGTTGTCATGTGATTTTATCAAATAAGATAAGGGTTTTTTTCAGAGCAAATTCTCTGAAAAATACCCCTCGTTTTATACGCCGACCTCAAATAGAGGTCTAACTATAACATTAAGATCCAGATCCTCCGCAGCGCTGCAGGGGACCGGGATCCTCCTCTCTGGCAGCCGGTGGACGTCTGTGCGATGTGTGGAGGCAACCTCTGCTGCTGCCGGCACTTCCGCTGGGGCTTCTATGATTGAGCGCCGGCGTGACATGACCTTCCTGTGCTCCGCCATAGAGGCCATAGAACATTTTAGGTATTAAAACCTAGTTTGAGAAATATTGTGTTTAGGTTCTTGCTTCTTTAAAACATAGCTTTTATTATGTCAGTAAAATAAGGCTGTGATAGAGATAAAAGTATTGTGTGCACAGAGTGCAATGATATGTTAATGAAAATTAAGTTTTTTATTCTGATGTTTGTTTTTAACACCTAGTGTTTGAAATTCAAAAAAAATTGCATATTGTTTTTTTATCCGATTAATCCATGAAAATAATCGTTAGTTGCAGCCTTACTCATAAGTAATGGATGTGCCATTGTTAATGTATGTTATATTTAGCAGATTAGATGGACTTGTACCTTTAAGAAAATATGTGCAACCAGTAGGATTCTAGTTGTGATGGTAGAAAAAATGGGGGAAGGCTCTTCTTGAAGCTAGCTTCTGCTTACAAAAGAATAACACTATAATTAGCTTAGCTTGCTTAAAGAGATTATCTTCTGTAAAGATACATCAGGCCACAGTGGGTTTTAGAGATCAAGCTAAGGTTTCCCGCACAGAGCATGGATGGAGATACAGCAAGAAGGATATGTCATGTTTTAATTCAAGTGTTTTGGAAAACAGCACCTCACTACACCTGTAAAATGACCTTTCAAGTGATTCCCTTTTATGTTTTATTATCCTCAAACTACAAAAAAACCTTCCTGAACCAAATCCGACCATGACCAGATGTGTGCAGTAATCAACCCAATTTCTGTAACTTAACCCATCCCATTTCACAGAAAAAGGTTCTGAATTTTCCAGAAATAGAATACAGGAGATTAGCTCAGGGAAACTATACTTGAAAAATTAAAAAGTAAAACAAATATTATATAAGGTAACAGATCCACTTAAACAAATCCATAAAGCATTGAAAGGCTAAATATCAGACATATAATTAGAAGACATATGGGTACAGGGTTATAGAATGTCTTATGCAAATAAACAATTTACATATGGAAAACCCACTCCTAGAAAGCACTCACAATTCAGTAAAACCTGCGTAAATAGTTGCTCCAAAGATACAACTGCAGTTATAGTAGGTAGATGAACATTGCTTCATGAACCTATTGTTCCTACTGAACCTATGTATCTTTGCAGATGCATCCCTTCATTTCTGGGATCCAACATAGTCGATGTACCCCATCATGGAGGTGGCATGTATGGACTGGCTTGTTGAAGAGTCCACTACTTTATGACAAAAGAGTACAAAACATCAAATAATGTTTGTTAGCGATCAGGTAAAATTCCACAGTTCTATCTCCTATACTACCTACCAGAACAACACTAGCAGAAATGCAAATGTGCATACAATTAAATGGAAGCATTACAGCTGCTCTTAACCCTTTGAGAGATGGCATCAGAGGTACATACATGTAGATTGCACATGTAGCCCATATTGTTGACAGTACACATTAGAGGGTGGGCACATATAAGAAGGGGTTAAACTCCTTCATTATGCCAAAACCTTATGGCACCTCTCGTGCACACGCCTGAGAGCTACAATTCCTATCACTCTCATCCATAATTGGATTTTCCCTTTTTCTTGATTCAATATTAATTTTGTTTTCACAAGAGAAATATAAGGGAGATAAAGGATGAACACAGGACATCATGTTAATCAAATATCTAAATATTAAGCATACAACAAGTCTGTCATCTACCTCAGGTCACCCTGTACACTCTTAGGAATAAGCGAAAGTTTAACCACAGGTTCAAAATGAAGGCGGAAGAAAGAAAGAGAAATATATTGGTAAGTGCAAGTGTAAGTGGCTGGTTGCCATGGTCACCTGTTTTTTTTTTTGTTTTTTTTTAGGTTTTTGGATATTTTCAGGGTGGTCTTATGGAGATCAGATCTCAAGTGGTCTGCCCAGGCCATCCAGTGCAGTTCATTCTGTCCCCCACCTCCCCGAACTGTATGTAAAATATTTTCGATGGTATGGTTTAATTGTATTTTGTCTACCCCTTCTGTGTAGGGGAGTGGATGTGGGGAATTCCACTTTATAGGGATTAGGGCTTTTGATGCATTTAGTAATTGAGTAGTTCATGTCTTTTGGTATTAGGAGTGTGGTGTTTGGTCTAGCAAGACTGCTACATGTCCAAACGTACATATCTGTTCCCCAAATCCTTCTGGCATCCCCAGCATTTCTTATCTGTATCAAGAAATATAAATGGTTAACAACAGATCTAAAATATAATATATAAAAGAAGTCTCCGGAACTTTGTTGTTGATTAAATCAACAATCAACCACATCCAAGCAGTCCTCTCCTATTGTCTCACTCCCCTCAACCACCGACTAGATTGTAAACTCGCAAGAGCAGGGCCCTCGTCTCCTTTACACCAGTTTGTTATTGTATGAGTTTATAAATTGTTCTAATGACTAACAGCGCTGCGGAATCGGCCAACGATTTATAAATAAATATAATGTAATGTAATGACTAAACATTTATGTGTATATATGTATTTTTGCAATGGTTCACATGTAATTGGGGATATCTCAGTTTTGCGGAGAACAATGTTTGGTTTATACAAGGGAAGGAGGTCAAAGGTCTGAGCGTACCCTCTGACAATATGATGCAGGAATAGGGTCAGGTCATCTGGTAGATTTTCTAATATGCTGTGGTGTCATCAGAGAGGATGTTCTAGATAGTTGAAAATAGGGCTGAAACAACTAATCGATAAAATCGATAATGAAAATCGTTGTCAACGATTTTCATTATCGATTAATCGAAACGATTTTTATCGATTATAAAAATTATAACCCGACCTCAAACAGAGATCGGATTATAACACTAGAATCCAGATCCCCCGCAACGCTGCAGGGGACCTGGATTCCCCTCACTGTCGGCCGGTCTCTCACTTCCGTCTCTCTCCCCCCTCCCAGACACCCCTCTGACTCCTCCCCCCTCCCAGACATCACTCTGCCTCTCTACCCGGCTCCGTTACTGACTTCATAGAAGCCTCAGCGTAAGTGAAGGGCAGTAACGGAGGCTCTCTGTGCGCATCGTTTAGACCCCCACCGGCTGACAGAGGATCATCCTCTCTGTCAGCCGGTGGGGGTCTACATCGCACAGACAGCCTCCGTTACTCACCTTCACTTACGCTGAGGCTTCTATGAAGCTGCAGTGAAAGTTCCTGTCAGTAACGGAGCCGGGTAGAGAGGCAGAGCGGTGTATGGGAGGGGAGAGGAGTCAGAGGGGTGTATGGGAGCCACCCTCTCATACACCACTCTGGCTCCTCCCCCTCCCATACGGCACTCTGCCTCTCCACCCGGCTCCCTGGTGTCTTGTGAACCTCCGTGGCTGACAGGAGGCAGAGTGGAGTATGGGAGGGGGGAGGAGGCAGAGTGGAGTATGGGAGGGGGAGGAGCCAAAGTGATGTATGGGAGGGGGAGGAGGCAGAGTGGAGTATGGGAGGGGGCAAAGTGGTATATGGGAGGGGGAGGAGGCAAAGTGATGTATGGGAGGGGGAGGAGGCAGAGTGGAGTATGGGAGGGGGGAGGAGGCAGAGTGGAGTATGGGAGGGGGAGGAGCCAAAGTGATGTATGGGAGGGGGAGGAGCCAGAGTGGTGTATGGGAGGGGGAGGAGCCAGAGTGGTGTATGGGTGAGTTATAGTGGTGTATGGGGGTATTATGAATTTCAGGGCATATAAGGCATATCGATATTAGGCTTATCAGGGGGGCATAAAACATATCTGGGGGTAAAAGGTATATCAGGGGGCTCAGTGGCATATAGGGGGTATAAGGCATATCGATATTAGGCATATCAGGGGGGCATAAAACATATCTGGGGTAAAAGGTATATCAGGGGGCTCAGTTGCATATCACTGGCATATAAGAGGTATAAGGCATATATGGGGGCAGAGTGGCAAGCTGGGGGTCAGATGTGCATAACCGGGGGCAGTTTGGTAAATAAAAAAAATGTAAACAAGGCTTTTTTCTCATAGGTTTTTATTAAATATGAAAAATAGTTAACATATGAATTAATATTTACTAATAACTTTGTATTCAAACCTAGTTTGAGAAACACTGTGTTTGGGTTCTTGTAGCTTTTATTATTATGTCAGTAAAATAAGAAGGTGAATAGAGAGAGGCCATTGTGATAAAGAGATGAAAGTGTAAATTGTACGTTTTTTATTACATTATTTTAAATTGAAAAAAAATTAAATTTTTTTATCCGATCGAAAAAATAATCGGCCAACTAATCGATTATTAAAATAATCGTTAGTTGCAGCCCTAGTTGAAAAGGTTGTGATAGTCTGTCCCAGTGTACGAGAGTGGGTTTAATAGTGTGTGTTGTACATACCAATGGTCTATGTTGTTTTGCAATCCAGGGTGTGGAGTCAAGGGGTAGGTCTATGAAAAATATGTTCCAAGTCAATCCACGCCTTTTCACTTTTCACTGTTGACTATTTCACAATTCTGCCGAGGAATATAGCCACAAGGTTGTCAGCACACTAAGTTTCTGTGAGGTTGTCCACATGGTAACCCAATGGATATTAGGGCCATAGTATAGTATGTTCTAGTGGCTCTAATGTCAGGATGAACAATAATGGAGACAGAGAACATCCTTGCCTCTTATCGTTAGACACTGAACAGTTTGGACAAGACCCCATCAACCCGCACTCTTGCCAAAGGGCTGGAGTACATTGAGGCTAGCCAGGATTCCTTTTTTTCCCCCTCATAATTTTGTTGGTGGCACTGCTGACCAATCTGCAGCCATCTCTTAACTACAGAGGAAGCATATACATTTAATTGTAAACACAAGGATTTCTCCTCCAACAGAAGTCTCTTGCATACGGTTAAACATGTAAGACTTCTTCCTACAGAAATGGATACATAAAAAGGGAGATGGAACCTGGTTGGCATACTGAGTGCATTGTGGCTGTTTAAAAGGTTAAGGGAAGGGTCATGTAACCAAAGAAAAAAAAACATATAACCCAAAATGTAATAAAATTCAAGCCCTCTCAGGTGCCTTCTGCTTTGTATTTTTATGCCAAACACGTTGCAAGGCACCTTTCTGCTATACTGTGTGTTGGTTCCTAAAGATGGAGCCTCCACCCAACTCGAAAAACTGTAATGATTTAACGGTTTGGGAATTTGTAACCATGTAATGAACGCTGTGATCCCATATTTCTTGCCTCTTGAAACATGGTTACACACACCAAACACTAACAGACTGACCATTATATATATATAGGGCTGCAACAACTAATCGATAAAATCGATGATAATCGATAATGAAATTCGTTGGCAACGAATTTCATTATCGATTAGTTGAATCGATTTTTATCGATTATAAAATGAGGGTTTTTTCAGAGCAAATGCTCTGAAAAATACCCCTCGTGTTATAATCCATTTAGTGTGACTTACAGGAGTCACAGCAGCAGTTGCTACTTACAGTTCCTCCCTGCAGTCATTGCGGATTGGCCCGCCCACTTCCCTTTTCCAGTCCCTCCCTGCAATCGCTGCTGGAGAAAGAAAGGGGCGGGGCCAATCGGCAGTGACTGCAGGGTGGGACAGGGAGGAAGAAAGTGCATTTCCTTAGCATCGCCATGGCTGTGACACTCATCTAACTGAGTATAAAATTAATATTTGGGCTGCTGAAAGTTAGGGGAGGTGGGGGTTAACTTAGGGTTAGTTATAGTTAATGGGGTGTTTAGGGTTAACTTAGGGTCAGTTATAGTTAATGGGGTGTTTAGGGTTAACTTAGGGTCAGTTATAGTTAATGGGTTAATTTAGGGGCAGTTGTGGTTGATGGGGTCTTCAGGGTTAATTTAGGGGCAGTTGTGGTTAATGGGGTCTTCTCTTCAGGATTAATTTAATGCTGAGGACTGAGGGTTAATTTAATTAATTTAATAAGGTTAATTTAAGGTGCAGTTAGAGGTAAAGGGGGCAAATCCTGGGGGCAGTGAAGATTAATCCTGTATTTATTTATAAAAGTATTGTGTCTGTGAACGAGTCTGCAAATCTATGAGTGCACTATGGCATATCAGGGGGGTATACGGCATACCTGAGGAGGACGGCGTGACATATCTGGGGGTATAAGGCATATAGGGTATATAAGGCATATGTGGGGAGGGCAGTGTGGCATGTCGGGGAGGGCAGTGTGGCAAGCCTGGGCTCAAATATGCATAACTGGAGGGCAGGTTGGGGAAATAAAAACAAGAAAAAAAATGTATCCTGCCGTTTGTTTTTAACATCCTATGTTACTTTATTAAATAATTTAAAATAAATGAAAAATTTTATATTTTTTATCCGATTAATCGAAAAAATAATCGGCCAACTAAACGATTATGAAAATAATCGTTAGTTGCAGATATATATATACACACCGTATTTGCTCGATTATAAGACAAGGTTTTTTTCAGAGCAAATGCTCTGAAAACTACCCCTCGTCTTATAATCGGGGTCGTCTTATAATCAGACCTCAAATAGGTCTGACTATGAGACGACTAAGATCCAGATCCCCCGCAGCTGTAGGGGACCCGGATCCTCCTGCCCCCCCCCACTTACCGGTACTTCTGAGTCCCCGGTGTGTAGCTGGGGCAGGGTGTAGATGTCTACGCGATTCGCGTAGAGAACTTCCTCTGCAGCAGGAAGGAGGTATGGCTAGCAGCGGGGGTTGTCTGCATCCATCGCGCAGACCTTCCCCGGCTGTCAGAGATCAGAGCGGTCTGATCTCTGACAGCCGGGGAAGGTCTGCGCGATGGATGCAGACAACCCCCGCTGCTAGCCACGCCTCCTTCCGGCTGCAGCGTAAGTGCATGGGATCTACACGCTGCCTCGGCTACATGACAGGGAAGTCAGAAGCACCGGTAAGTTTGGGGGGGGGGCGGGGGAGGGAGTGTTAAATGGGGGGCATAAGGCATTTCTGGAGGCAGAGTGCTCTATGAAATGCCTTTTAACCCCCTTAATGCCACTCTGCCTCCAGAAATGCCTTTTTAACCCTCTATACGCCACTCTGCCTCCTGAATGCCTTAAACCTCCCTATATGCCACTCTTCCCCATAATATGCCTTTTAACCCTCTAAATGCCAGAGTGGTATATAGGGGTATAAGGCATTTCTGGAGGCAGAGTGGTACATAGGGGGTCAAAAGGCATATCATGGGGCACAGTGGCATATAGGGGGTATAAGGCATTTCTGGGGCAGATGTGCATAACTGGGGGGCAGGTTGGAAAATAGAAGGAAATAAAACCAAAATATTTTTCTCAATCATAGCTTTTATTAAAAAAAAAATAGTTTAGATGCATTAACATTTACTGGTAAAACTTTTTTCCTATAGGGTCGTCTTATATTCAGGCTCTTTTTTTCCTAAATTAATATTCAGATTTGGGGGGTCGTCTTATAATCGAGCAAATACGGTGTGTGTATATATATATATATATATATATATATATATATATATATATATATATATAATTATTTTTTTTTTATTTAGTTTTTTTAAATGTCGCTAATGACATCCAATTCATAAAATGCTGGCCCTTCACCAGAGCATAATGAGAGCTGCACTCAAGGGCTATGGAGTACCTATAGGTTACCTATTATGTTAACAGATAAAGTGGGAAGTAAATGACCCAATGACAGGCTGCAGAACTTTTCCATTCATAGATAAAGGGTGTATCGAGACCAACCTACCAAAGTTATTAAAAACAAGGCCAGACAAATGGCTATATAAAACACGGAAAACAAACGATTATATAGGGTTTAGTAACACATAATGTGCAGGAAGCCAGTTTCCATTAATCCCACATTGTAAACCAATCAACTCAAATAATGGTTCTTTGTTAGAACATCTGTTAACAAATGAATTTTGCAGAACGTTAAAGATGTCATTGGGATTAAAGTTACAAGGGTTTAGTAAATTATTTACCACTTCATTTTCAAGAAGTGTCCATACATTTAATTGGAAAAAAAACTGAGACTACTATAAATAAATCATCTGCCACATACGTACTTTTTTTTGAACTTTTAAGGGTAGGTTTATCGGTAAGTTTGTGTGTCTTTTTACTATCCGTCCAGCCAGAGGAAGCAGTGTGAAACAGAGTAGGAGTTTTGTAATTAGAAGCTAATGATGTCCTTATAAAGCATGCCAAAGTTGTAACATACAGGTACAAGGATATCTACTATGTACTTCTCTATGGTATTTTCTGCTTTAAAGCCAGATCTCATCATATCAAAGATGTTGAGAGTTAGACTGTTTACAACATCAAGGACCAAACAAAAAGGTAAACATTGCTAGTGATGGAGGGATAAAATACACCTCTTACTTGTGTTTAGTGCATGTATGTATATCATGGATTATTAGATATAACTTGTGCTTACCAAATAGCAAGCCAACATATGGTAATTATTGTATATTGGAGCAGTTCATAGCACTGAATTTGGATATGGCAAATCTGGTTACTTTCCCTTTACCAATACTGCCAAGATATGTGCTTTATCCTTCACAATCACATGGATACAGTAATTAACCAGCAAGTTTTCTCTGCACCAAAAAACAGACAATACATAGAGAGTTCAACCACAAAAACATGTACAAAACGCAAAATTCTGTATTTCCCCAAATGCTTTGGTATGTCCTTTAAATGTACTGCAATAAAGTGACTTTCCTGTAGGACTGCAGAAAAAAATACTGCTTGTGTACAGCATCAAAAAAGCTCTCAAAAGAGAGATTCATTTTTGTTGTGTCTTTCTGTCTCCCGCAAACAGCCACAGCATTGTTATACGCTGTAGATGATATCTTGTTCACCCTGGAAACTTCCTTACGAAACAATAAGAACAGAAAAGACCACACTTCATAGGTCAGGCCACCCAACAACCAAAACAGACTAATGGTAAAAAACAGAATAAGGGTGACTGCATCATCTGGCACGTGCAGCTGCAGCTTCAGGCCAACCATGGATATCTCCAGTTGGCCCCTTGCGGAGCAAGTTCTGATTTGCACAGGATCTAAATGCACAAACGCATTTCCTCTGCACACAGACATATTACACCCAAGTGCGATTTTATTTAATAATAATAATAATTAAAAAAAAACATTGATCATAAAAAACATAACATACTTTTTTTTTTTCTTTTTCCCATAATCAGACACGGTTTCGTAATTATGAAGCAGTCTTATACTATTCTGAGAAGGGGCATTTCATTAAACACCATCCACTGGGATCATATATACAACACAGTTGGATCCAGTATAATGCATTACTCAAGATTACAAGATGTTGTCACATTATTATTAATAATAAACTGGGCTGTTTACTTTATTCAAATAAAAATAGAAAGTAAGACCGCCACCACAGATTTCATTATTGCATATGTTATACAACTTACTTTAAATTACTTTACTCACTGTTTTCACCCAGTGTAGCAACATTTCTGTTACTGACAGGTTCTTTAAACTTTCTTACTTTTAGGTAATATCATCTGTTAGGAAACACCTGCAATAAGCTGCCAAATACTTAAAACTTCCAATATTTGCTATACTCAGTTGAATGAATCTCTTGCTAGGGTTTTTTTTTTTTTTTTAATTTATTTTTTTATTAAAGCACCCATGACAAAAGGTGTAGGGCTGCAACAACTAATCGATAAAATCGATAATGAAAATCGTTGCCAACGAATTTCATTATCGATTAGTTGAAACGATTTTTATCGATTATAAAATGAGGGTTCTGAAAAATATCCCTCGTTTTATAATCCGTTTAGTGTCTGACTCACAGCAGCAGCTCCTACCTACAGTTCCTCCCTGTAATCACCGCCGATTGGCCCACCCACTTCCTTTTTCCAGTCCCTCCCTGCAGTCACTGCCGATTGGCTGCAAGGAGGGACAGTGAGAAAGGGGCGGGGCCAATCGGCAGGGACTGCAGGGAGGGACAGGGAGAAAAGGGGGCGGGGCCAACGTGCCGATTGGCCCCACCCATTTCCAATACCGTCAACATGGCTCAAGAACTCACTGGCGAGTATAAAATTTATATTTGGGCTGCTGAAAGTTAGGGGCAGTTATAGTTAACCCTTATAGTTAGTGGGGTTTAGGGTTAATTTAGGGGCAGTTATAGTTAGTGAGGGGGTTTAGGGTTAATTTAGGGGCAGTTATAGTTAGTGGGGTGTTTAGGGTTAATTGTGGTTGATGGGGTGTTTAGGGTTAACATAAGGGCTGTTATAGTTAATGGGGTGTTTAGGGTTAATTTAGGGGCAGTTGTTATTAAATAAAGTTAACTTAAGGTGCAGTTAGAGCTAAAGGGGGGCAAACTGAGGGGAATCTAAATCCTGGGGGCAGTGAAGATTAACCCAGTACTTATTTATAAAAGTATTGTCTGTGAACGAGTCTGCAAATCTATGAGTGTACTATGGCATATCAGGGGGGTATACGGCATACCTTGGGAGGACGGAGTGACATATTTGGGGGTATAAGGCATATAGGCTATATATCTGGGGAGGGCAGTGTGGCAAGCCTGGGCTCAAATATGCATAAATGGGGGGGGCAGGTTGGGAAATAAAAACAAGAAATGCATTATCAGGTTTTTTTATTCTGCAGTTTGTTTCTTACATCTTACGTTACTTTATTAAATTATTTTAAATAAATGAAAATTTAAATTTTTTTAATCCGATTAATCGAAAAAAAATAATCGGCCAACTAATCGATTATGAAAATAATCGTTAGTTGCAGCCCTAAAAAGGTGCAACAAAACACCATACATGCAGTGCGCCAGGATATGACATCATATCGGCACACAGCACAGTAAACAGCGGCTATGGAAGTAAGCGGTAGGGTGCTGCTGAGTCAGGCCTCAGAAGGCATGTAGCCAAGTTAGATATCTTTATATGGGGGGCATACTGCAAGGATCTCCCCATACATTTGCAAAAGAGACAGCACAAACTTTTAAAAGGACCACGCAGCTAACATATGCATTAAAATTCTGGAGTGTCCTTTTAATATATACCACACTCATATCTTGACAAGATTTTCTTTGGTCTACAAATCAGAATAACACAGAAACTAAATAAAATTAGATACGTCAAAAACCAATGTGTTTTAATTTTGCAGAAGATAGAACACCACATGACCACCCAAACTCTCATAGACTTCCTGCCCCCACTGAGCAGGTCTCACACTAATGCTTTAACCACAAAAATCCAAAAAAGCTGATGCAATCCCTCTGCAAGATTTTCTGTCTGAGGCAGAAATTTAAATAACACCTGTTCCCAGCAGAACAATTACAATATG
This sequence comes from Sceloporus occidentalis, assembly GCA_023333645.1. Lineage (NCBI taxonomy): Eukaryota > Metazoa > Chordata > Lepidosauria > Squamata > Phrynosomatidae > Sceloporus > Sceloporus occidentalis. Next base: position 2,270,709 of record JALMGF010000133.1, read on the forward strand.
ACAGTTACGAGAAAATATTGTTTCATAATGAGCCGAGACGACCAGATGGGATTGCGTTTGGTTAAAGAGCAGTCCTGCGGTAAGCTATATATGTGGCTCTTTTTTTCTTAGGTGAATATGCCATGTTTTAATTTTCACTCACAAATATAATGACATTTAGAACATCTCTTATTTGTTTAAAACATGAAATACAGAAGAATGTCAATACTTTTCCTGCGGCAATGACCACAAAAGGATTTCGGATAATATATGTGGATACAATTAATCTGGCCAAGAGAAAAATATTGATGAAAGAAAGATCTTTTAATTATAGGTTTAACCCTGGACTTTTCCTCCCGTTATGCAATTAATCTGGCCACAAAATATTAGGGATCTTTTAATTCATTCACATTTGGAACCCAAGTCTACCATATCCTGGCTACCTTCTCCTACCAACAAAATGTCCTCCAGGAAGAGGTTATTAGAACACGGTGGCACAGTAAAGAAAGGAGTGGACACCCCTGTGGCTAGAGGTTCATAATAACTACTTTATATCTACCGTATTGGCCCAAATATAGGCCGCACTTCCCCCCCCCAACTTTAAGTCTTTAAAGTGGGGGTGCGGCCTATAATCGGGGTTTAGCCCAGGGACGTGCAATTCCTATCACCCGCCACCCGAGACATGCAGTTCCGGGCGCGGGCGGGTGTTTTTTCCCCCCCTTTTATTTAGCCCCGCTACGGGCAAGCAGCAGGGTTAGGATCCTCCTCTCTGGCAGCCGGTGGACGTCTGCGCGATGCACATAGACAACCTCCGCTGTCGGCACTTCCGCCGGGGCTTCTATAACGGAGCACCGGCGTGACATAGCCTTCCGATGCTCCAACGTAGAAGCCCTGGAGCGCTTGAAGACACCTGTATCCTCCTCGGGGGCAGCCAGTGAACGTCTGTGCGATGAGTGCCGATAACTTCTGCTGCTGACAGAAGTGGCGAGCAGCGTCAGAGGTTGTCTACGCGTATACGTCCACCGGCTGCCCCCGTTAGACACCAGGGAGTCTGGGGATGCATTGGTAAGTCTGGGGGGCATAGTGGCATATCTAGGGAGCGGAGTGGCATATCAGGGGGGGCAGAGTGGCTCATCTATAAGTAAGGTGCATTATGAAGGGGGGACCTTAAAATGACTATTGCTGACCAACTGCATAATAGATACCAAAATTGTTAAAATACATGTATTCCAGTTTATTAGGTAAAATACTGTTTTACCATTCCACTAATGTGTATTTTTTTCTTTAAAAATAAAATCTTTAAAATAGCACCAAACTTTAAGGGTGCGGCCTATAATCAAGCCAAAACGGTACTACTAAGATTTACTTACTTTACTAATCTTACTGGACACTGAGAGGGGTAACCACCATATCAAGCTTTTACTAGAGGTCAGCACTAACACTGCTCATGGTGGACATTTACTGGGGTCTGTGGTGGACAATTTATGGATGCTCTAAGGACTTTCACAAACCTTGCCAATGACACTGGTATCCTTGTACAGACACTTTGCTTATCTTTGGCTTTTACAGCAGGGTCCTTTTGGATGTACACCCTGAAGACATAGGCACTGATTTGCATTAATGAAGAATTTAATTATACTCCTTTTTAAAATTATTTCTCTATTCATTGTGAAGGGCACCTGAAAGTTTCTTAAATATAAAGGGCTGAATTGGCCCTGTATAAAGCATAATTCAATGTGAGGAAACAGAAGAAATGTTGCTAATTTAGAGATAGATTATATAGGGACAGCCATACCTTTGGTGCATCTAAACACATTGGCATTAATAAATAGTGAATGAATGAGCAGAAACACAAGTCAGCAAATAAATTCATAGTTACGATCCTATGTGGCTGTAGCTAGCTGACAACACCTCTAAAAGGTTGCATTACATTCACCTACAGAGAGCTGTTTTATATTCACTTTCGAATGAATAATAAACAGTTTCTTTAGGGCAGACAGAGAATGAGCTGTTTAAACTTTATTACATAATGATCTCTGTAAAAAGTTGGCATGAACTCCAAAGATACTTTGACAGCGCTACATGAGCCGTTGGACATCTCAGTGTTACTGAAAAATAAAGGACTCATTTTCAAAGCAAAGTCTCACAGGGGGTTATTCATTAGACACAGAATTGTTGATAGTCTGGGACTGTCCATGAGGCATGTGTCTAGGGGCCCTGGGAGCCCATTGCTTTAATGGACAATGCCAGGTCATTGACACCGGCCGCATAGCCATACATATACTCTTAAATATTTATGGAAGATATGGTAATACATACTTTATATACAGAGAGAGTGTATGGCCTACCGGGTCTGAATAAGCATTGCTAACATTAAGTATAATTCAACGTAGTTCAGGGGCACTATTTTGTTTAGAACTTAAAGGTTGTTGAATGTCACCAGTGACACGAATGATATTTTAAGTGATGTCTGGCCTGGCAGGAATAGTGTTAATAGGCCAAGTTTTCCAGACACTCCAGTATATGGGAGAGGAAGACAAGAGATTATGGGTGGGAGCATAGCAGAGGAGGGAAAGGAGAGAGGGAACAAGAACAGAAGTCAAGAGAGCGTGAGAGAGGAGGGGGAAGAGAGAGGCAGAATATGGTATGGGGGGAGAGAATAAAAAGGACATTGTGGGGGGAAGGGAACTGCATGTGCAGAGGTCATTTATGGAGGGATGTACTAAACTACCAGTTCTGGTAAAGAAGAAAAGAAGCTTGCAGCCGGGTATCCTACTTAATCTCTTCAAATGTTGCCTGTCACTGTCCCTTACAAAGCACGGCTGCATTTTGCAGAGACATGAACAAAACAATTAAGCTCCACAGTGGGCATCTTCTGTAAGGAGGGTATAGATTACTTGTAAATAAAATGTAAGATGTCGAAAATGTTATTTTACTTTAGTTTTTATTTTTCAGAATTTCCTGTGGATATATAAACTAGACTGAATCTGGACAAGCCAGCACGTGGACAAAAAAACCCAGAACATATGAGATGGCAACCCTGACCCTACAAACACAACCGCAATAGTTGTCTTTGGAGATGGTGCGTATATATGGAAGAATGCCACAGATCTGTTATTAGACCCCAAAAGGGGTAAATCTATTTGGATTGAAACAAAAGTCTATGATGTCATACTACTATGACAGCCAAGAAATTCCCAATAGTAGACAGCCAAGAAAATTGCTCATGTTCCCTTCAAAACAATATCGACAAGAATCATCAAAAAAAATTTGTTTACTCTGGCTTTGCGAAATACCAATATTTCTGTACATTCTGTCTATGCAGTTCAATAGGAAATCTGCTTTGAAATCCAAAACAAAGACAGCAACAAACAGCCATTCTTGAAACTAGGCAATTATTCTAAAAGCAGAAGACCCCGTACTTCATAAACAGAGCTGTTGAAGTCACATTATTAAAGTCCTATGTGTCTTGCTTGGCATGACTGTGGCACCCACCTTAAACACTTTGCACACATCAAATTTGAAGAACTCTGGCAAGGCAGAGGTTAATAGCATATCCCAAGAGTACTCTGCTCCTGGCAACCAACCCCTTGAGCCTTAAAATAACATGATTATTTTCCAGAAAGATTATTTATTGGATTTACAAACAGTAATGTTCATGGGCACCACTGTGGCAGAATTTACATTGCTACACGATTAACACTGCTTTCCAGATCTAATTATTCCCCCCCATCAAGGATTGAAAACATCAATACTTTAAAAGAAAAACACTTTAAGAGCTGAAACTGTATTAAATGTTTATGTGATTATTATTTTCTTTAGAATATTCCCAAAACCATATACCACTAGATATCTACCGTATAGAGTGTAAACTTGCGAGCAGGGCCTTATTTACCTAATGTATTGGTCTGTCAATTTTAGTTGTTTCGTACCCTTATGTATTGCAAGAAGCGCTGTTATTTGCACCATATACATAAAATATAATTGACATTATTATTATTAATAATAATAATAATAATAATAATATGCTACTTTGGTACTGAAACACCAAACCCCTTAAAGGGACGCTGCACTCCTATTTATGTTAAATTCATATTGAAGTATGTTTTGCACAGACCCAATGCCTTTTACTGCTTACAAAAAAAGCACATATGTTATTTCGCTACTAGAATAAGACAAATTTGACTCCTGGCTCACATTCCCCCTCCCACTGCCTGTCCCTACTGAAAGCAGGAAGCATACTTTGGTATGCTTCTTATACATAAGCTGTATGCATGAAATGAATGGGGGAAGAGGCAACAATTTGAGCGTATTATAGGTGAACACTGGCTCTTCTCCCTCCACTTATAAGATAGCTGTGGTGCACATGATTAAGTATGCTCCCTGCTTTTATTAGAGATAGACATGAAGAGGGAGAATCAGACAAAGACTTATTATCTATTGAGAATTTTTTTCCCTCAAGGTTTTTGGAAACCACCAAAATCAACTTCCTAAAGCTAAACTTTATAACCTAGAAAATACTGAATCCAAAAATGTGCATCGAGCTTGTATTTCGGGTATTCTAATAAGAATAAAAGTCACATCGCTAGACTAGCTTAAGCAGAAAATTAAAAAAATATATATATATTTGGGAAGTTCTTCTACCGTCATTTTTAAATATGTAAAAAAATACGGGAATATAAGGGATGTGGTGAAAGAATATATCTTTGGTTGTTTCCGCCAAGTGGAAAATATCCTGATACATTCCCTCTCTCCCTTTAGTTCCCGAGGTGCCTGCATGAACATTAGATTCCCTAAAGGCTTGGAGCCAATTAGGTTTCGGAGGAGAGCACAGTGTTATGATGAATTGCCACGCCATAGTAACAGTGGTATACACGCCCCATGGCGTCTTTACCAGCACCAGAGGAGAGGCCAATCTTCCTACCCTCTAATTATTTCATTTATATACCAACATCATATTCTGGAGCGCTGTACAACGGGCTTGAAAACTCCTGATTGTGACGCTGACTTTACAGATTTTTTTGCTAAATTTTAAACACTTACAGAAGTGCAATGTTAAAAGTTGCTAAAAAGGTATTCTTCACAATAATTATACCAGATGGTGTATTGTTAGCAAGATTTAGATTTGTTCCAATGAGAAATAACAGCTGGCTCTTAGATAGTTAGATGAGACATATGACATTTTATTTTATTATTAGAGAGGATGAAAGAGAAAAATAGGACACAGGATCCCCCCAGAGCAAACTCCCAGTGTGTGGTCTGAATAAATAACATAAGGACAAAAGAAGCAGTGATATCAGGTCATCTGAAAGCATCCATTACCTCCAGCTTTCTGTATTTCCATAGTAAAAAAAAACAACCTGATCTATAAAATAGAAAATAGGACAAGGCAGTGACAGTCTGACTTGAAAACCCTTGTTACACAAGACATCTTCAGTAATTCTGCATGACGTCACACAGACTAAGAATAGAAGGGATTGGGTCAATCAGACGTCCAGTGTGATCGGTTACCAGTAAGCACGTTTTCTGGGGAGTAATAAGGATGACATCATGCAGATCCTGCCATGTCTGCACCAGCCTGCTGTGAATGTGATGGGTGGAGGCAGCGTTTACCGGTCCCCTCTAAAACATCTGAAAAGTATACAGCACCACTGCTAGGGAAGATGGGCTGCCTGAATTCACTGCGACTCCCCCCATGCCACTCAGTATAACAACTTACAAGGGATAAGGCGAACTTCACACACGTGCACACATCATAGATCACCGTAAGCCCTATCATGTATCAGACGATGACCTGCAGCAGGCTACTGATGGTGATCGCCACATGCCGCCCCATTACCAATTGAAATGTGATCGCTGGGTTTGTACCAAACCCTGTCCCAGGGACCCATAAAGAGAGCAGAACACAGAAAGAGCGGCTGCTACTCACCTTCACAAAGAGCTCGATGAGGTTGTCTTTGTCCTCTTGCATTCCATTCTGTGGCACGGACAGAGACATGCTGCTCCCAGTAACCCTGCTGCTGCTCCCAGTCACAATGCTGCTGCTCCCAGTCACCGTCGGCGCTATAGTGTAAAACAGCCAACTTCTTTCCTACTGGGCTGCTCCTTATTCACTCCCTCCCCCTGTTTTCCCTCTTACTCCTTATCCTTGTTTGGTTGTATTTTCTTGTAATGCCCACTACCTTAACCCTCTCTCTTCCCTCTATAAATATGTCTATATCTCTCTCTCTCTCCAGCCTCTACACTTTGCTCTCCCCCTTTCACTTACCACTTATTGTCTTGCACTCCCTATCTAGTATCTTCTTTGTTCCTTTCTAGGCTGAGTCTCCCTAATTCTTGCACCCCTCCTTCACCCACACTGTGCTTCTGATGAATAAGCTTTTGGTACAGCACACTGTCTAACGGGACTTTACACAGAGCTCAGGAGAGGAGAGGGTGGAGAGAGGGAGAGCAAGAGAGAGGGAGGGGCAGCTACAAGAAGGGCAAATGGACTAATTAACCATTTCTTTCTCACAATATTGATGTATATTTATATTTTCCCTTATCGAGCGCTAATAGATTTACTTAGCTCTTTACAGTTAACGTTATAACAAAGGCGGGATACAATATGTATGAATGCATTAGGAAAGGAGGTCCCTGCCCCATGGAGCTTACAATCTAGGTTGTTGATGCTGCAAAAATAAGTCTGTTTTGATTTGAGACCGAAAAGAAATTTCATGAAACTACCCCAATAAATAATTCAAATTTTTCTATTACCATACTTCCTCTTTATTTGAGGACACGTGAAAATGCGCACTGTGCAATGTTGTATTATTCCCTAGTAATGCTGCAGTATGCATTTTTCATAAGTAGTCGCTTTAAGGAGTTTATACTGCTGTGTGATAAACTGTAATATGATGCAATAATATGGATATTTATAGTATAAAGAAAAAGGAAATCACTTCAGGGATTACTTTACTGTAGGCACGTATTTGAGTAATCCAACGGTGCAGATTTTTTTTAATGTGATTGTTTTAAGGGGTATAAAGTAATCCTATTTGTCAATCCAAATGCTAACAGGGACAGCCATGTGTTTAGACCTCAGATGCTAATAGCGGGCCTAAGATATACATTTTGGGTTGCAGAAATGCTGGAAACCACTCAAAACTGTGAATGTACTCATGCAACTATTCACTAATGAAACAGTCTCATCAAGAGTAGATCTGTGGTGAAAAGGCGCACAACCATGTCATAAAAATTTGTGCATCCAATATTTTTGGGGGGATTTTAGGCCATCAAAAAAACACCAAACAAAATTAACTCACATTCGAAATAGGGGTATTGCATCCATAACACGCGTATGTATATGTGTGTTACAGAAGGAGATTGGGTTAAGTTGGTTTGGTCATGCGCGTGTGACACTTTTATACATGTCCCTGGTATGTTTAGGGCTACAAGAGCTTTTGTGGCAGCTGCTGCCTTTCAATTCCACAAGCTATCCCAGCTCATTTGATGAGAGGATTTTGTTGGCAGATCATTATTTATTATTGTCATTATTACTTAATAGGTGATTTTTAAATTGTATAAATTATCATTGGGACTGGGACTGGCCCAGGGTCCCCGGGTGAATGAATGCCTCCCAAGATCTCAGATTTTTTTTTTCCTCAGACAGGGGAGAGTTTTTTTGACGTGCCTACTCCTCGCTCACTTTCCACCTTTTCGCTGCCCACTTTCCAGGCTCTCTGGTGGAGAGATAAACCTCCACCTCTCTGGTGGAGAGATCCCCTGCATGTGGATAGCCCCACTCATTAGGAAGTCACTGCCCCAGAAGAGCGAGAGCTCCAAGTCGCCTACCCTGGGATGTTCCTAGTTATGCATATAAAAGCTGAGCTTAATGGTAAAACAGGCTAGGTCAGATTTTGAGGAGAACAGTCAGTTTAAAGTTAAGGAGGAAGGGACAAGCTGATTTCATAGGAGGTCACATTGTATTGCTGAGGTGTGCCTTTAAGTCACACGCATGACTTCTGGAAGACACATGCATGTGGAAAGCCGCCAGCCTCTAGGCCAAAGACATTAGGTGCACAAAGTGCTGCTAGCCAGGTAAAGGCCGACTGGAGCTTTGTTTATATGAAATGTCAGCATCAGTCTAGCCGGGGAGGATGCGTACCAAAGGCAGCATGAATGAAGAAGACTTCAAGATTGACAACAAGAACACAAAAAAATGGAACGCAAAAAATTGTGCTTAATATATATAATATATAGTCTGCTTCTAACCTTTATAATTACTATAATACAATCATAATACTTCAACAACACATGTAAAGACAATCCTAGGGCACTACTCAATGTATGAAGTGATTTCACTGTTACAGCCATTACAAAATGACCTAAACATTTTAATTACACATTAGCTAGATAATCTGTTAGCACAATTCTGTAAGAAAAATATTTACAGTTCTTAGAAAATGTTGGCTTCAGAGAAAAACAGTAAACTATGGCTGCATTGTTATGCACATGGAGAGAACATGTTACTTACCAGAAAGAGAGACATTCTTGATCAATATAACTTATCCGCACATAGACTAGCATAATTAATACCACCCTATACTTACAGTGCCTAGCAAAAGTATTCACCCCCTTGGCATTTTTCTGATTTGGCTGCGTTACAACCTGGAATTAAAATGTATTTGTTGGGGGTTTGTATCACTTGATTTACACAACATGGCTACCACTTTGAGGATGCAAAATATTTTTTATTGTGAAACAAACAAGTAAAAACACAAAAAAACTAGAAAACTTGAGCTTGCATAACTATTCACCCCCTTAAAGACAAGTTTTTAGGGCCATCCGTCATTCCTTCAATCCTAACCAGTTTCCCAGTCCCGATGAAAAACACCACACCATGCTTCACTGGGGATGGTGTTCTTGTGGTGATGAGAGGTGTTAGTTTTGCGCCAGACTTACCGTTTTCCTTGATGGCCAAAAAGCTCTTTTTTAGTCTTATTTTGTCTGACCAGAGTCTTATGGCCACTCTTCCGTAAAGCCCAGCTCTGTGGAGTGTACGGCTTAAAGTTAAAGATCAACCCTGATCTGTACTTCTGCACAACTTTTTTCTGACCTGGAGAGCTCCTTGGTCTTCATGGTGCCGCTTGCCTGATGGTGCCCCTTGCTCAGTGGTGTTACAGACTCTGGGCCTTTCACAACATGTGCATATATACTGAGATCATGTGATAGATCATGTGACACTTAGATCGCGCACAGGTGGACTTTATTTAACTAATTATGTGACTTCTGGAGGTAACTGGTGTTACCAGAGGTGAATACAAATGCATGCATCACTTTTCCATTTTTTTACATTTTGTAAAAAAACTTCTTCACTTTACCAGCTTGGACTATTTTCTATGGACTATGTCCATTACATGAATTCCAATACAAAATCCATTTTAATTCCAGGTTGTAATGCAGCAAATAGGAAAACAGTATCACCCTATAAAGAGAGGCTGGCTATTACAGATCAGATCACATAAGTACAGAAAAAGTAATTTTATGTCAAAAAATTATACCTAGTTAGAACACAAGGAATCGGGCTAATAGAATATGCAAAAGGATATGAATAGAGGCTGCATGTTAAAGGAAGTTCAGCCCAATTCTTTCTGTAACATTTCCAATCCTGAGTCCTGGCTGGCTGACACGCTACAGTGTTGATCTAAGACTTTTTTGGAAACTTTTTTCCAGAAGGATGATTTCATAACCTATGACATAATGTCTGTTTGGAATAGCTCAGTCATTCTCATGGGTAGAATCTAAAAATAATACATTAAAGAAGAAAGTGTGCACAAGCTGAAGACACTGAGTCATAAATTACCAATATAACTAGGGATGCCACATTTTGCCAAGCTGTTTCCTGGACATTCTTTGAAAGGAGTGTGGCTAAAATGTTAGGTTTAGAAGAGTGGAGAAAGAAGAAACAAGAAAGAAAAGAGAGAAGGTAAAAAAAGGTGGAAATAAGAGGGGAGAGAAAAGAAACTGAAAAAGAGATAGGAGAAACATTTTTGAGGAAAGAGACAAAAGACTTAATATTTCTGTAACATTTGAGGTTGAGATGTGGTTTACACTTCTAATGTTCTCTTTCATTTTGTACTTTTACATTGCTACTTTATTGCAGTGGAAATAAATGCTTTATACAATCAGTTATAGCTGAGCAGAGGTGTTGCTCAGTTTCTAAAAGATCCTACTCTTATGACACTTATGACAAAAATGAATAACATTATTAAAGCTAACTGACCATCTAAAAATTGAGATTTATTTTATCTAAATGAAATACCGTATTGGCCTAATTATAATCTGGGTTTAGCATAGGGATGCGCAATCTGCAGGTGTTTTTTCCACACATATATCTGTAGTTTTTGGATTTCAGATATCATTATTTATTTAGATTCAAGAATCGATGATGAGTGATAATCAAAATGGGAGAGTTGGCAGGAGAGTTGTGGTTTTGAACTATGTCACTGTTTGAAACACATCATTTGACAGCAAATATGTGCCATTTGGCTCATCTAGTCTGTTCATTTTTCCTGATGTGAAGACTCACAACCTTAATCAGTCCTTGATCTCGTCTTTGGGGAAGCTTTATTCCTATCCCATGCATATTTACATGACTTAATGTATTAGCCTCCACCACTTCTAATGGGAGGCTGTTTCACTTATAAACCAAGAACAAATAAAGTAACTTTTAAAAAGTCTATGATGTGGTGACATAAGTATTGTTGTCAATGTTTTTGCCAGTCGAACTCTTCCTGTATCCCATGTGTCTTTTGATATGTTAACGAGGGCACGCCTCCAGTGATCTCACAATCAATTCAATATGCTTCTTGAATGCAAAATCTTAGTTCATTCTCTCTCTGCCCACCACCATCCTTCATGGATGAGGCAATCTGCGCTGTTCTGCGTTATGTTGGGCCTTTTGGCTGCAGGTTAGTCTTGGAAAGTGTTGCATTGCATGTTGGGCTGTCACTCTATTGTAGGTTACTGTGTTTTTGTCTCTTATTAAATATCTGTTAATGTAGACAAACCTTTGTGATATATTTTTAACACCACATTTGATACCCCTCAGATTTTATTGAAAATGGGCTGTTGTAATGCTGGAATCATCACCGCGTGAAAGTTAACAAAAAACACAATATCAACTGCACAGTTTCATGATGATTGATTAAAAACACTGCATGCACAGTATACTGTTTATGTGCACAGAAATTGTGTAGACCTTTGCTGTATCCGCTGGCCAATGCTATGAATATGCTCATCATTGCTTTTTGCTATATCCTGCTAGAAATGTGATAACATGGAATAACAATACTCTGATTCTTCCACTGTTGAACTACTCGTATAATGTTACAAGTTTATGTATAAAAATGAATATAACATTTGACACAGAAAGTTGTATTGTGTTAAGAAGATTCTTGATGGAGAAGGATTTGGGAGTAACTGCAGATAATGAGCTTTGAAAAGTGAATGAGAGGAAATGCTAGTAGATAATGTTATCTTTGAAAAGGGGATGGAAAAGGAAGTATTTGCGTCCTTATAAATAATTTTGCAGGATTTACCTTGGACGTCTAATGTATGAAAACTATTCATACAAATATAAAAACAAATGCTAAGTGAAGCAGTAATCAGATAAGTATACATTTTAATGGCTGCCTAGAACTTCCAGGGGCCCTGTTATAAAAACGTGAGCCCTGAGAAATGAAATACTTGGTATACATACTAAGCTTTTCAATTTAGATAATGCACCACTTTCTTCCACAAGCAGTTAATTTATGAATGCTGTCACGGAGCTGGCTAGTCCGACCGACTGCCTCCGCTGTCTTGTGCTCCCTTAGCCTGGGACAACACACTTTCCCCGGTTCCCCAGTCACTAGCCGAGACTCAGTGTAGGGTAAAACCAAACGAAGACTGATTTATTTTGGACACACAGGACTGGATATATCCAGCAAAACACACATTAACCTAAAACAAGATATTGGGACACAAACCGCCCCCTTAATCTGCCTCTCAGAGACAACAGGGGCAGTAACGGGATTAACAATACAATAGGTGTGTGTGGGGGGGGAGACTGATTTATACAACATTAAACATCAAAGAATGGTGGTCACTCCCTGGTGGCAGATCCTGGCTGTCTGCTGGAGATAATCCCCTCAGCCAGTGATGAGATGATACTGCTGGGGGTAGCCACAGAAGTCTCTACAAACCCAGGGCCCATAGTCAATAGGGAGGAGGCTGGCAGTCAGGCTTCTCCAGTGGCCCCAGTGATGGAGGCTTCCGTCACAATTCTTCCCCCTCCGAATTGGACTGACATAGGATGAGACCCCAAACGGGTTGACTCCGTAGTCAGTCAGTTTATTTGGCCCATCAATGCCCTCCCAAAATTGTTGCTCCTGCTGCTGCTGGGAAGATGGGCCGGCTGCGCCATCTCCCGGGTACCGCTGGGGAGGGATGCCGCCTGCATCCCCTCCCTGGTGCTCCTGCTGCCGTTGAGGAGGGAGTTCAGGTTGATCCGGTCCCAGAATTAGGTTCTGCCGCTGGGGAGATGGACCGGCTGTTCCACCTCCCTGCTTCTGCTGGGGGGGCAGGTCGGCCGCTGTATCTCCCTGAATTCCTGCAGCTTTGGTAGGTGCTGGGCACAGGCCAGCGATGCTCTGCCCTGTTGCCAGCACTTCAGCTGGGGTTAGGGCATCTTGTGGGTCGGCCTGCCGCTGGGGAGGGAGGGCCGCTTCCTCTGCTCCCGGACATGTGAGCTGCCGCTGGGGAGAAGGGCCGGCTGCCGCATCTCCCTGGATCCCTGTAGTGATTGCAGGTGTGGGGCAGAAGCCAGCAGCGCTCTGCCCTGTTGCTAGCTCTTCAGCTGGGACTAAGAGATCTGGGCAGACTGCCCAGCATTCTGAGGACCCAGGTGTGGAGACTGCAGTGTTATCCACCCCTCTTGGGTTAACATCCTCAGACAATAAATCAAATAAATCCCCAGTCTCTGGTTGTGGTGTAAAGTCGCACAGCTCCAGTATTGGATCTGGATTAGCTGCCCAGCATCCCTGTGACTCAGGGGTGGAGACCGCAGTCCCATCCACCCCGCCTGGGTCAACATCCTCAGCTGACCACTCAATCACATCCACAAAATCCACACAATCCCTGGACACTGGGGCATTCTGTTGAACGCGTTCGAACAGTTTTTTATACGCCTTCTCCAGTTCCCACTCCTGTGTAATTAAAAAGTCTAAATCACCTTTAAATTCTAGTGCATCTGGGAGGTCCCACTCCCTGAAATCCCGGATGTCCTCAATCCGCCACTCCGCTGTGCTGCCGAAGTCTGGATCCTCCTGAAGACTATCCCATAATAATCCCAGGCCACCGAAGTCATAGCCCTCTGGAGAACATTCTTTCGCAGTTCCCCAATATGCTTGCTCTGTATACCACTGCAGAGCCCTATAGTGATCTTCCAGCTCTACCTCCTGTTGGACCAGCTTGTCCAATTCGGATACCCATTGCTCCTGGGGTTGCTGTCCCAGGAATGACATCCGTAGTTCCCGCTGGTCTCTAATCTTTTGTTCGGAGCTTGGAAGACACTGACCCCGGCGTATAACAGCCCTCTGCCATACTGACCGTCGAACCACTTGCCTCAGGTTCTGGTATTGTTCTGTAGGCAGGGCAGTGGTGTAGCAGGAGAGGATGACCCGCAGCAGCCCCTGGAATTCTGATACCACATCCATGTCCTCGTCAAGGCGACCGAAGTCTGCCGTCCTGTCGGTTAATCCCGGTAGAAAGTAAGTGTCCCTCGGACTAAGAAGCAATTCCCACCTCTGCCACCAATGTCACGGAGCTGGCTAGTCCGACCGACTGCCTCCGCTGTCTTGTGCTCCCTTAGCCTGGGACAACACACTTTCCCCGGTTCCCCAGTCACTAGCCGAGACTCAGTGTAGGGGAAAACCAAACGAAGACTGATTTATTTTGGACACACAGGACTGGATATATCCAGCAAAACACACATTAACATAAAACAAGATATTGGGACACAAACCGCCCCCTTAATCTGCCTCTCAGAGACAACAGGGGCAGTAACGGGATTAACAATACAATAGGTGTGTGTGGGGGGGGAGACTGATTTATACAACATTAAACATCAAAGAATGGTGGTCACTCCCTGGTGGCAGATCCTGGCTGTCTGCTGGAGATAATCCCCTCAGCCAGTGATGAGATGATACTGCTGGGGGTAGCCACAGAAGTCTCTACAAACCCAGGGCCCATAGTCAATAGGGAGGAGGCTGGCAGTCAGGCTTCTCCAGTGGCCCCAGTGATGGAGGCTTCCGTCACAAATGCCCTTTAGCAGATAAGTAGCTGAGGTCCCGTTTGCCACTTATATTTACTCCGTCTTAATAGTGGGGTTATTTCTGGCAATACAAAATTGTCTTATGAGAGTTGTCTCATGCTAGACCTCATTATTATAATAAGGCCATAAATATATGGCAGGATAACAGTTATCGCAGAGTGACCCAAAATCTGGTAACTATTTCTCTGACAATGCTTTTAGAGCATATTTTTGAATGCTAGTTAATGATTCATCACATGGTTAATTCATTAGGACAAGTTTCGGGAACCAAATATAGGCCCTGAGCTTCTTGAGTGCACGTGGACCCATTTTTAAATATCTTTCATACATCTTGGGATTGGCAGCACAGATTTAAGTCCACTGTAGAAACATCATTCAGTGGATGTGTTACTTGCTGTCCCATGGCACCCACCCTGTATGTTGAGATGTCACTTGGGTAGAAGCATTCCAAATGTACTTTTTATTGAGCATCTGCACTCTGTAAATTCCCATAAGTCCCAAAGTTATTGACTACTCAGGGAAAAGCCACTGGATCGCACTTTGTTCTATGTAGACTGTGGAAGAGACCAATCTGTTGAAGGACCACACAAAATGTAGATCCTGAGTTGAGAAAATATGAATGTCCACATGTTTATTTGTAGAATAAAGTACTATACATCTTGGGTCCAAACACTAAAAATTCAGTTTTTGTGATTGTACCAATAAATTCATCTATACCCAGCCACTTTAATGTATTTTATTTTTCTTTCTCAAGTTCCTGTAACCTTGAAAAATAAGGCTTATTTCAATGATCTAATCATGTTCTTGTTTTAACAGGATTTTGGGAGGGACCATGTGCATGGTCCTTATCACTCATGAATGTGTAATTTTAGCTTCCTGGAATTTGGAACACTGGATTCTTGAAAGGAGGAAGTTCTGCGGAGTAGTACCAGAAAGGAAGCTGAAAAGTGAGATAGAGTACATCAGATTAACTCTCTATGCACCCTATAATATCCTGACGTCCTGAGGATGCCAAAACTCATTCTATTGCTTCACATATGGACCTCTACTCTGAATACAGTGACCTTTTGTATTTTTATGGGAATAACCCCTGCCTGCTTTTGTGTTACAGGACAGTTCAAAGGCGTATTTGGCATGGCGGATCCTATATTTAGCACCCCAATCAGCTGCTTACTCCTCCCATAACTCACATATGCATTGTCACAGACTTACACATCCATGCCAACACACAGTTACATATACATATTAACAGGGCCACGCCGAGGCGAGTGCAAAAGGTTCACAGCACTCCGACGGCAGGGAATGGAGGGGAGAGAAGGACGCCGAGCGGTCACTCATGAAAACGTTTTCAGCAACTGCTTGGTACACTTGTCTCCTCCACATCCCAAAGAATTGCACCACATGAATCCAATCAGCAGATGGGGATCTACCATGCAATCATCACTAAAGATACATGGAAGGCACCACGGGGCAGTTGGCTAGTTGGCCAGATGGCTAGTGCAGGCCTGAATGTATTCCAAATCATTTAAGTAACTTATTGTTTATACCTAAGGAGATTGCGTGAGTTATCTCATGTATAGAAAAAAAGCTATCCAACACTACTGGGCCCTTTGTCAAAAAGTAACCGTCCCCATAGCCTTAGTTCCTAATTCAACCAATTAACCAAATTTAACTGAGGATGGGTTCAATTTCACTGGACACATCTACTGTCTGCCCTGTTGAATTTAAATATAAATTACATAGAACCTTTGCAAAGCAAAGTAGGCTAAACATCATAAAAAGCAGATGATGATGCAGTAAAATTCCTGAAGATATGATATAAAAAAGTAATTGACAATTGTCAGTCTGTAAAGGATTACAGATTTCTAGGGCTTTGGGACTACCATGAGAGTCATTATCTACAAATGGAAAACAATTGGAACAGTGGTGAACCTTTCCAGGAGGGCCTGGACTACCAACATTCCCCAGAAAGCGCATTGACGAGTCATGCAGTTGGTCACAAAAGAATCCACACTAACATGTAAAGAACTGCAGGCCTCACTTGCCCTAATTAAAGCCAGTGTCCATGGTTCCACAATAAGAAACAGGCTGTGCAAAAATGGCATCCATTGGAGAGTCGCAAGTCAAAAACCACTGCTTACCAAAAATAACACGAATGATTATCACATATTTGCCCTATGTTTTTTTTTTATATTCTGTAAACTGATGAGTTAAAAGTGGAACATTTTGAAAGACAGTATTTCACAATAACACCATATCACCAATCAAGCACAATGATGGTAGTGTGATGTTCTGGGTGGCTTTGCTGCTTCAGGACCTGGGCCACTTGCCATAGGATGGAACAATGAATTCTGCTCGCTACCAGAAAATCCTGAAGGAATATGTGTGGTCATCAGTTGGTGACCTAAAGCTCAAGTGCGGTTGGGTTATGCAGCAGGACAACGATCTGAAGCACACAAGCAATTCCACCTTTGAATGACTGAAAAGAAACAAAATTAAGGAGTGGCCTAGCCAAAATCCTGACTTGAATCTGATTGAGTTGCTGTGGTGTGACCTTAAAAAGTCTTCTTTAGAAGAGTTTGTTGCTTTAGTGCAGGGGCGTCCAACATGTGACCTCGAGGTGCGGCCCGCGTGAGATCGGCAGCCAGGATCACAAGCCCTGCTGCTTACTTGTGGGAGGGTCTATTCTCTGCTCCAGTCCTGCCTCCTCTGTGGGGAGAACGAGGGAGGCCGCGCCCCCTGTTGAAGTCTGTGAGCGGCATCGAGAGCTGTAGTAGGTAAGGGGGTGGGGAGGGTGTTTGAATGAGTATGCCTGTGAGGGAATGAATGTGTGAAAGAGTATATGAATAAATGAGTGTGTGTGTGATAGCATGGCTGTTAGCAATCACACTCCTATCATGCTAAGTCAGCCAGTACATGCTGAAACCTGGCTACCTGCCCCCCTTGTGTATTGATGCTGCCAGCAGTATGGGGTCTGCACTTACAGCCACCCTGTACCAGCATGCACTGGCTGACTTGGCATGATAGGAGTGTGATTGCTAACAGCAATCACAGTCCCATTATCAGGTTCCAGCATGTACTGGTTGCCTGGGTATAAAAAGAGTGTGTTTGCGCAATCACAGTCCCATCATGCCTAGGTTCCAGCATTTACTGGTTGCCTGGGTATGAAAAGTGTGTTTGCTGTTAGCAATCACACTCCTATCATGCCAAGTCATATTGTTGATTTTTTTTTGTTCAATTGTGGTGTGTTACTTTTAATAAAAGTGTGGTTACACACTAAAATTGGACAAAAATTACGGGTACAATGCCCAGCCAACCAGTACATACTGGAATCTGGGTATGCCTGAGATTGCTGTTAACAATCATAATATATAATTTTTTTTGTACAATTTTGGTGTGTAACTTACTTTTATTAAAAGTATGTGTGTGGGGGGGTCATTTTCAGTTTTGGCTAAGTGAACCCTGAATTTCCGGTTTTGGTCCAAAATTTTCATTTCGGTGTATCCCTAAAATAAATAGAA
The DNA here is from genome assembly GCA_023333645.1 of Sceloporus occidentalis. Taxonomy (NCBI): domain Eukaryota; kingdom Metazoa; phylum Chordata; class Lepidosauria; order Squamata; family Phrynosomatidae; genus Sceloporus; species Sceloporus occidentalis. Next base: position 2,288,565 of record JALMGF010000133.1, read on the forward strand.
CAATTTCATTTTAACTTATCCAGAATCCTGAATTTGTAGTCAAAAAACTTTCTAGGCCCAGAAATCAGTGAGAGGAAAAGTAAAGGTTTTGTGTCATTTACTTTATTTTAATATGCATATATTATTAAAGGCCATATTTTCACGCAGTGAAAAATGAGTGCGGCCCGCACACGTATACAATTCTGATGAAGTGGCCCACTGCAGAAAAAACTTGGACACCCCTGCTTTAGTGGCTGCTTACTCAGTAAGGGCAGATTTTAGTAGCTCCTGTTAGCTGTGAGTCACACCTTAGACTCTTCATTTTGAGATTGCATTGGGCCTCTGAGTTAAGGAGTTTCCCAGTTAAGTATCTATTTCTGCTTTATCAAGAACTATTTTACAGAGAACCGAAAAAGCTCCAGCTCCCATGTTATTCATCGTCTAGGGGGTGGCCCAGTGACATATGAGGCTATGCAGAATAGAAAAGAGGAAATTTATGTTGGAGGAAAAAAACAGTGTTCTGTGAATTAGCCATGGATAGGCAAATTGCTATAAAATGTGTTTAAACATTGAGAGTTGTTCAGGCCAGAAACATCCATCTGGCAAATTAGGTAACCGCTTGGTGGGCCAGTACCCCGACTAGCCCCCCTGAGAGGTGTTAGTAGAGTGACAAGTAATAAAGATAAGCTAGGTAGCAGCATTCACAATGGAGTGCTGAAGTGGTCAAAACAGGAGAAATTTAGATAAACCCTGTATTATTCCATAGGTTTCTATATACACAGGTATTTCCCCGTTATTGCATTTGTAAAAAAATAGAAATCATAGGACTCATTTTTGCTTCTTGGAAAAATACAACTAATACTAAATACTGTTAGACAAATTGTTTATAAATTGAGATTACTCCGAGGGCGCAACCTAGAGTGCTCAATGAGGTAAAAAACAGAACCCTAGAACTAAAAGACTTGAAGAAATCATTGGAACTGGTCAATATCCCTATTCATGAGTCTACCTTATGAAGACACTGCGTGCCTAAAATTTGCTAAAGAGCACCTTGACACTGCACAACGGTGCTGGGAATTTTTTTTGTGGTCTGATAAAACTAAGGGTTTATGGCTCATAATACGCAGCACTACATACCTATATGAAATCATCCCACTGGGTGAAGTACGGTGGAGAGATCATGATTTGGGGCTGCTTTGCTGTCTCAGGGTCTGGACAGCATGCCATCATCAAGCAGAAAACAAGGACATTCAAAAAGGGATCAAGAAAACAGTGGTACAGGGGCATAACTAGAAACCAGAGGGTCCTTGTACAAAACTTGTTCAGGGCCTGCCAACTTCAACAGCTGGTCAGTGGCTTCTTTGCCCCTTTCAATATACACTCAGGCACACACACTTACACATGTTCAGATTCATTCTAACACACACCACATCTCACCCCTTATGCATATATGCTCACATACATATACACAAGCACATATATCCCACCTCCCTCCAGCAGCTTCCTGTCTGGCTGCTTGTTGTTTGCTTGCTCACTTTGAGGGGTTAAATATACACTGCTCAAAACAATAAAGGGAACACTAAGATTACACATCCTAGATCTGAATGAACGAACTAATCGTATGACATACTTTCGTCTTTACATAGTTGAATGTGCTGACAACAAAATCACACAAAAATTCAATCAAATCAAATTTATCAACCCATGGAGGTCTGGATATGGAGTCACACTCAAAATCAAAATGGAAAACCACACTACAGGCTGATCCAACTTTGATGTAATGTCCTAAAACAAGTCACGAGGCTCAGAAGTGTGTGTGGCCTCCATGTGCCCGTATGACCTCCCTACAACGCCTGGGCATTCTCCTGATGAGGTTGCGGATGGTCTCCTGAGGGATGTCCTCCCAGACCTGGACTAAAGCATCCGCCAACTCCTGGACAGTCTGTGGAGCAACATGGCGTTGGTGGATGGAGCGAAACATGACGTCCCAGATGTGCTCAATCAGATTCAGGTCTGGGGAACGGGCGGGACAGTCCATAGCATTAATGCCTTCCTCTTGCAGGAACTGCTGACACACTCCAGCCACATGAGGTCTAGCATTGTCTTGCATTAAGAGGAACCCAGGGCCAACCGCACCAGCATATGGTCTCACAAGGGGTCTGAGGAGCGCATCTCGGTACCTAATGGCAGTCAGGCTACCTCTGGCAAGCACATGGAGGGTTGTGTGGCCCCCCCAAAGAAATGCCACCCCACACCATTACTGACCCACCGCCAAACCAGTCATGCTGGAGGATGTTGCAGGCAGCAGAACGTTCTCCACGGCGTCTCCAGACTCTGTCACGTGTGTCACGTGCTCAGTGTGAACCTGCTTTCATCTGTGAAGAGCACAGAGGCGCCAGTGGTGAATATGCTAATCCTGGTGTTCTCTGGCAAATGCCAAACGCCCAACGCCCTGCACGGTGTTGGGCTGTAGACTCAGTCTCATGCTAGTACTAGAGTGAAAGCACCGCCAGCATTCAAAAGTGACCAAAACATCAGCTAGGAAGCATAGGAACTGAGAAGTGGTCTGTGGTCACCACCTGCAGAATCACTCCTTTATTGGGGGTGTTTTTCTAATTGCCTATAATTTGCACCTGTCTGTTCCATTTGCACAACAGCATGTGAAATCGATTGTCCATCAGTGTTGCTACCTGAATGGACAGTGTGATTTCACAGAAGTGTGATAGACCTAGAGTTACATTGTGTTTAAGTGTTCCCTTTATTATCTTGAGCAGTGTACTACACTATTTTGTTTTTCCTTTACATGTGTTTGCGCCCCTGCTTTTAAAAGGGATTTGCAACTAAGCGTTGGAGTAGTACTTGTTAGGTAGCAGCATTCACAGTTTAACCCCTTCATTCCCCTATAGACGTACCAGGACGTCCAAAAAACGCCCACAAAGAAACCCCTATGGACGTTCCGGTACGTCCAGCCCTTCGTGCAGCGTCAGGGACACATCCCTGCCGCTGCACGGGAGACCAGCCTGGACTCACCGCTGGCAGCAGAAGCCGGCATCGCCGGCTTTCTGCTGCCCGATCTCCCGTAACAGCTTCCGCCATGAAAGCCGGTAAGCTGTTAGTTGAAAGTGCCCGATCGGGCATTCCCTTCCGGGTTACGTCACTGCTGATGTAACCCGGAAGGTCATCGGACCCTGCGGGGATGTCCTGCCCTCCGATGAGGCACAGAGACGCTGCGATCTCTATGCAGGTCTGTGAGGACCTGCATAGAGATCACAGTGTGATCGGTGCAGGGGGATCGCGGGGAGGGGAGTGAGAAACCATCTCTCTCACTCCCCCTCCCGTCCTGAAAGAGAAAAGCAGAAAAAAAAGTTAATTCATTTAAAAAATATTAAATAAATCATTAAAATATATACAATACAAAAAAAATTATAATGTGAGCTGTGATGTCATTGTGACATCACTGGCATGTTCAGGAGGTCCCTAGGAGGACCTCTAACCATTTCTGTGTAAAAATATAAAAAATAAAAATGTAAAATAATTTATATATAAAAAAACCTTACTTCCCATTGCCCTAGCATAACATCTAGCCAGTATAACCCTTCTGCCCCCGTTCATAACCCCCAAACCCGTTAAGCCATAGGCATAAAAATTATACAAAATTGTACACCTTATAGTATGCTCCCTGGTGCTGGGAAAGTCTGGAAAATCTATATAAATTAGGTATTTCTGAAATCAGGACACCTGAATTAATAAACTTGGAGGGGATTTTCCATCACTTTACCTAATTTTGTGAGGATTCAGAGGGAAAATGTAAAAAAAAATTAGTTTATTTTTCTAATCTTCGCTAGTTTTTACTAAATTTCTCATTCTAAATTTTCAGCTAATCATCCAACTATGGTATCAAACGAAAGCTCTATCTCTCCTTGAAAAAACAATATATAGTTTATATGGGTACACTATTCACAGGAAAAGAGAATCATCGCTGAACCGACATAGCGCAAAAATGACAAAATTGCTCTGGGCTTTGAGGTACCAAAAACCCCTGGGATTGAAGGGGTTAAAGGGTTATGCTGTTGCTTTGCGTATCACGTGGTGTGTGTTACAACTTGTTTGTTATGATTCCAAAAGGGTTCATTTACTTTTTCTTGCCATGGTATACACTCTCTCTCTGATCATGCATGTAGCTCATACTCCCCCCCCCTTACATATTTAGCTGTACCTTTTTTTTTCTAATATTTGTACTGTTTATTACATCTTTCCATGATCTCAAAGAACTTTGTTGTGGGACTCCACATTCAGATCATAAAATACAGGACTGGTATTCAATTCCAGAGCTAGCTTTTATCTTCAGCCCCTGCTAAACAATGACCAAATTTATATATGGCAACATATCTTGATAGTAATTCACATTTTATATAAGTATGTTCTTGAGGGCCACATCCATCCTTTAAATATTTAGTGGGTTTTTTTTTTTAAATTGTTATACTTCTGGCCTTTAGGGGGTAGTGATTTTTTTTTCCTACATAGACAAGATCTTGAGCACTAGGTTTCTCAGCCTTATATTTAATGGGAGGGTAGAGAAAAAAATTTCACAGGCCTGGCAAATCTTGATGATATTTAAACTTAAAATTAATTTTCATCAGATCTAAATGAAACCATTCATTCACTCAAATGCCACCTCTTGCAAACCCCATCCCCTTGTTTTATGTTAACACAAGCTTTTTTTTTTTACATTTTAACAGATTAAAATAAAGAGACAAATCTTTTAATGTAGAAATTTACCTTTGTTTAATCCAGACGCTTTAGACAGCTCATTTTTTTGAAAAGAAAAAACATAACAAAAAAGGATGTTACACTATCCAAAGTCCAGGTTATTCCTCATAACAGTTTGACAGGTTTTGGGGAAAGGTAAACCTGGCTGACAGAGTACAATGGTTTGAGTGAACATAACTCCCCACCCCTTAACAAAAACAACACACTTAAAATCCAGTGTTCCAAGATTGCTCTGTAAAAGAAGTGTCAGCCTGTTACAATATGGGACAGAACAGTTATGTCACTAATAGAGCAAGAGGTAAACTGGTTTCGTGACCTTATAAACTGGGATATATCCATTCCAACATTAAAATAAGGCTGTTAACGTTTCAACTCTACCGACATCTCTTAATAGACTAATCGGAAATGTGCTCCAGCTGTCAGTAATGGATCACTTCATATACTCCTCGAAACAATTAAAATAAAACCATAAGTCTGTACAATTTATGAAACATAGGAAATCCGTGGCATGGGCACACATTTGGGTTGAGTTTAGCCATAATATGTGGGGAGGAGGAGATCTCTCTTCAAAACAATGAATATCCAGACATATTTAAAAAAAAAACCCCCAAAGAACAAAAAAAAAACAACAAACCTGCTCCTGCCTCCAGCATTACAAACATCCCAACCACTACATATGAAATTTAGTACAAACACCACTTTGTTCTGACTTACATGGCAATCTCAACCTAATTACAACTGGTATCTGAAATTGCTCAAATGCATTAATAGCCTTCTGAAGAAAAACAGGTGGGAGTAAATACAAAACAAAATGAAATTTACATTTAGCAAAACAAAAAATGGCGGAACTAGGATTGAGGGGAAACCTGCGCTTTCCTCATGGACCGCAGTGCCTTCTCTCGTAAATGCTTCTCCAAATCATCTAGATTGTCTTCTCCATCGCTTTCAGTCTCCTGGTGGGGGGGAAATGTATAGGGTTTTGTTTAGGATGGTACACGCCCGGCATCAGCAGAATTTTTATTACACTGCAGCGGAAGACAGAAAAGGAGGCAGAAAAATGATTGGCGACCGGGAATAGTTGTAAGTGGGGCTATATTGTACTGATCCCCTTCCCAAACCGCGTACAGAGAATGATACTCCCTGAACACAAACTTGTGACTGCACACAAGTTTGGTTCAGAGATCATATTTCTGAGGCGGCCTAAATACTACATTATGGCACTGAATGGATTTCATGAAAAGGACTCCAACTGGTTAAACTAGCCTCTTAACCACCCCCCTCACCTTCTTTACATCAGTGTCCACATCCTGTTCACCTGTCTCAGGAGAAGCAGCTACTGCAGCCTTTTCCTTCTTATGTTTTTTGTGCTTCTTATGCTTCTTGTCCTTCTTATGTTTCTTATCCTTCTTTTTCTTCTTCTTCTTCCCACCACCTTCTTGATCTGAAGTCTAAAGAGGAGGAAAAGTAATACTTTGTTTAACAAAACAATCTGAAGAGATTATGTTGTTAAGTAGAAATAAAATGATTAATATGAATAATCAAACAAAATGTACTAGCACAGCTGAGGTTCAAATTTCCAAAGCCTTAAATGTAAAGCACCACAAAGGATGCTGCATTGCATGGATCTGCACTATAAAAGTTTTAGCATTCTTACTGCCTGTCTTCTAGCATACTTTATGTTGCTGTTTCACTTGCACCTTCAGTAGTTATGACTTAATAGGGGAAACCACCATCACACCAAACTTAAAACTTGACAAATTTGTGATAAAGGATTGCATACCTGAGCGGGAGATGGGCTAGGTGTTGTGCTCTTTGCCTTCTTTCCAGGTGGAGGAGCAGGAGACCAGTTTCCTGAACGAGAGCGCGATCTTGTTGGTGACGGAGGTGTCGACTTCTTAGGAGGTGGCTCAGGGGATCCAGATACAGACCTAGAGGAAGAGACTCTTCTTGGAGGTGGCGGACTTGGAGATGTGCTAAAAACAAAAATACATATGTAAAAAATAAGTCTATGTGTCTGGGATTGGCACTGTACAAAATTTCCACAGAAATCAGTTTTGTGCATATCAGCAACTTCAACCGATTAAAAAATATATAAAAACACAACACCACATGTAACAGGTAAATGAAATCTTACTTTTTATTTTTCTTCAGTTCTGGAGTCCTGGACACCCTTCTGATTGGCCTTGTAGATGGAGAAGACGATTCCTGTCTCCTGACTGGAGATGTTGATGGCCCCCTTCTTTGTACTGGTGGACTCTCAGAGCACCGAGCAACCCTAGGACGTGGTGAGGGAGAGAGTCGTTTGGCTTGTGGCGGTGGTGAGCGAGCTTCTCTGACCTGCCTGATCGGGGGAGAGCCTTTTCGGTGTTTAGAAGTTGATGGGGAATGCCTCTTCCCTTGGGGAGATCCTTTCTGCTTGGGAGGTGGCGAGTGCGATAATCTGTGCTTCGATGGTGGCGGGGATTGAGAATTTCTGCGTTTTGGAGGTGGCTGTGGAAGGGGAGAGGAGGGTCTCCTCTTGGGTGGAGGAGAAGGGGAGTATCTTCTTTGGATTGGAGGAGAGTAGCGCCTCTGGGAAGGAGAATGCCTACGAGGAGAAGGAGACCTAGAAAGAGGAAATTAAAGGTTACATACTGGCCTGCTTACAGTATAACAAACTAGGAACGTCAACATATAACTGAATAAAAAGGAATATTTAAATAGCTAGTTTTATGTGATCATCGCTGAGCGTGAATTAATCTGGCTTTTTTCCTCCCCAAACAATATTTTGACTAGATGTTCTATAACCCCCCCAAAATGCAGGGCTCTATATGAAGGCCACACTTCGGCCACACTTCGTACTAACCAACATAAGAATACCTGCACCCTTTCATCTGATATTTACCTTCGTCTCTGAGGAGATGGTGAACGGCGCCTCCTTGGAGGTGGTCCTGGAGATGGACTTCGACGCCTTCTAGTTTGAGGTGGAGATGGACTCCTTCGCCTACGACTGCAAAATAAAGATTCAGAATCTGAAAATGTAAATCTGAAAACGGTTTTTGAAGTAGGCTCTCAGGAAAGCATAAATACCCCATTGCAGGCCAATTACAAACACATCAGATGCTAATCTTGTATGCACGGTGTCTAAAATTTCCTACAGCCTAGCTATTACAGATATGGAGTGCTTAAAAGCTAATATACTCAATCGTCAAGAAAGTAAAGATCAAACTAATTTAAAGAAACAGCAACAAGAAATTTAAATATTTCGCCTGTTTCCAGAACATTACCTCAGGCTTATTTATGCGATTAATAAGTTACTAGACTGGATTAGAAAAGTAATAGGAATGAAATACTAGTACAGATAAACAAGGCTTGGTCATCTAAACACACATGCCTAAGTGGTAAACAGCACGTTGCAACTATTAGGTGCCTGGGGGTAAGAGGATGACAGCATCACTTGGTTTTGCCTACAAGATGTTTAAGTGTTATTGATAAATACCAACATTTATTTTTAGAGGTAGGCTCAAACAGCCTATAAGGAAATACTAGATGAGGAAAGCAAAATTCCTACATATACGGTTTAAAAATCCACAAAGACAGACACCAAGACCACTTGGCAAGGTCGTAGGGGATGGTCCTGTGTAATCTTTGACTGTATAGAGATGTGGTTTCATAGTTCATGTTATGCGTTCTCATTTCACATGGTGAATCCATTATCATCATGCCCTATGCTTGGATGCCTTTGCGGTTTAATAGACCAAAGCCATTTTATTTGTTCTGTTTCGTCCAAGTTTACAACGTTGCAATCTATGCCTGTTTCACATTATAACTGAGCGTGTAAACCTTAAAACATTAAGTTATAAACATCAGCAAATAAACATCTTTCATTGCCAATGATTTTAAATGTCCATAGACTGCAGATGCTTATTTGGCAAGTACCTCAAAAACTGTTGCCTTTGGATGCAAATAATAAGGTCAAATTTATTCTGACATTATTCCATGGCTTTTTTTTTTTCTAGACAACTAGACATTTTGGATATCTCTAGAAAACTGGAAACAGTTCCATAATTTGGCTGGTAAAAAAACCTAGCTTTTATCAGATACAGATGCATGACCAGGTACATACCGGGGAGATGGATCCTTCGGCCTCCTACGCGGTGAAAGGCTTCGTGATGCTGAATGTCTCCGCCGCCTACCAACTTCTCCATTTTTTACTGATGCCCTTTTTGGCCTTTCATCTTCCGACGAGGATGAAGAGCCAGAATCTGTAAACAACACACTATTGAATTTGATTTTAGACACAGCCTTAAAGAACGCCAGTCTTCTACAGCCACTAAGTGGCCCTAATATATGGTAGCAACACTCAATGATTTCTTAATCGCATCTATTTGGAGTTTTATTAAATATATATTATGTTTTTAAGACAAGAAAGGATTTCTTTAGATCATATCTAATTTATTTACTGTATAAAAATATAAAGTAGTGTATTGAAGGAAAAAAAAACAAAAAAAACAAAACTTAATTTTACTCATCTACAAAAGCAAACGGAAATAGAAATACCCAATGTTTTTGTGCAAAAGTACAAGCGGTGCATTTCAATTTCAAAACTATTTTTCCAAATCGAGTCAGCCAGCTCCTATGTCCTATTTGGGACATCTTTGAAGCCCAATTTATCCCCATAAAACCATATATTTTTGAAAACTAGACACCAATGGTGTTATTTTAAAACTTTCCCATGCACTAATTCTACCACTAGCCTTTGTTAACGTTTGGGTACTAAAATTAGTGCATGCAAAGTGTGCAAATACCAACATTTTGTGCGCCCATGTGCTATATGGGACAACTTTGAAGCCAGACAATTCAATTTACCCTATCAAACCATATATATGTTTGATAACTAGACACACCTCAGGGTATTTGAAATGGTGATGTTTTAACTATTTCCATGATATCTGGGAAGATACAGAACAAATTTTAGGACTTGCTTTTTTTTTTACTAGATGGTGTCATGGTGACATGGCTGAGGTTATTACATTTATATTTATTTTAATTTACTTATAAGTGAGCTGGGCTCCACTGACCTGCATGGGGAGCTCACAGTTCTCAGGAGGGCCTTAACAATATTGAGGCATTGAAGCTAGGAAAGCAACCGTTGATCCCTTTCTATGCTCGTTTAACCCCATAATGTGCCAGGCCTTAACTATGCTTGGCATAGGTTCAAAAATGTCATTGGTTCAAAAATGCACCGATATATATAGATACTGTATTGGCTCGGATACAGGCCGCCCCCGTATATAGGCCGCACCCTAAAAGTTTGGTGCTTTTTTAACAGTTTTTTTCTTTAAAAAAGCACCCAAAAAAACATGCTGCCACTGTCGTCCCCCCCCCCCCGAGATATGCTGCCACTGTCGCCCCCCCCCCCCGAGATATGCTGCCACTGTCTCCCCCCCCCGAGATATGCTGCCACTGTCTCCCCCCCCCGAGATATGCTGCCACTGTCTCCCCCCCGAGATATGCTGCCACTGTCGCCCCCCCCCGAGATATGCTGCCACTGTCGCCCCCCCCCGAGATATGCTGCCACTGTCGTCCCCCCCCCGAGATATGCTGCCACTGTCTCCCCCCCCCGAGATATGCTGCCACTGTCTCCCCCCGAGATATGCTGCCACTGTCGCCCCCCCCGAGATATGCTGCCACTGTCGCCCCCCCCCGAGATATGCTGCCACTGTCGCCCCCCCCGAGATATGCTGCCACTGTCGCCCCCCAGAGATATGCTGCCACCTGCCACCCCCCGAGATATGCTGCCACTGCCCCCCCCCCGAGATATGCTGCCACTGTCGCCCCCCGAGATATGCTGCCACTGTCGCCCCCCGAGATATGCTGCCACTGTCGCCCCCCGAGATTTGCTGCCACTGTCGCCCCCCGAGATTTGCTGCCACTGTCGCCCTCCCCCCCCCCCCCGACTTACCAGAGCAGAGTCCCGGGTGTCTTGCAGGGCCGGCGGGGGACATCTACGCAATACGCGTATACAACTTCCGGTGCCGGCACGTCCGCTGAGTGCCGGCACGTCCGCTGAGTGCCGGCACGTCCGCTGAGTGCCGGCACGTCCGCTGAGTGCCGGCACGTCCGCTGAGTGCCGGCACGTCCGCTGAGTGCCGGCACGTCCGCTGAGTGCCGGCACGTCCGCTGAGTGCCGGCACGTCCGCTGAGTGCCGGCACGTCCGCTGAGTGCCGGCACGTCCGCTGAGTGCCGGCACGTCCGCTGAGTGCCGGCACGTCCGCTGAGTGCCGGCACGTCGCTGAGTGCCGGCACCGGAAGTTGTATACGCGTATTGCGTAGATGTCCCCCGCAAGACACCCGGGAGTCTGCTCTGGTAAGTCTTGGGGGCAGAGGTAAAACGCATCAGGCGGACGGTCACCAGCTGCGGCGATGCGGGTAAACAACCTCCGCAGCCGGTGACCGTCCGCACGATACGCTTAGACAACCTCCCATGCCGGCACCCCACCCCCCGTGGGAAGTGCTGGCAGGGGAGGCTATCTGAGCGTATCGGAGAGTAGGATGCAGGTCCCCTGCACCGCTGCGGGGATCTGTATCCTAACCCCGCTGCCTGGGACTGCATGTCCCGGGCGTCGGGCGCTAGACCCCGAATATAGGCCGCACCCCCACTTTAAAGACTTAAAGTGGGGGGAAAAAAGTGCCAATTCGAGCCAATACGGGGTGTGTGTATATATATATATATATATATATATATATATATATATATATATATATATATATATATATATATACACACACACATACACACACAGGGTAACATTCGGTAATAAAGTACCTGAAGAAGACTGCTGGTTCTGTCTCCTGTACTGACGCCGCTGCTGCACGGAGTCTGCAGGGCCCAGTCTCCCCCCTTTATCATCATCATCTACAACAGAGGTTTCAATCAAAACAAAGTCAAACAATACAAAAATATGCACAAAGACGTTCAATTTCATATGTAAATGGCAGTATTATGGAATATGAGGTTTTGACATCAGGACAAATGTCATATCTATCGTTTTTCATCTGTACCCACTATGTAAACTTTTTGGGGTAAAACCATTTTTTTTTTAAAAAAAAAGCTTACATACTAAGTAAATGTTGATCTATTTAATGTAATATTAAGATTGTAATAACTTGCAAACAGACAGCTGTAGCATAAGAAAATAATCTACATTGAATTATTTACCAGATTCTGACAAATCCCTTTTGCGTTGCTTTGGAGGTGGTGAAGGAGTCTTCTTTTTGTCCACAGTTTTATGTTTTGTTGCTGCACAAAAATAGATGTTAGTATAAAAAGAAAAAAAAAATTTACTAAAAAAACCAAAAACATTTGCCTGAATTACCTGAAGCTCTAGGAGACAATGAACTCCTTTTTCTGGCTCTAAACGACTGTTGCGGTGATGGTGATCGTCTTTTTGGTGGCGGGCTTGGAGGCGGTGACTGCCTGTATCTCCTACGTGGTGGGCTTGCAGATGGTGAGGAGCGGCGAGGCTTGCGGGGTGGACTAGAAGATATTCTTTTCACTTGCTTTTTAGGTGGAGGTGGTGATCGGGAAGAAGATGATGAAGAGCTGCTACCAGACAGAGATGCAGAAGAACGCCTTCTCCTAAATTACATAATATATTGAGGAATTAATTTCCTAAAGTGCATTATATTCCTGTATATAAGCTGGATAACCCTAGCCAATGACAAAATTTATATTGATAAAACCCAACATTAAAACAGGCATATATATGCATAGCTGCCAAAGCAAGATTACACAATTCCATGCAATACACACCTCCTCACTGGACTTCTGCTTCTCTTGTGCCTTGGTGGAGGCGGCATGCGACGTGGTGGGCTTCTCCTCCTCGGTGATGGCCTATGTCTAGGGCTTGGCCGTCTTCTGGGGCTGTAGGATCTACTCAATAAGAACAATATTACTATAAACCTTTGAGAAAGAAACATTACGATAAAGTTTTACCTAACACATAAGACAGTAGTAAAGGTTAATGCTGATGGTAGCAAACAGTTTGATCCTAATTTATGTATGAGAATAAAAAGGCCATGTTTTAAAAAAAATGTAATTCCATAAGTGTCAATCGGACCTAACAGCCTCTTTTACACTGCTAAGATTACAATAAAGTACTAAGACTTTACAACTGACATGGATGAGCTTTATGCAATGCATTAACAATCCTGGGAAGCAAAGAAATCATTACAGAGGAGATGTGTTGAGTCCTACAGATCACTTATGCTTTCCTTTCAAAGGCCAACAGCAGCACAAAGGCTATTAACATAAGGGAAAGGGTATGATTTATGCACACCTGTGAAAGATTTACGCACTTACCGTGATCGCGACCTATGACGCCTCCTAGGTCTGGAATGAGATGGGGAACGCGATTTTGATTTTGACCGTGAACGAGACTTGTGGCGATGGCGCTCCCGTTCTTTAACCTTACGAATATTTGGTTCGGGAGATGTCTCCTTTGTGTCTGGAATAGGGTCTGCTTTGTTAGCTTTCAGGATGTCACTGAAAAAATGCGGGAAAAAGAAAAAAAATAAGTAAAACCGGAAAATACTCATGTCTGGAAGTTGCAGTACAGGTCGTTTGAAGTTTTACATAACCATAAAAATACAGATAGATTTGAAAAGATCAGTTAAAAATACCGTTAATAGAAATTAACAGAACAGCCTCTGCAAAGATAACAGCTGTACCTGCCTGGCAATAGTACTAACAGTAACTGAAGTTATTGATACACAAAATGATTAAAAAAAAAAAATGGTGATCCAATAAGCTTTATAATCAGGATGAAAAAAAAGAAAAAGGGAAACAGTTTTAAGATTAAACCCAGTAAGTTCACAAACTGTTTAGGGATGAGAGCTTTTAGGCTTTCAATGATAGCCTTTTCTTTGAAAAAGTTTAGTTCTACCAAAAAAGACTGAACAATGGAAGCCAATCCCATGCAAGCTACCTGCCCACATTTTACACACACCAATATTCCTTAATAAGTGAAAGTGACAGATAAAAACAAGATACCAACCTAGTTGAAGTTGCCTCCTGAACAGAAGGCTCCTTCACTTTAACGGATGACTCAGGTTCTGGCAGCTCTGGTTCTCTCTTCTCAGTAACAGGAGAAGGACTACGACTTTTTGTCCTATGCCGGGGTGAACGAGAGGGGCTTCTCTTTCTCTCTCTACGGGCTGGAGACCTTCTTCGTGGAGAGGAAGACCTTGATTTGCGTCTATAATGAAGAGGCATCAGGGTGTGATTAGTTCGACACCCCAAAGACTAATTGCAAAAAACACATACATGCTCTTAATGGCAAGTACCTTCGTGGACTTCTGGAGCGATCTTTTTTGTCTCTGTCATCCTTATCATCATCTTGCTTTTTTAAAGATGCCAACTTCTCTTGTTCAATCTAGAGGTAAAAAAGAACGGAGGTAAAAATCTGGTGTACAGATTGGCGTAAAACTTGCAAACCTGTTACTAAAAGTTAGAAAACAGAACATGCAATGACAGTAAGCAAACCTAGTAAGGCACTAGAACATCTGGAAACCTTTTTGAATCCGTGTACATAGTAGTCATATACAAGATTAAAATAATTTGATACTCATTTTTTGACAACACTTTCATAACAAAATACAACTGAATACCTGTCTTTGCTTTATTTCTTCTTTCTTTAACTCCAAGAATGCTGTTGGGATCCCTGCAATATTTTCTTGGGCACTCAGCAGTAAAGGCCATAGCTCTCCCATGAATTCTCTAGCGTTTTTACCATTAAGAAAGCCAGTCAGATTAATCTGCATCATTTTGGAGTCTGGGTTCTGGAAAAAGAGAACATATGATTTACAGGTGAGTAAAAAACAAAACAAAAAAAAATACCCTGAAGATTTTAATTATATTTACATAACATTCAATACTAGAACACATTAGCCTAACATGAATACAAATGTGAAAACAAAGTCTGTCCCTAGGACTTTGCGGCTTACGTTTTGCCAAAGACCAAATCACTTTCCTTAACTAAACGTCCTGTTAATCCTTTGTGGATATTTCCAAAGTCCGATTTTTCTTTTTAAATGCATAGTCTAATCTATTAATCTGATCTTCACTATCACTGAGAAATACACACTATACCATTAAAAATGATATTGCCTAAATTAAAAGAAAACCTTACATTTAGGACTTAAAATGAATGGAGTGAAAACTTTTCATGCATGTCCCTGCCTACCGATTACACTAAATAGTATTTAGAGGTGCAGTCCACAAAGGGTTAAAAGGCTGAGTTCAACATAAATGGGCAGTTCAATCAACTCATAGAAAAAAAGCCCAAGATCAAGCAATATTGGTCCATGTATAAAGCACAGCGCAAAAGCACAAAGTACAGAGTACAGATCCCAGCAGTCTTCAGTCTCGTCTTGAAACCTTGTGGGGGTTTTGGGAATCTCCAAGCTCCCCTTGAGAGAAAGGTGTTCGCTTGGCTTGCTTCCGATTGCCTACAGCAACTCAACCACCTTGAGTTTAATGTTATATCATTTATCTAAATTGCAAAAAATGAACAAGCAATAATGAGTACACAACCACAAATATAGTTTTATCAAATTTCTATGCTTTTATATTATGCTCCACATTCAAATTAAAAGGGCCAGTCCTAGACGGAATCTCACTAAATGCAATAATCATGAAATTAAGATGCTCATCGTTATAAATAGAATTAGTTACATGCAGTTAGAAAACATTGTTCAAGCGCGAGTGCTTTAGACTAAAAGCTCAAACTCTGCACCTCAAAATAGACAGCATGTCACTATGGTAGCCTTTGCGCGAAGGGTTATTAAGCGATGCTCTGTAGGACAAAGGATGCTAGATGGTCACATTCAAGATCAACTGAGCAGCATCAGAATTAATGATTAAAGAGAACCCTCCATAAAATAGTTCCTTTATAGGAGGTGCTAACAATGGGAACAGAATAACTTCTATTCTGTAGAGACAAACACGCAAATCCATAGCTTGAGCAAGTATTTTTTTTCTAGAAACAACCCTGTTACTGTTAAATGTAACAATTCACACACACACACACACACACACACTGTATGAAAACTTTGAAATAGGTAATTTTGGATGTTTCAAATGCCAACTGACGAGTGTGCAGCATTTATGCTATGGGATGAAAATCTACCATGCTAGCATTGTTAATGTGTTCTGTTCTCTATTCTTAATACAGTATTCCTGCGGATCTGTGTCAAAGTAAATAGCAATGCTGATCTGTGTATTACCTGTTTACATTGACAGGTACAAAATTAGTTGCTGAAATGTTTTATTCAACTGAAAGGAAAATTAGAAATATTTTTGATGTCCACCGAGTAAACCATGACAAAATAGTGGCGAGAGGAAAAAGCAAAGATGGGCTGTCAAAAATATCAACTATACTCGAATCTGAAAGGGTCACTTTAAAGCACAGGAAAAAAATTCTCCCTTCACCTCCATACATCGTACACAGCCCTAAAATGAATTACTTAAATACCCACCATACAATAAGCGCTTTGCTTATTAAAGAGGGCAGCTAAGAAGAATTCTGGCTTAAATGAAGTGTCAGTTTGCTTTGTGTTGGTGGGCCACCATAACACAACTCACCTCCAAAACACACACTGCATCATCAAGAGAGTTGGGTGAGAGCGACATTGGACACTCACTCTGCTGTGCCCTAATTAGTTGATGGTGCTATACTTCACACGAAAGGAATAACATCCATTTTGGTTCAAGCCTTTTAAATCATAAATCACATCATCATTAGAAATCTGCCATCTAGCCCAGAACGTCACACAGCAAAATCATTACAATAACTTCCTTCTCAACTGCACTTTGAATACCATGTACCATCAGCTAAAAATAAATCAACTTTTCTGTTTTCTAAAATGAATAGTTACACAGTATACATCCTAACAAAAAAGCCTTTCATATAGCAGACAGTGACAGACAGAAACCTCCGACAACATGGATTACCTTGACTTCCAGCTGATTGAAAATAAAGTCAATGACCACATCATCTTCAAATCCTAGTATTTCCGTAACCCTTTTTGTTATCCAGGGCTTGATGACCTCAAGGTTTACTTTGCTCATTTCAACCTGTTTGGTGAAAGAAAAAAAATATTTACAACACATCAGGTTCAAGATACAGAATACGTTTTCCCATATTATTCAAAACCTAGATGTGCATGTATGTTTTAGAAAACAAAAATGGGTGAACCTACTTCCCAAAGCACACTGTTCAGAAGAATAAAAAGCTTCATCAATGATAGTGAGTCAGAAGTTTACTTACATGCTTACTGAATATTAAACATGCAGTTTAGCAGCTGTTATGAAACTACGACTCAAAGCCACAAACCCTTGTAGTTCAACTCTGGAACTACATGACTAGGCTAAGAAACTCAAAATATGCATCTCATTGACACAGGTGGACTCATCATCCAAGAGGTGCAACAGAAAAGGAGGTAGGGACATACTATGGGTACACACATCCTGTTGTAGGGTAGGGACCACCAGGAACTCTGGTGGAATGTAACAGAATTTGAGGTCACTCATCTACCATACTTTCAGTAAAGTAAAGCTCTCTTGCCTCTAAGTGCCTTATGAGTAAGCGCTAGTATCAGTGTGAAATGCATTAAGTTTCAATTGACCTATATCCACCTGTTCCTGCACACACATTTACTTTATTTAATATCAAGGACAAGAGTGCGGATTTATTTTTTTTCATTTATCGGCTTTATTCTGTAGGGTGATAACAAAAAGGTGTCTCAGACTTCTGTGGGATTTTACCCTGGGCAAATGTTATTTAAGAAAAAAAGTATACCTTCTTTTCCAGACATTCTGCAAATTTGAGTTGCTTCAGGAGCTTTTTTTGTTTGTTGCTGAATCGATTATCTTGCTCTGCACTTGTACCCTGTATAAGAAACAAAAAGAACATAATCAAAAGAGAGGAAATACTCACGTATGCACAAGAGAAGGCAACACAGAAACTCAATATAGTTGGCAAGAAGAAATATTACTTGCGTACTGTAAACTACAAAACACGAATTATCTGCAAGTTTCTCACGTGCAAAGCAAATGAAAGTAGACCTAAATAATCATAATTTCCTACAAAAAAAAAGGACATTCACATTTTTGCATGGAACGTCTACGCTGCATATCATTGAGGGGAAACAACCTAAACTAAAAAAAAAACCGCTTAATCCTTGATATCTCAATAACGGCCAATTTGGACGAAAGCACGAAATTCCACTTAATAGTAACATGACTTTTATGGCCACAGTTTGGAATCCAGCGTGCTATAGCATAAGTAGATGGTCGCTAGACTCAATATGTAGCTGGTAACGTGGGTCCTGAACCAATAGCAGGCACCGCCGTCAGTCTGGCGCACACACACACTTCCTCCAACCGCTGCTCTTTACACTGAGGCCTATGACTACGATAAGCACCGCGGGTGTAAATACATAGTACGAACCAACACACTTACGTTCACTTCACATAAGAGTATCGAAGAACGCTGTAACCACTACATGCTTTTGTCGGTCTATGGGACATATTTAGTTTTCACATATAACCATATTGAGACTACAGCTTAGGCCTTGTACTCTATCAGTAGGACTCATGGCGCAGAACACTCAATAGGCTGCGAACATAATCAGACCTTATCAACGGACACAAAACCCGCCATGGCCTAGCCTAGCCTGCCCCCCCGATGCCCCCAATACTAATTTCCCGGTTCCCATAACTCACGCGGAAGAATCCCGCGTCCATGTTGCCCGCCTCGTTCTCTCGCCTCACGCAGCTCGATTCTCCGTTTCCCACAAGGCAACGAGCACAGTGAGAGGCGGCGCTTCGTAATCACGTGATCGGGGCTTCTGGAAAGGCGGGACGTGACGTAAACTTCAGTCACTTAGAACATTAACTCAGGCTTAAATTAAGGGGATTGTGCAGTTTGATACAGAATCCTGGTGCTGTGAAATCATAACGAACCCTACTTACTTTCTTGCGTAGTTTGTGAATAATAATATATCTATATATCGATATAGACGCATATATGTTCACATTTATATACTGTATATATATATATATATATATATCACAATTCTGTTGAGCAGAAGTAGCGTTTGTGGTTGGGAAAGTAAGTATTGATGTATGTGTTATATACTGTATATTGAATATAGGTAATATTTTAACGTTATTGCCATAAACTAACAATTTACTGGTATAGGAAGCCAATACCAGTTATTACTATAGAAACATCCGAAAATGTGTTTATATATTAAATTAATATAATTAAAATATCCAATAAATTATTCCTTGACATCCTTACCTTTTTTTTTTTAAAAGCTGTCACTAAAATACAGTCGCATAAAAAAAATTGAGGTAAAGCCCTACCCTCTAGCTAGGCCTCTAACCGTACTTTTAGACGACTGTAAAAAAGGAGTAATCTTTCTTTAAGATATCTTGCATATTTTAGGCAAATAGTGATGCTGTTTATCGTCTGTGTGGATTGTGAATGGTAGGGAGTTGCATGAGGTGCTGTACGATGTTATTATATATAGGGGTTTGTTAATATATTGCCGGTCATACTATGTCAGTTATGGTTTCCTTATACACTTTGAAGGTATGTACTGTTAGAAGTACATACAAATACATTATATGGACAAAAATATTAGGACACCTGACCATTACAGAAATAGGGACTTTTATGACGTTGCATTCAAAATGCATAGATGGAAATGTGTAGTCGGACCCTCCTTTGCAGCTTCCACTCTTCTAGAAAGGCTTTACACAAGATTTTGGGAGTGTTTTTTTTTTTATTTTCTTTTGTTTAATTGAGGAAAACCTGATTGAAAGATAAAGTGCCTTGTACATAATAAAACACCAAAAAAAATCTTATATACGGTAAATATACCATATTTTCTCAATCATAAGATGACCCTGATTATAAGAAGACCCCCCAAAATTTGA
The DNA here is from genome assembly GCA_023333645.1 of Sceloporus occidentalis. Taxonomy (NCBI): domain Eukaryota; kingdom Metazoa; phylum Chordata; class Lepidosauria; order Squamata; family Phrynosomatidae; genus Sceloporus; species Sceloporus occidentalis. The sequence continues at coordinate 2,308,304 of JALMGF010000133.1, forward strand.
ATATTAATTTAGGAAAAAAAAGAAAAAGCCTGGATATAAGATTACCCTATAGGAAAAAAAGTTTTACTAATAAATATTAATTCACATGTAAACATTTTTAATATTTAACCCCTTCGCTCCCAGGGGTTTTTGGTACCTCAAGTGCCATTTTCAGCAATGATTCACTTTTCCTGTGAATAGTGTACCCATGTAAACTATATATTGTTTTTTCAAGGAGAGATAGAGCTTTCGTTTGATACCATAATTGGATGATTAGCGGGAATTTTTTTTAAATTTTCCCTCTGAATCCTCACAAAATTAGGTAAAGTGATGGAAAATCCCCTCCAAGCTTATCAATTCAGGTGTCCTGATTTCAGAAATACATAATTTATATAGATTTTCCATACTTTCCCAGCATTATTATCTTTTTTATATATTTTTTTAGTTTTTTTGTTAGAGGTCCTCTTAGGGACTTCTTGAACATGTTATTAATGCCAGTGATGTCACAATGACAACACTTAGCTCCCTTTATTGTTTTTTTATTATTATTTATTGTATTATTTTAATGATTTAAAAAAACAAAAAAAACCCCTTCAAATTACTAACTGTTCTCTCCTCCCTGCGATCCCCCTGCACCAATCACACTGTGATCTCTATGCAAGCCCCCACAGACTTGCATAGAGATCGCAGCGTCTGTGCCTCATCAGAGGACAGGATACCCCCTGCAGTTATGTACATCTGCCCCCCAGATATGTTTTACATGCCACTCTGCCCCCAGAAATGCCTTATATGCCACTCTGCCTCACTTGGAAACAAGCTTGCTTGGAAATGTAGCTGTTGTGGCCTCACCCCAAGTGGCCTCCTCATAAGTGGATAGTTAAGAGTTACACTGGACTATCCAGACAACCATGCCTGGTCTTCATGCTTTCATCCAACTACTCCTCTGGCAATCACACATGTCTGCCATATCTCCTTCTCTTACAGGTATGATCACACGACTGAACCCCCCATCTCTTGCTGTTACCCCTGCTTTACACTTGGTATGATCACATATTTCGTCTGAACCCCCCCATCTCCTGCTGTTACCCCTGCTTTACACTTGGTATGATCACATATTTCGTCTGAACCCCCATCTCCTGCTGTTACCCCTGCTTTACACTTGGTATGTCTTTATACGGCATGTCTCCATACCCTGCTGCTTTCCAAGGGTTAAATTTGGTGCCCTCTAGTCTAGCTTAATTGTCTTTAACTGTGCCCTATGGAATGTCCGCTCAGTATGCAACAAACTCGCCTGTATGCATGACCTTTTTCTCTCCCATGCTTTTAACCTCCTAGCACTAACTGAAACCTGGATCCCCTCCCATGATACTACCGCCTCTGCTGCACTCTCCTTCGGGGGATTACGCTTCAGCCACACTCCTAGGCCTGATGGCAGAAAGGGTGGTGGTGTAGGCATCCTACTCTCCTCTCACTGCACCTTCCAGCATATACCAAGCCCTCCCTCCCTCTCATTCTGTTCCTTTGAGGTTCACACAATCCGTCTTTTATTTTCTCTCTTCAAATTGCAGTAATATATCGCCCTCCAGGTCATACCTCAGAGTTCTTTGACCACTTTTCTGCCTGGCTCCCTTTCTTCCTCTCTCCTAAGAGTCTTATGGGTGACTTCAACATTCCTTTAGATATATCTAACAACTGTGCTAGCTCCAAACTCCTCTCCATGACATCCTCTTCTGGTCTTTCTCAATGGACTAATTCCCCTACACACACAGAGGGACACTCACTTGATCTGGTTTTCTCCAGATCATGCTTCCTTTCAGATTTCTCCATCTCTCCCTTTCCCCTGTCTGACCACTTTTCTCCAGTGCTAACCCCTAACGAAACTAAAACTAACTAAAACACTAGTCCCTGACTTCTTCCATATACACCTGCAGGAGACCCCGTACCATAATAATTTATATATATCCTAACAAAACACAGCTCACCTCATGTTTGTAGGCCATTACCAGATAATACCCTTACCCAACTGTCAGCCTCACTAGAACCTCTCTTACATTCCATTTTAACCCTTTCCTGCCCAGACACAGCTGCCTCTTTTTATAACAATACACTTGCCTCATCTCTCAACAGCATAGCTCCAATTACTAAATATTACCTCTGACAATTGAAACGCCAACCATGGCATACCAAAACCACACGGCTTCTTCAGAAGTGCTGCTGCACTGCCGAGTGCTACTTCAGAAAATCCAAATCCAGCGAAGACTTTACTCACTCTAAATTTATGCTGCGGACCTACAACTCTTCTCTCTCGCCAAACAGCTCTACTACTCCACTCTCGCATCCTCCCTTTCTTCTAACCCGTGACACTTTTTTTCTACCTTCAACTCCCTTCTCTGTCCCTCCATACCCGCACCACAAACCTTTCTCACTGCCCAAGATCTTGCTACCCACTTCAAAGACAAGATCAAGACTATTAGACAAGACCTCTCTTCTTTACAACCCCTCCTACACCAACCACCCCCACTCTCTCCACTCATCCCATACTAACTGCCTTTTCCTTTACAACTGAAGAAAAGAGAGAGCCACTCTTCTTTCTTCCTCTCATCCAACAACCTGTCCCCATGACTCCATCCCATCACACCTCACAAATGTCCATCCCTTGGTCCATCACTTACCCACCTAATTAATCTTTATCATCTGGAACTGTACCAACAGCCTTCAAGCATGTGCTAATCACACCCATTCTAAAAAACCTTCCTCAGATCCCATTTGTCTGACTAACTACCGCCCTATCTCTCTGCTTCCTTTTACCTCTAAGTTGCTTGAACAGATTGTGTACAATCACCTTACTAACTTCCTCTCCTCTAATTTCCTCCTTGACCCTCTACAGTTTGGTTTCAAACCCCTTCACTCTACTGAAACAGCTCTAACAATTACAATTACTTGCTCTCTGCCAAAGCAAAAGGTCACTTCTCCATCCTAATACTATTGGCAAACTAATCAACTCATTTGACCTCCAGTATCATCTATATGCTGATGATAACCAAATCTGCGACGCTACCTGAAGCTTAATCTTTCTAAAACTGAACTTATCTTCCTTCCTTCCATCTCCACTCCACTCCCTGAATTCTCTATCACCATTAACAACATGACTATCTCTACTACTAACCAGGACAGATGCCTTGGGGTCATCCTTTACTCTAACCTCTCCTTCATCCCTCACATTCAGTCCCTTGCCAAATCCTGCTGCTTGCACCTAAAAAACATATTTCTCATCCGTCCATTCCTCACCCAAGAATCCAGAGCGCACCGAGACCGAGCAAGGAGACTCTCGCCGCAGGACTGCTGGAAGGGTAGATACTAGGGAGGGAGGGGTAGATTCTGAGACGTTAGGAAGGGAGAGGGGTAGATGAGAAGGGAGGGAGGGAGGGGGGGTTAGGTTATGGGGAGGGAGGGAGAGAGGGGTAGATTATATTGAAATATATTGAAAAGAATAGAGTGAGAATACATGAATTAGTGTGTGGATGAATTGTCTGAATGAGGAAGAGTATGAATTAATGTGTGGATGAATTGTCTGAATGAGGGAGATCATGAATTTGTGAGAATACATTAATGAATGTGTAAATGATTTGTGTGTGTGAGAGAATAAACAATTATGTGAATGAAAGTGTGAATTGGTGAGTGACTGTAAAAGTGTATCATAGATGGATTTGTGGAAGATGGCACAGGCAGGGTGTTTCTGTGACAAAGATGGCCCAGACCGGGCTGTTTGGTCACGTCCTATGTGTGTTATCTGGGTGCTTGTCAGGTTCATGTGGGCAGTGTGGACGCCAGGGCTGGCTTTTTGGTGTGCAACCTGTGCCTGTAATTTAGGGGTTTTTACCTTTATTACTGAGTTTTTATGTGAATTCCAATTAATCTATACCTGCAAAGCTGGGTTTGTGTGTTTATTTGATCTATACCATCAGTGCTGAGTTTACATGTGATTTCCGATTGATCTATACCTGCAATGCTATGTTTCCATACTTTATCATTGTATACCTGCAAACACAGGATTTGTTTTTCTGATTCTATGCCTTCAATGCTGAGTTCACATGTGAATTTCAATTGATCTGTACGTGCAAAGCTGGGTTTATGTGTTAATGTGTTGATCTATCCCTGCTATGCAATGTTTCCATACATTATTTATGTATGTAGTTATAAAGGTTTGTGTCTTATTCAGTTGATCTATACATGAATGTGCTGTTTTATGTGTTGTTTATTTGATCTATGCCTATTTTGTGGTGCTGGAGCGGAGGGAGTGATTCCATGCTAAGGAGTGTGAAGCGGGGCCCAAGGAAATGCTTGCGTGCGGTCCAGTTTTTTCACTATAAAATGTATTGGCAGCAAGGTCTAATAGTTACATCAGGGCTCGACAAATCCCAGGCGCCATGGCGACAGAGAATTTTGTCCTGGCGCCTAGGTTTTGTCAGCCTCTTACATCCATAAAAAAATGTGGCTGTAAGAGGCTGAGTAACCACACAGGGGTGCTGCTGCTGCTATCTGCCCAGGAGTCTGGGCAGACAGCACAGCCACTCAGAGCCCGAGCCTGAGATCACTCCCACGGAGTGATCCTGTAGGCTGAAACCGCGGTTGCTGCAAAACCAGCAATCGTGTTATCAGCTGCCACAGGCAGCTTCAGGGAAGGGGGTTGTGTGTTGATTGGTTCCCCACACAAGTGTGGGGACCTGACCCAACACCCCCCTGCTGCCTGATCGCTCCATGAGAGCGACTGTGCAGCGTTAACCCCTTCAATGCCGCGATCGCGGCATTTAGGGGTTAATTCCCGTTTTGTACGGGGCTCTGCTGCTGGTGGTCTGCCTGGAAGCCCAGGCAGACCAGCAACAGCAAGAACGAGCCCCCACAAGCCCTTTGATGATTCCTGTAGGCATGGAAGCCTACAGCAGTCATCAAAGACTCTCCTCCCTGCAATGGCTGGTCTATAGACCAGCAATTGAGTCCCAGCTGCCAGAGGCAGCTTCAGGGACAGGGGAGAGGGTTCTTTGGTCTCCACATGAGTGTGGACACCAAACCCAACACCCCCCTGCTGTCTGATCGCTCCATGAGAGCGACAGTGCAGCGTTAACCCCTTCAATGCCACACTTGTGTATGACACATTCGTGGCATTGCAGGGGTTAACATTTTTCCCCACAAGCTTGTGGGGACTAAATATCAGTCAATGCTGTGCTCCAATGGAACATCAGCATCGAAAGAGTTAAAAAAATAATAATTTAATAATTAAAAAAAAACGGCACTGACCTGAAAGTCCAGGGTGCTTCCAGGTCAAACGCTGTGAGTTTAGTAAGTGGGCTGATGATGATCCGATCACTCCTAACCAACTGTTAGTTTAAAAAAATCCTGGCTCCTAACTTTTTTACCTGGCGCCTAGATTCACAACAAATTTGTCAAGCCCTGAGTTACATATATATATATATATATATATATATATATATATATATATATATATATATATATATATATATATTGGCAGCAGGATCTAATATTGATACATATTGACAATATGACAGGGGCTAATATTTATATATATATATATATATATATTGGCAGCAGGGGCTAATATTAAAGAAACTGCACAGTTTGGTTGTTATTTTGAAGTCATATTTCAAACTTAGTCTTTACTTCAAAGACATATGTACATATTATGTAGTTAAAAATGCATGTCTAACGTGTATGTGTGTGTATATATATATATATATATTTATATATATATATATATATATATATATATATATATATACACATACATCTGACACTGTGACGGATATTTGACCCGTAAATATATTTAAAATATTATTTTATTGAGTTGCATTAATTCCTGAGTCTGAGTCTGGACATAATATGTTATATTTCACCTTTCTTTTCACCCCGTGGGACTTTTTGCTGCACTTTTTTCTGGGGCGGGGGCAGCATTTCACACTTCGCCCCAGGCAACACAATGTCTTTGGCCAGCCCTGAACACAACTAGACACTCAGCACTAACACACACAGAGACTCAAGACTAACACTCATGCACACACACTAACATACCCAGATACTCAAACTAACACAACCAGGCACAGACATTAACATACCCAACAAAAACACATTTTCACATGCTTACATGCCCAGACACACACACTAATGTACCAGGCACTTACATACAGAGACACACATTAAAATACCCAAACAGACACTTGAATAGCAAGGCAGATATATATATATATATATATATATATATATATATATATATATATATATATATATATATATATATACGCAGCTCACTTACCCCACGAAGCTTCAGCAGTCTTTGATGCCGCTTGCGGTGTCACGCAATGTGATGTGGCCCCCCTCCTCCTGCCCTAGTCTGCCTAATGGGGAGAAATTTCCATGTTACACCCCCCAGCTCATCCACCAATTATATTCTTAATAATCAGGCCTTGACAAGGCAGGAATCTGGTAGCTATGGCCTCTGATTTTTCACTGCTAGCACATAGCTTTTTGGATGACAGAATAGTCAGGCTAACGCATTCTAGGAAAAGGTCACAGGAAAAAAAGTGCAGGAAAATGTCGAGCATGCCAAACAGAGTTCTCTGAACAATCAGGGGAAATGACTAGATCTGTAACATGCCTGCTTTCCTTAAACTTATATTGTGTTATTTTTTTATTTTTACAATTTTTTACTTGTAGGATATTTTACTGTCATATTAGTGAACATTGTTGTTCATCAGGGCCAGACTAAAATTGGCACTTTAACGCACTATAAGGCCAGCAAAGGTGAATGAAGAGCAGCCTCACGCTACACCCTTACACTCTGGCTGCATGAGGATGGGGATATTGATCCAGCAGCTTTATACTGAACATTATGGATCTGTTGCATGAGCAGAGGTAAGCAAAGCTTGTTGTCTATGACAAGTCTTGTTGGTCTGCAAGTCATTGGTGTCTATGGGAATTTGCTGAAATATCCTATATTTCCAACCTCCCACCAGGGCACAAATAAATAAACAGTAATCATTTATTGCCAATATAAACACATTTGTTTTACTAACATGTGCATTCTTTATACCGATCACTAGGGGGTGCAGTCTGCAAACAAATTAGCATGCCTAGGCTTGATTTTATGTTTTTTTGTTTTTCTTTTGTTTGTTAAGATTCTGCAAGATCCATGAAGATTTATATTGAATGGTTTTCTGCTCTACCTATGGCTGATGATTGCAGTTTTGCTTTATATGTAAATCCCTGTACATCAGATGATAATGTTTGAACCTTACAACCAAGTTGTTCAGGATTCTTTTTATTGACTAGGTAATATAATAATATTGATATTTTCAAGAGAATAAGCTTTAAAACATCAATGTGCGTTGCTGTGGCATTCCTTTCAAACTGTAAATTTGCTCATGAAAAAAAAAAGTTTATTTCTTTTTTTGATAATTCCTGGACAAATACATGGCTTTTTTGCATTAAATTATTGACAGAACCATGTTTTTTCACAAGTTCACATCATGAACACAGTTAGCAAAATCAGAAAGTGCTAATTATTAATTCACATTACCCATGAACAGGTTTATAGAGGTGTACATTGTACATTTCAGAAATTAATGTAAAATTAATTAGTCATACTTTTCACAAATTACGGTACCAGTGCATGGGAATTAGAATATTACATGCTGCTTTATAACTAAGCTCATTTTGCTTTTGTGATCAGACAAAAATCTCCTACATCCTTTTGGGGTCTATGAAAAGACATTGAGTCAAAGGATGTTACTTCCTGAAACATGAGGCATTTTGATACATCCAAAGGAAGGTATTTATCTTAGTGTATGCTCTTCTATGATTTTTGACTTAATAGTAACTTATTATTTTTTAAATGCATAGACGTACCTTTGTTTTTAAAACCTAATATTTCCATACTCTGACTCGAGCAATATCATCTACAAAATGTCTCCAGTTCAGGAGGTAAAATAGATGTCATTTAACACAATTGCATTGGGCAATCACGGGATCTTGGGAACTGCCTATGTCCTGCACTGATGGAGGCCTGTACCTTAATCAGTTTCACACTAAAATAATATTTAAATGTATTTTACATATGACGTACGGGTTTATTTGAGATAGTGAGTGTTTCAATGTGTGTGGGATAGTTGGTATTCATGTACTGTATATGTAACAGAGTGTGCATAGATGTGTAAGAGAGAATTTACGTATGCAAGTGTAAGGGAAAGTGTGTGATTTATGTGTCAGGGAGCAGATTTGGTGAGACTGTCACAATTTGCGATCAGTCTTTCAGTTCTGGGATGCTCTTTCAATTCTCATTGAACTGTAGAAAATATAACCACCTCATGATGCAACAGGTGTTGAAATATGAGACTTGCACTAGGATTTGAATTTTGCTGGTACTTCAAGCAAACACACAGCATTTAAGGAGGTACATTGCTAGGACAGTGTGTGTAAACCTCCCTTCATTTTTCAGTTCCATAAAAGATATATGGTAATTATGTTTAACATATTCTGAGAAACACAAAGATACTACCAGGAATACGAATGAGTAGACACATTTTTTTTTTTTTTAACACTTAAAGTTTATTGGTTTTACAAAACAAGAAAAATACAGAAATACGGATAAATCAGGGTATGCGAAAGAAAGGTCCAATATGAGTCACAATGCATGTCAACATACATAAATAAAAAATAAGGAACCGAGAGACACATGCACAAGAACACTAGAAGATCTCAGACAATACAGAAGAAGGACAAAGACACAGAAAAAAAAAAAGGTAAGGACAAGACGAAGGGAGACGGGGGAAGGGGGGGGCGGCAAGAGTGAGAAAGCGAGGGACGCATCAACGCCAAGTGCATGGAGCTCAGGAGGCCGTAGTGGCCTTTATAAACCTCGGAGTACGTAGAGATCCCAACATAAATCCTGAAGGGGTATGGCCAAACTGACTTCGATAAAACTGGATCCAACAATCCCAGGTCTCCTCAAAAATATGCAACGTGTTTGCTGCAAAATGGGCCGCTCTCTCATATTGACATGTCGTAGCAAGGGAGTAGAGGACGTCATGAATAGTAGGGGAAGATGAAGACTTCCACTTTCTGGCAATACCAATCTTTGCAGCAATGAGAACGTGAGCCAGCAGTTTACGTTGAGGGCCAGAGAGGTCGTCGGGAAACATGTCGAAGAGGGCAACTTCAATAGATATCGGAATAGAGAGAAGGTGCGTACTGAGAGCACAGACGTTGCTCCAATAGCAGCTCAACTCGTGGCACTCCCACCAGATATGCGCCATCGTGCCCTGGGCACCACAGTTACGCCAGCACAGAGGAGAAACATTCGGATATATGGACGCCAGCCTAGACGGGACATAATACCAACGAAACAATATCTTCCTATTAGTTTCAAAATGAGTCACATTCTTTGAAACACCCCGAATCGTGGAGAGAGCCTGAAACCACTCGGAAACATCGAAGACACGGCCCACTTCACGCTCCCAAGCAACCATGTAGGGGAGCTTGGCGTCCATTGTAGGATTCAGCAGAGCCAGATAGCACACGGAAATAGCCTTGGGAACAAACGGAGCCCGTAGGCACATCTGGATAACCGGAGCAGCCGGGTCAACAGATCTGAATTTCTGAAGAGCGGAGCTGGAGGTATTTGAAAAAATCCTGTCGAGGAAGAAGAAAATCGGCACACAGTTCCTGGAATGAACGCATGTGAGTATGTGTAAAAAGCTGCGATATTGACCGAACACCTCTACGGATCCAATTATCCAAAGAAACGTGTGGCAGAAGAGGCTTCATGGCAGAGAGAGGGGCGAGCCGAGGTACTAAAGTTGGTAAACGTAGAGCGGATCTATATTTGTCCCAGACAACAAGAGACTGTTTTGTAGTGGGTAAAGCGTCAGGCAGAGATGGACGAAGTGACTTAGGGAGCCATAGTAGATCGCCAATCCGGTAAGGTTGCGTAAACAAGGCTTCCTGATCGAACCACTCCACTTGTGAGGCGCCAGAAAAAAGCAGTAGAGCCTGAGCAAGAGTCGCCGCTAAGTAGTATAATTGGACATTCGGGACTCCCAGACCTCCCGAGAATTTGGGCCGCTGCAGAAGCTTTGTCGACAGCCGTGGGCGTTTATTAGACCAAATAAATTTAATCAAACAGGACCGAATAGACCGAAAAAAGGTAGCCGGGAGCACAACAGGAATCGTACGAAAAAATACAAAAGTTTAGGTAGAGAGTTCATTTAGATCTTCCTGAATCCGACTCCAGAGTGGAAGGAAGTTATGTTTGAACAGAGTAGAAGTGGACTTGGTAACACGGATCCCTAGGTATGGAAGGAAGTCCGATCGCCAGTCGTAAGGGAAGGAAGACGAAAGCGTAGTCACCAACGAGGAGGGATAACCAATATTCAGGGCCTGGGATTTGCTCCAATTTATTTTGTAGTAAGAGACAGCACTAAAAGAGTCCAGCAATGCATGTAGCCGCGGTAAAGATGTCAGAGGTTCAGTGATCGTCAGGAGCACATCGTCCGCATATAAGCTAATTTTAAACTCCGTAGCATGCGTGGAGAACCTTTTGATCTCAGGATCTTCACGGATCGCAATCGCCAGGGGCTCCATAGCCAGTACGAACAGAAGCGGAGACAGCGGGCACCCCTGGCGCGTGCCATTGTGTATGAGGAATGGTTTAGAGAGGAATCCAGAGGAGCACACCCTGGCGAAAGGGGCCGCTGTAGAGAAGGAGGACGGCGTTAATAAATGCTGTTGGAAGGTTAAATGCCTCCAAGGTAGCCTTCAGGTAGCCCCAGTGTAGACGGTCAAACGCCTTCTCCGCATCCAAGGACAGGAGAAGGCACGGTGCTTTAGTAGTATTGGCCAAATGAACCATGTTGATGACCTTACGAGTATTATCGGACGGTTGACGCCCAAGGACAAAGCCCACCTGGTCATTCGAAATCAACGATGGGAGAAGACCATTCAGACGAAGGGCTAGAAATCGTGAATAGAGCTTCGTATCTGTGTTCAACAGTGAAATTGGTCGGTAATTAGCACAAACGGTGGGGGATTTGCCAGGTTTAGGAATCTTAACAATCTGCGCTTCCGCCATTTCCCCCGGCATGGACGATGTGGACATAAGGTAGGAAAATAAAGAACAGATGTGCGGAGCCAAAATTGATTTGAATTTCTGATAATAGGAATTCGGCAGGCCATTCGGACCAGGTGCCTTGTGACTTCTATTTCTTCGATAGTCGGCGGAGCAATGAGAGAGTCCCACTGTGCTTGTGGCAGAGAAGGAATGGGAAGCGAACTCAAAAAAGAAGAAATGGAGGCTTGCGACAGATGGTGAGTATGAGGTTGGGAGTGTAGGTTATAGAGAGAGTCATAATAGTCCGCAAATTTGTCACCAATATCTTTAGAGTTGTAGAGCCGCCGACCATCAGGATCTTGAAGGTAGTGGGCCTTGTGCTGTACTGTATGTTGAGCGAGTTTTTTGGCAAGTAAAGAGTCCGCTTTGTTACCTTTGGCATAATACGTTTGTTGAAGTCTACGGAGCATGTATTCCGTGCGTTGAAGTTGAATTTGAAGTATTTCTGACTTCACGGTGGCCAGTTGACGATACGTATCCTCAGACCAGGAGGCCTTATTAGACAGTTCCAGGGCCGTGAGACGCTGAGTCAGGTCCGATAAGGAGCGCACAGATGCTTGTTTCCTGCGAGAGGCCAATTTGATAAAGCAGCCCCGAACTACAGCCTTGTGGGCTAGCCATAAAGTTGAAGGGGAGACGTCTGGAGTGTCATTAAGCTGAAAATATTCCGAAAGGGAATCAGACACCTCAGTGGAAACATCTAGATGTTGTAATAAGCTCTCATTCAGCCTCCATCTGGAAGAGGTAGTGCGCTGCGGAGAGAGAGAAAACGTGGTCCAGACTGGAGCGTGATCGGACCATGTGATAGTCCCGATCTCCGCTTTGGTAACCTTTTGCAGGGTAAGTTTATCCACAAGGATCAGGTCAATCCTGGAGTAACTACCGTGTGCCGTCAAGTAAAACGAGTAATCTCTGTCAAGCGGGTGAGTGATCCTCCAAGTATCAAACAACATATGTTGGCGCAATAAGTCTTGGAAGCGAGTACCCTGAGTCGTCAGAGATTTCAAATATTTAGAGGACATTTTGGCTGAAGAATCCATAGACGGGATCGGAAGTAGATTAAAGTCCCCACCAACAAAAATCTGTCCTGCAGCGACTTTCCGGAGTTTAGCGGAGACACGGTCAAGGAAGGAGATTTGATTGCAATTAGGAGAGTACACATTGAGAAACGTACAAACAGAGCCATTGAGATCGCCTTGAAGGATAATATAGCGACCGTTAGGATCACAAACTTTAGCGAGGAGCTGGAACTGGACGTCCCTATGGAAGAGAATGGCCACACCAAGTTTCTTACTTGTAGAGGAAGCGTGGAAGTCCATTGGGTAGTATTTAGAGGCCAGATGAGGTTGTTTCGTTTTCAAAAGGTGGGTTTCCTGGACCATAACAACAGAGGCATTGCAGGATCTTGCTTCTTGTAGAAGCATATGATGTTTATGGATAGTATTAAGGCCTTTGGCGTTAATCGATAGCAGCGCGATAGAAGACATGAGCGGCAGCGGAAGAAAAAACAAAAGAAAACAAAGAGAGAAGAAACACCAAGACACACACAAAAGGGAAAACACACACAAGACTAGAGATAAGAGAGAGAGAGAGAGAGGAAAAAAAACCAAAAACAAATTATACAATCAAGTTTAAGGATAAAGTCGGAACCAATCGAGACTTAAGACACAATATAATCCCACGGACACACAAGGGTGTGTGGGAAGATAGGTAGAGAGGGCGAGGAGAAACCCAGCCAGTAGCAAATATAAGAGAGAAAAAAATAAATATATATATATATATATATATATGTATATACACATACATACACATATATATATACAACATACACAATAAATAATAATAATAATTGATGAACACGTATAAGTGTGTGTGCGGATAAGGGCAGCAACCAATCCAGGGTGGTATATAGTGGCCAGGCCAGTGTGGCGGAGGAGTGGAAAAAATGTAGTCGCGTATGAACACAATAAATAATAACATCCTGGCATACAGGTAGTGGAGAAGTGCACATGAGTACAGGCGGGAGCAAGGCAACAGGAGCATGCCCATAGATAACAGAGCAATCAATGTGTGTGTGTGTATGTACGTAAATGGGCAGCAGGAACTAACCTGGAGAATAAGCCCTCCTGGGGGATAAGTAGTGGCTGTACCAGTGTGGTGGGAAATGATAAGACATGCAATTATGTATGCACAGGAATGAGAAACAAAATTATAACTAGGAGACAAAACCCAGCGAGGTGTAAGAAGTAATGGAGTGAATATGATAAAAACTCAAGGAAGATGTACGTGTGTTGCATGAGTAGGTGGGAAACATGAGCCCAGCAAAAAGATAGGCATGTAGGTAATGTAGGAGCGTACAAATGGAGTGGTATAGGCGGACTCACGAGTAGCAGAGTAGTAGTGTTAGTACTAAAAAAAATAAAAAATAAATTAATACACATGTGCAAATATATAATAGAGATGCACCGGTAAATGGATGTTTGTGTGGGTGCAGAATGAGCATGGAAACAAACAAACGAATAGCCTCCAAGGGAGAAAGAGAACAACGAAGCCCAGAGGCAGTAAAATCAGGTAGAACATTTTCCCCAAACAGAAAACAAAGCATATGTGGGAATAAGCCAAACATGACCAAGACCTAACAGGCAAAAAAGGCAGCAAGTTCAGGTGGTTTGAGGAGGCACGGTAGGTTGGGATGAAGAGGAGCCACGAGCCAAGCGCCGGCGATCTTTTCGTTTATCAGCTGCTACCTGTGTCCACTCAGTGGGGATCCCCTGGGCTGGGAGAGGCTCTGGAGATACATCAGCGGTGGATGAACTATCAACCACAACGCCCCAAATGTATGAAGCTTCTGGGAAAAGAACCAGGTTGTCAGTCCCTGACAACAAATACCTCAATTTCAGTATGATGTCACCACTACAATGCAAGACCATGTGTCTTGGAGGCCACACTCGCAGGATTTTACAAAAGGTAAGTTTCACTAACAGTTTTCTCGTCACCATTCTTTCATAAAGCCTACCTTTGTGGAACATGTGGTTGAACACTGCCCTGTGCACAGTTTCTATTGCTCTGTGGACTTCTCCAGCTCCTCTCATTGTCACTGCTGGGTCAATGATTTTTGGTGGATGCCGTTCTTTGGAAAGATAGGTTTTACAATGGTTATGATAATGTTTATAGCTTCAGAGATATTTGAGATTTTTCATAACACAGATGTGATTACTGCTTCCCCAAAAAACTGTATCCCGTGCTTTTTTAATCTTTACAGTCCTGTATGTATCAAACATTATTGAGGCCTTCCAGAACTATGTGTATTTAATCTGAGATCACGACAGATTAATATGCACACAAATAGACTTTTTTATTATGTGATTTCTAAAGACAGTTGGCTGTACTAAAGCTTATTTATTGTTGTGACAGCAAAGAAGAAGAGCACAGAATACTTGCTGTATGCAATCAACATTTTTATGCTTTAAACATGTTAATAATTTTGCAATATACAAAGAAATATTATAGACAATTCTGTATCTTTGACAAAATGCTAGTTGAACTGTAATTCTAATTGGTATAACAATATAATGCAAAACATTTGATTTAATAAGTTGTTTTTCTCTTTTCTTTAGAAATTGGTTTGTTTATATATTTTATCCTACTAGGAAACACTTTTTTAAATTACATATGTAAACAATAGAAAGCCTTAGCCGCTCACTCTGTGTAAAAACTCAGAAGTAAAGCAATAAAAGGGACAAGACAACAAGACAGGCAACAAGACATATATATAAGATTACATTACATTTTATTTATAGAGCGCCAGTGCATTTTGTAGTGCTAATCCACTGCACTCCCTCTAAGGGGCTAACTAGATAGATTCACTTATACTGCAGGTACAGTGGCGATGGCCAAAGAATCTGTACTCTACAAGTTACATACTTCACATACAAAGTGTTGGATCCATACACTATTAGCAGTTCAAAAACTGTAATATATATCACACAGAAGGTGAACAGGAAAATCGGACACATGATACAGAGGTAGTCTAACCCCTTTCACAAGTTGCGACTATTAATCTTTGGTAAGCCACAAGCCTCTTTTTTATAGCAGTTTGCTTTATGATGACTACTAACAGGTAACAATGCTGATGTATAATGGTAAACACTAATTATTGATATTAAATGACCTTGCTACCAATGAATAAACTTATTTTCTCTGTGGATTTCCATCTGGATGTTTAATAAGAGTGGGTTAATATATTAAAGCCACAATGCCATAAAACATTTTGATCTATGAAAGTACAGCCAAGTTCCTTCAATCAGCTGTATCCCCCTTGAAATCTGGGCAAAGAAAACACAAGAATGAAAAAATTTGGTTTTCATTAAAAGCGAATGTGTGGGTTTGTGTAACATTCAATAGGCCTTTGATTCAAGAAAGAGAACTGCAATGTTTAAAAAAGGTTCTCCACCTCTCTATCTCGTATCTGCATAACTACACTGTTTTCTTTTAAATTTATAACCTGCACGTTTCAGAGTTTTATATAGAAATGAAACACACTGTAGTTATTTGAGGTTCCTCTACTGTATATGAAGGAATTGGCTGACAAGGCTATGAAAAACGTGATGGGAATGTAATGTGCTTTGTGTTACCTCATGCTAATCATAATCTAGCATTTCAAAACTAAGTAAACAAAGATAAAACAGGTTTCCGTGTTATGAAATGCTGGACTGTAAGCTTAATTTTTGGTATGACTTGGTATGTGCAGGGGTTTAAGTGGGCCAAAGTCTGGAGAGATGGATATAGAAAGTGTGGGGAGCAGAAGTTTGAAAATGATGAAATTAGTAGATATATAAAGAGAGGAATGGACGGTGTGGAAGGTTCATTTTAGAGAGATATGTCTCTTAAAAACATGCAATAAAATCATATGACATGTATGCCTGTAACACCAGATCTATGGGGTCTGTTCAACCATTTAAAATTCATGGAGATCACATTAATATACACTGTTAGAAAGTTATAAATATAACATTAAAAACCATAAGGCACTAATCTGGCCTTGAGGCAGCTGTATTGGCTGATGTTTCAATTTGATGGAGATTGCAATATATGCCTTTGTCACGCACATCAAAGTTGGAGACACTGGAGTCAGGTAGAACCCCAAGAGTAAACAATATTGTGGTCAAACAAGCCAAAGTCAGGATACCAGGAATCACCCTTACGAAAAAATTACTGCAGTTTTTCTGAAGTAATACTGCAGTTTTTTGGACATGAAAAAACTGCAATACTGCACTTTTACTGCAGTATTACTGCACATTTACTGAAGTTTTACTGCATTTGTACTTCACTGTACTGCAGTTTTACTGCAGTTATTTTTGTACGGAAGTACAAATGCAATAAAGCTGCGGTACATTGAAGTACAACTGTAGGTTTGCAGTATAAAAAAAAAAAGCGCAGTAAAACTGCAGTACAGTAAAGTACAAATGCAGTAAAACTGCAGTAAATGTGCAGTAATACTGCAGTAAAAGTGCAGTATTGCAGTTTTTTCATGTCCAAAAAACTGCAGTATTACTTCAGAAAAAACTGCAGTAATTTTTCGTAAGGGCAGGATCAGCGGATAACGAGCCAAGGTCAGGAAACTGGAGAATCAATGTCAACAAAAAACAAGCCAAGGTCAAACACAACAAAGACTGAGAGAGGATAATGCACACTGAGGACAGGCACTATGGAGCATAGGCGACCATCAGAGGGCAAGGACCACTGGGAACTGAAAGGTTTAAATAGGAGCCAGAAGGATATAGCGCAGAATTCAAATTTGGCGCCGGTTGTCAGGAACAGACTCATCTGCTGCCACCCTGGGATCTGGCTGCTGCAGGGAAGCTGCTGCTGTGGCGGTTGTGAGGTGGAAGAGGTGTGCCACGCTTGCAGGTAGCTAACAGCCTTATAGAACAATGGGGGCTTGTATGTTTCCATCTGAGTTTCCCTAGTATCCATTCCACAACCACCAAAGTGCCTTTGCCTGTGTACTCAATGCCTCCAACATGATCATTTTCAATGAATAAAAAGGCAATAACTGGTGAAATATCAGAATTGGGTTCTAACCCTGTTTAGAGAGAATAATGCCCGTGGGGGAGAAAGGGCTAATTAAGATTTGAGCCTACACAGAAAAATGGGCTGACTAGATGGGCCAAATTACCGTATTTGTTCGATTATAAGACAAGGTTTTTTTCAGAGCAAATGCTCTGAAAAATACCCCTCGTCTTATAATCGGGGTCGTCTTATAATCAGACCTCAAATAGGTCTGACTATGAGACGACTAAGATCCAGATCCCCCGCAGCTGCAGGGGACCTGGATCCTCCTGTCTCCCCCCACCCCACTTACCGGTACTTCTGAGTCCCCGGTTTGTAGCTGGGGCGGACAACTTCCGCTGCGGGGAACTCTGATCTCTGACAGTCGGGGAAGGTCTGCGCGATGGACGCAGACAACCCCCGCTGCTAGCCACGCCTCCTTCCGGCTGCAGCGTAAGTGCGTGGGATCTACACGCTGCCCCGGCTACATGACAGGGGAGTCAGAAGCACCGGTAAGTTTGGGGGGGCGGGGGAGTGTTAAATGGGGGGCATAAGGCATTTCTGGAGGCAGAGTGCTCTGTGAAATGCCTTTTAACCCCCTTAATGCCACTCTGCCTCCAGAAATGCCTTTTTAACCCTCTAAACGCCACTCTCCCTCCTGAATGCCTTAAACCTCCCTATATGCCACTCTTCCCCATAATATGCCTTTTAACCCTCTAAATGCCAGAGTGGCATATAGGGGTATAAGGCATTTCTGGAGGCAGAGTGGCACATTGGGGGTCAAAAGGCATATCATGGGGCACAGTGGCATATAGGGTTAAAAGGCATATCATGGGGCACAGTGGCATATAGGGGGTATAAGGCATTTCTGGGGCAGATGTGCATAACTGGGGGGCAGGTTGGAAAATAGAAGGAAATAAAACCAAAATATTTTTCTCAATCATAGCTTTTATTAAAAAAAAATAGCTTAGATGAATTAACATTTACTGGTAAAACTTTTTTCCTAAATTAATATTCAGATTTGGGGGGTCGTCTTATAATCAGGGTCGTCTTATAATCGAGCAAATACGGTATTCTTATCTGCCATCAAATTATATGTTTCTTTGTTTGATGCCACCCCTGGCAAGGGACGGATGTGTGCCTTGTTTCCGTCATAGGCATGTTGAAAGCTTCCTAATGTATCATCTATGTAAAGGCAACATATTAAATCTCGATGGGTGAGGTTCTAAGGGTGTAGGAGAAGTCACTTATTTTATTCTGGCTGTCGCCTATGTGACCTTTTCCATTTTGAGGTAATTGCATGGGAGGAACAGTCATTATGGCTTACTTTGGCCTATGCAACATTCTCCTGGCATCATCAAACCACAGAATGCCAAACAGAGAAGCGTGATTTCCACTGCTCCTGAGTCCAGTGGCTGCATTCTTTACACCACTCGATCCGACACTTGGCATTGTATTTGGTGATGTGAGGCTTAAATGCAGCTGCTCGGCCATGGAAATCCATTCCGGGAAGTTCCCGCCTCACAGTTTTAGTGCTGATATTAATGGTAGTGGAAGTTTGGAAATCTTCATCTGTGGAATCAGCAGAGCACTGGCAACTATTACACACCTTGCGCCTCAGCACTCAGTTACCGGGCTCTGTGACTTTACGGGGTCTTCTGATTCGTGGCTGAGATGCTGCAGTTCCTAAACGCTTCCACTTTCCAATAGTACCACTTATGACCGTGGAATATCTAGCAGGGACGAACTGACTTATTGCAAAGGTGGCATCCTATCACATTACCTTGTTTGAATTCGCCATGTACATGACCACTAAATATAGGTCTCGAGTTTTAAGTATAAAACCCTCACATTGTACCTGCTGTGATGTTTATTGTCTATTACAATTTAATTAAAAAAATATATTAAGCCCATTAAAGCTAAGTATCATTTGCCAGTGGATATATCCTATACACATACCCTACCTCAACGCTATGTAGCCAATACAAATGCAGGAAATGCATACCATTCATACACCCCAATGTCACAACAAACATCCTATATTAGCTCAAAGAAAAAGCACAAAGGCGACGAAACAAAAATCCTTAAATCAGTTGTTCCCCTACCTTTATCTCCCTTAATTCAGATATAGTTAAATCATTAGTTTTGTGGATTGTTAACTCAGGTGTAAGTGTGATATATAAAAGTGAAGCATGGCACAAAGATATGGCATTAAACATGTTGTGCTAACAGATCACCATTACACATAAAAAGTTGTGTACACAGATTCAGTATTGCATTAGACAGTTAAGTGTACAGAGCTAGAAAAGTTAATCTAGATAAGCACAGACACAACAAATACTCACATATTTTTTTCTTCTGCCTATAAAATTAAATCTCAATATTATGAATAAGTACAAGATAAACCATTTTCTTATGGGCCACCAGTGCAGTTATAATATGAATAAAATAACTTTGTTTTCACTAACCAATTGTTTGCATTTCCAAAGTATTAATAGTGCTTACAGAGGCCACTCTACCATTGAAGTCTCTGTTTAACCTACATCTGTACATGTTGATTCTATCAAGTGTATTACAATCTGAAATATATATATAGGGATTAACGGCCCTACAGTTCTCTGATACTGGCTAATGCACTTGTGTTTTTACAGCAAACTTAATTAAAACTATTACTGCGCAATCCGGGGACTAAAAATCGTTGACATACACTGTCTCCATTTATAAAAGGACAAAGGGTTACTGTGTTATGCTGGCATTTCCAAGCTGACATCCTTCAGAAAAGGTTCCTTATGCCCCTTTTAAACAAATAGAAAAAGACTACGAAAAAATATTATTTGTTACCTTTTCTTCTGCTTTTAAATTCCCAATATTTTCCTTCAGTCCTTTTCGTGCTTTCAGAACATGTTCCTATTAAAGTATAGTGTTAATCTTAGGCCCCTATAGAATGAATTCCTGTGTTTAGCATTGAAAAGGGTCCCTCTTCTGTTATTAAAGCCAACCTATTTCACTTTATTTATTTTCATTATTTAAAGTAGGACTCTGAAATTGTTTGCTTTAAACAAGAAATACCTTATTTTGCATGAATTTAAAAAAATTGCTCTTCAAAACAAGAGTCTCAAATTTTAGGTTATTTTTCAGAGGTTCAGACGTGAGAGGAAATGTCAGATTATAATCTTGTTTTTTATGAACTACAGTTTAGTATTTAGTTTGGGGAATTGTAGACAACACTTGCTTTTTAAGGGCAGAGATGTATGCATGCGTGTATGAATTAATTTGATATATACGCACAGTTGTCACACTTGCATCACATTGGGTTACAGGAAAAGATGATGGAATGAAAAGACCTTAGGTCTAAATTCTAATTTTAAAATGTAAAATCTTTATATGACACAAAATGTGTAAAACAAAAAACACATTATGTAAATTGGGGTTATGTTACCACACTTTTCTAATACATGTGACGATATATAAAAACTATATCAACAGTATATATATATATATATATATATATATATATACACACAATATACCATACTGAACAGTTTATTTATATATAACTTTGTGTGTGCATCTTTAAATAAAAAGTTAATGGTTATCCAAATCCAGAAAATAAACCTTTGCAATTGTGTTTCCAGATTAAAATAAACATCAATGTTGAGGTAAGGGCTCTGTGGGGGCCATACCATCACTTCCACTTGCTCTGCTTTAAATAATGACTTTGGCTGTATGTTTGGGGCCGTTGTCATGATGCAGAAACATTAAGCTCCTCTCTAGCAAGATAAGCAAATTAACCTTAGCAGATCTGTCATTTCATTCTTTCTCTTAAAGTTAACTCTCATAAAGACAACAAAAAATGTTACCATCTGCTAATTCAAATGTTGAGAAACAGATGGAGCCAGTCGCAACTTTTGGAAGACCAAATTAACGCAAACATTGCAAACTGTGAAGTGCCCTGGGCCAGATACACTATCCTTATCATTCTGTATAAGCTTTAAAGCACACTTTCTGCCTATTTTATCAAGTTCAGCTCTGTACTGTAGGATCACTGCTTGTACGGTTAATATCGTGGTCATTTCCAAACGAAGAAGGACCCCAAAAATTGTGGGAGCTTTTAGTCCATATTAGTCAACATTTTGCAAAAATTCTGGCACAGTACCTGCAGCTATTTCTTCTGAAGCTGAAGATTCCTAGGACTTTACTTACTGTAGGAATAAATTGAACTATTGAATTTTTGTTTATCCAGATTAGATATTTAACAAGATAACATATCTTGTTAAAGAGGATTAGTCTCAGAAACAAGGATGTTGGTTCTTCAGTCTGTGAAACCCAATTACTGATTTCATTATACAGGGGACTATTGCCCTTTGGTTTCACAGCTCTTCCCTGTTAAGGGAGAACCTTTTACACACAGACACACACACACACACACTGGCAGCCCAAGTTGTATTCAATTTAGTCATATGCAACTATATGCTAGGTGATGCAGTGCTAGGACGATTGTGTGGTATTAATGGCCATAAGGTTTGTTGAAGTTTCGTATTTCCTTTTGAATAATATTGTGAAGAATAATGCTATCACAATTTCGTTGCACTGAATAAAATTGAACTTTTTCATCTAAAGTTTTTTGCAGTAGCAAATGTTTTGAGTCCATCATATCTAATCTCCTTAATTTATTTTGTCCTTTTAACACATTTGTTTTCTGGGATTTTAATAATGTTCTAGTTTTTTGGACAGCAAATAGTGTGACTCGGGTATGTATAAGGGGTGTGTGTGGGTACAAGGGCTCGACCATGCAATAAAATATGTGGGGCTGGCATCTAAATGTTTCCAGGGCTGCTTTTCATTCCCAGTCCGGCCATGTACTGGTGCCGTTCATTTGTTCTTCGCAAGGCATGTTAAATGTATCAACATTCTGTATTAGAGGAAACTACCCTGGAATGGTGCTCTCTCTCGCGCAAACATTATTTCATAGACCTTTTTTTTCCCCAGATCACACTTGGACATAACTTCTAGAAACTAAATTAGCCTCACTGCACTGACCACTTTCACAGCTTCACCACTGTCAGATCTCACTCTAGGAATTGTTGATCAGGCTCAGTGCAACACTGTCCAATGTGCCTCCTTTGACATCTACATGAGTCCACTGTGATTGTAGAATTTTTTTAATTATCCCAGCCTATGTTTATAACAAGTATAGAGTTTGTCACCCTGGAATTAGGGGTCCAGTGAATGATGGCATAGCCGTCAAATTATGCAGATTTTCTTATGTTTTGTTTGATCAAGTGATCCATTGGGTTAGGCAGTGTGGAGGGCCCTAATAGCCAAGACTAACATTGGATCAGCATTTAGGTTGCTCCTTGTGCATCCAGACTGCTTCCACCTGTTAGGGTGCCACTGGGATTGAATTTTTTTTTGTTTGTAGATCCGATGGATTCTCGAGCATGTTTGGTTCCACAATGTGGCCCTTTAGTCCCTGAAAAAACAGAGGGTCTAGGGATTAAAATTGACTCGTCGAAGATATGGAGGGATCGTCCTTGCAATTAAAAAATTGGCTTTTTACTGCAATAACATGAGTGGTGCATGCGATAAACAATATGACTGCTTCCTTCCCTCTTACCATGCTCGGGCCTAAATTTATGCATTTGTGTGGTTCATGTCCCTGAAGTTTTCTTATAGTATTGCAGACGCTATGTCTCACCAGTTGGACTGTTTTCGCTTTTGACACCATCAGCGGATCCCAGGGGATGTGAATGTTATATTATGAGCTTTATGATGTTTGTGTTTACTAATAAGACATTTCGCAGTGCTTAGTAAAGAGCCCTGTGGCCCTGAGCCCTAGTCCAAGTGATTTTCCGTGTTTTTTTGGGGGGTCCCGTCATCTCATTGCTTCACCAGTAAACCATGCAGAGGTCACGGCAAAATAGTTCTTGGTGGAATTATTATTTCTGGGAAGGGATTAAACTTAAAATGTTGGATAGGACTTTTAAATGATACTGGAAATGTGTTTTACACAACTAAAAATAATTTATATATCCTCAATTGTTATTTAATTTTACATTTTATATGATGAACCAGGAAATAGCAAACTGTATGGAGAATATTACTTCTGCTTAGAATATACCTCACAGGAAGGTTACGTGCTTATCTTTTGACACAGAGGGAAATCAGTATAAACAGGCACTATAAATGGAGTTAATTTAGCCTAGACCAAAACCTCAAACCTTGCTCAACAACAATTCAAGTAATTATCGTACAACAACAGAAGTGTGGATTCACAGTTAAATGACAAGTTTTCCAGATAGGACAAAGGAAATCAGGCAGCATGCATAATTAAAATAATACACCAACCAAGTGGCAGCTATTGTAAAGGGCTGTTAGCTATCCATTACTGAGTAAAAATGAGTATCTATCTGTAGGATACAATTGACTGTATCTGTGTAGTGTTTTGTGTCTAATGCGGCTCAGTCGAATCTCGCATACCCCATACACAACATGTGTTGGAGACACCCTGGCGCTATTAGTTGCGTGGATATCTTAATGACAGGACAAAGGTCAATTATACAAGGACCCACAGCAGCCACCCCTTACAGTAACGGGGTAGTCAATGGATGAGGAAAAAAGCAGTTCCCAATGTGACATGCAATTTATATGTGTAGAGATAAGAAACTTTCAATTTAAAGCAGCTCAATTGTGAACTGAAACTACATTCACAATCACAAATAGTTAAATAGCTGCATATATATTGTGTAAACATTTCCCCATGATATCATAGCTTTAGGATAATTATTGGCACTTAACCTAAAATGCCTTTGTCTACATACATACACATATACCGTATTGGCTCGAATATAGGCCGCGCTTTTCCCCCCCACTTTAAGTCTTTAAAGTGGGGGTGCGGCCTATATTCGGGGTCTAGCGCCCGACGCCCGGGACATGCAGTCCCGGGGCGCCAGGTAGGCAGCGGGGTTAGGATACAGATCCCCCGCAGCGGTGCAGGGGACCTGCATCCTACTCCCCGATACGCTCAGACAGCCTCCCCTGCCAGCACTTCCCACGGGGGGGGGGCGGCACGGGAGGTTGTCTAAGTGCACGATGCGTTGTCTAAGGACGGTCCGCATGATGCGTTTTACCTCTTGCCCCCCCCCCCCGACTTACCGACTCACAGTGCCGGCACCGGAAGTTGTATACGCGTATTGCATAGATGTCCCCCGCCGGCCCCGCAAGACACCCGGGAGTCTGCTCCGGTAAGTCGGGGGGGGGGCAGAGGAGGACAGTGGGAGCATATCTCGGGGGGTGGGGAGGACAGTGGCAGCATATCTCGGGGGGGAGGAGGACAGTGGCAGCATATCTCGGGGGGGAGGACAGAGTGGTAGCATGTTTTTTTGGTGCTTTTTTTTTTGTTTAAATCCTTTATTGGCGACAGGCAAAACACAGTAGGGCAGCATACACAACGCAATAACAGCGTAACAAGGTTGCAATGACAATAACACACAGTGTTAAGACACGCAGTACAAAGCCCTTCAGAAGAGACGCAGAGGATGATGAGCAAAGGAGGACGACCGAGAGCGAGGCACCCGGTAACACAAGTCAAACAACCCCTGCGAAGTGCAACAGTGAAGACGCCGAAACAATTTTGTGTCTTTCAAAACATGCCACAAGGGGGTAGGAGGAGGGGAGGAAAGGGCGAAGAGCAGAAAAGGAGAAAGGGGTCAAAGAGGGACTAGCGAAGAAGGAAAGAAAGAAAAGAAGAGAGAGAAGAAAAAAAAAAAAAAAAAAAAAAAAAAAAAGAGGGGACCGGGTCGCCGCTGTCGGGGAGCCACAAGCAGTGATCATAAACGAAGTAAAGGGGCGGATGGCCTGGTATCCGAGAAGGCGGAAAGCCACGGGTCCCAGATGCTGTCGAATTTATGGAGTTCATCTCTAAGTTTGGCCGTCATGAGCTCCATGGTGATAAGGTGCCAGATGTATGCCGTGACCTCGCCCTGAACCGGTGGCGGGCCCTTCCATCGTCGTGCCAGAGCGCGCTTAACCGCTGCACATATTCGGTGAATAAGACGCTGGGCGGCGGGAGGAAGCTGAGGGACAGGGGCGTCCATGGCGAGCAGTGCAATCTCAGGCGAGGGGACAATCGTAGCGGCCAGAGCCGTGGACAGCATGGCAAAATAGGTCGACCAGAGTGGGCGCACCAGGGCGCACGACCACCAGGCGTGAAGATAGGAGCCTCTCTCTCCGCAGCCTCGGAAGCAATCGGCCCCGCGAATCCGGAGCATCTGCGACAATTTCGCCGGCGACATGTACCAGTG
The DNA here is from genome assembly GCA_023333645.1 of Sceloporus occidentalis. Lineage (NCBI taxonomy): Eukaryota > Metazoa > Chordata > Lepidosauria > Squamata > Phrynosomatidae > Sceloporus > Sceloporus occidentalis. The sequence continues at coordinate 2,333,813 of JALMGF010000133.1, forward strand.
TGCGAGTACTTTATAAGCTCGTTCTTTGGTGTCCGTGTTGATCGTGAGCTTGTGGATATTAGCAATTGCCGCGTCCCAGGAATCCTCCGGGAGCTCCCTCTGAAGTTCAGCATGCCACAGCGCTCGGTACAGAGGAGGGTGGGGGAAGGTGGTGTCAATAAAGTGTGCATAGTGCGTTGAAATAGAGCCCTTGATCCTCCTGCCAGCAAGAAAACGTCTCTCGAAGACGGTGAGCGCAGAGATAGGGCGTCCCCCGAGGAGCGAACAGACAAAGTGGCGGACTTGCAGATAGCGAAACAGTTCGGCAGGTGGGATGCGCTTGGAATCTCGGAGCTCCTGGAAAGTTAGCATCTTGGTAGTCCTCACCACCGAGCCAAGCCTACTGAGGCCCGCTGACCGCCACCAATGAAATCGGGAGACGTCATTGCCATCAGGAAACAGGGGATGGAGAAGCAATGGGGTGAGCTGCGAGACGGAGCCCCGAAGGCGGAGCTTAAAGCGCCAGGTACGCCACGTAGCCAGAGCTGCTGTGATAGTGGGCAAAACTGGTAAGCGTAGAGGCATGGGAGGATCCAACCAGAGAAGGAGCGGCAGCCGGTGGCGCAATACATAGCTATGCTCGATATCGACCCAGGGCAGAGTGTGCGCAGGGAGGGACCAAGCCTCCAATTGAGAGATTCTCGCCGCCACATAATACAGGTAGAGGTGAGGCACAGCAAGGCCCCCCGCCAGTTTGGATTTGTACAACGTGGCCCTGTTGATCCTGGCTCTTGTGTTGCCCCAAATAAATCGAAAGATACATGACTGGAAATGCACAATATCACTCTTGATGACCGGAGTAGGAAGCGCACGGAAGAGGTATAGAATGCGAGGAAGAATGTTCATTTTAACTGCATATATACGACCCAGCCATGAGATGCGGTAGCGGGACCATTGCGACAATTCCCCGCGCAGAGCAGAAAGAAGCGGAGGAAAGTTCGTCTGGTACAACGAGGCAAAGTCTCTAGAAAGGCGGATGCCTAAATACTTCAAATGCTTGGGTTGCCAGGTAAACTTGAAGTTAAATGCCAACAAAGTCTTTAAAGGATCACCCAGGTTGAGGTCCAAAGCCTCGCATTTGGCGGCGTTAACTTTGTACCCTGAGAGACGAGAGAACGTGCGGAGGGTATCGTAGAGATTCGGGAGCGAAACGAGGGGGTTGGTGATGGTGAGGAGAATGTCGTCTGCAAAGAGGCTCAGCTTGTATTGAGTGTCGAGAACCGCGATGCCCGTGATGTCGGGATGTTGCCTGATAGCTGCGGCCAGGGGCTCGATACACAAGGCAAACAGGAGCGGCGAGAGAGGACACCCCTGCCTCGTTCCATTGCGTATGGTGATGGTCGACGACTCACAACCCATCAAGGCTACAGTAGCAGACGGGTGACAGTAGAGAGCCCGGGTTCCCTGGATGAACCCCTCCCCCAGGCCAAATCTCCGCAAGACTGCCCACATGTAGGTCCAGTCAACCCTGTCGAAGGCCTTTTCCGCGTCCAATGCCAACAACATGGAATCCTGACGGGAGAGCCGAGCTGTTTCAATGAGGTCAACTGTGCGTCGAATATTGTCCGGAGCCTCCCTGCCCGGGATGAAACCCACTTGATCTGGGTGAATCAGCACCGGAATGATCGACCCCAGTCTGGTCGCCAGCAGCTTGGCATAGAGCTTGATGTCGGCATTGATGAGGGAGATGGGGCGATAACTGCCACAGTTGGCAGGGTCTTTGCCCTCCTTGTGGATGACGATGATCTTGGCCCGCAACATCTCACCAGACGGGGGGGTCCCCGACAGAAAACCATCGAAGAGCCGGAGCAGACGAGGCACAAGAAGCGACTGGAACTTTTTATAGTAGGACCCCGGGAGGCCATCCGGGCCCGGAGCTTTAGAGGGCTTTATTGAAGACAGGGCGGCACGGACCTCCTCCTCGGTGAAAGGGCTACACAGCGAGGTGACATGCTGCCGGGGCAGAGATGGCAAAGGAAGAGAGTCTAGAAAGCGAAGCAGGTGATCAGGAGAGCGAGCATTCTCCGGGGCTTTGGTGCCGTCGTAGAGGTCTTGATAGAATAAAGCGAATTGGTTGGCTATGTCCGTCGGGTGAACCCAGGAATGCTGATTGGCGTCAACAATCCTGGAAATGTTCTGCGCTTTCCTTTGCGCCCTGAGACGCCTGGCTAGCATCGCGTCTGGTTTGTTGGCCTTTTCAAAAAATGTGTGTTTGGTGGTGTTGAGAGAGTGCAGGACCCGTTTGCTGAGGAGCAGGTTAATTTCACCCTTCAGTTGTATCATATCGTGGAGGACCTTGGCATCCAGCGTACTCTTGTGGAGGGTTTCCAACACGGAGAGACGAGAGGTGAGAGAGTCCAAGGCTTCCTGATAGAGTTTCTTACGCCGGGCTGCGATGCGCAGAAAGGAGCCCCTAATGAATGCTTTATGAGTTTGCCATATGAGCAGCGGGTCCGCCTCAGGTGTCTCATTAAAATGGAAGAACTCCTCCAGGTCCCTATCAACCTCGCCCACCACCTGGGGATCAGTAAGAAGGAATTCATCGAGGCGCCACTGCCCCCGACCTGCAGGAGCGTCCGTGAGGCGGAGGGTACACTCCACCGCTCCATGGTCGGACCAGGTAATGGGATGTAACGTCGCCGACCCCGCCGAGTTGGCCAAGGATTGGCCCAGAAAAACGTAATCGATCCTGGAATAGGACTGGTGGGGATGGGAGTAGAAGGTGTAGTCCAGGGCTTTCGGATGGAGAAGCCGCCAGATGTCCACTAAGGCAGCGGTCTTCGCGAAGTCTTTAAGGTGCTTAGAGTTAGGTGAAGGGCGCAGCAAGGGCGAGGGGCCCCTCCTGTCCAAAAGTGAGTCCCATAAGGTGTTGAAGTCCCCCCCTACTATGAGGCGGTGTTTCCGAAGCGGCAGAAGGAGGTCAGAAAGGTGCGTGTAGAAAGAGGCAGCAGACGTGGAAGGAGCGTAGACATTAAGTATGGCCGTAGGGTGGGAGTGCAGCAGGCCAGTCACCAGTAAATATCTGCCCCATTTATCAGCTGTGACCGAGTGGAGGTGGAAACTCAGGGAGGAGCGGAAGAAGATACTGACCCCATTTTTCTTCAGGGTAGGATGGGCGGCGTGGTGATGCGTGCGATAGTGCTTGCTCCAGTAAGACGGAAGATACGAAGACCGAAGATGCGTTTCCTGGAGTAGGATAATGTCCCCTCTATATCTCTGGTAGTATGACATGGCGAGGCGCCGCTTCTGCGGGGAGTTCAGGCCCTTAACGTTGTGGGAAATCACTGTGAGGTCACCCGCCATTCAGACGTGGAGAGTGTTGCCGACCAAGGAGAGCGCGAGGCAGCCGGCACTGGCGCACCCGGAACAAACAAACAATAAAATAAAAAAAAAATAAAAAATAAAAAAAAAAAAGGGGGAAGGGAGAGAGAGAGAGAGAGAGAGGAAGCAGAAGAAGGGAACAAAAAAACCAACGCACACATATGCAGGTAATCGTATATGTAGAAATGGTACAATATATAGGAACAGGAAGGCATGAGAGCAGGCCACTAAGATGCAGCCGGATATATGGCAAACTGACCGGCGAGTCACCACACTGACTCGGCGACTGAGTCAAAGACCCAGATGTCAGGCCATCAAGAGACCAACGAAGGTCTCCAAGGGGTCTAGGCATGACAAACCACCAAAATGGAATCTCCTACCCTATAGCAATAAACAAAAAATAAACAAACAATCCCTCTACGAAACAATATAAACAAAATAACAGCGGCATCGTGCCAGCAAAGTGATGCAATTAAGGCAGCCATAAGAGGCCGCTATACGAATAAGTGGGCGAGAGGTGCGGTGTAGAGCCGTCACAATGGCGGCAGAGAAGGCTCAGCAACCCGCAACATAGAGGCCTGTAGCGGCCGTGTGTATATGAAAAAAAAACATGAAACCGTGTGTGAGGAACATAAAACAAAACGCAAAACGGCGGACTTAGCGGTCCCAGAGTCCAGGTATGCCTCCCCGGCACAAAGACCCCAGCGTAGAACGGCGATGATCTAACGGCGACGGTCAGGCCGCCGGCAGGAAACCCCGGGAAGGCCCGCGGAGAAAGCCGGCAGACGTGGACGCCAGCAACCGAGGATCGCCGACGCAGGCCGCAGATCCGGGAGGACCGCAGACGGGAACACACGAGATCGGCGGGGGAGGCACCTGTAGAAGCCTGTCAAGTCCAGCGGAGCAAGTCAGGCCGGCGGACAAATCCGGGAGACGCGGCCCTGGAGACAGTCACACGTCATCCGAAGACGGGGTGGCAGAACAACACGGTGGCCGCGGAGAGAGCCAACGAAGATGCCACGGATGCTCCACGTCAGACATCAGCAAGGTCGTCGACAGGGGCCCGGACGTTGCGCCTCTGCGGGGCCGGGGGGACGACAAGCCACTCACCCTCACGATGGGGGCCAGGATCCTGGCGGCTTCTCTTGCGGCCGGTAGAGAGGGCGGGAAGTCCCAGGTCCTGGAGCAAGAGGTCAGCGTCCGCCATCAATTTAATGGAGCGCGACACGTCCCCACGGGCCACCTGGAGGGCAAAAGGAAACCGCCAACGGTAGGGCACGCCATGAGAGCGGAGGTGATCCGTGAGAGGCCGGAGGGCCTTGCGCCGTAATAAAGTCCTCGGAGACAAGTCCGCATAGACCTGGACCTCCAAGTTGTCTATCCTCAGGGTAGTAGATCGCGCCGCCTTCATCAGGGACTCCCGGTGGGCGAAGTCCCTGAGCTTGACCACGATGTCACGCGGCCGATCCCCAGGCTTGGGCTTCGGCCGAAGAGCCCGGTGGGCCCGATCGACGGTGATCTCCTCTGCGGGGGTGTGAGGCAGCAGTTGGGTGAAAACTTGATGCAAGACCGCAGGTATATCTTGTGAAGACTCCGGGACCCCACGTAAGCGGAAATTTGCCCTCCTCGAGCGGTTCTCGAGGTCCTCCTGCGCGTCGTGCAAGGTAAGTACCTCTTGTTGAAGAGCGGCCACCTCAGATTCCAGCCGGTGATGGTCATGCTGAATGGTGGATTGCGTGCGCTCGAGTGCATCGGTTCGGGAGCCAATTTCAGCCACATCCCTCGTCAATTCACGGAGCTCGTTATGGATGTGGTCCATGAGGTCCTGCTTGACGGAAAGAACGAGGTCCTTCAACTCATCCACATCGCGCCTCGTACATGGCGTGACCGGGTCCGCGGCAGAGGGGCCCGCAGGCTCCATGGCGGACAGCGCGGGAAACACAGAGTCGGGAGCTTTTCTCTGAAAAATGGCAGGCACCGACTTCTTCTTTGCGGGTTTGCGGGTGCTGCCAGGCATGCCTGGGCTGTCAGCAGTCAGGTAGCGCGGCGATGTAGAGGGATTGAGCCGAAAAACGTGCGTAGTTTAGGGCATTGTGGAGGAGCAAGTTCACTGCACGTCCATCTTGAAGCTCGGTCAGCCCCGCCCCCCTTTTTGGTGCTTTTTTAAAGAAAAAAACTTTTTCTTTAAAAAAGCACCAAACTTTTACGGTGCGGCCTATATACGGGGGCGGCCTATATCCGAGCCAATACGGTATATATATCTATATAAATACACAGTGCAAAGTGTTCATAAAAAGTAAGGGGAAAGTACTAGGGGAAATGGTTGTAACCAAGTTTTACAACCTCACTGAAAATATGGCTCCAGAAATAGATGAATGATGGTAATTCTTATCTACATGCATGATAAAAGTTATGTCTCACCCTGATCCCCTAGGCATTAAGCAATAGAGGTTGAAGATGCTGACCCCCCAGGCAATGCAGACTGAGTGGTTTGCCAATAGCAGTGGAGGATGGGCAAGGTTGGGAGGAAGCCAACACAAATTCCTCTAAAATGTATAAAACTAAAATCTTAAATATTTGTATCACAATGTGCACCTCTTGCAGTGCTATGTTGGCAATTCTATTTGCTGCTGCTGTTCCATGGTTTTTAACACACTTACTAGTAAATAGCTAAGCTAGTTGAACTGACTTCAGCCAAGTCTTTACTGTTTATTTTAATAAACCATATCATTAACTTAATAATGCTTTATTGTAATGTACATACATACCTTAAAATAATGCTTATTATTATCAGTTATTGATAATTATTATGTTCATGAAATTTTAACTGTGTGTTTTACTATATGCAAAATATTAAGATCAACTGTTTTTTCCAAAATAGTTTAAGACTCAGTGGGGTTTCACTTCTGATGTCTATTTTGGTATTTTGTTTTTCACATAATGCATTTTTAGAACCTAATTCAAGGCCTGTTTCAGCTTCTTTAATTAAAACCATGGTTGTTTCTCATCCTTTAACAGCATTCAAAGGCATTGGTTAATGAGAATAATTGTTTTCAATACATTCCACTTCTAGAGCTTTGAAGTTCCTCAAGTCTCCTACTCATCACTTTACCAGAAGGATATCATTTCCATCGTTTTAAAAGTCTCTAGATCAATCCAAGATAAAATGAAAAAAAATATTAATAACTGGTAGTAAGCATTGGCAAGTTTTTTTTTTTTATTATATATAGAGTAAGTTGAAATAACATTTCTAATCTTGGGAAGGAACCTTCTTCATATCCACCTCAAAAAGTCTATTCCTGTTTTCATTGATTAGTTCTCTAAAAACTAACTGATGATGATAGTTAATGAAGAGAGATACACAGAATGCTTGTGTCAGGTCCCAGGTCCAGTTTCCTGAACCCGGCGAGCAAACTTACCTGGCATTACAATTCTGCTACAAGTAGGCCGCATCTATACGTTGTTGCTATGTGCATCCCTGCAGAAAGATTCTTTAGGGGACGTGCGCCACCTATTATTACTAGGATGCATATAGAGAGACTGTAGGGAAAGGTACCTCACTTAAAGCTATGCTGTTATTACTTGACATTTCAGGTGCTAAGGGGAAATTAAACCACCAACCACTTCCAGTCTTTATTGTTGCTCAAGGTTGATGTACCTCCTTTTACCTGTATTATCCTGCTTGTCTCCTAGCTAAATAAGATTTGTGTTTTTTCTTTGTATTACAACTTGCTATTTCTTACCTTGGTTTTTTTTTTCAATTAATTTATCAGTAAATAGTTGAGCTTGTTTGAGAGACTGTAGTCAAGCTCATCTGAAGCTTATCTGAGTGAAAACTTAAAATCAAAATCAATATTTAAATTCAACTAATGGGATACATCCCAAATTATTAAAAGAGCTGCGACATGTCCTGGCAAAACAGCTAGAAGATCTATTTAACCAGTCACTAATGACAGGAGTAGTTCCAGAAGACTGGATGTTGGCAACTGTAGTACCATTCCACAAACAAGGTAGTAGGGAAGGAAGGAAAGGTAGCAGGCAAATTAATAGGAACAATGCTAAAGGCTAGGATTGTTAAATATAAAGAAGTAGGGGGGCGTGGTTTAACCTCCGAGAAAGATGGCTGCTTAGGCTCTGAGCTCCGCTGTCCCTCTCCGCCTAAATAGGCTTTCAGTGCTCTTTTTTACGTTGCTTATTGCCATGGGGAAGCACAATCGACTCCCCGGGACCCCCCGGTCACAACCTCCGAGAGACAAGGCGGCACTTACTTCGGTTAGGAAGTTTTTTCAAGGCTCTGCTGATCCCGACTCCGGAGACTCTCATGCCAAGATGGCGCCTTCTCCCGCCAGCTCCCACTAGGACTGTGTGGACGACAATGTTTCGGAGGCCTCTCATCCGGATGACCCAGCATTGCGGCAAGTCCTGAAGCTTTTGCCTACAAAAGACGAGATGATACCGATCATTGAACGAGCTACTCAGGACATACGCGACACGCTATCCAAAATCTGTTCGGATGTTCGTCAACTGGGTGACCGTGTGGCAGCCACAGAGGAAGACACTACTCGCATTATGGGCACGGTTGATTTACTGTCGAAGCAGACATCATCCCATGCCGACCTCATCAAGATGCTCTCCCGGTGCTTGGAGGACCTCGATAATAGAGGCCGCAGGAACAACCTCCGGATCTGGGGGATACTGGAATCGGTCCCCCCGGAGGAAATTGCTTCTACTCTCCAAACGCTGTTTAACGAGATTCTACAGAGGCCATCCGACGCTGTGGTTGAATTGGACAGAGCTCATCGTGCCATCAGACCTCGAGGAGACCCTGGCGGTCCTCCGCGTGATATCATCTGCCAGCTACATGATTATCCGCTCAAGGAACAGATCATCCACAAATGCCGCTTTGCCCCATCCATCAAGTGGCAGGACTCGCCTGTGTCCGTTTTCCCGGACCTATCTCCGATTACACTTCACACTGAAACCGGTAGCTGCAGCATTTCGGGAAGCCTCTATCCCATACCAATGGGGTTTCCCCTAGTGCAAAGGGACTCAGGCACCTACATAATTCGCCAGGCTGCTGATGTTCCACATTTCCTGGAGTCATTGGGATTGCCTAAGATCTCCGTCCCCGACTGGGAAGATTCCTTCGAGCCTCCTCCACCTCTCCGGGACCCATCTGCTGATTGGTCTCCTCGACCCCGGCACCATAAACGCCAGAAAACACCTCAACAGTAAATACTTTTTCTACCTACCTCCTTTTTTCTTCGTCGGTTTATGTTCTTCGCTCTCGTCTTTTTGTGGACCTTTTTATTTTTTCGGTAGACTTTGCGACACCCGCTTCCTCACGTTTTTACCGCTGCGACCGTCCAGAATACCCTCCGCTCGCCTGGATGGGGCGAGTCTCCTGATCTACGTATAAGCACACATCGTTATGGCAACCTATGTTCACTTTGATACACTCACCTGTCTATGGCTCCTGCCCGTCCGTTCTGCGGTCCCCGCTCTGGGGTATGGTTGCACTGGATCCTTTGATTTTTTCCTCTCTGCATGGTGTGCCTGCACTTTCCGATGTGGATCCGGCAGGCCCTCTTCACCGAATTGCTCTGCGGGTTTTCCCTTAGATGCACCTTGCCGAGAAACCTTCGCACTGGGACTTGCTCCATTGGACAGTGAGATGTGCTCTTCGTATCCTTTTACCGGACTGTCGTCCTTGGTTTCTACGGTCGCTGCCGTTTAATAGTTCCGAACCACTCATGTTTGCATCAATGCACTGTTTGCTTGTTTGAATGGTACCTGTGCGGGTATTCGCGCTCCTTCCCCTCTCTCTGCTCAGGGCCACTCGCTGGGCTTTCACACACCACACATACTTCCGCCTCCAGGAATCCCACACACCCGGGATTCAGGCACCCTCACACTTGTATTCTGCGGTGGCCCCCCCCACGCCCCCTTTCCCTAGTGTACCTGTCCACCGTCCCAGCACGGGGATCGCCTTCATTACACACACACACACTGCCTCGTTCAGGTGACCTCGTACGGTGGGATATCCCCGGTTCTACATTTTTGACCAACAGTGCCTAATTGTTAGTGTTTCCCTAGACACTGATTGCCACTTCACAATTCCTATTTAAGTTATCATATGGCAGGGAGGCGGCGGGCTCGTGCCTGGGCCTCTCTGTTCCTGCTCACTTATATGCCTGCTGTATTCTGTGCTCTCATACCTGTTCACCCCCACCAGAGCCTACCCACCTGTCCTTCGAGGATGGGCTGTGGTTTTTTGACCGCTTGGCTGGTCCATTGGCTCAATATTGTATGCTCCGGCATCGGGCTGCTGTTTTGCCCTGTTTTGTTCTTTTATGTATTCCGGTATTTTCCTTTGTTATCTTTTTTGGCGAGGTTACTGTCCGGTGGAGTTTGTACTGCCTATTGCTGCGTTATCTGTCACATATTGCGCTGTGATGCCCATGGCCATTGATTCACTTCGTATCACTTCCCTTAATGTTAGGGGTCTTAATAAACCACAGCAACGCTCCAAACTGCTATATCTGTTACGGTCATTGAAAACTCATGTTGCCTTCATTCAAGAAACCCATTTTTTGAGCTCCAAACAGCCTAAATTGTCCAGTCACCTTTACGATACTGCCTACTTTGCAAGCTCTCCCTCGTCTAAGACTAAGGGTGTGGCGATCTTGTTTCATAAGACGGTCCCTTTTCAGTGCACCGACGTTTACAGGGATACGGAGGGCAGGTATTTGTTTCTGAAGGGATTCCTAGGATTGCTACTGTATATGCTCCTAACAAGGGACCAGGCCCCCTTTCTGGCGAAAGTTCTCTCTCAATTGGCCCCTTACAGGGAGGGCATTACTGTCTTCGGTGGGGATCTGAATATGGTCATGGATCCAAAACTGGATTGTTCCGCAGGGACGTCTCACATACCTTACGCTAAAATTAAAAGGGTAAAGCGCATGCTACTTTTTAACCAGCTGGCAGACTCCTGGAGATCTCAAAACCCTAATACACGTGACTACACGTTTTATTCCCCGCCTCATAACAGGTATTCGCGGATTGACGCCCTTTATTTATCACATCATCACCTCTCATATTTACATTCCTCTTCTATTGGCACCTGCACTCTAGGGGATCATTCTCCTGTACACATGGTGCTGTGCCTACCGCCCTCTCCCCCCAAACATTTTAATTGGCGCCTTAACGAAAATTTACTTAGTAATCCACAATATGTCACAGATTTTACTGACCACTTGACTCGTTTTTTCCGAGAAAACACTAAGGGGGATACTCCTGTCCATACTCTTTGGGAGGCCCATAAGGCCGTCATAAGGGGTCGCTTTATCCAGTTGGGTGCCAGGCTGAAATGTGCTAGCCAGGCGTCAATGGTTGCTTTGTCACGTCAGATTGCTGAACTCGAATTACACCATAAATCCACTATGGCTCCCGAACTGTTGGACTAGCTTAAAGTCTTGCGATCTCTGCTATCCAATTTGCTTGACTCCCGGGTTTGAAGGAACTTCCTTCTCACCCGCAGTAAGTTTTTTGAGCTAGGGGATAAGCCGGGTAAGCTTCTGGCTCGTGCATTGCGTGCCAAACGCTCGGCCCTTCACATACACAAAATTCGGGATTCTTCTGGAACCCTGCATTACGAGTCTACGAAAATTGCTAACTGCTTTCGTGACTTTTATAGCAAACTATACAACCTTCCCTCGCAATCGGGGTCTGGGGATTCTCAAGAGGCGCTCATTGACTCTTACCTGGCTAAACACCTCCGTCGTCGGCTCTCCCAGACTGATAGGCTTGCTTTGGACGCCCCCATCACCCTCGCTGAGATATCGGCGGCACTTAAGTCGCTCCCTAGGGGTAAATGCCCTGGCCCGGGTGGCTTTACGCCTCTGTATTACTGGAAATTTCTTCCGGTTCTGGGCCCTCGTGTGGTCTCTCTCTTTTCCGCGCGAGCGAGTGGCAGCCCACTGGATCCTCACACTAATGCAGCCCATGTGACGGTCCTTCCTAAACCCGGTAAGGACGTCGAATTGTGTGGCAGTTACAGACCCATCTCCCTCATAAACACTGACCTGAAGATTCTGGCGAAGATCCTGGCAACTAGGTTACAGCCCTTTGTCCCGTCCCTCATACACGGGGATCAGGTCGGATTCGTTCCTGGGAGGGAAGCTAGGGACAACGTGATTAAAATTGTCAACATTCTTGCTTTGGCCCATCATCGCCGAAATTAGATACCTTTTACTCCCTCACCAACTACAAAATTAATATACAAAAATCTGAGGTTCTGGGTCTTTATGTGGATCCTTCTCACCGCACTCAGCTCTCTCGTGACCATCCTTTTCGCTGGGTTGATGGCTCTCTTACTTACCTTGGTATCCAAATCACGGCCGACCCCTCTGACCTCTTCTCCCGGAACTACCTTCCCGTACTTTCTAGTATTTCTGCCGACTTGCGTCGGTGGTCGTATACTCACGTATCGTGGTTTGGGAGGATGGGAGTTATAAAAATGAATGTTCTACCGCGACTCCTTTACCTCATTCAAGCCTTCCCTATTTCTGTACCTCGTAGTTTCTTTAAGAGTTGCCGCAGGATCTTCGCCAGATATATTTGGTCTACGGGAGCTCCTAGACTGGCCTTCCATCAACTGACCAGACCCAAGTTGGCTGGGGGCATAGGTCTACCCGACGTGGAGGGTTATTGGACGGCCTCCCACTTAAGGCAGGTGGTAGAATGGTCACACGGTAGAGGTGGTCCATGGCTTCCGATGGAGGCTACTTTATTTTCCCACCATATTTCGGTCATTCCATGGTTGCCTTCTAAGTTTGCGGTTCCACTATTTCGGTCACACCCCACGGTCGCCCCGACGCTTGGAGTCCTTAAACGCTTACAGGCCACTCATCGATTAGTAGGCCCCCCTGGCCCTATGACCCCGATCTCTCATAACACTGAGTTCCCCTTGCCTGGTGGAGAGGTGGTACTTCGCCCCTTCATATCGCAGGGGGAAACTGTTCTCCGGGTCTCTAAATTCTTGGGTGGTGGCTCCTCCCTATAGATCGTGTGCTGCCGGGCACTGAACCCACCTTTGGCCAAAGATTCCTCTATCATCAGATTAGGCATTTTATTTTGTCCCTTTCCCCGCTTCCCTTGTTGGATAGGCCCCTTACTCCTTTTGAGTCGCTTTGCGCCAATCCGACCTTACCTTCTCATCTGCTCTCCATCATATACAAACTTTATATAGACAGCCGCGCCTCTACGAGACCCTACTTTCTGGCTATGTGGGAGGGGGAATTGGGCATCACTGTGGATCCAGAGGCCTGGGATTGCGCTATTGCCCTTACGCATAGTTGTTCCATCTCCAGCAGGCTCCAGGAGTTTGCCTATAAACTTCTTACGCGCTGGTATAGGGTTCCCGTCACAATCCATCACTTTGCAGCTCATGTATCTCCCCTGTGTTGGAGATGCGGATTGGAAAAGGGTACCTTTCGGCATATTTGGTGGGACTGTCCGTTGATTAAACCGTACTGGTCCATCATTCTTCGTATAATACGCCATGTAGATGGTCCCGACATTTCCTTCGATCCGGCCAGTGTCCTACTCCATATTCATGATGCCCCTATTGGCTCCTATAAACGCTCTCTTACCATGCAACTGCTTAATGCTGCCAAAGTGGTTATACCCCGGTTCTGGAGGAAAGCTGAAACCCTGCCCATCTCTGCCTGGCTGGCTCGGGTTAGTTTCATTCACCAGATGGAGGAACTAGTCATGTCCTCCAAGGGTTTAGATTATAAACATGATCTGAAATGGCTCCCCTGGCAGTCTTTTATAACCTCCTCTACCTTCCCTGCCCTTTTGTCTGGCAACTCCGGGACGATTTAGCCTGCTTGCCGATGCCCATGGGCGTTGTAGTACCCCTTTCCCGATGCTTCTCCAATGTACGTAATCTACCCACCGGTTTATGCTATTATTCCACCGGACTGATTTTGAAATCCTTGCCTTTGGTTTTCTTTTCTTTGTTTTGTTCCTATTTGTTATACAGGTTTCCTATGCCTGTCCTTCATCTCGGTTTTATTACATGGCGATGTTGCTTGCTATGATGTTTGCTCTAATGTATGTTTTCTTCATGTGCCTATGCCGGTGCCATCTATCTAATGCTGGCCATATGCCTGTGACACTTTTGTACGCTATGTAATGTATATCTTGCCGGAATGTGTATGTTGTTCCACAACTATGTTCCGATGTATGGTTTGTATTCATTACGCAGTTTGTGCTTTTTACATTGTGTCATGTATGTGCAAGTGTAACACACTATATGCCTTTTCTTGGTGTTTAACCCCTTAACGACAATTGCCGGTCCTGGCACGACACGGAAAAGCATGTGCTTTACGACAATTGACGTGCCAGGACCGGCACGTCTTTAAACGGGTGCAGAAAGCGATCTGTTTTCGCTTTCTGCACCCAAAAAACGTTGCTGAATGCCTCGACCTCGAGGCATTCAGCAAAGCTGCGATCGGAACGAAGGGGCCATCTCTGGCCCCTCCACGGGGCGTCAACATCCGCCATACTTTGTATGGCGGCGGACGCCCGTTTTAAAAGCGTTTAGGAGGCGATCGACGATCGCCTCCTAAACTTAAATGGTGTCGCTGGAATGCCTCGATCAGGAGGCATCCAGCGACACCAAACACTTACCTTTCGATGGGCTGTGACCGCTCCGGAGAGCGGTCACAGCCGCAGCTGCCGATGATCTTCGCCATCAAGCAAGATGGCCGCTGCCCTGTAACAGGAACCAACAAATTTTAAAAGTTCGCTAGATGGTCCAGACCATCTAGAGAACTTTGGCTCCACTTGCAGGTTGAATACAGGTACTGCATTCACCATGCAAGTCAATGGAACCCAGCTTTCTAATCACAGTGTGATTAGTAAAAATAAATTAAAAAATAAAATAAAATTAATAATAATTAGAAAAAAATAGTAAAAAACTAGTAAAATGTAAAAATCATTTCCCACTGATGTCACTATCAAGGGAACCTCCAAGTTGAAAAAAAATGTTAAAAAAAAAATATATATATATATAAAATATATTTTTGTGAGCAAGTCCTAAAATTAGCATATTAGCTTAAAACAATTCTCGCATGGAAAGAGTTAAAATACTGGCATATTAAATGCCCGTGGGGTGTCTACTTTTAAAAAAGGTATGATTTGATGGGGTAAATTGAATTGGCCAGGTTCAACAACGTCCCAATTAACACCGGGGGAAGGATGGCCACACACCTAATTTCCAATTAGAAAAATGCACACGTACCAAATGTGGCCTTTTAGTTCCCACAAAAATGACACACCCATGCATGTGGGATATCACTGCACTCAGGAGATGTTGCTGAACACATTGTGGGGTGTCGTGTGACAGCGGCATATACCAGGAGCTGTAAATTCATACATAAAGTAGGTGTGTGTGGGAAAAATACACACACAAAAATACTACTGCAAACTTTGAAAACATGCTGGTGGTAAAATGTGTGCATGCAAAGAGTTAAAATACCAGCATTTAAAATACCCTGTGGTGTCTAGTTTTGAAAAATATATGGTTTTGTTGGGCACACTGAAATGGCCCGGCTCAAAGATGTACCAAATAGGGCATGGGCAGTGGATCCCCAAATGCCAAAGTTCAACATTGAAAAATGCGCATGCCCCAAATGTGGCCCTTTTGCCCCCAAACGGCCAGGCAAAATCATTCATGTGAGGTATCGCTGTACTCAGGAGATGTTGCTGAACACATATTGGGGTGTTTTGTGATAGTGACATATACGAGAACTTTTTAATTCATACCTGAAGTAAAATGTGTGTGGAAAACCAAATGCAAAAAAATGACTACCACAAAGTTTGACAAAGACTGGTGGTAGATATGGTGCATGGAAAGAGTTAAAATACTAGCATTTGAAATACCCTGGGGTGTCTAGTTTTCAAAAATATATGGGTTTATTGGGCACACTGAAATGGCCCGACTCAAAGATGTACCAAATAGGGCATAGGCAGTGGATCCCCAAATGCCAAAGTTCAACATTGAAAAATGCGCATGCCCCAAATGTGGCTCTTTTGCCCCCAAACAGCCAGGCAAAATCATTCATGTGAGGTATCGCTGTACTCAGGAGATGTTGCTGAACACATATTGGGGTGTTTTGTGATAGTGACATAAACGAGAACCTTTTAATTCATACCTGAAGTAAAATGTGTGTGACAAAACAAATGCAAAAAAATGACTACCACAAAGTTTGACAAAAACTGGTGGTAGATATGGTGCATGGAAATAGTTAAAATACTAGCATTTGGAATACCCTGGGCTGTCTAGTTTTCAAAAATATATGATTTGATGGGGTAAATTTCATTGGCCGGGTTCAAAGATACCCGAAATGGCACATGGGAGGAAGAATTACCAGATTTGGAAAAAATGGCTTTGAAATAGCAAAACGCTACCTGTACTTATTGCCCCATAATGTGTAGAAAAAAGCAAAAAAACATAAAAACATTGGGTATTTCTAAACTCAGGACAAATAGTAGAATCTATTTAGCAGGTTTTTTCATTACCTTTTATAGATGAGTAAAAGATTTTTCAACTAAAAGTTAGAAACAGTCATTTTTTTCTAAATTTTTCACCATATTTTATACTTTTTTTAGTAGTAAATAATATGATACAATCAAAACAATGTCATCTAAAGAAAGCCCTTCTTGTCCTGAAAAAAACAATATCTAATGTGTGTGGGTTCAGTAAACGGGAAAGAAGAAAATTACAGCTAAACACAAGCAGCGCAGAAATGTTAAAAAGGCCCGAAGTGTCACGAAGGGGTTAATAAACTGAGATTTATAATAAATATAAAGAAGTAAATGGTTTGCATGATCAGCAACTGCACGGGTTTACTACAGGAAGATCCTGTCAAACTAACTTCATTTATTTTTTTTGCCTGGGTAACCAAGATAGACCAGGGAGGAGCTGTTGATATCGTCTATCTAGATTTTAGTAAGGCATTCGACACTGTCCTTCATAGAAAACCTATAAATAAATTGCAGTCTTTGGATGCCAGAATAGTTGAATGGAAAAGGCAATGGTTGAGTGATAGGAGGGAAAAGGTTGTATTTAATGTTATATATTCTGAGGAAGGACTTGTTACTAGTGGTGTACCTCAGGGATCAGTATTGGGACTTGTGCTTTATAATATTTTTATTATTGATATTACAGTAGGTCATAATGGTATGGTATCTATTTTTGCAGGGTAGACCTTCAAGGTGGAACAACTCAAATGGCAAATTACTTAAGTAATTTAGAAGAATGGTCGAGGGTGTGGCAGCTGCAGTTTCATACTGCTAACTGTAACATAATGCACTTGGGGTATAAAAATCCCAAGGCACAATACAGCATTGTTGGCACTGTTCTGTCAGTGACAACGGAAGAAAGAGACTTTGGAGTAATTATTTCTGGTGACTTAAAGGTAAGCAGGCAATGCCATAAAGTATCTAAAAAAGCAAACAGGATGCTGGGTTGCATAGGGAGAGGCATTAGTAGCAGAAATAGGGAGAATAGGGCGTATAGTTCTGGAGACCCCATCTCCAGAAGGATATTTTGTTTCCACACAAATTGTATTTTACGTATAAATGTAGAGCTCCTGACATATGTCACTTCAAAACAACACCCCAATATGTGTTCAGCCACATCTCCTGAGTACGGTGATATCACCCATGCATGTGGGGTTATTTGGGGGCTAAAAGTCCACATTTGGGGCATGCACAATTCAGTTTTTTGGTACTTCTGCCCTCATGTCCTATTTGGAACATCTTTGATGGCAGCCGATTCAATTTACCCCAATCAAACCATATATTTTGAAAACTTGACACCCCATTGTATTTCAAATAGTGGTATTTTAACATTTCCTGTGCGCTAATTCTACCCCCATCCTTTCTCAAGGTTTGTAGTATTCTTTTTCTGTGTTTTTTTTATTTAACTCACATTGTACTTCAGGTATGAATTTATAGCTCTTGGTATATGTCACTGTCAAACAATACCCCAATATGTGTTCAGCTAAATCCCCTGAGTACCGTGATACCAACAATGCATGACTTTGTCAGGTTGTTTGAGGGCTGAAAGGCCACATTTGGGAGGTGTGCATTTCTCAGTTTAGAACTTTCAATTTGGTCATCCTGCCCCCGTAGCCTGTTTGGGACATCTTTGAACCATACATTTTTTTTTTTAAAGAAATCACCCCGTGAATTTATGAAAAAAAGAAAAAGCCTGAATATAAGACGACGGGAACTCTGACAGCCGGAGAAGGTCTGCGCGATGGACGCAGACAACCCCAGAAGTTGTGTACGCGAATCGCGTAGAGCTCTACACGCTGCCCGGACTAAGCACCGGGGACTCAGAAGTACCGGTAAGTGTGTGTGGGGGTTGCTTAGTCCGGGCAGAATCGAAGGTCTGCGCGATGGACGCAGACAACCCCCGCTGCTAGCCGCACCTCCACCCGGCTGCAGCGGATGTTGTGTACGAGAACCGCGCAGAGCTCTACACGCTGCCTGGACTAAGCACCAGGGACTCAGAAGTACCGGTAAGTGTGCGTGGGGGGGTTACTTAGTCCGGGCAGAATCGAAGGTCTGCGCGATGGATGCAGACAACCCCCGGCTGCAGCGGAAGTTGTGTACGAGAATCGCGCAGAGCTCTACACGCTGCCTGGACTAAGCACCGGGGACTCAGAAGTACCGGTAAGTGTGTGTGTGGGGGGGAGACAGCAGAATCCAGGTCCCCTGCATCGCTGCTGGGGATCTCGATCTTAGTCTCATAGTCAGACCTAGTTGAGGTCTGATTATAAGACGACCCCGATTTATAAGACGAGGGGTACTTTTCAGAGCATTTGCTCTGGAAAAAACCTTGTCTTATAATCGAGCAAATACGGTATATTTATTTGTGACCATTTTTATTTTTTCTATTTTTTTTACTAATCCATTGACTTGCATGGTTAAATTCTTTCAGCCCTTATTTGACATGCAGGGAGAGTCCAGTGTTCTCAGAAGGGTCTGGAGAGATTTATTATTATTATTATATTTAAAGAGCACTGCTATCTTGCAAGAGGCAAAATCTATTGCAGTGGTGCTTGTGACCACTCTCCGGAACAATCACTGTGGGTGGGTGCTTGTCACTGAATGCCTCACTATCTAAGCTTATTTAATACTCTCACGTGCCAGGCGCGTCAGTGGTCATTAACTGACCGTGTTTTCGTAACATGTCTGGAACCTCTACTGTGTCTCAAATGAGACATGGTCCAGTAAAGTGTCAAATTTGAAAAAAGAAATGTGCATGATCCAATTTTGACCCCACAACATCTGAGAAATATAACTTACCCATGCATGTGGGGTATTTCTGTACCAACAGGGTATTTCTGAATACAAATCAAGATTTTTTAGTTTTTTCCACATGTGAAAAAGTCTGTCTTTTTATGTAACCAACTTTGAAAGGTGCTGGTGGGGAGTCAGCTCCATAGGACATGATAATATGCCTCAAACTGGATTCCCTGAGCTTTGAAAATATATAAATTGAAATATGGTTGTATTTTTTTTATACTAAATGATGATTTATGAATATAATTATTATTTCTAAGACAATATAATTTTACCTTCAGTGAGCTGTGAATCTGGTGTCGATTAGCTATTTACCTGCTTCAGAAAAGGGAGTAGCATGTTGGAAGTATGTATTTTTAAGCGGTGTCTGTGGGAAACAATGATTAGTGTATTTCCAGTATAATGCACCTGTTTTGTTTTTCAGTTTTGTGTTTCAGAACATTAATTTTGACATACTTCAGTGATCTGTCAGCTTTTTGATGTAATGTGTCAAGGTAAATGTGAAAACCAGTGCTTGTTTGGTCGTGAAAGGTATAGAAAAAAAGGTACTTCCCTTCTTGCCAGATATACAGCTGCAACCCTGTACAACACTCTCCAGGTGTTGAAATTTTATAAACCGGTCAAAAAATATATATAAAATAAAACACAAAGAAAAACTTGATAGTGTAAAAGTCAATTTAACACCTTGTATCTGATCAAAAAAGCTCACGTGTCTGTGATGTTCTGAACCTTCAACAGAATTCTTGGGGTCTGTATGTAACTTGCATTTAAAAAGCACAAACACAGAAAATGAACACCATGGGATGGTTACTTCACAAAAAGGAAAAAGAGGAGGTGAGATGCAATACAATTAAGTGGACATACTGAACAAGTATGTAAATCGAATGGGTGTTCAGGTGTGGTTGCTGTTCGCTATATCTCTGCAGCCCCACGGTCTTATTCTCCTGGGTCCTTTGGCTGGTTCCTCTGATGTTTTCCAATGTGTCCAGATGGGATGTAGCATTTATAGGTAAGTGTAAAGTGCAGGTGCAGTGGGGGGTTTTGGTGGAAGTCTTATTAAACCACTGAAACCCTCTCCTCAAAGAGTTAATCCGTGACACAATTTATTGTGGGACCAAGCCCGATATATAAATAACTTAGTATGTTTATAAGGGGCAATCTATGTACATGATTATAAATAAATATTCCGAACAAATAAATATTTCAAAATATGTATCCCAGTCCCAAAATTATTAAAAAATAGATAAAATGTAGTTACTTAAAAAGATAAATAAATACTGATAAAAAAGTTCCTCAATTCCTCAACGCGTTTCGCCACCGTGGCTTCCTCAGGAGTGTGTCATTCTGATGATTCGCTCGTCTTTTATGTGTAGGGCTCCATCTTCCGTCTTTCCATGTGGGGGTTCTAATGTCTGCTTCTTTTTTGTGTGTATTCTTCTTTATGTGTATATGTCTCCTGGCATTTGGAGGTAAGTAAAGGGCTGATGTAGATATTAATGGATTTTAGGTCACCTAAGGGCTACACTTATGGATAGGACTTACAACTAGGACGGAAAAACGTTTTGATGTAAGAAAGGTCCTCATTTACACATAGGAATGAAAAGGCATTGTGTTGCATACATAAAGGATGAAAGTAATAAAGATATATAAAGTATCGAAGTGTGAAATAAGGTTAACTCTATCAACACTGACAAGGTTCTCCAGCAATAAGAGGTAATATGGCTGTGTACAGTCATGTGAAAGAAAGTGCACCCTCTTAGAATTCTAAGACTGTAGGCGGCGGACGCCCGTTTTAAAAGAGTTTAAACTTCAATGGTCACGAGGCATTTAGTGACACTGAACACTCACCCTAGGATGCACTGTGACCGTTCCGGAGAGCGGTCACAACCATGTCCTGTGAAAAAAAACAAAGTTGGAAAAGTTCGCTAGAGGGTCTCCAGACCCTCAAGAGAACTCTAGCTCCACTTGCAGGTTGAATACAGGTACTGCATTCAACCAAGCAAGTCAATGGAGCCCAGCTTTCTAATCACAATGTGATTAGTAAAATATTTAAAAATTAATGGGGAAAACAATCTTTAAAAAAGTGGTAACATTTAAACATAATTATGCATCAGAGGAACCATCCAGTTCCAGCAAAATGTAAAAAAAGTCCAAAAATTATAAAAGTATAAAATTAATAAAAAAAATTTAAAAAGTTTATTATTTTGAGCAAGTGCTAAAATTAGCGCTGTATCTTCCCAAAAATCAAAAAAGCCAAATACCCAAGGGGTGTCTAATTTAAAAAAAAAAATGAATGGTTTGATGGTGTAAATTGGAGTGGCCGGGCTCAAAAATAGGGCATAGACACAAACTGACCAAAATGGGGGAAAGAAGCACACTTCCCAAATGTGGCCTTTTAACCCTCAAACACCAAACTCATGCATGTATCACTGTACTCGGGAGATGTTGCTGAACGTACATTGGGGTGTTGTTTGATTGGCCCCGCCCATTTCCTATACCGTCAACATGGCTCAAGAACTCATCTAACTGGTGAGTATAAAATTAATATTTGGGCTGCTGAAAGTTAGGGGCAGTTATAGTTAATGAGGTGTTTAGGGTTAATTTAGGGGCAGTTATAGTTAGTGGGGTGTTTAGGGTTAATTTAGGGGCAGTTATAGTAAGTGGGGTGATTAGGGTTAATTTAGGGGCAGTTATAGTTAGTGGGGTGTTTAGGGTTAATTTAGGGGCAGTTATAGTTAGTGGGGTGTTTAGGGTTAATTTAGGGGCAGTTATAGTTAGTGCGGTGTTTAGGGTTAATTGTGGTTGATGGGGTCTTCAGGGTTAATTTAGGGGCAGTTGTGGTTGATGGGGTGTTTAGGGTTAATTTAGGGGCAGTTGTGGTTGGTGGGGTGTTCTGGGTTAATTTAGGGGCAGTTGTGATTGGTGGGGTCTTCAGGATTAATTTAGGGGCAGTTATGGTTAATGGGGTCTTCTCTTCAGGGTTCATTTAATGCTGAGGACTGAGGGTTAATTGAATTAATTTAATAAGGTTAAGTTAAGGTGCAGTTAGAGGTAAAGGGGGGCAAACTGAGGGGAATCTAAATCCTGGGGGCAATGAAGATTAACCCTGTATTTATTTATAAAAGTATTGTGTATGTGAACAAGTCTGCAAACCTATGAGTGCACTATGGCATATCAGGGGGGTATACGGCATACCTGGGGAGGACGGAGTGACATATCAGGGGGTATAAGGCATATAGGGTTATAAGGCATATGTGGGGAGGGCAGCGTGGCATGTCTGGGAGGCAGCGTGGCAAGCCTGGGCTCAAATGTGCATAACTGGCGGGGTGGCAGGTAGGGAAATAAAAACAAGAAATGCATTTTTATCAAAGTTTTTTTATTCTGCTGTTTGTTTTTTACATCCTACGTTACTTTATTAAATTATTTTAAATAAATGAAAAATTTACATTTTTTATCCGATTAATCGATTAGTCGAAAAAATAATCGACCAACTAATCGATTATGAAAATAATCGTTAGTTGCAGCCCTAGTGATGTATACCTGGAGCTATAAATTTATACCCGAAGTACAATTTGTGTGAAAAAAATACAAAATTACTACCACACACTTTGGCAAACGCTGGTGGTAGAATCTCATGCATGGAAAGGGTTAAAATACTACCTTTTGAAATACCTTGGGGTGTCTAGTTTTCAAAAATATATGGTTTGATGGGGTAAATTGCATTTGCCGGCTTCAAAGATACCCGAAATAGCCCATGGGGGTAAGAATTACCAGATTTGGAAAAAATGGGGTTGAAATAGCAAAACGCTACTTGTACTTATCGCCCAATAACTTGCAGAAAAACAAAAGCAAAAATACATAAAAACATTTAGGTATTTCTAAACTCAGGACAAATAGTAGAATCTATTTAGCAGGTTTTTTCATTACTTTTTTTGGATGAGTAAAAGATTTTTCCGGTAAAAGTCAGAAAACCTGTTTTTTCATCATATTTTTATGGGAAATTAGATAATATGATCAAAACAAATGGTATCTGAAGAAAGCCCTTCTTGTCCTGAGAAAAATCAATATATAACTTGTGTGGGTACCCTAAATGAGTGAGGAGAAAATTACATCTAAACAGCCTCAGTCCCAAAGGGTACAAAAGGTAAAAAAACCATCATGGTCCGTAAGGGGTTAAGGTCCACAGCAATTCAATCTGGTTGAGGTCTTCAGTGTGATTGGGCCATTGATTCTTTTTGTTCACTCATTCTCTTGTAGATTTGCTGGTGTGCTTGGCATCAGTTTCATCCAAGCTTTAGCTGTCGGATAGATGGCCTCACATTTCACTCTAGAATACTTTGGAATACAAATAAGTTCATGGTCAACTCAATGACTGCAAAGTTGTTAGGTCATGTGGCTGCAAGACAAGCCCAAATCATCACCCCTCCACCACCGCGCTTGACAGTTGGTATGAGGTGTTTGTGTTGATATATTGTGTTTGGTTTAAGCCAAACGTATTGCAGTGCATTATGGGCCAACATCTCCACTTTCGTCTCATCTGTCCAAAGGACATTATTCTTGAAGTTTTGTGGTTTGTTCATATGCAAGTTTGCAAACCTAAGCCCTGCTGTAATGTTCTTTGTAGAGAGAAGAGGCTTTCTCCTGGCAACCCTTCAAACAAACCATACGTGTTCAGTCTTTTTCTAATTGCACTGTAAAGTCTGAGATGCAACTCTTGTTTTTTTATTTGCAATTTCTCTGTGCATTGCACAATCTGACCTTGGGGTGAATTTGCTGGGATGTCTACCCATGGAAAGATTGACACCTTTCTTGAATGTTTTCCACTTTTGAATAATCTTTCTCACAGTAGAATGATGGACTTTAAAGTGTTTGGAAATGGCCTTATAACCCTTCCCAGATTGATGGACATCAACAATTGCTTCTCTAAGATCATTGCTGATGTCTTTCCTCCTTGGCATTGTTTTAACATGCACCTGAATGTTCCAGACCAGCATTTTGCTAAAACGTTGGCTTTTATAGAGGTGGTCACACTTGCTGATGATCATTTAATCAAGGGCCTTTGATTAGCAGCATCTGTCTGCTACTTAACATCTTAATTCCTATGAAAGCTGTAAGGGTATACTTAGTTTTTCACACATGGCTTCTCCATTTTTATTTTTGTTGAATAAATAAGTTATTAAACGCACCCTTTTGCTAGTGCTGAATTCATCTCTATTTGTTTGTCCGATTTTGTTATATATGATTCTCGTTTTCTAAATTATTTAAAATATAGTCCCTAAATCTCTCCATTATCTAATTTACTGCTGATTTTCATTGTTTTTTTTCTTCTAATAAATAAAGCCCCATGTTAAAAGTCTACTACATGTCGGTACAATACATAAACTGCTGTAGAGCCACTGAGTGATGCCATGGCAGGGTTGTGGTGATCTGAGATGAAGTCACCATAAAGTATGCAACAGCCTTGTGCTGACATCATCACACATTTCCTGCTGGTTGCTGCTGCTGGACCCATTAGCTACAAAATGGGCCCAAAGTATATATGAACATAGCTCCATGCAAAGCCAGGTATCATTTTTCCATATCTTGGTTCAAACATTAGCCCCAGAATTGTTCTAATTTTGCTTGTAGTGTGCCCATTTCTTGATGCTTACTGTGGCACCAGTTCTTTTTCTATTCTGCATTAATTAACCTACTACAGACACCAGGATATTAGAACATTTGTTATAACTTTTTATTAGGAGGACCCATGCTAAGAGAGCCATGATTCACAGGGAATGATATAGCTCTGGAAAAAATAATGCCATTATAGAGTCCATGGGTGATAGTCTTTTGAATGAAATTGCTGGCGTTAATCTCCATTCCTCCTGTTACTTAATTTATATTCTCTTCCGCTTCCTTCTATCTGCTAATGCAGTTCAGGCATTCCACAATATTACTTCCTTCATATGGGTTCCAGATGCATCATGGTAGAACAGCATGTGTACATGTTTTTGACTAAAACATATTTTCTTCTTTCTTCCCTGATATAGATATGTCTCTGATATAGATATGTCTAATATGCTATAAATTAATGAAAGCAAGCTTTATATTTCCTTTGTAACATTGTAAATGACAGAAATGCTTAGACAATGTGGAAATTTTTCAGTAAGTAGATTTCAGTGTGTATGGGTATAATATATCGAAAGATAAGATTGTTGTGGTATTGTTTTTAACTAGTTAATCATTGTATCTTTCCTCTATATGACTCAGAATTTTTGTAATTTTTATATTTGGATTGACTAGGCAAGTGTGTGCACTGTATATATATATATATATATATATATATATATATATATATATATATACTTGATATGTGAATTGTACATACTGTCATATTCTCACTTGTAAGAGTCAAAAAAAGGCCATTACAACTCTTAGCTGATTTTAAAAAGCTGGTCTGGCTGCCCTAACAGTATGGTATTGAATAAATCAACCCTTGTAATAACAGTTCTCAGTTTGCAAAATGCACAGTATTAATGTACATGAGAGGAGCCCAAGATATAGATAATTTTCATATGAATTTCTCCTAAAGGTCATGTGTGGATAAGAAATATTATCAGGTATTCCATCTCAGTAAGCACCCTTTATACTGTAGTGCAAAGCAAATATTTAAATACATTCCCATACCCGGATACCAAAGCTCCCTAGCGGGATGCGGGTAGGGGATCCCACTGACGTTGGTGGACAGTCCTGCTACCCGGAGTTTCCCTGCAGTGACCAGGAGAAGCGGGGCTCCATTCGGAGTCTCTGGATGAAACCCTGAGAGTTCCCAGGTATCGTTATTGCATTTGTTGTGAGGACCTCATTTAAACCTTAGAGCACAGACATGTCTGTTTTCCGAAATAGCCATCGGACCATTGAGAATGTAACTGTACTCCTCACTCCAGGAAGAAAAAAGAGGAAATAATATACAGATGGAAATAGTTTCTGCCTGATGGTTTGGCATGATAATCTAATGTAAAAGGAGGTGGTGGACAGGCCTGGACTGGTCATGTGGCAGATTGGGCAAATACGTATCCAACCAGTGGCCGCATGTATGTGATTTAACAGCCACTGGCCCTAAAGTGCCAGGGTTGCTTTTCATTCCCACTCCTGCCCTGGTGGTGGGTAATGGTTTCCTCATCCGTATCATCCCATTATGGTGCAAATAATAAGGTGTTGGGGACCAGTTTTTTAAGGTAAAGACTTAAGGTACTGACTATTTTTGCCTGGTGCATGGATTAATTAGTGCTTAGTGCATATATACAGACTACTTACAAGAGAGATTTATGAACGCTACAATTTTTTTTACCCATGGGCTTCATAAAAGTTCTGTGCATCTAGGTCAGACTTGAATATCAAGATATGTGTCCTCATTTTATAAATAATAGACACTGACAGAAATGATGCCAGCACGCCACCCAAGTGTTCCTTGTGAGGAACCACCTGTATTCAAATGTTAATTGTTAACATGTCTCAGGCATGACTGGTGCAAAGTAAATAATATATTAAAATAAAGAAAGAGACACATAGGCATTGAGATACAAGCCACAGTGTATTGAACATTATGGCATTTTTTTAAGACTGTAATAAAACATAGAAATTTACCAGCACTGATCCTAACCTGAAATACAGAAGAAGGAGGGAAACAAATGCTTGCGGCAGATTTTTCCAAAGAGGTCTGAACACCGTGAAACTCTACCTTTTATCCACCTCTCATGACCCTCCCCTTTTCTAAGTTTAATTTCTTCTACCCAATTCACAATGACCTGAACCATGGGCACTATATACATGAATGATATTGCATGCCCAATAAAGCAGGCCCTTAATTCTGAATCATGAGCTGTAATCCAAACTCTAGATCCCAACATCCCTATGCTGAACCTGGGAACCTTTGTTACTGTTCAACAGAATACCCAGCAAGTTCTAGCTACCCTGGAATGTTACATTTACCAGGAAATTACTAAAATAGAGTGGGCAGCCAATTTAATGCTGCTTGCAGGCCCGTTCTAAGCTCAGACTACCTAGCTGTTCGCTACACTGTCTATCCTGCTGCGCTCCAAATACCTTTTTCTTGAAGCCAACCTAAAACGCTACACTGTAATGTCTATTGCCCCAAAACTATAACCAGCTACATATATTTAATACAAATAATATATTTAATACACCATCATAAATTCTTAATTCCAGGGCTGTTCTTCATCAAAATACCAAACATTAAGGAGAAAATTTGCACATTCAGCCTCAGGAATATCTACTTGAATTCTGCAGGAATAAGACTACCGTTGTTTTGTTTGTTACATATATTTGTTTTGCATTATCATTTACTTTTAAAAATTATTACAGTTTTACATATAACCAATAATAATCAAAACGTTCAATGTAAAAACCCACAACAATACTTAATATAGGCACCTATGCAATGTGATTGTGTAATGTAAAATACTATAGACCCTTTTACTATGATATTTAGTATTACATATTTCTTAAAACAAAGTTAAAATGTGAATCTGGAATTAGTTTTTTGGGGTAGTATCAACTTAGAACACACTACTGTTTCACAGTTCATCATATTAATCCCCCAAAGCGCCACTCATTCTTCCCCTCACCCATCTGATGGCTACCCTGACTATGAATAGCATGTACATTTGTGCATCTAATCAGTATGTGATCATTCAGAGTTCCATTATGAGTAAATGCTCATATGACTGTTCTTGACAACAACCCAACTATATTTGTATGTGCCTTTAAACCTCTGACTGCCAAGTACTAATACATAGTTTCCTTCTGGTACTCGCAGACTTTACCTGCCATTACATACACGTTTTATATCATCCAGCTATAGGGGTATACTCACTAAACTGGGAGTTTGCATGAATATTGGATAGTTCAAATCCCTGATACTAGAATTCTTCATAAATGATTAACCTTGGTGAACAAGATACTGTAGGCCACGTGGCACTTCATTATGATTAGGTTCTGTAATCAGGTATAATACCAAAAGTCTTGGGGGGCAACTTGGATATTTCCCAGGTATGATGACAAGTCAGGGAGCTGACATGTTGAGCTCCCGATTTGGTGAATATACAGGTAGATGCTCTTCTCAGCTAATCTTTCAAGAAAATACATTTCATGCATGTTTTTTTTTTTTTAAATAGATTTTCACATGGACTTGCTCCTACTTCATAAGGTCTGTATAAAACATTTGTATTTCTTTATAAATATGTTCACCACAGCTTCACTACTTTGGTTGTGCCCATACAAAGGGTTTATTCCTGCATTGAACATAAAAAATGCTTTTCAGTAAAGACCTGATATTTTAAAAAATATTTTTTAATACTTCTGAGTGCATAAATTAAAACAATAGAGATCACTACAATACAATGCATATTTAAAACAAGCAGAGACAGTGCAAAGCAAAAAATAGACTATCAGGTCTATTAATAATATTAACTCTTCTAAAATCTAAATATATCTTGATTTCCAAAAAATAAACCCCAGCTCATATTATAACATAAATGCGTTTACATAAAACTGCCTCACAAAAGAGTTTGTGTGATTGGTTCCACTCCATATTTACAACTTACAATATATAACACAGATTTAAAAAAACAAGTCACTAAAACTAATGGTCAGTGGTTTATAGGAGCCCTGAGTTCAATGGGCCCGTTTGCACTGCGACCTGGGTACCTGGTGGTCTAGTATGACCTCTGATTTCATTTCTTCTGATCCATGACAAGAGATTACTCAGAATGGGCCCTAGTAGACAAATGACTGTGTGTGGACATTTAAACACCTCACACCTCTGCTTATTTGTTATCAAGGGACCTGGTGGAGCCCGGCTCATGCACCTATTGATTTTTTGGTGCTGCTGACCACTTCTACAATCTGCATCTATGTAACAGTAGAAGCCCATTGAATGCAAGAACTGTATGTGCATTTATTAATTGTACAAATATGTCAATTAAAGAGAGTGTAGAACTAGTTTGCATTTGTTCTTAATAATG
This sequence comes from Sceloporus occidentalis, assembly GCA_023333645.1. Lineage (NCBI taxonomy): Eukaryota > Metazoa > Chordata > Lepidosauria > Squamata > Phrynosomatidae > Sceloporus > Sceloporus occidentalis. Next base: position 2,362,585 of record JALMGF010000133.1, read on the forward strand.
TCATAAAGGTGTATACTCAAACCAGTAGCTGCTACTTTTTTGGGACACCATTGAATGTCTAAGTTCTCTTAACCCAAAGGTTCCCAGAGGTTCTCTCTGAAAAAAATACAAGCATATCATATACAAAAGAAAGAGCTAGAAATCTACTGGGTTTCACCCAGAGACTCGACTCCTTCTCAGTGGCTCCAGGTGAGTGTACTTCAGGTGTTTGGTCATCTCCACTCCCCGCACAAGCTCTGCTCACTCAATTCTAATGAGGTTAGCATCTCTGTATATGGCTAGCCTTGATGCTTATCATGGTTACATCTCTATCCTGTCTCCTATAATGAACGGGAGAGGGAAAGCTTTGGAGGTTCCCAGATGTGCAAATGGGTTTCCTTATTAGCGCAGACCATAGGAGAAATCTCAATTTATTGAAGATCATGTAAATAAGCTTTTTATGATCTTATGAGCACAGATATTTGTTTCATTAGCACAGGGTATCTGTTAAATGTGTTGTTCCACTTAAGTGAAACATTTAAAAGTGAATATACTTATGCACTGCAGTGAAATACTTAAATCACACGAACTGCACAGTATTGTTTAAAATAGCTGTAGGTTGTCTGCATTTTTTTTTATCTGAGAGTGCTCTTCTTGATCTATTCTATTATAAATTACATGATTTCATCCAGTCAATATTCAGAACAGACTAGACATACAGGTAATACTGTGAGATTTAGCCATCTCATTCTAGGGCTTGTTTTGAAGCTAAGGAGAGGAGGTCTGAGGAGGAAACCCTTCTGAAAGAGCCCAGATCAACTGCATTCCTTCATTATCTGTAAACAAAAGACTCATTAACATATTAACACCAGATATATATATATATATATATATATATATATATATTTATATATATATATATATACTGTAACTGGAGTAGTTTTCAGTTCAATCACTTGTGGGAACCTGTTTTAACTCACTTCCTTAGGGCAATGCATTGTTCAGAGTGAGATGATAATATTACATAGCCAAGACCTTGAGTAGTTGTTGGGCTTGTTCAAAGTGGCCAAATGTCTATTTCACTTTCTGGTCTTTTTATGATGCCTGTCACAACAATTATCATACACTCATTTCTAGACAAATGTTAGAGGATAAATATTAAATTCAAGACTCTTGTAGCATTAAAAGGTTCATAAATATACGGTTTTGCTCAGAATTAATTTAGTATGGTCTCCAGACAGGGTCATCCATCCTTCCACTTGTGGTCATAGTTGTAGGAGAATTGCTATGGCTGCCATCAGCATCTACTCCATCAGCTTGGTTGGCCAGGTTGTGGTTCATCAAATTGTTCCCAGCTGCCACACTGGTGCAAGAAGATAGCATTCTTGATGGAGAGCGCTCTCCTGCCACCATTGAAAACTGATACGAGCCAGATGATGTACCATAGTATAAATGGTAGGGGGAAGCGTTTGTTTGAAATGGTCCACTTTGGTTTTGAGAAGATCCAGGGTATGGGGGTGGAAGGTAAGTGTGATGAAAACGTGTGGCTGTTGGCATGCCAGTCATGCTAATGCCTCCAATTCCAGTTGTTGTGGGTGAAGCAGTGTATGAAAATGCAGAAGACATGGCTGCAGGGTAATGCATGCGTGCATCTGAAAACCTGGACTCAGTAAGTGATGGAAGAGCAGAGAACGAACGATCAAACTGTCGTGGATCTGAGAAAGGGCTGAGATCGGTTGCTGAAAATGAAAGAAAATATATTTCAAGTAAATTCCAATAAATAATGTTTATTCCCACAAGGAATTTAAGAATATCATAATTTTCATGCCACTAATGATACACTCATGCACTTGTGTCGCAAAGAGCCACATGAAATATGCTACAATACCTAACCATATGACTTAATAAATCAGCCTCTTACATTAGATAGCAGAGGTGTTAGTGTTAGACCACTGGAAACAGTCACTGATACAGTACAGACTACCGCATCAAGGTGGGCTGCCAAAACCACATTTCCATACTCGTTAGCACAGGTTGACACAAGGAATACACATTCTGTATTCCTAATGGTGGTTTTCTCAGTGGTATATCATAAGTGAGATACAGGAACGTTCATTCTGAATATCTTTCATAAGGACAATTACTAAAACCATTTGATTGCCAACCTTAACGACACATGACAATCGAGTTTTTGCAAATGTTGAAATCAAATTTGAAAAGCCATCTCATTCATACATTACCAGTTGTGTGTGTATATAAATTTATTGAGTATGTACATAATATTTTGATGTGAAATAAGCCTTTTGTTTAGTAATATAAGTTATGTGACCCAAACTCAGCACTTTTCACCTTGTGGAAGAATTCGCTTTAAAAACACATCAGATACAAAATACCTGCATGACTGTAATCTGAGTCTCTAAATGGTTTCTGTGAAAGTGATTACATAAATAGCTGCATTTGGTAAATAAAAGAATTCAACATACTTTCATTTCAAAATACATCAGTACATTGATTATAAATGGACGCCTCTCTGTAAAAATGTTCAATGTTCATCTTCAAATGTAAGAAGGGCAGATGCAAACACCACTTTGATTCAGAGAATTTAACCCTTGAGTTCTTGTGTATATAGTAAATTCTTGTTTGCTGGGTTAATTATGTGCATCTGCAATGTTTAAAGTAAAGAACTTCTATTGTATAAAAATACCTTACATGTGTAATTTCGTGGCTCGCTTATATAAATACTATAAATATACTATTATAATGTGCACAGCTATATATATATGTTACACATACATTAGTAGTATCGGTTACTAGATTGTGCTTTATTATTTTTTCTTGCAGCATGTCTGTATTATGTAATCAAAAGCTACAGTCAGTCAGGAGATGTGATAACTTTACTTACATACACATTGTACAGTAATATACATTGTCTTTTACAATACGTACATATAATGTGTATATTTATTTGTATGTGTTTTCTACATGGAAACATGGATGTGCGTGTATAAACATGTATACAATATATAGAAATTCACATTTTCTGTTCATGTATACTACACAAAATATATTAACTCCTCACTAACTCTGCACCATAAAGCCTGCTGGTTGGAGTGCTGAACTGCATCTCCTTTTCTTTGCCAATCAAAATATTTCAAGGAAATGTTTATTTTCTTCTGAAAATCGCACCAGCTGCTGCATCAAGTGAATGAGCCCATTTAGTCATAAGAATTTAGCCATTGTGAGCTTCAGCCCAGGGACCAAGAACTTTCAAATCTAACCTGATCTATGTACGGAAATGTCAATGTGTTGGGTTAGGAACAAGTTATAATGTGGTATGTATATAAATCAGGAGCCACACAGAGGTCAGTCATACTGTCTACGTGCCAGATATATCACTGCTATGACCTGGTATTTTAATTGTTGATAATTATCTTTACAAATATATTCAAACTGAAGAAGAGAAGAAGGAAACACAATAACTATAACTTATACATATATATATATATATATATATATATATAGTAATAAGAGAGGGACAAACACACCATGCTTCCAAGCATCATATTATAAGGCTAATGGAAAAGTGAGAAATTACCTTTTTTTCTTATTAACAGGCTGGCAGGCATATGGCAATACCCCTAACAAAACTTTATAGAAAAACAAGGAAAGGGAATTCAAAGTTCTTGGTCTTTAGACTATGGAAAAAACAGCCACCAATGACAGTAAAAGACTGCAGAGATAGGGGGCCATAAGTTTTAGAATTTTTATAATTAACAACCACTTAAAACTCTGCTCATAGTTCTGCTCATATTGATGAACAATAATTATATCAGGACGTGGTAGAAACTGAGCAATCAACATGAAAACAAATGAAATGTAGGAAGGGGTCGGACTTCTCAGAGATCTGAATTTGTTACCTATTTAAATGAATGATTCTTTGGAGAGCATTAACTTTTTTGGCATTTTTGTTGTCTATTAAACCAGGCCAGAGTTTGAATCCAGGATGTGTTTGAAAGTTGAAACATGTTTCTTCACTTACCACTGGGTTTCACTTACTAAGGTTATAATATATAATCTTTATCTCTTATTTGCCTTAATTTTGAATTACATTCTTTATCAAGTGTTGAGTTTATAACTAGTGCAGGAACAAGACTTCTCGTCTACCATGATGACCCTACCATATAGGCAAACATGGAGGCTGAATACAGAGAGGACATGGTAGTTGGTGCTAGATTCTTTCCAATGTTCAAGCAAGGGCACTGGAAACATAGTTTAACTAGTAAGCTATAATCTCTAGGACCAGCTATGCCTGTCTGTCACTAGCTACTGTTTTTCTTTATGGTCACTGTCTCAGTGCTCTATCATGCTGCAATATTACTTACGTAGCAGCTCTTTATTTATGTAAGCCAAGGTATGTAATACATAGCCACAGCACAGGGAGCATGTGTTGGCGCCCTCAGCCAGTTCCTGCTTTGTAGCTGGGTTTAACAAACGTAGTCATACAACATCCACATGTCAATATAACAGCATAAAAATTAAAATGTACAATATATGATTAGAAAATATAGCCATATCAAAAGTAGGGTCTCTCCAGCTACACCTCAAATAATAACTTCTTCCAAATGCAGTCAGCTACACGATTCTTACATATACAGTAATTATAAGAGTAATTCCAGTTTTCATTTAAAGCATGTCTTTTAATCAGGAAAATATTAGTTATTAGAGTTTTAGGGATATATTCATAGCTTCAGCTAGTATAGATCCTCAAAGCTTGAGGGGTTAAATATTTTAATAATGTGAGATGTCGGCAGACTGTTATTGTAACACTGTGTTTATTTTCTGTACCCTTTCAAACCTCTGGAGGAAAAGAAATATTGAAGAATTTAAGTTCTCCCATTCAGCTGGATAGTAACCAAAGCCTGGTCTCGCCTTGTTGTGGTCCCAGAATGCTTTGCTGAATGGCAGAATGGATGGAATTAATTAACATGTTCAATGCCGGTGACAAATGCTAATTCATTACGTATGGCAGGATTGGTAACAAAGTGGTTAAAGATTCAACAATACAATCATACAAAATATATTGATTTTCATATGGTTAATATATTAACTACTGGAAGCTCTCACGGATGCTGATACAGACAGACACATTTGTGTATATAGTCTAAACATTTAATATTCACCGACTTTCTGGTAATGTCTGGATTTTATATATATTTTTACTTTTTACCATCCATTTGTACTTCCAACCCATCTTTGGGGTCTAAGACATTTATTAAGCAAATAATATCCAAGCCCTTGAAACTGAAATCTTTTGTTTTATATATTTATTTCTAACCATGAATTTAGATTCAGGACACTGGAAATTTCCAGCCCTTACTGACACCAGATATCAGTGCTAAAATAACGGCACGCATTGTGTCTGAAGTTGTTAGATTTTTGTGGGTAAGTGGAAATTCCTACGTTTGCTACTAGATGTCAGACACAATTACTGTACAGAGGCTGTATACTGTTCAGCCGTCCTTTATTCAGAAAGAACAAGGATTTGCATGTCTCCACAAAACTTGTCTCATGTAAATACATTTAAAATATTGCATAGCTGGCAGTAATGTTTAAGTGTTATTTTATAAAGACTGGTCTATATTTGAATATCCTGAGTTTCAGGAATGGCTTGACCAACTGTCACAGTGGAAGAAAAATAAACTTACCTGGGAACTACTGGGCTCTGGCTACCTGGAGCCTGCCCTTGTGGGACACAGCAGGACTGCCCACTGACATCAGTAGGCGCTCCCGCTGACGTCAGTGGGAATGCCTGCTGACGTCAGGGGCGTTCCCATTGATCGCGGGGAACACCCCCATTTACAGGGGAAAAAGGGGGGCCTGTCCCATGACCTGGATGATTCATGTGTTGACCTGGAGAATCAGTGCTTCTCCTGAAGTTCTCCAGGTCAAACCCGGAGACTATCCACATATTTTAATAAGGTATAGGAAATCGCACACGTATGAAATAAATATTAGCTAAGTTATAAGAAGAGTACAAAAGAAAAATAAAATATATAACAGATATTTATATATATATATATATATATATATACACCAATCAGCCATAACATTATAACCACCTGCCTAATATTGTGTAGGACCCCCTTTTGCCATCAAAACAGCCCTGACCCGTCGAGGCATGGACTCCACCAGACCTCTGAAGGTATGCTGTGGTATCTCACACCAAGACGTTAGCAGCAGATCCTTTGAGTCCTGTAAATTGTGAGGTGGTGCAAGTCTTATGCTCACATGTCCATTGTAGGTGCTTTGGACAGGGTCGAGCATGGGCACCCTGACTGGTCTGCAGCTACATAGCCCCATACGCAATAAACTGCGATGCACTGTGTGTTCTGACAACTTTCTATCAGGACCAGCATTAACGTTTCAGTAATTTGAGCCACAGTAGCTCGTCTGTTGGATTTGACCACATGGGTTGGCCTTCGCCCTCCAATGAGCCTTGGCCGTCCATGACCCTGTCGCCGGTTCATTGCTTTTCCTTCCTTCGACCACTTTTGATAGGTGCTGACCAGTGCAGGCCAGGAACACCCCAGAAGAGCTGCAGTTTTAAAGATGCCTTGACCTGTCTTCTAGCCATCACAATTTGGCCCTTGTCAAAGTCATTCAGACTTTCCCTACTTCTAACATATCAACTTTGAGGACAAAATGTTAATTTTCTGCCTAATATATCCCACCCACTGACAGGTTCCATGATAATAAGATTATCAGTGGTATTAACTTCACCTGTCATAATGTTATGGCTAACCTGTATATATATATATATATATATATATATATATATATATATATATATATCAGAAAATGCCCTAAGTATTTGGTACTGGATTAACGCTATTGCAGAAAATCTCTACAAATTGTATTCAAGCATCTTTTAGGGTTTACATAGACTACTTAGGTAGGACAGGACAAAAAACACAGATATATTACCATACCAAATATCTTCGTCCATAACTACAGTGTTCAATCTTTTAGATGGTTAACATTAATGTACAATATATAAATGTCTATTCGGATCATTTATGTAAACTAAAAGTGAACAGTTGCTCCTCAGGGGAACAACCTATCAATATAATAAATTGATGATGCCATTTTGATTTTTCAAGTAATGTAATACATATCAAGGACATTATGGAAAACATTTATCAAACTACAGTATTTGCTGCCGCTCTAACGATGACCACATTTTTAGACTATCTACACGCATTCACGTGCTTAGTTTTCCAGTGATAATGTTGGCTTTGTAATGAAAACTCAGTAGTATTCTATTGATTACATGCCAAATAACTTTTGCTTAGGGGTATTTCCCATGAAGATGAAAAAAACCCTTTGTTTATAATTACAAACTGCTGTTAATGTCTCAACTGATAGAGTAACAAAAAGTTATTTTTAGTCAGTGTGGAAATGCTGGAACGGGGGGTTTGGGGACTGAAATGGGGCACGGTGTTATCTGACTGGCTAAAATTTGGCTGGTATCAAAACTATTTGTGTGGTGATAAGTTTTCTCATTGATCCACGAAGTAATGCATTTCCTGATAAAATATTCTGGTGCATGATTATTTCAATTCAATTTATACAACAAAATGTTTCAATAATAAAGATTATGCATTTGACTCTGGACAACATGTTTCACGTACTTCCTCTCACTTTATTCACATGTTCTTTCCTTACCTTGTATTTGAGTCTGAGTCTGGTTGCTGAAGTGGTTTGGGTTTGTTAGAGTGGGCCGAGGATTTGGGTTAGACTGGACCCTGAGAGTTTGTCGGCGCATAAGCTCCAGTTCACCAAACCGGTCAGGGAAGACTTTGCTTTGCTCTTCAAGCTTTTGGCGGTGCCCTGGAACTCACAGAAGACCCATAGATTAATATGAATATATACCTTGTAAATATTTATTGCTAATAGCTGAATGAATCATTGCAAAGGGCTCAAAACCTATTCTTTATAATGGAGACTTCAATAAGCTCAAGTAGTAAGATAAATAGTGCCACAGTAACAAATATGGAAATGTTTAAGAGGGGACTTTAATTCCACCATAGATAGCAAAATGGTATACTGACAATGCCAAGTCATCAACCTCTGCATAACTATTCGGTATATATTTTATATTTGTAGAAATTAGGTAATACTGGAATACTGTAACAGAGTAAATGCAATATAGAGTCATTTTATACAGTTTAGTCCATAGTATTGTATTATCTGCTACTATTTGCTGTATGTCCTCTTCTGTCTTGTGCAATATTATGAATTAAAAAAAAAGTGTATATGCATGGGAACAATGACACAAAATCAGAATGAGTTCTTTATGGTTTCTCTATTTCCCTAAATTGAAAGCATTTAGATGTCTAAAATTAGAACAGTTACATAACTGGATTATCAAATGTATTGTAGTCACAGTGCATCTGGTATGCATATGGGAACAAATCATAATTCTGATGGTGCTCATGGTAAACTGAGTTTATATTAAAATTTAATGATCTACTCTTCTTACACTAAAGGCACAACAACATGCACATATAACAGAATCTTCTTAAACTTGACAACTGGCACCCAAGGGCTTAAAGGGACACTTGTGGAAAAAAGTGTTATGTTTGTGCACACTAAGAATTATAAAACAGAGTAACACTGGTTGATGTAGCAAAAATGTTTTTTTTTGTATGTGCTTACATTATGCTGTCAAATTGTGCATATACTTTACAATTATTAAGGTCAAAATATACTGGAGTGAAAACAAGATACTGTCTCCGCTTTTTAAAATTTGGTTAAAGGCATCATTAGGGATAGCCTGGGTTTATGTCTTAGCTCTTGCATTTATGTCAATGCTGATGTCACAGTGAAATCCTGCATTATTTAGAAGTCTCATTGAGTTCTATCATGACCTCATTAAATATTTTAACTTTTTTAGATGCTGATCTAAGACAGGGCCAAAAGGCAGGAACTCACTCTGCTCTTGTCCAAATGGTTCCCTTGGGATCAAATCAGTAGTACCATCGTCTCTCACTCCATTTCACGTTGAGAGAATAACGACCTCAGAAGTGCCAAGTGATAAGACGTATTGAATTGAATCATTTTAGATGAATTACATGCCCTGCATCAACCTTATTTGCATTTTTAATAAAGCTACAAGAGAATTATCAATTCTTCTTCAAAGCACATATGAACATGGACGTGGTTCAAACCAAGTTGGCAGGAACCACGGAACTTAATCCAGAGACCCAGACCATGGCAGACCATGTACCTTCTGGTCTCGCCACCAAGAGGCTCTGCAGTCCCTGAGATATCTGTCTCCCCGATGTCCCTGTCCAGGTGTCACTTGTTCCTGACATACCTGAGGCCTGTCAGGCAATCATCTGCCTTTATATAACAGCGGTGCTCCCAGGCTCCCTTGCTGGAGTAGTGTACTTCCTTACCCCGGCAGTTCTGTCAGTATCTTGCTTGTTTGGTGTATTTTAGGCTTGACCCCTGGAGTCTGACTACGTTCCTGTGTTTGCTCTTTGTACCTCATCTGATTGGGATTATCTGAATTTTGACCTTTGCTTGGATTGTGATTATTTTCTCGATTATTTTCTCGTCCCGTGCAATTCCATCTGTGTAAGACCTTGGTTTACCTGACCTTGTTTGCCAGTTCCCCAGTCTGTGTGCTGCCATCTGCCAGTCCCCCCATACTCACTCCGCTGCCATCTGCTAATCCCCAAGACTCACTCTACAGCTGTCTGCCAGTCTCCTTAGACTCACCTCGCTGTCAGCCTCCTATCCTCTGCAAGTTCCCCACTCTAGGCCTGCTGATGGCTCACAAGAAGAAGGCCAAGGCTGTAGCAAACAGCCATCTGCAAGCAGTCACTTCTACACATGCCTACACCCATCCTGAGTCATAAGCCTGAACCTGTCCTGCACAGAGAACCGTCATATCAGGGCTCTTCCTACTCTATTCTATACTCTTGGACAAAACTATTTATAGAAACCTTTGTGACCCACAGGTATATAGATGGAGTTCCTTTCCTGGAAACTGTTTTTTCCAGAAACCAGAAGATATCCTAGTTAAAATTACTTCACATACCATTTTTTTAAAATAATGATCTCTATTGAAATATATCCCTGACAAAAATGTTTTGTGTTGCTTGATATAAAAGCCTCACTGTTTACATTATATAAGTAGTAAAAATTATTAGGTTACAATACAATACTAAATCAATATCAGGACATTGTTCACGTGGCATGAGTGACAAGAAAGTCAATAAAGCAGAAAATGAAGCGTGAATTTTGGTTTATGTTCCTGGAATTACAAGGGTGAAATTCTGTATTGCACAAGAAATCTGAGATGGTATAGGCTGGTTTTGTACTTGAAAGCTTCTAAGTAACAATGTCTGATTAAAAAGAGCTTATCGCAAGTCCTACTTTTTAATATACTATTTTTGGAGAATCAACAAACTGCATTAAGGCTTCTGCATTATGGCTTCTGTAGTATGTCTTTCCTGTGGTACTTTTCTGTAAAGAATAATGCTATAGGTTCTTAGTCAGCTTCATCGCCTACAGACAGATCATTATTCCCACCTTTGAAGTGGGAAAACTTATGACAAGAGGGTGAAATGAGTTGGTCACACCAAATTATTTTTCTCATGTGGATGCTACAGTGGAAACATTTCCCTCTAGCAAATGGGCCATTTACACCAACTAAGAATAAGCCTCCATAAAGGAGAAAATGTAAATAATGTTATTTAGCAAAACAGTCAATACACATTGTATTTAATTCATGATGTAAGGCAATTCCAGAACTGAGATTTTATCTATATTGTTTTATATTACAATATCCCAATCAGAATTTTCGAAGAGTAGCTCTTAAGGGGATAGATTACCTCCTCTGACAGCGCCACTAAGGAAGTGTGCAAAAGGGACAACATGAAAAGGGACGATGCAGCTGGAGTGTCCATTTAAATTGTAGTTATTATTGGTATTGCGAGCTACAATTAAATCATCTTCTCCCAATCAGTTGCTAAACTTCTTTCCCATTCCATCCCATTCAATAATGCGTTATGAAGGCCCATCTCTGGCTAATTTCTTTTAAAAGGGGGGCTAATCTGGCCTTGTATAATACATAGTTCAGTCTGTGATTTAAAGAAATCTCACTAATTTAAATACGTTCTATACAACGCTGCTTTACAGCAGAAGCTCACTGACTTTGGCCCTCCATAATATATTGTGGCATTAGTGTCGCTTCCACTTTAGTGAATGAATTCCTAGGAACCAATGACTATATTGCTTGTGTTGAGGTTAGAAGATGCTAAAACATTTGTTATTGAGCTCTGAGGACCGCAACTGGGAACCACAGGTGTGATGAAGGATGGTATTTAAATGTAAACAAAGAGGTGGGTATTTCTTTCATTAGCATTTACTAGTTTGTGCAAAAAATCATTCCCCTCATATATACCGTACATGTGGCGTAATGAGCTATTCTACATCACCACATACAGAATAACAAAGATTTAGTTATAACAACAGTATAATATTTTTTAGGTCAAAACAACATTGCCCAGTTTGCTGAGAGAGCTTTAGTGAAATAATGTGAAGGGAAACTTTTCTGACGTTAAGGCACATCCAGTGAATGAATAAAAAAAAACAAACAACCTTAAATGGTTGCACAGTCAGCAAACCCGAGCTTCCTTTTTTCGTTATGCTAATTTAAGTCTAGAACACAGATTGTCACAAGAATGTCTCAATTAAATTCAACAAGGAGCCAGTTAAGTAAAGTCCCCCAATGTTCGGCAGATTACTGCTCTGGACTTTGGTGGTAAAACATCTCAGGTCTCTTTATACAGCATCATGTATTATGATGGTGCTATAAAAGTCAATAATAATAATAATTTATTAAAACATGATGTTAAAGAATTGAAACCATACTTTTTAAATAATAGTTAATGTCTCTAGCAGATTTTTTGGGGGAAAATATGAAAACAGAATAAAAACTAAAATTGGTAATTTTATCTTCACATAAGGTTTGCTAAAACATGTTTTTGTAAAGTATATAATAACCATTTTTGACAGGCAATGAACACTGGATTGATATGAATACAAGGATACAAAAAATGAAAATGTTTTTCCAAGTAAGAGTCTGCTTTTTAAACCATAAAGGGCTGCCTGTTAACAGAGGGCAAATTGACATTTAACCAGGGCCAAGCAAATCTTAAGGGTTCATGATTTCCTACAATGGTCACCTAAGTGACCTTTCAAACTGTACTCTATAAACACTCCAGCGGGTACAAGACAAATTGTGAGAAAAGAATGGTCTACACATTAGTGAATACAAGCAATTTGAAGCTGAGTTCAATTAATAAAACAGGGCTCCTAAATTATTTTGTATTGTAAGCATTCAGTGTATTTAAATGTACATTTATGTATGTAGTGGCACCATATGAAAGAGGTTTATCAACGACAACATAATAATTTAAGATTAGCCAGAGGACATGATACAGTCATGTATGAACAAGGGATCAGTCCCTTCTCTGATGAAGCCAAAGAGAACAAACACGATTATGCATTGCGAAATTAGGGTTAATCTTTATTCCTCAAATTCATTCAAGACTAGAATATGGAGGTGACTGTTATTTCTCTTTTTGTCAGTGTATAACACTGAAAAGTGAATACCCAAAGCTTTAACATACTGTAGATTTTTATGGAAGTCCACATTAATCTATAATAATATGTAAGATGCTAGACATTTTTTAAAACCAATGTGTTTTATTTAGGTCCTTAAATTCCCACATAGTTTTCTTTGACGACTTCTAATTTCTCAAGCTGTTTGGCAAAGATAATATTTTAAGATTCAGAAAGCCAGTCATTCCAAATGAAGACCAGCAATTCAATTTTCTTTTCACAGGAAATTCACATTTTTTATTTCTTCCTGTTTGCTCAAGTATGTCAACACTTTATACCAATATGTGAAAACATATTTTCATATTCTTATTTTTCCATCAATGTGACTGTGTGTGGCTTCACAAATTTAAAACCTTTAAAAAAAGGTGTGTTTATGACATTAAATGTCTAAATGTTACGCCTGTAAATAATTATCAAGTCTAATTATTTTTATTCACAAAGTTTTTAAATAGAAATATAAGTAAGATATACTGCGCATTTTTCTCTATTCATAACATGAAACCATAAGCCTAACCTCATTTTCTACTGTTTTTATTTTATTAACCCTTTGTATAACAGAGTGGACATTTACTGAAAGCTCTCTTGACAGCAAAATTAAAATATTGTTTTACATTTCTTTTTTTTTAACCCAATAATAAAGTAATAATCATTTTTAAGCAAAGGCAAACAATATTTTTCTAGTGCCCTATTTGAACAATCTTTCGATGTTCCATACATGTTTTAATATAGATTTCGCTTTGTATAAAATATTTCGATACAGTGTGTCATTTGCTGTATGTATTGTTTGTGTTTAGTAAATTTTTCAGTAAATTAAAGAAAACCTCTGTGTATTCTAATACATTCCTAAAGAATATTTTAGACAATTTTTTTGATTCTTTATAAACATTTCAGAAGACATACATTGTATGTGACATCTATGCTAACATGAATAAAAAGATGTTTGTTATTCCCTAAAGCAAGAGAATGTTTCAGTTTCAACTCACCTACCTAACTGCAACGCTCCAATCAAACTTCCACCAACTTAGTTTGGTGAGATTATACAGCTAACATGTAGCTGCTATTTAGCTAACATGCACATACAAAATGTTTTATAACCCAAGATAAATTTAGTATATGGTATTATTAAATACACAAACTTTTCTCATGTCAGTGTCCCTTTAAGTTGTAGTTCTGAGATATTATGGAAAATATGGAAAAGCCATTTCTAAAAACGAAAAAAAAAACTGGTACAGAAAGCACAAAAAAGCAGAGAGCAATACACTTAATACTATTGATGTTTTTTCTTTTAGAAATAAAAAACCTCCACTTTATTCTAAGATTTTTCCAGGTTTCTCGAAAAAGGATAAAAGCCTAGTTGCACAGCTGAGACTACAAAGAAGTATTGCTAGAAAAATTGTAAAACTTACTTCTAGGTTCTCGTGGTCCATCTACCGTGACTTTGATGGCTCTGTGGTACGTAGCGACTTGTGTTGGGCTTGTGAAAACTGTAATTGTCAACGTAAAACTTTTGCCTGAGAAGTAAGGAAGATCATATCTATTAGTCTTTAGTATCTATCTATAACTTTAATTCAAGGCCATCATAACAAAAACCCTGTATGGTAATAAATTGTAATATACATCCAATAAATATGCTCGTACACAGTCATGGTTTTATCCTAGTTCTGGACTGTTGCCAACGTCCATGTTCATTTCATCTACGCATGTGCTGAGGCTTATTGTATTATTAATCACCCCTGTGCATTTGACCAACAGAACAGAGCTGATGGAGGTTGTACCAATATTTTGTACAGAGATCTTTGAGTATGGACTTAGGATCAAATGTCTTTCACAACACACACATTTTAGGGCAGCACCACAAAAAATATAAAATTAAATTGTGTTCGAGTTTTGGGATAGTGGCCAATTTGAGATAGAAAGGTGCTAACAGTGTACTCCATTGCCATAATTAGCAGTGTATTCTGGTCTAAGCTGCCTATACCTAGGACACCAAGTTTGAGGAAAAGCAGACCCTGCCTCGCTTTACCATGGCAAGATCACAATATTGTGTAATTGGGCTTCCTAGTGGTGGTCTGGTGGGTCTATTGGGCTGGGTTAAAGTAGCTGATTTGGCCAGGCCTAGGGTAAAGCTTCTCATAAACAGATCACTGGTCATAATATTGCAGCAAATTTATGTTTTTTGACTTTTAAAAGAACAGGAACTTGCATCAAATGTACTGTACTTCAAAGAACCAGACTTGTAATTGTACAGCTTTCCGGTTTGAATTTTTTTTTTGAAAGCATGAAAAAATCTAACAGCATAATTAAGTGCAGAAATAGAAGCTTAATTCATAAAAGGAGACATTTTCCATTTGTCAATATGCAAATGTGTCCAAAAAAAGAAAATATGCATCTCTGAGAAAACAAGCAAGACAATAGAAATTTTAAAAAATATTAAAGATTCTTTTTCAAACATAATAATTAAACAGTGAGCAGCTATAAACAAAAATATCTAGCTAGCAATTTGAAATCAGTGTTATACTATAGATTGTGGTAAAATATTTAAAAAAAAACCCTTTTTTCTGTAAATCATAAAACAACATAATTGTTGCTAATATTGGGAACAGTTACTCCCCATGTTGATATTGACCAACACATCTGACGATTCTTATTAATATTATTTTATCAATAGGAAGCCTCCGAAATGTTATTCCTTTTCAGGTCGTGTACCCTTTCATTAAGTTTTTTCACATGTGGTTTTAATTATACACCAACATATAATCTAGCTTTATTCAAATGATTTCAACAGCAACAAGGAGGCATATAACTTACATCCAACCATTCTGTTAGATTTTGGAGTATAAATTTAAACTGCAAGGATCCAACCACGCATCTTGTGCTCAGCCGGCTCCCATGCACACACTGGCTTGTGCACTGAAGACCAGGAGCAAGACAGCAAGACAGGAGGTAGAAGTGGCCACCAGCAAGTTTTTCTTCTATACCGTTAAGGAAGTTATTCTGTGATTGTTACTTTTGATGTTTAGGTTTGGGTAATCCTTTTTTAAGACTTATGACAAATAGTTTGATACCATAATAATATTTCCTGCTGTTCCCTTAAATTATATTAGTTCTTCCTATCTTCCCCTTGCTCTGCATAGTGTTTCTACATGAAAACTCATCAGTATGAGTAGCTAGTATAACGAAGCATGGAAATTAATTACAAAAACCATTCAGGTTTAAGGTAAAGTGTTAAATGAGGAGCTATGATACAACATTCAATATGTTTCTATGGTTATTGTGTAACTTTTAGCACATGGAAGTAAGTTTTCAAAATTTCACTTGATGAATGTTGAGCATGATCAGTGTAGCACACGAAAAAGCACAAAGATACATCATTCTATACCAGTGTTCTTGCACAGAAGGCCATAAATGTACGCTACAAGTCACAGTTTATAAACACCCTGGATGTTAAGCGCGTCCAACTCCACACATGAGCACAGGTGATGACAGTAACTTCTGTAAAGTGCTAATGGTCAGGTAGAGATGACTGCATAGGATACAATAACAGGAAGATCCTGGCTACCAAAAGACTATTATTAAATTTAAGTATTGTCTTCAAAAAAGACATATGTTCAGGTGCATCAAGTATAAAGTGGATCTGTTGCCTTCCTAGTTTTTAATACAACTAAATGAATCCATTAAAACTGTAGCTTGTGCTTTCTGTTTGGCCGTCAGTGCAATTGTGGAGAAATTTAGTTTAAAGGTTCGTCTGATCGAAGCTGAGAGCAGCAGCAGGCTGTGGCAGGGCAAGCATTATCTAATCAATTTCCTGACCAGGCTTGGCCTGACTGTCGGGCAAAAGCCCTGTGTTCATTGTACCTATCATTATCTCAGCTGATTTTAAAATTCTATATATATTCAACTAACAAACTACCTTCGCTGATTAAAGAATTTTACCTACCCCTTCCACTTCTCCCAACAAATCGTAGGTCATTGAATCGAGCCACTTGATTCTTCATAACAGCTGAGGCATTGCGAAGCTCAGCTGAATAGTTTTCATCATTTCCAGCCATGACAGTGACCACTGTGCCATCAGGAACATCTCCTAAAGCTACAACCTGGAGATAAACATGATACAATCAATGTATTGTAGCCATTTTTAAAGTGCGTTGAATCGGATTCCCTTCTATGCGATGAAGGAACATTGCATAAAGAACCTAAAATAGGAAACAATGTAAGGATTCCTTTAGGACTACATACAGTTTAATGTAGACAGAAAAACTATTGCATTGTCTACATATATTAGTATAATGAATTTTACATCTCAACATTCCATGTGTCTATAAGAGAAATGACTTGGCCACCCTGTAACCCTCTGAATGTATTTATATCAACTTTATAAATAAAATATTTTTTGTCACTAATAGCATAATCTGCCTAAGTCTTGACTTCTGTCTTTAATTAAACCTATTACTTATTTGTACTCTTTCTTTTCCTATTCCTATTTATATAGTTTTCCTCTTATATTTTTACTTATGTATTATGAGTAATCCTTAATTGTGTTTTCCATCTTCCTTTTAGAAATCACTATTCCCCCCTTGAACATTTCGTCTTTGTTTCTTTATAAAAGATGCACTAATAACAGCATTCTTTAGCATACCTGGGATAAATTTAACAGTAGTAGTTGGCCACCAATTTTCTTACTAAATATTACAGAAAAATGCAAATGAAAAACAGTGATAATCTTTATCTCTTAATTTGATCTGTCCCCTTAATGCATTATTAAATTAACAAAAATTGGAAGAAAAAGCCATATTAACACAGTTAAGAAAGTTGTCTTCTGTGCCATTACTAAGTTCCTACTTAACTTTGACTGCTTCTGCATATATATATATACATGTTTATATGACATCTGCAGCTATAACTCCTACACATTATGTAACTGTAGAATTAATTATTTGCATCTTGTCCTAGAGTATTTTGTCATAATCTAACGTCACATCATACAGAAAATATTATGACCACAATATGTTCTTTTCTTTTTTACATGTAGCTTGTTAAATGCCATTTGTAAGATGTTGCGTCGTAGCATGAATGAAAATAATAATGCTATAGTATAAGCCTAACGTATATTAAATATAAAAACATTGTATGTGCCATATGTAATTAACATTATGCGCACATGTAATATTTACCAGAACATATAAATATATTTGTTGTGAAAATTCTATAAATTTAACTTAGTAAATAGTTTGTACAGCTGGTATAAAATAGAACTTAATGTAAACCGCTAATATAATATACCGGTATGTCTGAAAAGATAAACCGTACCAATAAATACGGGTTTTTTTAAGTATTCAAAATGTTACGTTATTTACATTAGTTCTTGATAATCAAAACATCTGAAAGGACTATATAATTTATTACACATTCCAAAATTAAGAACGGATATACATTATTGGATATATTTTATAATGCCAAAATAATCATCCCAGGTATTCTGCATATAATGCAGAACGTCTACCTGTGTTGCAGTTCAATAATAAAATTGTGATGCCAGATATAGTTAAAATTATAATTGAAAGGGCTCATTGTTAAGACTGACACTGATATTATTCTACTTTGAAGTGGGGTATGATTTTTTAGAACTCTCCCTAGTTTCTGACCTCAGATCTGCTAGTTTAACAAACTACATGTGTTAATACACATTTTTGGTTTGTAATTCTTTATTTATATATAAGTCACCTATTCTCACCTGCATAATAAAGATAGAAACAACAAAGATGCCTACTTCACAATATATATATATATTTTAGTATATAATAAAATATGGTTAACCGCCTGTTGAAAATGCTGCATAATCTACTAATGTTTTGTAAATAATTATAATTATAATAATGATACAATAATTAGCTTATTTTGAATTTTTGATACATTTAAGATAAGGTTATTTTGGTTTGGATGGGTGGTAAGGACTGAAATTACACCCACTTTCCTGAAATACTGAATATTTGGTGGTGAAAGATTTATGGTTAAAATCTATTCTTTTTCTGATGAATGCACATGGTAATTTTAGGAAGGGAAGGAGGAGTGACCTTGGTGGTTAAACTACTGGTCTCTGAAGTGGTATACCAAATACACCAAAACCATATAATCATACCAACTAACTGGCTATGTTGCATTTTTTATTATATTTTGATAAACAGTTTAGAATTTCATGTATCTGCTTTTTGTAATAATTATTTAACTATATGTGTTAACTATATCAATTGAATAATCTGGATTCTAATTTAGAGGCATGTTATAATTTGGGATTTTTGCCGTTAGTGAAGATGCTAAAGTATTGTTATTGTAATTGCAAAAATGCTGCTTTTTATGCCAATTCGTGACTGTAATAAAATAATCATCTCATAGAATTACATTTAAGTTTGTCTTGTCATTTAAAAACATTTTTCCAATATAACAGAAATGGTGATGCATTACAGTTATTTTAAGGCTGTGTTATATATGTGTTAAATGGGCAGTACAATCTGTCTGTTCATAATCAATTCTATTTGCCTAATATCCATACGTATATAGAAAGTGACTTCATCAACCACTTTCACCAAACCCCATCCCAGCTTACCTTGAAGGCAACGGGAAGGGTTTTGTTGCACCTCCAGTGAGAAGGCAGGACAGAGCACAAGAAGTTCGGGCTGTCAGTCCTGACCAGTTCTCCTGCGTGATCCGCTAGAACATCCACCACTGTCCGGATCTCTGACCTTGCCCTGCCCGAGCCAGAAGAGCTGATGGTCCCATTGCTGTCTCCCATCTTTCCGCAGGAGAATGATGTTGACGGTGGGGTGAAGCGCCTGCTGGTGCTGGGGTCTACGGGAATACGCATTACAACAGTAGACGGGTTAGTGAAGAAGAAGCCTCCGGGGGTCGGGTCTATAAGGGGACAAGGGACAGGCTTTCTATGAATTTAGCACTGGTTGAACTTCTTCTCAAGTCCTATCAAAAGCAACGAAAGCAAGCGATGAGCAGTTCTCCGTGTAGAGGCTTTTCTCAATGTGCTTAGTTTATCACTAATCTGTTCTCAAAAAAACAGTCGTGCGAAAGATCAGAGGCTCAGGAAGTCTGCTATGAGAATTGCAGGGGTGGTGGTGAAGGGTGGGGGTTGAGCGCATGAAAAGAAGAAACTGCGTCCTATGTTGTCTTCTGAGGTTTCTGCACCCTTCTCAACACCAAGAACGAGAGAGAAAACCACATACATACGACACGGTTTAAAAAGTTCACACCACTGTGTAGATGGCAAGAACTCAGGATCCTGAGACGTTTCAATTGCACATAGCACAGTCTTTTGCAAATGAGACAGCAGTGCAGTGGTTCCTGTTGGTGCACACAACCAGCTGCTCCCTTGAGTCAATGGATTCTAGAATCAGATCTGGTTATATTGAAGGCAAGCGACCAGGCAATATGTATTTCAAACACATCCAAGTAAAACAAAGATCTGCATTCACTAAATACTATCCCCTATAAACAATCAGATACACTACTGCAGCTAGAAAGTAGGAGAAGTTTCCACACATCTGCATTTATCTTCGTGCCGTTCGCTGGAGTTGCAGTGTCAGCTTAAAATCGTCAAAAGGGAGTGGAGCTGGTTGGGTTTTTTTGCATCTGTGCTGTAAAGTTATGGGCAATCCAAGAGATGTGTTCTAGCTCAAGGTCCTCAACAGTTAAGTAACCCACAGGAGAACCGGTGCCACCAATGTCTGCTACAAAACTCTACTACTTTTGATATCCCTCTGATAGATCTTGTGATGGAAGATGAAGACGTTCCAGAGGCTTGAAGCCTACTGTACAAGCTATGAGAAAAGTGCAAGGACAAGCACTGTCACACACACTATTTACACTACAGCTGTCACTGGGAGGGGGCGGATAAGGGTGTGTGATTGGCACATGCGATGTCCAATCCTCACTCGCTTCCCTAATTTACAGTCCAATAGCTATATGGGGGCGGGTAAGGGTGTCTGATAGCCCCCACCCCTACCATTGGCAACCCTGAACCACTTGCAGATCATATTGGTGGTCAGCAGCATCCAGTAATTATCTACCACAGTTAATCACAAACCCAACTACTTCTCAAGGACCAGGAAATTAATAAAACCCCATAATGACGTTACCCAGCCTCGGTTTCCCTGATTTTTGAAGGGTTATCATTGATTGCGTGTGGGGTTCTTGAGGTTATGGGCTATAACCACCTCTGTATCAAATATCCACTAGAGTCTAGTGACCAGACCTCTCCCCACAACTGTAACAAGAGACACTCTAAAGTGACAGCACTCGTATCAGGAGACAGTAACCTGCTCAAGAAGACACATACAGATCCTTAGTATTCAGGAGAAGGTGTCTTTATTACTTATCCTGCAGACATATAATAGTAATATATCTACCGGTGAGTAATAATAATAATAACACACAGACTGAAGGCAGACACTCGCAGTTTCATGGTTTCTATGAGACACAGACATGCAATAAATACATACAAATAAATGAAAAAATAGCACTTAGCTTTTATTAATTTAAAAGTGATTTTCAACCTGTTTTTTAACTATTTATGTTTGTTCGTAATATGAGAATGCATTTATCTGGTTATCTATTAATTTATTCTATTAGTAATACGGAGTTGATTGCAGTAATAACTATATTCATCATAACAGGCATAGTGTGCAAAGGGTTGATTGTATTATGGAATTAAATACAAAATAATTTTAAAAAAACACCTTCAATATAATTATATTAAATAAGACAGTTGTCTTTTCTAGCATGCAGGCTATAGTTTGCAGATAGCCGAATAATGTATAATTATGTATGGTTTGTAAATTGTTTCTCTTGTTTAAAGCTTCATTAACAGCTACCAAGTAATTTACTGTGTTATCTATTGGTTTTAAACATTCTGAATATAATATCCCAATATTCTAATCTAAAAATCAGCTTCAAGTTATCACATCTTAACAAATAGTTAAAAGCTGTTCTTTGTCATTAAAACAATGCAAACATTAACTTTGAATATAATACTTTTTATTTTTGTAACATTGTTAGAAATCCAGTTTTATTTTTTACATGATTTGTTACTGATATATTTAATGTGTGCTACATATTAAGTCATAATGTATATAAGCTAATATGTTATATTTAGATTTAGAAATGCTTTCTATGGATAGACAAATTGTGTGGGAACCCATAAAACTTTCAGTGAAGCAAAAAATATATATTTATATTCTTTGAATAACCTGTTTATATATATATTTAATAAATAAACATGCTATTAGAAAATTCTAATAACATTCTATTTTTTTATCCAGATGCGAGTCAAACGATTTTCCTGATTATTTTAATTCAATTTATAGAGGGGATTAGGTATATATATATATATATACATATATATATATATATATATATATATATATATATATATATGTATGTACATATACATTATTAATATGTATTCATCTTATCTCGCAGAAATTGTTACATATAAATGCTTTAAATGTTGCATTGTTTTCAGTCTTAGTCGTATTTTCTCCATGTGCGGATGTTTCCATTCTCACAGGGTTGTCTTTTTATGTGCACAGATGTCCTAATGCACAATAACTCCTTCTCAACCGTAAGACGCGTCTTTTCTCTAAAACTCGGATATACAGAAGTCTCTTGATTATTTATACAAGAACCCTAACTTTTCAGATTTATTATTCTGTTGAGTTGAAGAATAAATTTGTGGTCCCTGTAAAAAATGATGATCAAGAGACTTTTGAGGTTTTGGTAGATCTGTATACCCGAGGAAGTCTGTAACCAGTACCTATAAATCGTTTCCTTCAATCCAGAGGAGGCTACATAGCATAATTACGGGAATATTTTTGGTTAAAAAAATGAAAATTGATGTCTAAATAATATATTAGCTAATAAGCTAGTGTGTTTACTTTTATAGATCATGAGTATCATCTTCATATATATATATATATATATATATATATATATATATATACATATATACGTGTATATATATATATATATATATATATATATATATATATATATATATATATATATATATATATATATATATATATATATGCACACATACATACATACATACATATAGCTGCCCAATTCTTTATCGCATAGCTTTTCAGGCATCACAGGTCACATTATAAGATGCATAGAACTGTTAACGTCTCACACTTAATGGATTAAGAAGCTTCTGACCTTACAAACTCAAGTTTTATCTAATTTCATGGTGTAAGGATTTTTGGATATTAATATTACAGATAAAAATAACCACATATGCAATCGTAAAGATTATATACATACCACCTATTGTAAAGAACATTCTTTTAATGCTATCTTTTCTCTTCTAAAGAGGGTCACTCTTTTTTTTACATATTTCCACCAAAGACTAGTCTTGTATCTTTGATTAAGTTATATCTACACACTTTGTACATAACTTATTCCAATAATTAAAATACATTTTAAAATTTTTAAGGAATCTGGAATTCAAATAATTGAATTAATTCACATTTGTGATAAAGCAGTCCCAAAGTCCCTCCAAGGTGTCAGAAAACCAGGTGACTGTTTTACACACATAAAATAGCTTTGTAATAATATAAAGGGTAAATAACTGCATTTTGGACAATACTAAGTTGTGCCAGATATTATAATTTAACTTTAAAACTGGTCCTAAAGTTTAAAAAAATATAAAAGACCACATCTTTGTTTCATACACATAGGCATTACTCAGGTACTACCAGTGAACCCACAAGGCCACCACCAATAGGTTATCTATAGCTATCCAAAATGTCAGTATGAGACAGAGTATTGTATTACATTTTATTTGAATTTTTATCATTTTACGTACAAATTGATGATAATAGAGAAAAAGAAGGTCAAATTATTTTCCCACCTTAATCCACTCATAAATACATGCATAAATATTAACAATCAGTGGAATAAATTAAATAATACAGATGTTTATTTCTTTTTTATGTAAATAACGGTTCCATCTTAATATACTGGTGTTAATGCATCTATAATTCAGGAATCCAATGCTTTGCTTCAATTTCTGAACCAAACAACATGAGAGAATGAGAAATGTTGCACTGTGGTTAGTGCACAATTGATTCACCGAACCCATAAGTCTTACTGTTCCTTTAAATGCACCCATTAACCAGCACCTGTATTTTTACTCAGACACTGACATACAGAGATGACAAGCTCCTATACAAATGCAAGGAACTACATGAATGCTTACAATGACATTATATCACACAGACTCAGGCATATTTTCATGATTCACATAATCTGAGGCAGACAAGCACATCATACCTGATTCACATCCCTGTGTACCTGCTTTCTGTATGAAATTATCTTTCCACCCTTTGTAATCCACCTGCTAAAAAAATACTTTCACAATGAAGGAAATATATAATCATATAGTTGTCTAACTGAGTCCAAGTGAGATAGGAACACAACATGCCTCAGGTCAAACAGTATGGTATGTATGGTACTGAAACATACATAATCATACTCAAAGCAGATTACTATACACTAAAACTGCACTGACGATTTTCTGTGGGGAATTTAATTACCAATTCTGACCACTAGTTGTCACTGCAACCATATTGAACCAATGGTAAAAAATGTCCATAATACACTTCTAGTTTGTTGTATAATATGTTCAGTAAACAAAACTCTTGAGTGCTAGTGTCATATCATACAGTGTGATAATAAATATAAATACCGACGTTTTTGATTTAAACAAGGATAATAAAGGCATAGCACTTTAAATTAATTTGCACATTTGTGCAATTAAAAATTATACTACACAGTTTTAATAATATAATTTATAGTTTGGCACATAGCTTACGTATTGAATTGTAACATGTTAGCCATGAAAAGGAAAGGGACAAATTTGGTAAACGTAATACCTTTATTGGCTAACTTAATTGCAGTCAATTAGGGAAGCTTGCAAGCTAATGGGATTCACTTATCCAATAAAGGCATTGTCTTTATATAATTTGTTCATTTAGGAATCAAGTCTTTATGGAAGATGAGATTGATATGCTAAACTATGAGTTTGTCAGTCAGTTGCAGAAAGATGAAACACTAAACATGATAGGTCAATCTTGGTAAGCATCTTCTTTAAAAAAAAAAAAAAAAAAAAAAGCCATCAGGTTTCTTAAATGCAGTCACATGAATCTAACATGATGGAAGATTTACTTTTTCTACTTGAAAGGAAATGTCGATGGGTTTTGCCAAGTTTGGGAGCAGAGATGCGTCATTCATGTCAACTTAATGTCTTGGTGAAAAAAACCCACAGATTTTTCCACCTTGATTTCAGAAAATGTTTTTTCCTTGGTCTGTGTTTCTCTTCCCTCCTGAATAAGCAAAATAGATACAGTATATACTGTAGATTTAATATACTAGAAAAAATGTAGAATCCCTAAATTCTACAGAATCCCTGAAACCTAAAGACCTAAAGAGTTCACATACCCTTTAAAGGTATTCAGGGCTTTATTTACATGTATTTTGTTCCACTTCATGTTATTGTTGGCATTTCACTAGGTACAATTATCACTGTATACCTCATGTATATTGTTGTGGAATACCAACTGGTTTTTACCGAACTTTTGGTAGATAACATATATATCCTTAATTTAAATAATTACAATAAAAAATATATATTTATAAAAATATAAAAAATACAAACATAAACGATAACAAGAAGTATAACAAATTTACAATAACATTACATGTCTACAGTACCAATAATATTCTCCCTGTGTGTGCCAGCTGGGTACATCTTTTTCTATATTCAACAGCATAGGCATTCCAATTTTGAATTTATATTGTATCTGTAGTATTTTGAGTTTTCCTGACTCAAAACTCTGGTTATATAATTTAAATTAATTTAAAAAAGACAATATTTATGGATTTAGCCACTGAGTTCAAGTAGGTATATTATTGAAATGTTGTCTGTACTGACCTCTAGATTTTTTTAATAAACAGTGACCTAAATACATATTAATTATAATAATTGTCAGGGTTGTCCAAATAGAGCTTCAATTAATCATTGTCCTCATTTTAGGATTTATTTTACATGACTTTCTTAGTTATATTACCAACTCCTAATTAGTGAAATGCAGATTAAGAGCAAAATTAATAAAACATTTATGTAACATTATCTGAAACTTAAAGAAATGGACTTATCCGCTTTATATGTCATCGCATGAACACTTATGTTAGAGGCACTCCGAAGTGAAGGATACTTTGCCAAATATCACATGCTATAGAGCTGTTGAGAAAAATAAATAAAATCTTGGATTGGTCTTAACAATAACACAAACAATAGTTTTATTAATTTAGTTTGCTTAGTGAAAACAGAATACCTGAATAGTGTTAAATCTAATTATCTATCCGTAGTGCAATTATCATTCATGATATGTACTTAATTCCCTATATGGCACCAATAAACATTTAGCATAATTCATCTTATTTTATGTTTCCCACTATGTATAAAAAACAATATTCACATGCTGTGGAATGACCTTTCATTTCCTATATGGTTTTAGTTTCTATGGACATTGCCTTAAAAGGGGTGCATTTTGTTTGTCATACCCTGTAATCGTTTTGTTATTATTTAGTTAAAAAGTTCATCAAGTAGAAAATGATCATTAAGTATATATTGTTCATGTTAAAATGTATTG
Source organism: Sceloporus occidentalis (assembly GCA_023333645.1). Classification (NCBI taxonomy): domain Eukaryota; kingdom Metazoa; phylum Chordata; class Lepidosauria; order Squamata; family Phrynosomatidae; genus Sceloporus; species Sceloporus occidentalis. The sequence goes on from JALMGF010000133.1 coordinate 2,388,984, forward strand.
TATATGTTTTATTTAGTGCATATAACTGTAAAATAGTAGCTCCATTTTCACCACTTTATGCTAATTTCAAGTAATTTGTTGCTATAAAGTGCCGTAAAACATGTTTGTGCTTTATTATTATATTTCAATAATTTGCAGTACCTCACCTAAGCTATTGGAATAGTTAACATTGAATATATATATATATATATATATATATATATATATATATATATATTGTATATATGTCCATAATATTTTGTCTATACTATGATAATTTACCATATTTTTGTCAGGAATGTATGTCTTGTATTAATAATTCACAGTACCACTTAAATTGTGGGGTTCATGCCCTCTAATGCATAATTGATATAATTATCCCTTTAAAATGACACTGCCTTGCTAAACATCTGAACCCATTTTAAATGGTCAAAACTGTTCAAACACACATAAATAAATATTAAACATACTTATCTAAATTTTTAATTTCATCACAGTTACAAGTAGGAAACAAAAATGACAAATAAAGGAAACAGGAACATTGTGTGACACCCATTTGATATGTAACACACACACACACACACACATATATATATATATATATATATATATATATATATATATATATATATATATATATATATATATATATAAAGCACTTTCAAAAGATGGTCAGCACTCCAGGTCTTTAAATTAACAATTTCTCTTTATTCAAAGTCAAGTCGACGTTTCAGTCATTGCTGACTTTCCTCAGGACATGATATATATATATATATATAGTCTATGAAGGATGGTATTCTCTTTATATAGCGAAAAGAGGAAGACGTTTAAATACTGCATCGATACACTGAAATTAATATACATAAAATCTAGGTAACCAAAGGAAAATTTAAAGAAAGAAACTTGTCCGATTTATTAAGGATAACTAAACCTACCTACTTGGTTTTATGTAACCAAGATTCACTACTGCTTAGTTAATAAAACAAAATAGATTTCACAAAATAACACTTGCACTGCAGATTTGTTTGAGGTGGAGTGTTTTGAAGTCTTTATCACTTATCACCATGTAGTTACCCCCCATAAATGTAAAGAAAAAAATTCCTTTCTTTTTCAGCGTAAATAACAGATTTTCCATTTAGCCCTGTTCTACAGCTGTACCCAACAGATGTGGTTGCTTCTTTCTCTGAAACCCTACAAACCACACTTTTTTGAACCCTAAATGATGGGAACATAAACAAATATGTATGAAATTATATAGCGTTTATCAACCGCCAAATCCTATGACACCTGTGGTAAATGTACATGTTGAAATAATAACTTCTCTACTGAACTAGCATTAGTGTATTAAGCCTTGTGCTAATTTACAAATTATTCTTTACAACATGCTCCTATATGAGTATGGGGGCATATGAAGAGGCAGATGTATAAATTACAAAATTCTTGTTTATAACATATACATTTTTGGTTAGGCTGATGGCTACAACAATATAGCATGGAACCAAAGGATTGGGATCTCATCCTTGTAAGTATGGCTGGATGAGTCAATGTCTCAAGACAAATGCTTGGAAGTAGTGTTAGGACCATGAGCATAAGCCACAGCTGAGCTGAAACCTTGACCAATTTGCTTAGTTCAGCTTTTCATTCCCGCAAATATTAACTATAATATAAATCACATAGGTTTGCCTAGGCCCTACATTCTACTCCAACACCTATAGTAGTTACTAGGTCTGCCTCTTTAGAGAATTTTAAGCAGTGTGTTAATGTTCAGAGGACATTAACCATTGGGGACCTGTGAAAAATCTGCTGTGGGGCAGACTTTCTGTAAAAGTAACTGTAAGCTCTTTAAAGCAGACTGTGGGATCTAAAACCACTTACAGTTTGCATATATTCATATATTCATATATTCAATGTCTAACCTAAAGAGCTTGCAATCTTTTTTTTATTTAGACATTCTTCCCTATTTTGTACTCACACACATATTCATAGGATAGCTAAAAACTAGGCTAAAGTGGCCATTCTACACCACTTAGTGGATTAGTTGGTCCCTAGACATTTGCCTGTGGAAAAGACAATATGTACTGTGAGTGTAGTGCATGCTTATTTGTTATCTTTATGAAGAGGTAACACAAATAGAATCACATTCCTGCAGACATCACAAGACATCACAGCACCTGCTGGGAACTGCCATTTTGGAATTTATTACAGTGGATTTGCTTTCCTGTCAGAGGAATCATCAAACCTGTTGAACCGTCCCAACAAACAAGGCATATAGTTTCCTTTATGTATAGCTAAAGTGGTGGTATGACAACCCCTCTGCCGCATTATTGGTTCCAAATCATCCTACTGGGCAATCAGGCTGCTTGGTGCACCATTTTCTGATTGGGTTGGTTGGGAAGTTTAAGAATCTCCCTTGTAACCAACCCATTTGCACTACTGAGGTCTGTATCAACTCAGCTACCATAGTGCTGCTTCCTGTGCTGCCCTAGCTAGCAGGCCAGGTCTAGTGCTTCCACCCCCTTAAATCCACCAATGACCATCCCCCTAAAATATAGGCAGTGTCTACATAAAAGAATCCAGACTCTGGAATCTGGGACACCAGCAGGGCATTACAATGCTGTAATTGAACCAATAATATTTATTTGTTATTCTGGTTATTTGCAGATCTACTAAATGATCCATAATCTCACACAAGAGATATCAACTGAAATGTCATGCATAATGAATAACGAACAGTTACGGGAAACTGTTAAGTTCACTATTCAAAGCATATCTATAATAGGTTTTTCCATTCATATCTGTCTCGGTATATTTAGCTCACTTCCGTCACCATTTACACAGGTAAGTGGAGACCCTTTATACATATCAATTATATATCTGAGATTAAGATGTTCTTATTACCATTCCATATAGCAGAAGTAAGCAAACTGTGAACATCTAGATACAGATGAACTTGACAGCTATGACGAAGATAGGAAAATATTTTACAAATGCTACTTATACTTTTTCCCTTTAAATGGTTTAGTTTTAAAATGCACAAAATGCCTTCTTTAATGTGGGGCAAATAGGTAAGCCATCCTAGTCAAGGCCCACAAAATTTCCTACAGCAGTCGCCATTGTCTGCAGGTGGATGCGTATGCAGCTCCAGGGTATGGCTAAAAATCCTAGCGCCTAGCAGCTGACCGCATAAACACTGTGAAGGAAGAAGTGGAAACACACAATTGGGCTTAAGGCCGCATACAGGGGGAAGATTTGCCCCACGTCCTATTATCTTTAAATATGGCTCTGTTTACTGTTGTCCAGCATAGCAATGTGCTGCTCAGTTCACTGGTGAACAAAGATTAAAGTGCACAATATTAGAAGGTAACCACCAGACAGCAGGGATATTCAATCACCTTTCCAGACATCTGTTGTATGGCACATTGTGTACATAGTACATAGTACATAGTTATATAGGCTGAAAAAAGACATGCATCCATCAAGTTCAGCCTTTCCTATTTCTGTTAACATTTTGCTGTTAAAAGAAGGCAAAAAACCCCATTTTCACTACTTCCAATTCTGCACTAACCAGGGAAAAAATTCCTTCTTGACCCCAAAATGGCAGTCAGATTTCTCCTTGGATCAATAAGCTGTTTCCCCATAATTAAAGATTATATCCCTGAATATTATGGTTTTCCAAGTATTCATCCAGTTGCTGTTTAAACGTCTGTACAGACTCCGATAAAACTACCTCTGCAGGCAGAGAATTCCACATCCTTATTGTCCTAACTGTAAAAAACCCTTTCCTCTGCCTTAGACTAAATCTCCTTTCTTCCAGTCTAAACGCATGACCACGTGTCCTATGCATAGTCCTGTTTATGAAGAGATTTCCACACAATGGTTTGTATTGGCCCCGAATATATTTATATAATGCTATCGTATCCCCTCTGAGGCGCCGTTTTTCTAAACTAAACAGATTTAAATTTGTTAACCTTTCTTCATAACTATAGTGCTCCATTCCTTTTATTATTTTTGTAGCCCGCCTCTGCACCCTTTCTAGTGCTATGATATCCTTCTTTAGAATAGGTGCCCAAAATTGCACAGCATTTTCAAGGTGTGGCTTTACCATTGATTTATACAGAGGCAAAATTATATTTTTATCCCGCAAATTGATGCCCCTTTTTATACACGACAATACCTTACTGGGCTTAGCAACTGCTGACTTACATTGCACATTGTTGCCTAGTTTGTTATCTGTAACAATTCCCAAACCGTGTAGGGTGTAGGTTGCTTGTGCATTCCCCACCCCGAAATGCATAACTTTACATTTATCTACATTGAATTTCCTCTGCCATTCCCCAAGTCTATCTAGATCCCTCTGCAGCACTGTAATATCCTGCTCCCACTGTATTACCTTACCTAGTTTAGTGTCATCCTCAAACACAGAAACATGGCTTTCAACGCCTATTGCCAGGTCATTTATAAATATGTTGAATAAAATTGATCCCAGAACAGAACACTGAGGGACACCACTTAACACTTTTGCCCAGCTTGAAAATGTACCATTCATAACAACTCTCTGTTCTCTATCTCTAAGCCAATGTTCTACCCAAGAACAAGAATTTGCATCTAGACCAATTTCCTTCAGTTTGAATACTAACCTATTGTGTGGAACCGTGTCAAACGCCTTGGCAAAATCCAAGTAGATTACATCCACTGCAACACCCTGATCGACACCTCTACTTACTTCTTCATAGAATGCAATTAAATTAGTTTGACAGGACCTATGTTTCATAAAACCATGCTGATTTATGCTAATAATACTGTTCTTCCCAATTAATTCCTGAATATTATCCCTTAATAAGCCTTCAAATACTTTCCCAACCACAGAAGTTAAGCTCACAGGTCTATAATGTCCGGGCACAGAGTTTGAACCCTTTTTGAATATAGGAACCACATCTGCCTTCCTCCAATCCTCTGGTACAATTCCTGAAAGAAAAGAATCCCGGAAGATTAGAAACAGAGCTTCACTTATTTCCTGACTCAGCTCCTTAAGTACTCGTGGGTGAATACCGTCAGGCCCCAGGGCTTTGTTGACATTAATTTTCTTTAGTTGCTGCAGCACCTTGTCCTGAGCCATCCAATCACAGTTTGACTGCAAATAATTTTCAGTAGTCATATGTATATCTATGCCCATAGGTTCCTCCTTAATTTATACTGAGGAAAAATAGTTATTTCAAGTTTCTGATTTTACTGGTTCTCCTTAACCAACACTCCCATCTCTGTTTTTAATGAACCAACACTTTCATTTTTTTTTTTTTTTTAGAATTGATGTACTTAAATACATTTTTGGGGTTCGTTTTGCTTTCATTTTCTAATATGGCCCACCTAATCACCTTTTTGCATGCTTTATTGGCTTCCTTACAGGACCGGACTGGCCCGGTGGGCCGGGCCGGATTGACTTAGGGGCTGATGGAGCTGCAGCTCCAGGCCCCTACCTTAAAATAGGCCCAGTCAGGACCGAACTGACTGGGCCTATGCGGCCTCTACGGTCGCATTAACGCAGGGCATAAGGGGAACCTGCCCCTTAAGCCCGCCGCAACTGCGACCGGGTCCGCCACTCTAAGGGGTCGGGAAGTCCCCACCAGGGCCGGCCTTACGGGTGTGCGGCCGCACAGGGTTTAAATTAAAACATTGGGTTTTTGTTTTTTTTTACTTTATTTAACATCCGCCATGTTAAATAAAGTTTTTGTTAACTTTATTTAACATGGAGGATGTTAAATAAAGTTAAACCCCCCCGATGTTTTAATGTAAGCCCTGTGCGGCTGCAGACCCGTAAGGCCGGCCCTGGTGGGGGCTTCCTGACCCCTTAGAGTGGCGGACCCGGTCGCAGTTGCGGCGGGCTTAAGGGGCAGGTGCCCCTTATGCCCTGCGTTAATGCAGCCGTAGAGGCCGCATAGGCCCAGTCAGTCCGGTCCTGCCGCGGGCCCGGCCGCAGTTGCTGCTTGCTCCGGCAACAAGGTAAGTAGGGTGAGGGAGGGGGGTGCAGTGAGAAGGGGCAGAGGGGGGTTAGATAGTGAGAAATGGGGAGAGGGGATAGATAGTGAGAGGGGGTACATAGTGAAAAGGGGGAACAGTGAGAAGGGGCAGATAAGATGGGCAGAGGGGGTAGTGTGAATGCGTATGAGAATGAATGAATGAATAAATGTGTGGATGAATTGTGTGAATGCGTATGACAATTAATGAATTCATGTGTGGATGAATTGCTTGAATGATTTGTGAGACTGCATTAATAAATGTGTTAATGATTTGTGTGAATGAGTAAATGCAAAGATGGTACATGAAGTGTGGGCTTTAACAATAAATAAATAAATAAATATGGGCTGCTCGGGCTTAAATGCCCGGGCCTATTTTTTGTCCCAGTCCGGGCCTGCTTCCTTATATCTTATATAGGATGCCTCTGATCCCTATTTAAAATTTTCTGGTTAACTTCCCCACTAAGCCACATTGATTTCAATTTGTTTCTTTTATATTTATTACCTAGTGGTACATACTGAGAAGTGTATCTTGCTAATATGTGTTTGAAAATACTCCATTTTCCCTCAGTGTTGTATCCAGAACACACTAGAACCAATAAATCACGTAACAGTCTTACGTTCATAGCATAAAAGTGCTTTAAACAATGGTGTATGTATTTTTAAATACATACACAACATTACAAATAACAGGCCAACATTATTGCTTATCACCATACAGGCATGTGAATGACAAAAGAACAGCAGAAAATGCTGCAATACTATGAACCAATGAGACCTGCGATACCTCATATGTTTTTACTATAGAAGCCTTTGTCAAGCAGAGTATTTGAGGATACATCTGTTTCTTTGAGGATAAATTTGAGGATATATCTGTTTCTTTCCTTCACCACTAATGCAGATACAGTCAGTATTTGTTTGAAATGTTTTTCTTTGCTAATACAGTAGGTTCTACCCAGATGCATTTACTTTTTATATGTATGAATGCAATTTTTGGACAAATAAAACATGCATATAACAGGACTGTGTGACTGGTTTTCTGTCTGCATATCATTTTCATTACTGAATAGCTGTTCTGTGTTCTAAAAAGGTTATGTTTGTCATGGTGATTGAATAGAAACTTTTGGGTTGATTAACCTGACACTAATTCAGTTTATATTCCAAGCTCACTTAAACCTGGTCTAAACCAATCCAGAATTAATTCGTCTTGACTTTTAATTTCATCATCATCCTCATTATTTGTTGTTAAGATCAAAGTTTGATCACAGTCCACAACACCATAAATTATATCATACAAACCAAAGTTACCATGGTAGCCCAAACATAGGTATCATAGAATTAGGTGTTCTTGATACACTTATTTTTTTTTAAATAATGGTTACTAGCTAAACAAATGTTTGATGATATCCAGTCAAAACTTAAATCCTGGTGCTATGTGATATTCTTAAAGTATCACAATCCCTCAGCATTGATTGGGTTTCTGTTTCAGCAACAAACTATATTGGCAAGAAAAAGTAAGTGAACCCTTTGGAGTTACCAGCATTTATGTATAAATTTGTCTTCAGGTTTGACTCGGAGTCTCCAACTGAAGCCTTGCTTCCCTGGGCCTTCAGTTCAGTTTCTTCTTTCTCCAACTCCCAAACCATAAAGGTTGTCAGAGGCTAGGCTCACCCACACATTTAGCTTGCCCTGCCTATTTTTCAAAAACAATCCCACCCACTCCCATAGAAAATGGATAGCTCCAGGTAGCCTCCCAGGTTTGGAAATGACCCCACTTAAAGACAACACGCATGAAGTGGGCTTGGCCATACCTTTGGCTAAGTCATTTTTGTGGTTCCTGCAGAACTTACACTAATAAACGTGAGGAATTCTGTATGTTGATACAGATGTATAAATAATGTTAAAAGAGATAGGTTTGTACAATAGATAGAAAGATAGATAGATAAATAGATAGATAACCTGCATAACGAATACAGCACTCAAAATGATGCTTCTTTTCCACTAAAATCACTTTAGAGAACTTAAAATCCTGGCTGTCCAACCACCATTCAATTAATAAAAAAACATCTAGGATTTTGTTGGCTGCATGTTTTCTGAAACTGAACCCAGGTTTGGCATAACATAAACCCCAAATTATGTAGTAGCTCGGATGTATTTGTTGATTTGGTCTGGTTGGATTTCATGGGCTGCTTCAAATATTTTACAGTCGGAAGCATGTGGAAACCTTTTCATGTGCCCGTTAGATCTGTATGACTCATTGTCATGGATTGATTAGTGGAACATTGGAAAATAGAAATAGTGGCATGGTTTAAGTTATTGTTATAGCTTGCATTAAGAGGAACAAAGAGCATCTTGGGAGTTGTGTCAACAGCTCTGACATCTGATTAACTATACTAAGTTTTGTAAACAGCCAACAACAATCCTTTTGGTGCATGTTTTTTTAGGAGAGTTGCTTTAAAGGGACTCTTTTATAAACGTCAAAGCATATGTTTTAACATTAATTTTGCAATGTGTTATTTTCGGTTTTATATAACAATGGTGCTCTGGATGAACTCTTTCCCATCATGCTTACCAGACACATTTTAGTAAATTCCATTACTCATTCCTGTTTGATTATATATTTGCCCAACATGTGATAGAGCTATGGAATATGCGGGCACTTTATAAATAAATTTATATTTATTTTATATTCTGAGATATTTATGAAGTAACTAGACTAGGTTCAACTATCAATTTCACTTTATAGCCTTTCTTACATAAAACCATCACTTTTACGGCTAGAGTGTACCAATCACCTATAGGTCAACAGAAATCTACAGTTTATTGGACCCCAAATATTCTGTAATTTGTTTTATTCTTGCCAATTGCCCCTTGAAGACTTGCCACACCAATCAATCCACATTATCCTCTATTATCGTCTGGACAAGAGCATTCTCATCATTTCAAATAACCAAGAAACTTTTGTGTTCCAGAATTAGAGAAAATATGACAATAATTTCATTACTGGTGAATACAATCTATACCTACAGTACGCTGCTTACTCAATGCACTGGATCAGATCTTCTCATAAATGATGTATCACTTTAGAAATAAACATTACTCAAGGTCCTCACACAATCTGCCAAGTAAATTATTTGCACTGTAATTCAGTGTTAATAACAAGTACTGATTTGCACATGGGAGATGCAGATCCTAGTGAAAAAGAGGGAAATTGATCCCACCGATACCCATAAAAAGCAAAAAAAGAGAAGGCACATGTCACGCACAGTGTATGGTAGAACCTGTAATCAGGTAGAACAGTGTGCGCAAGTCCAATAGACAGATCACCAGAGTCCAGTACAGAATAGCCGATGAGCAAGCCAAGGTCAGGAAGCCAGAAGTCAGGGTGCCGCTCATCAGGGGGGTGCCAACTAGCCGGCACCCGGCACCCCTCCAGAGAGGGGCAGTAATGTCCACCGCTGGAGGAGCAGGCTCGCAAGGGAGCGGTATCGGAGGTCTTTAACAGACCTCCGGCTCCCTTGAGTGATTTTAAGCCGGGTTCAACCCTTGAACCCGGCTTAAAATCACTCAAGGGAGCTGGAGGTCTGTTAAAGACCTCCGATATCGCTCCCTTGCGATCCGCACGGCAACAGCTGCTGTGCGCCAGGATTTGTTGTCAGATCCCGGCGCACAACACTGAAGCCGCGCCCACTGAACCGGAAGAAGACAGAAAAACTGAAGAAGAGGCGCGAAGAGGAGGAAAAGAAGCTGTAAGGAGAAAAGAGGAAAGGTAGGAAAGCATTCAGTGAGTGAGAGTGGATTGGTATATGTGTGGATTGGTATGTGTGGATTGGTATGTGTGGATTGGTATGTGTGGATTAGTATATGTGTGGATTAGTATGTGTGGATTGGTATTTGTGTGGATTGGTATGTGTGGATTGGTGTATGTGTGGATTGGTATGTGTGGATTGGTATGTGTGGATTGGTATGTGTGGATTAGTATATGTGTGGATTGGTATGTGTGGATTGGTATATGTGTGGATTGGTATATGTGTGGATTGGTATATGTGTGGATTGGTATGTGTGGATTAGTATATGTGTGGATTAGTATGTGTGGATTGGTATTTGTGTGGATTGGTATGTGTGGATTGGTGTATGTGTGGATTGGTATGTGTGGATTGGTATGTGTGGATTGGTATGTGTGGATTGGTATGTGTGGATTGGTATGTGTGGATTAGTATATGTGTGGATTGGTATGTGTGGATTGGTATATGTGTGGATTGGTATATGTGTGGATTGGTATATATGTGGATTGGTATGTGTGGATTGGTATGTGTGGATAAGTATATGTGTGGATTGGTATATGTCTGGATTGGTATATGTCTGGATTGGTATGTGTGTGGATTGGTATGTGTGTGGATTGGTATGTGTGTGGATTGGTATGTGTGTGGATTGGTATGTGTGTGGAATGGTATGTGTGGATTAGTATGTGTGGATCGGTATATGTGTGGATTGGTATATGTGTGGATTGGTGTATGTGTGGATTGGTGTATGTGTGGATCGGTGTGTGTGTGGATTGGTGTGTGTGTGGATTGGTATGTGTGTGGATTGGTATATGTGTGGATTGGTAAGTGTGCGAGAGTGATGGGTGTTATGCTGTACCATTTCCAATGTATTTTTCATTATATAATTATGCTCTAGTACATCATAACTCCCATCACTCTATACTGTTCCATATAGTGGCAGAGCTGGGAGACAGAGGCCTTGCACCCCCACCGTAGGACTCCTGAAAGGTAAGTGAACTTCAAAGGGGGAGAGGGTAGATAGTTAGGAGGGGGTAGATAGGGAGAAGGGAGTGAGACGGGGGCATAGGGGGTAGATAGGGAGGAGGGAGTGAGAAGGGGTAGGTAGGACAAAAGGGAGTGAGAAGGGGTAGATAGGGCAATCATACTCCTATCATGCCAAGTCTGCGAGTACATCCTGGAATCTGTGTATGCCTGGGCATGATAGGAATGTGATTGCTGTTAACAATCATATATATATATATATTAATATTGTTATTTAATAGTTTTGTCCTATTTTGGTGTGTTACTTTAAATAAAAGTGTTAGATTTTTTTTTTTTATGGTGTTGGGGGGGGGTCATATTCGGTTTCGGCCAGGTAAATGCTGCATTTTCGGTTTCAGTCCAGAATTCGTTTCGGTGCATCCCTACTACTAATGAAGTGGTAGGCCTACACCACATCAATGTTTGGCTTAGTATATAGTGATAGGAGTTATGCTGCACTATTGTCAATGTCTGGATCAATGTATAGTGATAGGGATTACGCTGTACCACCGTCAATGTGTGCCACAGTATATAGTGATAGGTGTTATGTTGTACCACCGTCATTGTCTGCCTCAGTATATAGCGGTAGGTGTTATGCTGTACAACCGTCAATGTCTGCCTCAGTATATAGTGATAGGTGTTATGCTGTACCACCGTCAATGTCTGCTTCAGTATATAATGATAACAGTAAGTGTTATGCTGTACCACCTTCAGTGTCTGCGCCGGTATATAACGGTAGAAGCTATGGAGTTTTAAAGTCTGTGTGGGGGGGGGTGCCACATACAGGATCCGCCCCAGGTGCCAAATACTCTAGGTATGCCCCTGCTGCTACCATGCCTACAGCTGTGTCAGAATACTATCAGCATGCTACCAGCTGAGCTATTCTGGTCAGCACGCTAGAAAACGGTATCTGATCTCTGCTAACGTTTGAATGTCTATTTTTCTAAAAAAAATCAATAAACTGAAGCAAGCGTACTATTTTACAAATTACAATAAAAACAGTATTTCTTTTTTTTATTAAAGATCTTTTCCCTTCTCTGAAAAATAATCCTCTTGTGCCTTTACATCTTTACCATGGTTTAAAGATGCAGAGCAAATATTTGAAAGGGGTTATCTGGAGACAAGTGCCATGTCATATCAAAGGTAAGTACTTCACAGCATGACAAAATACATATTCTCGATATGACATGGTGTCTGCATCAGGAAGCCCGCCTCCCTTCCAATTATTTGCTCTGTATAATTAGAGTTTTACCGCATCCTTCAGTTATGGTTATTTGAAACCACAAACACCAGAGAAAAGGTGACCTCACAGAAACAAATCTGTGGAAATAACTGAGATGCTAACTTCTTGATCCTGCCATTTCTTTCCAGAATCGACTGATAATGCTTTCATCATAACATTGACAGAACTTAGCAAAGAGGACCCTACTTCGCTCTTGAAAGCAGGCATAAAGGTTATTAGAGCCATGAAGAATTATTTGAATGGTTCTTGAACATGATCAGAGCCGGCCTTAGGTGTTCTGGTGCCCTGTGCGGACTACTCCTCTGGCGCCCCCCCATCCCATAAAAAGAAAGGAAAAAAAATCTTGTCACAAAACTCCCCTTTCTCACTATCTATCCCCTCTCCCCCTTCTCACTGCCTTCCCCCCCTCTGTCCTTTCTCACTATCTACCACCTCTGCCCCTTCTCACTGCCCCCCTCTGTCCCATCTCACTGCCTCCCCCTGCCCCTTTTCACTGCCCCCTGCCCCTTCTCACTTGAGATCCCTTAGTCTTCTTTTAGGGTGTCATCCTTACCCTGTATCAAATTAATCTTTAAGCTATTTCTTATCTTAGCAAGTTATATTGAATTGTTAAAGTCCTTGAAGTGCAAAGAGATGTGCCACCATACGACATTTAAAAGAACTGTTTTTGGGGGGCATGTCCGGCTGCCAGGGAAGATGGCCTCTGACCTCTTTGCTAAGATACTTGCCAATCATATGAAACCACTTTTACCTTCATTGATACATCCTAACCAGATGGATTTCGTCCCGGCCCGTGAGGCCCGTGATGGTACCATCCGTGCCCTTGGTCTGTTACACTACGCAAAGCACACCTCTACTCCGTCCATCTTTCTATCCACAGACACAGGGAAGACTACCCTCCGGCACATGGGATTTGGCTCGGGTTTTCTGACCTGGGTACATTCCTCAGCAAGGCTCCGTATTAATGGCTCCCTCTCCGAACCTTTCTGTTCTGAGGGATCTCACTAAATTTGAAGCCTTGTGCGCTTCCGTTACACCTCCTGCTCATGGTTTTTCCCTACTGTATGGCCTGCTTCTATCCATCCTGAATCCCATACCTCCGACTTACATGTGAGATGCAAGTGTGAGATGTCGCTGCAGGTCGCCCTCACGGAGGAGCAGTGGGAGTTCTGTGTACTGACGCACTGCTGTTCTCTAAGTAATCAGGACCAAGAAATGTCATACAAATTGTTGGCTTTATGGTATAGACCCCCCACTACGGCAGTGTGTTACAGTCCCAATGTGTTGGATAAGTGCTGGAGGTGTTCTGCTTCGCAGTGCTCAATCTTTCACTTATCGTGGAATTGCCCACGCATAGTCCCTTTTTGGAAGTTCATTCATACACATGTTCAGACCTTCACTGATAAGTCTATCCCCTTCACACCCGAATTCTTTCTCCTTCAACATATGCCCTTTTCAATCTCCTGGTACAAGTCCTCGGTGGTACGCCACTTAGTGACGGCTGCTAAGGCGCTAATCCTTTTGCATTGGGTTAGTTGACCCCCCCTACGGTTCGGGAGTGGATCCTGAGGGTTGAGCAGAAGCAATCTCTTGAGGAGATGATACATTCAGCTATTGATGCTGTTAGTAAACACCACAGAACTTGGTTCCATTGGATGGATTTTTTTCGCTGATCCGCAGATTTGCCCCTTCCTCGATGTGACAGCACCTGACGGGTGCCCTGGGGATCTCCCTCGGTACTTTTGCTATTATCTCTTCTATTTCTCCCCCCTTTTTTTCTTCCCCCTTCTTTCCTTCCCTTTCCCCATCTTCCCTACTTCTACTACTTTTTTTTCCTCTCTTTCTACCCCCCAATAGCTACTCTGCCAAAGGGTTATCATGCCATGCAATAATTTGTTACCCTGTTATTTTGTACTGTTACAAGTGGCTATCGTGATTGCTTTGTGTCTGCTCTATATGTAACACTACCTGTTTTGAAGGTCATCTTGGCGTACTACGCTTGGTACCTTTTAAATCTATGTCTCACTTTGATTGGATGCTCTTTTTTTCCTTCAGTATCCCTCATTTTCTCTGAATACTCAATAAACATTGATTTACCCTAAAACAACAGTTTTAATTAGATCAATTATTTTTCAGAGACTTCAACCAGCCCTGCACATCCCTTTTTCCCTCAAACTCTTAAAGGTGCTGTTCCATATAGGTGTATTCACAATACACTCAGAACCAGGGTGATCTCTAATATGGGGCAAAAGGGGCAGCTGACCTGTATCCAATGACTCCTGGGGGCCCAGAATATGTGACACAGTGGGTCCATATGATCCAGGTACCACTTTGACAGGGCTGGCAACCAGTGGTCAGCAAGGTGTCTGTACAAAGACACAGGTATCTGCCGCCACAATTTGAGGTATCTGCAACCCTGCCAGCTCTCTCCGGAGGTGGACTGCAAGGCGCTGGAGAAGCAGGGCTGTTGAGGAGTTCTTGGATCTCCCTATAACCGGCCCAAAATCAAGGGAATGCAAGGTCTGATGTTAATACTACTGTTCTATTAACAGTTGTAGTCCTTTATGTCATGCTTAACCAGAAAAGCATCCAGACCTTTCTTAAAAATATCCGCGGAGTTAGATAATACAACATCCTTAGGCAGAGAATTCTATATTCTTATAGTCATAGACATAGGTATCCTAAAGAAAGAAAAGGGGGGACTTTCCCCCCTCAAGGATCTGTTGTATCCACAAATTTCAAAATACGGAGAAGCAATCAGGTTCATGTGTAGGTTTAAGAAATTAGGTGCTTTGCAATAAAAGGAGCTCCTGCTCCTTCAATGGTAGGGAAATGGGAGGAAGTATCAAGTCAGAAGAGGCTGAAAAACCAAGGGATTGGCCAATAACAACATGCCAGAGAAAAAAATTGGGCTTGGGACCAAAACAGTAGTTTGTACAGAAATGGAGCTGTACATGCTGTGCATATGTAAAAAGGATGAGGTTTGGTGCAAACAGAGGAAAGGGTAGTCCCTGGCAAGAATGGGTGATATATGTCAAGTACCCTCAACACAACTATGGTAAGACCTATTTTGCTTTCCTGAAAGTAGGCCACATCTACATGGCTCCATATAGCTGTACAGATCAGTCTGTGACAAGATTGTACCATTAAAATACACCAGGTATACAAATAGGTTATAATCTATCAACACAACAAGAGAACAAAAGTGGGGTGTCCTGAAACTGTTTTAAGTTATTTTGATGCTCATATTTTTAATGACATGTCTGATTTGTATCATGTCTTAAAATACATCAACATATACTGAAATCATGCCAAATAACTAGTACTGAACAAGCAGTGTGGTCTGGCTCAAAGAATGAGCATTTTGAAGAATCAGCACATATGTACACTAGGTACATGCTTTATTTTCTTAGCAAAATATACAAAAGAAGGCTTCTGTATACACATGATTGTCTAAAAATGTATGTTTATTTCAGTTTAAGGTATATTTGATATTGAAAACAATGCAGTACAACCAATGTCTGCCATGTCTATGCCAATCCCTGGTTAAAGTAAATGTTTGTGGGTGTTATTGTACAGGATTAAAATATGTGTGTGTCAGTATGCAGGGTTAGAATAAGCATGTGTCGGGGGGTGACAGTGAACAAGTTAAACTGTGCACATGTGTGTTATAGTTATGTATTAGAGCATGTGTCTATTGTGCTACAGTGAGTGTATGTGTGTTAGTGTACGATGTTAGAGTTTGTGGGGTATCACCATATGGTGTTGGAATGAACGTGTGTGTTGGTGTCAGTGTACAGTATTAAACAGTGTGTGTGTCATTGTAAAGTTTTTGGGGATTGTCAGTGTGTATTGTTAGACTGTGTATGGTCTTAGAGTATGTGGTTACCAGAAAATACCATTACCCAACTGTCAGCCTCACTCGAACCTCTCTTACCTTCCATTTTAACCCTTTCCTGCCCAGACACAGCAGCCTCTTTTTACAACAACACACTTGCTTCATCCCTCGACACCATAGCTCCAATTACTACAAGTTACCCCCGACAATTTAAACGCCAACCATGGCATACCAAAACCACACGGTATCTTCAGAAGTGCTGCCGCACAGCTGAGCGCTACTTCAGAAAATCAAAATCCAGCGAAGACTTTACTCATTATAAATTCATGCTTCACACCTACAACTCTGCCCTCTCTCTCGCCAAACAGCTCTACTTCTCCACTCTCATATCCTCTCTTTCTTCCAACCCACGACGCCTTTTTTCTACTTTCAACTCCCTTCTCTGTCCCTCCACACCCACACCACAAACCTCTCTCACTGCCCAAGATCTTGCTACCTACTTCAAAGAGAAGATCGAGACTATTAGAAAAGACCTCTCTTCCTTACAACTCCCTCCTACACCACTCACCACCACCCTCTCTACTCCTACTATACTAACTGCCTTTTCCCCTACAACCAAAGAAGAGATAGCCACTCTTCTTTCTTCCTCTCACCCAACAACCTGTCCCCTTGACCCCATCCCTTCACACCTCACAAAGTCTCTATGTCCATCCCTTGGTCCATCACTTACCCACCTATTCAATCTTTCTCTATCATCTGGATCTGTACCATCTGCCTTCAAGCATGCGCTAATCACACCAATTCTAAAGAATCCTTCCTCAGACCCCGTCTGTTTGACTAACTACCGCCCTATCTCTCTGCTTCCTTTTACCTCTAAGCTGCTTGAACGGATTGTGTACAATCGCCTCACTAACTTCCTCTCCTCTAATTCCCTCCTTGACCCTCTACAGTCTGGTTTCAAACCTCTTCACTCTACTGAAACAGCTCTAACAAAAGTCTCCAATGACTTGCTCTCTGCCAAAGCTAAAGGTCACTACTCTATTCTAATTCTACTGGATCTCTCTGCTGCTTTTGATACTGTTGATCACCACCTTCTTCTTGACTCACTTGCTTCTATGGGCATTCGAGATACAGCTCTCTCCTGGATCTCCTCATATCTGTCTAACCGTTCCTTCTCTGTCAACTTCTCAGGCAACACATCTTCGCCCCTTCCACTTTCGGTTGGTGTCCCCCAAGGTTCAGTCCTTGGCCCTCTGCTGTTCTCTCTTTATACTTCCTCTCTTGGCAAACTAATCAACTCATTTGGCCTCCAGTATCATCTATATGCAGATGATACCCAAATCTACCTGTCTTCTCCTGATCTCTCTCCATCTCTCATGTCCCGGATCACCAGCTGCTTGTCTACTATTTCTTCATGGATGTCACAACACTACCTGAAACTTAATCTTTCTAAAACGGAACTCATTATCTTCCCTCCCTCCATCTCCACTCCACTACCTGAATTCTCTATCACCATTAACAACACAACAATCTCTCCTACTAACCAGGCCCGATGCCTTGGGGTCATCCTTGACTCAAACCTCTCCTTCATCCCTCACATTCAGTCCCTCGCCAGATCCTGCCGCCTGCACCTAAAAAACATCTCTCGTATCCGCCCATTCCTCACCCAAGAATCCACAAAAACTCTGGTTCATTCACTTATCATTTCCCGTCTTGACTACTGCAACACTCTTCTGGTTGGCATTCCACTGTCTCGACTCTCTCCACTACAGTCTATCCTTAATGCCGCTGCTAGGCTCATCTTCCTTGCATGTCGCTCCTCTTCTGCTTCCCCCCTCTGTGAAACCCTCCACTGGCTCCCAATTACCTTTAGAATTAAATTTAAGATCCTGGTACTGACATATAAGGCCATCCATAATACTGCTCCTCCGTACATTTCTGACCTCATTAGCAAATACTCTCCTACTCGATCCCTACGTTCCTCCCATGGGCTAAGGCTCTCCTCCTCACTCATCACCTCTTCCTTTTCCCGTCTACAAGATTTCACTCGAGCTGCCCCATATCTCTGGAATCTTCTCCCAAGGAACCTTCAGAATTCACCCTCCCTCCCGACATTCAAGAAACATCTAAAAACCCACTTCTTCAGAGAAGCATACCATCTTAGCTGCTAGAACATCCTTGTCATTGATACAACCCCCACAATACCTCTCACCCTTTCTCTATGCCTTATGTTTATCACCCCATTTTCCCTCTAGATTGTAAGCTTGCGAGCAGGGCTCTCTCCACCAAATGTATCGGTTTGTCTTAGTCTGTCAATTCTTGTCTTGTCATATCCCTTGAATTTATGTATTGTATTAAGCGCTGCGTAAACTGTTGGCGCTATATAAATAAAAGATAATAATAATAATAATAATAATAATAATATGTGGTGTATCAGTGTACAGTGTTAGACTGAGACGCTACTGTACAATGTGGTCTGTCAGCGTATGTGTTAGAGTAATGGGGTATGGGGAACACTGTATAGTGTAAGACTGCGTTGAGAGTACAACAATGTTAGAGTGTGTTTGTTAGTGTACAGTGTTTGAGTGTCAGTGTATGGTGTTAGCGTGAGTCTGTATTTGCATATAGTGTTAGAGAAGGTGGTGCACAGAGTAACATGCAGGGATCAGAGCACTGAGCAGTGAAGAAGCTGTACAGAGTAGGGGCAGAGCAATTATTTCCTGTGCCTGGGTGTGATGTGCCCTCCCTACCTGGGTCAGCTGCCCCTGCATAAGAAATAATTGCTCTATACCCTACTATGTACTACTTCTTCACTGATCAATCCCGCTAGGCTTAAAAATGCAAGAGAATATTCTTGGCAACTAGGACTGTCCCTGAGTCTGTGAGCAGCATTAATGTATTGTATTCTGTAAACAGCATTACAATGCTAGAATAAAACCTTATTAGTAATTGGACCCTTTTATGTCTCAGGTTTTCAGGGCATCTTAATAATAGACAGTTGTTTAGATCTAAAAGAGGACACCAAAATCCTTGGAGCACCAGATATACAAACTATAAAGATTTAAAATATGAACCTGCTATAGTTTAACCTTTCACCTTTATTTCAGAGCCCATTTCTGCAATTTTGGCATTTTTTTACTTAATTCACTGACAATACAACCAGAAAATACGCTATATGCCAACATGTTCCATTAAAACGTATAATTTGCAACTCATTGCGGGTGGGAGAACTCCTAAATAGTAAGAGAACCATCTAATTTTCAAAAAATAAAAACATTCCTTTGTTAAACCAGTTCAGACTTTAAAAATCCAACATATATTTTCGAAAGCACACACACACTCCTGATTTTTTTTAAATACTTTTTGCAGGGATATACACAATATTAGGCTTTTGTCTACTAGAGTTTTTCTAGTCGTGCAAGGGTCAGCAGGAAAGACTTGATGACCTCAGTAGTTGTGTAAAAAAAACCAATTATGATGCAAAGCTGTAAAAATGAAGCAATCGCCATGGCAACTGTCCCCCAGGCCGCCCTGAATCCGGGCCGGCGGGCTGGCCGAATGGCCGGCAGACGAACATTCATGGCAGCCGCAAAGTTAAAAACTAAGCGGCTGCCACCGGGACTGTCCGCCGTGCACGCCTCCAAAAACAATGCGCGCGGCAACTGTGGCTGTGCGTCGGGACTTGATGTCAAATCCCGGCGCACAACACTGAAGCCACGCCCACCATCTTCCGCGCTCTCTGCACCGGAAGGACGGGACACAGAAGAGGAAGAATGAAGAGGAGGAAGAAAAGTGACAGTGCCAGAGGAAAGGTAGGAAAATATTAGTAAGTGTGTGAGAGTGATGGGTGTTATGCTATAGTTTATGATGAATGTTTGTGAATGAGGGTTTGAGATTGTATGGAAGTGTGGGGGGATAGCATGGCATAGGGAGGCTGTCTAGGCATGATAGGAGTGTGATTGCTGTTATCAATTTTTTTTTGTCCTACTGTGGTGTGTTAACAACACTTTTATTAAAAGTAAATTACATACCAAAATTGGACAGAAAAATTCAATAACAGTATTAATATATATATATGATTGCAAACAGCAATCACACGCCTATCATGCTAAGTCAGCCAGTGATTGTGATTGCTGTTAATTATATATATGTATATATATATACATATATATATATATATATTAATATTGTTATTGATTATTTTTTTTTGTCTAATTTTGGTGTGTTACTTTTAATAAAGTATTTTAAAAGTTGTTTTTTTTTTCGGTTTTGGCCAAATGAATGCAGAATTTTCAGTTTCGGTCCAGAATTTTCATTTAGGTGCATCCCTACTATGTACTAAGCCAGTCACTGAAGTGTTAGGCCTACACCACATCAATGTTTGGCTTAGTATATAGTGATAGGGGTTGTACTGCAGTATTGTCAGTGTCTGGCTTAAAGTATAGGCACACATTGACAGTGGTACAGCGTAATCCCTAAGTATATAATGTTAGCAGTTATGCTGTACCACCGTCAATGTGTGCCTCAGTATATAATGATAGCAGTTATGCTGTACCCCTGTCAATGTTTGCCTAACCATAGAAACTATGCAGTTTTAAAGTGTGTGTGTGTGTGTGCCACATACAGGATCTGCCACAGGTGCCAAATACTCTAGGTACGCCCTTGCGTCGTGCGGCAGTCAGGCCCAATGGCCATTCCTCAGCTCTTCGTCCCACGTCTAAAAAGGGGTGGGATGAAGAGCTGAGGCACAGCTATTGGGCGGCGCGGTGCGTGCACGCCGGCCGCTTTAATTTCATTAGGCGCCGGTGGAGTGACTGCCGCACGGCGGCCGCTTTCAATGTCGCTGGCAGCTGCTTTGGTGGCGCAATGGGCCACTTGACTAGACTTGCCCCCCAGGCCTTAGGCTGCCAGCCCTCCCCTGATCGCAATAATAACCTAAAAAACTGTAAATAATTCAGTGAAGCATTGGCCTTAAAAACTAGTTTGTGACCTTTCAGCACGTAATTGTACTACCTCTTAAACAATATTGCAGAAAAGTGGGACATTGGGCTTTTGCTTAGTTATTTTGAAAGATTATATCTAAAATAGCTGGACAGTGCCTATAAAAGCCCTGTCTGTAAAAGATCCAAATTACCTGTTCCATTCTTTGGAGTTAAAGGGAAGGTTTGCAGTATGTAAAATTGTTAAATCGTTTTACATTGAATTGAGTTTCATGGCTCGTAAGGACATTCTACAAAGCAAATAATAATCTAAATTTGCCTTGTTAACGTTATTCTGTTTGGCAGATGGAAGCTGGACTAAACTGCTATATTAGTCTAAGGACTTCTATATGTTATTTACTAGTAAATTACCCATATTGTTCCAAATAAAAAAGATCAGTTATTCGCTTTTACTATGTAGCTATATTTATTTCATATTTACTCGTGTTATTCTCTTAACAAGACTTTACTCTTTCTGCATAGTTTTTTTCCGTGGCAACTGGAAACTGCTTCCAGAATATTATAATTAAGTAATACATGATGTGTACAGAGTGACCAACTGCATGGCTACTGGACAGGCTTTTGCTTGGAGGGCTTTTTCCATAAACCACCCTGCATTTAAGTTGCATAGACGTTATTACATACAATCATTATTTTAGTAGGAGCTGGACTTCAGACATGAAAGTAAAAAGCATATCCCAAGAAGGAAAAAGGCAGCAAACTGTTCACAGATAAATCAATACGGTGGGATATGAGTTTCCTCACTAGGTTTGATAATTAGGATTTAGTCTAATGGTGCCCACGGGGCCAGAATGAGCCAGAGTGGAACTTGCCTGGGATGCCAAATAGGGCTAGGCCTGACGGCATATTTTTTACTTTTGAGGGTGCGGTTTTCGGGAGGTTATATAAGGGCAGGTGTCATTAGGTTAGGGGTCATATTGTGTGTCACCCTACCTCGTGTAGTTTGGCCTACTCTTCATCCCTATTGTGTGTGATGTTGGTTGGGCAGTTAATTTCGTCACAGTGAGGGTCATAGCAGGGCTGGTGCAAGGATTTTTGCCACCCTAGGCAAAAAATAATTTTGCCATCCTGGCTCCAGCCCCACAAGCCCCTCCCCTTTTGCCACTTACTGAATGACGCGGCTGCCTGCCTCCCATCAAGTGACCGCGGGCCGCGCTTCTAATAATTGACCGCGGCCAGCGGTTCACTCCAGCCCTGGGAAGAAGCTTACTAGGCATCTAGGGGGGAAATGCTCTAGGGGAGAGCATTTGGTGGCATTTCAGTGGGAGGTTCCTTGCTGATGGTTTAGACATACAGGTATGTCCTCCCTGTGTTGGTGGTACCTGGATAGCCTGGTAAGATTAGGGGTGCTTTTCGGTTGTTATTTATTCATGTTTATTATTTATGTTACTTATGTTATTTATTGTGTTCAGTTTGGTAGTCATTGCCCAGTTAACGCAGCTAGTTTTTGTTAAGTTGCTTGGCAATAGCTTGATTAAATAAATAAATCGTCTCTGACCTTTTCAACCCCACTCTTGGTTTCGTGTTAATTATCGGGTCGTTAAATTGGTTGATTGGGCCTGGCCCAGACATCGAGGGTACATCCGTCAGACACTTTGCATGTAAATTAGTTAATGGGAATATACAGCACTAACCATCATGTGATTGCTATGATGAAAGACTTGAAACATAAAATAATAAAAATACATTTTGTGGGTAGACAGGAGAGTCCGCTTTATGTCTATAGCTTTGCAAAACTATAGACCAGACGGTAATATCTCGTCATCTGGAGAATGCAATATAGCTGTAGACTTAAGGCCAAAGGAAATGCAGAACTCGACCAGACAAAACGAGAGTGGTTTGCAGCCTTGCGTGTCAAGCTCAAAACTGTGGTGAATTGTATTGTGTTTATCTGCACCAAGCAGATTTCAGCGCTTCCCTTTTTCAAAGACATACGTTTATCTGTCTGCAATTGGTTGTCTGGACCTTACTATGCAAGAGCGATGTTGTGGTTACTTCTGAGAACAGCTTGGTGTTCACTGTTCCTAAATGGACAACAGTAAATCTTTTATCTGATGGCTGAATACACCTTACATTGTCTAAACCCACTTCCGCTGGTGGAAACATTGGATCTGACTGCACTCTACTATAGAATCTTCTCTTCCTAAATTAGTAATTTCCCCCCAGCTGTAACACTTCCTACTGGGGTGTTTTTGGGAAACTTCTTTTGTATTCTACATTCGTCTGAGTTCTGTCCCAAATATTTTAGAATTCTTGATTTGCATAAAGACTAAGCTTACATTATTTATTGCAGACCTGAACTATAACAGTTGCGATACAGTAATGTGCTTTAGTGTATTTTAGTGTAAACATATTTTATCATGATAAGATATGAAAGTCACACAGCTGAATATACATCATTTTATATTCAATACAATTGTGAAAAACATCTGATTTTGTTAAATTACCATTTTCTTTAGATTTGGGCACCAGGGGGCTCTTCGTGTTCGTCTTCGTGCTCGTCTTCGGGAAAAAAAAAATCTTCGTATTCTGCGTTCACGAATTTCCACTTCCGTGAACTGCCGCGATGCCAAGGTAAGTTAGAAGGGGAAGGGACTGGGGAGAGTGGTAGACAAAGACGAAGACGATCACGAAGATCTTCGTGGTGTGTGTCTTCGTCTTCGCCTACGTTTTACCACCGCTGTCTTCTCTTCGGCGTGTCTTCGGAACGAACACGAAAACGCACTCTTCGTGTTTGTTTTCATGTTCGCCCGAAGACGAATGCACAAGTCTAATTTTCTTAGTAATTGTTCTAGCATCTCAATGGCCAAACCACCTTTTTTATAACATGAACATTTTATATAGCATGTTTAAACTACGTTTGCTCTAAGCCTCTGACAATGAATGCAAAGTATACATGAGATTATTTGGTTCCTTACATCAGATTCTATGTATTGTATACATCAGGACAGACCAGATGGGCCAAATGGTTCTTATCTTCAGTAAAATCCTATCTATCTTAGGACACAGTGCAGTATACAATCAGTTAATATATTGGCAACAAATCAGATTATTTAAAATGTGTAGTAACATAGCAGAAGTCTATATGTTTTTATAGCATTCCTTTAGTCATTTGCATTGGATGGTTTCAATTTGTTCGGTTTCTTTAGGTAACAATTATTGTTTTTTGGTTCTTTTTTTAAAAGGAACCATTTGAAGTCATTAGAAAGTCAGACACATTCAATGCAAGAACGTTATATTCTAGAACTGTTTTGCTATTTTATATTTTAATCTGATATTTTAAGCGCTGGCATCACATGACCTTCCGGTGATCCACCATAGAAGCTCCGGTGGAAGTGCCGGCAGCAGTGGAGGTTGTCTGTGCGCATCCCGTAGCCGGTGAACATTTGCGGGATGCCCACAGACAACCTCCTATGCTGCCGGCACTTCTGCCGGGGCTTCTGTGGTGGAGCACCGAGGTTATGGTCGACTGGTGGTTAGCATTGGTTTTGGGACTTTGTTATTTGGTTGTTTATTGTGTGTTTATGTTAAGGGTCCCTAAACCCATCAAAAAACAATGCATTCCAATCTCGCACATGCACGGGCCTTGTCACCAAGGGGTTAAGGCAAACACAGTTTTGTTGTGCCCCTTGGCTGCTAAGCCATTTCCCACCCTGGTGCTAAGATGGTTTTCGACATTTTGGTGCATCTCACGTTTAAACGCGTTTAGAAGTAAATTTCTTGGGGATAAACTATACAAATCATATATTGTTTTTTTCAGCACACCCAGCAGATTCCAAATATACCATTTTGATATGTGTATGTCTCATTAGGTTTGCAAAATAAAGCCAAAAATGGGAAAAAAGTGTAAATTTTCACTTCCGACTCAATAAAAACTAGTTCGTAATGTTATTTTTCTAAACTCTAATATCAAAAGCTGTGTTGCTAAATATTTGTAGAAGGTAACCAGTCTAAAATAAACAGAAATTGAGAACAGTAGACTGTGTTTTTCTAATATTTTATAGCTAAAAGTTAAATTTATTAGACTATCACAAAAGACATCTTTAAATTTAATGCATGGCTGGCGTCAATTAAACAGCTCTAGCTGCCCGGTATGTTAAAATATGCCAACAAAACTATATGTTTTTAGAAACTACACCCCCAGCTGCAGCAAATGAGGTCTTAGTTGTATTTGTATCACAAATCTGACGTGCACAACAAATAAGTGAATATCACACTTCTAAAAAAAAAAAAAAAATTTAATTAAAAGCAACAAGTTCATTTATGTCTTGCGCACTCCAGTCTTGTGCTACGAATACATGCAGCCCCTCATTTGATGCGCCAAGGGGTGTAGTTTCTGAAAATATATACTTTATGTACCATAATTTAACTTTCCAGCTGTCTAGAGCTGTCTAAATGCAGGCATCACCCCTAAATGTTTTAAGACAATTTTTTAACAAGATTCTCCAATCTGCCATATCTGACGTTAAAGTGGTCTAGACATTTGGGAAGTTAAATTAGCGTACATAAACTACATATTTCAAGAAACTACACCCCTTGGAGCGGAGCTTCAAATGAGGGGTTACATGTATTTCTAGGACAAAACTTGAGTGCACAAATAATGATGGAATATGTCGCTTTGGCTAGAAAATATGTTTTTTCTAACCATAGCGACAGGTTCATTTGTGTCTTGCGCACTCCAGGTTTGTACTAGAAACACACGCAGCCCCTCATTTGATGCGCCAAGGGGTGTAGTTTTTTCAAATATGTACTTTTTGTGCCATAATTTAACTTCTTACGTGAGCAGTAATGCCACATCAAGGCTTCAACCCTAATTACTGACCATTCACACATCTTTCATATCTCCATTCACTCGCAGAACCACACACCATACTTTCCATACATTCACTCACAGAAGCACACACCATTCTTTCCCCTTAGAATCCCAAAGAAATTATGGTAAAGGGAGAAAACAAAATCACTTTTACAGCAAAAATAAGTTTTGCAGTAAAAATGCAAGGCGCTCCAGCGATGAGATGGTTACTCACGTACCGCACAGGCTAAATGGGTGATTTTAATAATATTTGCAGTTCATCAGGATTTCAAAAATTGCCTTCCTCTACCATTGGCTAAATTTAACCCCATGATCCCTTTGATCATGATCCCTTTAAAATTTTGTATCGGCCATTTTTAAAAAGGGAATGTGACTTTTTCATAGCTATATGATCACTGTGGTAACATTGGCTACCACAGTGATCATTTAGCTAGAATACTTAAACTTTTTTATTTTTTTTAAAGTTAAACTAGTTTATGTTTAGATATTTTAATTTGGGTGTCTTTAGGCAATTTTGATCTTTATTTATCTGCCTTTAGAGACCCCCAACTCCATTTTTTTTACTTTTTTGTACATTTTTATTTTTTTTACTTAATATTTTCTATTCTTTTTTCAGTGAGGCGATTACCTTTCCAACGGTATATGTTGGGGGTCTGTAGCTGCTTAGATGCCTGAGATACAGGCATCTAAGCAGCATGCCCCCATACCTCTTTAACTGACAATTGTCAGTTTTCAATAAAGTTGCGCGATGACGTCATCGCGTCATTACCAGCCGGATCGGGTGGTCCCAGTGATGCCCTTCAATATGAGGGGCAGATCGCCGGGGTAGGTGGTGATGGGGGTCCACAGACCTCCATCCAGGTAGGGTAGTGACTGGGACTGCTAGCGACGGCACCATGCCCTCGTTAGCAGTCAAGGGGTTAATAAAGTGTGCTGTGGCCTGTTTTATCCAATTCAGTCTCAGTGTCCTTATTTGGTGGGTCTTGATGGTAGTTTGATGTCAGAGCGTGGTACACACTACCTACATACAAGTGCTGTGTATATCCTTATGATGTATAGATGACACACAATTGGCATTCAGAATTTAAATGAGACCATACTGTCATACCTGAAGACCAGTTGCTGAGTCTTTCTGAAGGACTTATAATGACTTTTAAAACATGTCATATTGGTAACATAACCTGCAATGAGGCAGTGAAATAAATAAAAAAATTACCCCAACAAAACCTTTCAGCAAAGTCAGGCCCGATTCAGGCTGCGGAGCTGCTTATCTCTAGTTTTCCCTGCCTCGCTACCGTTCCCCTGCCACGCTACCTTTCCCCTGCCTTGCTACCGTTCCCCTGCCACGCTACCTTTCCCCTGCCTTGCTACCGTTCCCCCTTTGCTGTAATCCATTCCTGGATTTCCCTTTGCTCAGCTGTTTCCTATATATTTATCTCAAAGAAATGCATCATGATTTTACCCAATAATTTTGCAATGTGTATTTTCTAAACTGTCAGATTTGCCTTCAGTTTTTATGGCTTTTATGCTTTTTAGATTGTGCGCTCCTCTATTTTTGTATATTTTTTTGTGCCAGGTATATTTAAATAAACATTCATGGTAGCGTGTAAAGATGCATTGTCAATGTCCCAACCCCCCCCCTCAGATTTTGCTGAAACTGAGTCAGACGGATAAAGGAAATGATGCACTGAGCAATGGGAAATCCATTAAAATTCTGAGAACAGCTACTTACATACAACATACATTGAAGGTTTCTATATTATTCACAGGTTTTGTATTGCGTCTCTACAGAGCACAGAATCTATGTAAAACAAAGGATAAGTAACCCCATTTATATCTACAAAAATATTTAACATTTTAACTCTTTTTTTATATCTAGCATATAAAGATCTTAAAAAATAATTTAAAAATGTTACTATAAAAGAGCTTTAAAAATCACGAGTTATAAATGCCTTTAACAAATTTATCACTACTTTGTTGCAAATTATTCTAACTGAAGTTACTGAATATCCTCTGAAAAATGACAGAAGTGTACCTGTGGGCATTTCCCCCCCGTGTTTTTGTATGTTTCGAGTCTGTTTTCAGATTATTTAATATAGTAAATATTATCTTTAATCGTTACTCTGCATTGATAGACTAAGTAATATAATTACTTTTTCCTGTCCATACAATACACAAAACCATACATTAATATTTTTTTTTCACAACTACTTTTGCATTCATGACTGACCGTGTACCATGTAGCAGTACCTTCTCACATACCATATTTGCTCGATTATAAGATGACCCCTCCCAAATGTGAATATTTATTTATAAAACAAAAGAAAATGCCTGAATATAAGACTACCATTTAGGAAAAATAGTTTTACTAGTAAATAATTCACATGTAAACTATTTTTTCATATTTAACAAAAACTATGCATTTCTTGGTTATATTTCCTTTCATTTGCCAACCTGCCCTCAGTTATGCACATTTGACCCCAGTTATGCACATCTGCCCCAAGCTTGCCACTCTGCCCCCAGATATGTCACTCTGCCCCCCCAGGCTTACCAATGCATCCCCAGACTTGGCCCTCGTGCTCCAGATTCCCTGGTGTCTAGTGGGTGTAGCCAGTGGATGTCTGCGAGATGCACGTACACAACATCTGCTGCTTCCCGGCACTTCCACCAGGGCTTTGTCATGCATGCAGACAACCGCTGCTGCTACCCGGGACTTCCGCTGGGGCTTCTATGACTGAGCACCGGAAGGTCACGTCATGCCAGTGCTCCATCATAGAAGCCTAGTGGAAATGTCGGGCAGCAGCGGAGGTTGTCTGTGTGCATCGCGCAGAAGTCCACCGGCTGCCAGAGAGGAGGATCCAGGTCCCCTGCAGCACTGTGGGATATCTGGATCTTAGTCTTATAGTCAGACCTCTATTAAAACCTTGTCTTATATTTGAGCAAATACGGTATCTACCAGGGTTTCTGTCCTCAGACTTTTGTAAATCTGCTATTACTGTGAGTTTAACTAAAAATTATATTAGAGAGAAGGTACACAATGACAGAACTGTGCAAGGGAAGGTATTCCTGAATATATAAGGTCAGTATCAGAAATTGCAAATTTAGTACATTTATTCAAAGAAGAATTAGAAAACAGCTGTTTTTCATGGAAAAAAAGTTCCGGTGGAGGCCTGAAGTGGCCCATAAATATAGCCGAACAAAGCACACCTGCCTCAAAGCCTTGCCCAACACATATTCACTAAAAGAGACTGCACAATAAACAGATAACGGGGATACATAACTAATCCCTTCACAATCTCAATTGTGCTTTAAGTTAGATTCATTAGACACACTGTTGGCTGCTTGTGGAATTGCAAGTTCAAAACTCAACAAAATCAAGGTTATGGTGGTGGAACAGAATCTTAAAAACAGTATCCCAGGGTTAAAACGAGTTACTCCCAAAGATGGATCTTCAGGATTTCAGTTATTATTCATGCTGCTTGGATCTTTTTACCCATCACTCATCACAAATTATGCATTAGATTTGGATAGATCTTTTTCCTTTCCAATAACCTGAATAACCTTTTGCATCACCTCTGTCTTGTAGTGTAATGGCTAATATTAAGCCAAAGTGTCTTTATTTATTTTTTTTGTTCTTTTAAATCAAACTTTTGTTAATTTAAAAAAAATTATGTGTGCATATTTCATGATTTCAGTAAAATATGCACAGAAGAACATAGCTAATGACAGCATTACTTGATATAAATTTTTATAATATTAAGAGCAAACTTAGGAAACCTAAATTCTATTACCACCAAAATATACATTTCATAGGCCACTCCAACATTCTTGATTGTGCTATTCATTTCAAATCCGCTTGTTTTCTTTGGTAATTATGCTCCATTGTTAATAATATTTAATGTATTTGTTTGTAGAAGATTACACAAATTGCCTTTGGGTTTCCCCTAATAATAAGGGTTAGGAGAATCAGTGACACCTCTATTGAATGTGCTGAGTATGTGTATATGCGAATATCAGTATATCAAAATGACCAAAGTACAATACTCTGGGTTATCTACTTTTCAGAATCGTATAGTTTTGTGTCACTATTTAGAGCTATTGGAATTATAGAAAACATTACAATATCCAAACACATATGCACACCTTTTAGTATATGACCTATAACTGCCAAAATAATGAACATCCTATGAGGTGTATCCAAAAACATTTGGACTAGCTGTGTACAATTTGTAACAGATAAAACTGTAAAACATGATGTTTTTTTGCAAAATGTTTCACTTTTTAAATATTTTTTCATTCTAACTGGTGGATTAACTAGATTACCGTATTGGCTCGGATATAGGCTGCCCCCGTATATAGGCCACACCCTAAAAGTTTGGTGCTTTTTTAAAGAAAAAGTTTTTTTCTTTAAAAAAGCACCAAAAAAACATGCTGCCACTCTGTCTCCCCCCCCTGAGATATGCTGCCACTCTCCCCCCCGAGATATGCTGCCACTGTCCTCCCCCCCCGAGATATGCTGCCACTGTCCTCCCCCCCGAGATATGCTGCCACTGTCCCCCCCCCGAGATATGCCGCCACTCTGCCCCCCTGACTTACCAGAGCAGACTCCCGGGTGTCTTGCGGGGTCGGCGGGGGACATCTACGCAATACGCGTATACAACTTCCGGTGCCGGCACATCCGCTGAAGTTGTATACGCGTATTGCGTAGATGGCCCCCGCCGGCCCCGTAAGACACCCGGGAGTCTGCTCTGGTAAGTCTTGGGGGCAGAGGTAAAACGCATTGTGCGGACGATCACCGGCTGCGGCGATCAGGGCCGGCCCGACAATGGAGCCGAGTGGGGCAACCGCTCCAGGCGGCACTTTTGAAGGGCGGCACTTTGCCGCCCCAAGCCCTTTTTTTTTTTTTTTAAAGCGAAAGAGAGAGAAAGGGGCGCCGAGTGTTTTTCGCTTACCAAGCTGTCAGTACCCGCTCGGCGCCCCTCTCTCTCTCCTCTGCGGCGAGTCTTCCTGTTCGGTCTCGGTGCCGGCTTGTAATGCTGAGTGCCGGGAGATTTCCGGCGCTCAGCATTACAAGCCGGCACCGAGATCGAACAGGGAGACTCACCGCAGGACTGCTGAAAGGTAAGTACAAGGGGGGGGTGGCAGGGACGGAGGGAGAGGAAGGGTAGATAATGGGGGGGCGGCAGGGACGGAGGGAGAGGAAGGGTAGATAGGTGGGGGGGGCAGCATTTTAAAATTCGCCCCAGGCGGCATTTTGCCTTGGGCCGGCCCTGGCGGCGATGCGGGTAAACAACCTCCGCAGCCAGTGACCGTCCGCACCATGCGCTTAGACAACCTCCCGTGCTGGCACCCCCCGTGGAAAGTGCTGGCAGGGGAGGCTGTCTGAGCGTATCAGAGAGTAGGATGCAGGTCCCCTGCACCGCTGTGGGGGATCTGTATCCTAACCCCGCTGCCTGCCTGGCGCCCGGTGGGGGGAAAAAGTGCGGCCTATATTTGAGCCAATACGGTAATATGATTTAAAAACAAAGCCCTTCTGAAAAAAGAATATATATCTGTACATGTGCTAAATACATAGAAGACATCTTTAAAACGCTGCCATCCACAAGTGTAAAATGTCTCAGGTCGGAAGGGCTTTTTATAAACAATTTTGAACCAGCGGGGTTATGTGACATCACATGATCCCAAAGTGAAACCGAGACTGTTTGCACAGGAGAAGACCGAAAGCTGCAGGTGTAGTAAGGAGGTACAGGTGGAAGGGAGGGGGTATGTATTAAGTTAAGTTATAAATTAAGATTTTTTTCATTTTAACAGATGGAAAAGGTATGAAAAAGCAGTAAGATAACCCTAGTACACCATGCACAAATAAGCTGAAGCCTTCTTGCTTGTGAGTCAGCACTACTACGAGCCACATGCAGCAGCCCCCCACCCCGACACACACACACAAAAAAAATAATAATGTTGGCAGGAATGTTTATTTCACACATTTTTAACTTAAATTAAATTATTAATTAAATTATTAATTTATATAAATAACATTTACTGAACAGATGAAGCATGGAATAAAACCACTACCACAGTGCCCACAGCAGAAGACATTGTGCTGCCTGGGTCCAAGAATGAAATGCTGCCCCTAACAAAACCATGCCCATCAAAACCACACCCACATCCACTATGTGACAACCGCATTAAAGCACACACACCCAGACACTCACACTAACACGCACACATGGCAGAATTCAAAGCAGCTTAATTAGGGTTTTTTTGCCTTCTTTTGGATCAAGAGTAGGAAGGTTAGGTAGAAGGATTTAACTTTTTTCAACCTTATGTACTATGTAACTATGTAACTGGTTGTGCTACTCTTGGCAGCATCAACTGCAGCAAACATTTGAGATAACTGGCAATGAGCCTTTTAGTAATCAAGATTTTTGTTGACAAAAATGAGATGAGCCTTTGGGTCGACAACTCCAGAGAAAATAATATTCAAAAAAAGTAAAGTCAACTAAGCAATATCTTTGGGTGTGAAACGTAAGGCGTTGACCTATGGGTTGACTGATCCCTCACAAACATTACTTTATATATTTATATATTCACAAACATCACTTTGTCTGAATATTATTTTCTCTGGAGATGTGGACCCAAATTCTGTTGTTTGATTTTGAAGCACGTTTAGCGGTTGAAGTCCCACTTCAACACTGAGGCTGCGGGTTACATGTGTTGTGAGCCGAGAAGCACGGATTTTAAAATGTTTACCACTCTTCCAAGTTTTCGCCTTTTGTAGATAATGGCTCTCACCATAGTTCACTGTAGTCCCAGAGCCATAGAAATGGCTTTGTTACCCTTTCCAGACTGATAAATGTTGATGATTTTGTTTCTTAAATGTTCTTGAATTTGTTTAGATTCTTACATCATGAGCTTCTTTTTTGAGATGCTTTAGCTTTGCAAGACAGGTTCCATTTAATTGATGATTAGATTCAACAGGGTTGTTTAGATTCAACAGGGTGGGCAGCGATTGTGCCTGATTGCCTAGTAAAATGAACCCGAATATTAATTACATTTGATTAATTTGTTGATTTTGTAACTGAGGGAGTAATTACTTTTTCACAAAGGACCATATAGAGTTTGATAATATTTGAAAAAAGATTGTATAATAAGTATTTACACAATCAACATATCTATACTTACCTTAATATGAATGAATCAAGCATGAATGAACTCATCGATAGATGCTAGCACACATAAGTTATAAGATTGTGTTCTGATTCATGCTCTAAAGTGTGTTGTGGATTCCACAGTAAAATATTTAAAAAACAGAATGATAATATTTAATGTAAGGTCAGGTGTTAGGACTTAACCAATGATGAAAACAGTCTACATTTCTAGATTTTTACCATATAACCAATTTACATAAAGTTTAACATAGGCAGCTGTGGTCTGTGGCTGAAATGACACGTCTGTTGTATTAGAAGGGAAACTAGATTGAGTTGGCAATATGCCACACATGCATATATATTGCAACTGCATTTTAAAAAGTTAATTAGACTATTGAACCAGACAAATGTTCCCAAAACGCAACAGGAGACAAGGGTTTGTCATACCTGTTTGGGTTTGTCTTGTTATTGGGTTTGTCTTGTTATTGGGTGCCATAATCGTACCAGCAATGTTTTGGAGTAAGTACATTCAGTTGCAAAAATGAATCTGATATTTTTATGTTTCATACATTTATGTTATTGTCACCCAGGAGTTTTAATGAGTAGCCCCACTTGTAAGTGTTAACCACTAAATACCATTAACCTATAAAATTAACAGGTACTATAATATCCCTACATTATCATACAGGTAACATAGATTGAGAAGAACAATTTGAACAATTATCTTTCACATTTTTGGCAAGGGTTGGCCCAGTAAAAGGAATCACCTTTAACTATAGACAATTTTCTGTTGCAGCACTACAGCTACACTTAGTATGTTATAGCACTTGATACATTGACAGCTTGGATAGATTGGGTGGCCATGTTGTCCTCTGTTTTTCATAACTTAATACTGTCTATTAGTGGCAGTCATTCATATAGTTAATCTAAAATGACCAGTAGTTTTCCATGATAATACCATATAACATATAATAAAATTGTTGAAAAAAATGTTTTAGTATTAGCAAAACTACTGTGCTAGATGCTATTTTAAGATCTTATTTTAATAACGTTACATTACAGTAGATTATAACCTCATGGAGAGTTTTGGGAAACCACAAATAATGTATCTCAGAGATATCCTATGGCCTGTTTTTAGAATAAAAAAATAAATCCATGCCAAAATGGCATGATACCAAACCTTAACCAAGGGGTAAAATACATGTTATGCTTTCATATTGTTCTGATATTTTTTTGTGGGTTATGAAAACACAAATAACATTGGTGATTAAATGTAGCTTTGGGAAAATCATTACTAATTATTTAGTCATGCAATATTTTATTTTCACATTCTTAATTTTTGCCTGGAACATTTAATAGCTATTTGATACAAAGGCAGGTACTGATACTCACAAAAATTGAAAAAGCTCATTCAATTTCTATGTATTTTATGTAATTCAACCTTCTAATGAAAGAATAAAAATGACAGATCTGCTAAGGCGCTTGTATTAAGATTGTTAGCTTGTTTGAGTAGGGCCCTCATCACCTGTTGTCTCTGTAAGTCAATTTGTTATGTTACATACTACTTGTTATGTCCTGTCTACCCATTGTACAGCGGTACGGAATGTGATGGCGCTATATAAAACAATAAATAATAATAATAATAACATGCTAGATAATACAATGAATGTATAATCTATTTAGAACAGCACCTTTAATGGTACACACTGTTAATGTTCTAGACACACAGATTGTTAAGGTGAAAATTAGGTAAAACATGTGCAAATGGATTTATAAAAACTCACATGCCAAGATAATTCTCTCAGTAAAAAAGATTTATGATTTTTGTAATTGACTGAACACTAAGCGGGAAAGATAGGTACTTTTTCCAAAAAACCTCCCTTAGAAAAGGAACTTACATTAATGAATATTAAAATAATAAAAAATACAAGTCAAAAAGACAGTATTTATAATGATTCTTGCCAACAAACCCTTTATTTCCACTGCCCCTTTTATACAATTTCCATATTTTATCCAGCTATATAATTTTCAAAATCAAGTAATACAATTTGTGTTGTGTTAAGCTATACTTAATCATCTGGATTAATTTAATAATATAAGATTTTACCTTACCTACCACACAAATAACTTTGTTATCGACTGTAAAAATACTAAAGGGACACTAAAGTGTAGTAGCCAGTCTACACGGGTTAAATGCATGTGAACATTAATTACTTAGATTTGTTTCTGACATTAAGAAAATAGCAGTGGATGAAACAAAATCTGAATAGAATGTAACTTTTGCTTCAAGTCTCTTGGACCTTCAACCACTTCCTAAACCTCAAACTGGCACAATCTACAAAGCAGCTTCAGACACTGAAATACATTGATGCAAAAGTCAGAAGTCTCAATCATTTATCTTGCAGCCCCTAAAAATGTGCCCACAAGTTACATGTGCTTTACTTACCATGGAAAAAGCCATTGGAAAATGCAACAAATGGTTCAATGATTTTGTTTGAATCCATCATGGTGGCCTCGTCGAAGGCGACAGTTTATTCCTTGTGGTTTAGACCAAGCTGGCAGAGAGAAGGGGGAAATATAAATTGACTGGAATAAAGGAGACAGCTCCCCATAGACATTGAGAGTCTCTGAATTTGCATGGCCACAGGAATGTGTAACCACTAATTTGCAACATAGTTTGTTTCCAAAGATGAAAAGACAAAGAAGACATGGATTCAATAAAGAATAGAGTGTTCTTCTAAAAATCAGAAAAAAATGAGATAGCTTTACCTTTTTATGACAGACTAATACATATGTAGATAATGTACATTGTAGTTTATAAATGCTTAACAGTGCAACGTTTGTGGTTGTGTGGTTGTGGGGAAGGCCCCAAAGCCTCTCAACTCAGCTAGAGAATGAACAGAGAAAGGCAGTATAAGAGTGGTAGAAAACAATCACATGATGTGATATGAACAACCCTACAAAGTCTACTTTTGAAACTTTCTTACTCAAGCCCAGCTGACTCACTGCTTGTGAATTAAGTAGATACATAATTTTCTATGCATTTATACACCATCACGCAATGTGATGGATTTGAGGTGTGTTTTCTAACAGCTTCTCGGTAAGATATTTCAGTAAAATGTATGCTAGACTACACTGCAAGCAATATATGACAAGGAACGAATGCATTTGCAAAAACTTGGATCAGACAGGAAAATTTCATTTTTACCATATGTTTGTTAAACCATGATTACCCTTTTCCATATTTGATGAACCCACACAAATGATACATCATTTTGTTCTGGAGAAGTAGAGTATTATTTAACATACATAACATATAATAATTATTAGTGATAAAAGATAAAATATTAAAATAAATGAAATATTTTTTTCTTTTAAACTGTAGATGCCACAGCTGTACAAGGACCCAATTTATGTTCAGCGACATCTCCTGATTAAAGTCATACCCCACATACATATTTTTTGTATGTTGAAGAAGTAGTTTGGCTCTTATACATTTTTGAGGTCAGATATATCACTGGGCTCCTAATATGTGCGCAAGTCTATATGCCTTCCGGTAGGTAGTATTCTCCTGGCATCCACCAAAGCCAGATGGTGGTGTCCATAGTGATATTTGGTTTGTCTGCAGCTGCTTGGCTTGAGTTTTTATTTAATGAAGCTCCCCACGCACAGTGTTTATGCTGATGTTGCTTTCAAAAGCAGTTTGGAATTCTGTTCTCAGTGATGCTACAGA
This sequence comes from Sceloporus occidentalis, assembly GCA_023333645.1. Lineage (NCBI taxonomy): Eukaryota > Metazoa > Chordata > Lepidosauria > Squamata > Phrynosomatidae > Sceloporus > Sceloporus occidentalis. Next base: position 2,425,554 of record JALMGF010000133.1, read on the forward strand.
AGACAGGCAATTTTTTACATGATACACACTTCAGCCCTGCTTTGTGAGTGTATGTGTGGTCTATCGGTTTGTGGCTGAGCTGTTGTTACTATAAGACACTTCCACATCACAATAATCACAATAATAGCTCTTACATTGGACTGGGGCAGATAAAGAAAGGCAGGAATTTCACAAACTGCCAATTGTGGCATTTGAAGTCACTGAGCTCTTCATTATGACATTTTACTCCCAATGCTTGTCTATGGAGTTGACATGCCTGTGTGCTTGATTTTATACACCTGTTACCAACAAGTGTGGTTGAAAACACCTAAATGCAATAATTAGACGTGGTGTCCACTTGTTTATATATATATATTGTGATTAAGGATCTTTGAGCCCTGGACTTATTATACAGGCCTCTCTAATCTTATGTCAAACTAATTAAATCACAATGCTAAAAAAACAGTTTACTTCAATAAAAATACCAGGATGCCCATTGTGCAGTTACGAAAAACTTTGCATACTTTAAACACTGCATTCTACAATTCTGTTTTTCCTGTATTTAGTATTGTTTGCTCACATTGACAATATCTGTTGTTTGCACCTCACTTGCAGACGTGTCTTTTCTCCCCTCTTTCCTTTCCCCTTTTTCTTTTTGCCTGCGCTTTTAATCTGCCATAAATATATATATATATATATATATACACACACATATGTATATACATGCATACACACACATACACATAGTACTTACCGCATCCTTCTGAAGCTTCCTTGTGGCCTGTTGCTCCCTCAGTATGCTCTGCACTTGGAAAGGACATCATTTCTCAGCGCACAGTGTCACATAGGACAATTGGCGTTGATTTGTCACATTGTGGGAGCCAACCAGATTGCCATTTCATGGGACAGATGAGAGGTAAAGGCCCTTCAGAATGTTGGGCCTTGAAGCAATTGCAGCTCTGTATATATTACATTCAAAATCTTTTGCTATCAAAGATTATAAGGCTTCTTTGAAGCTTGAAACATTGTCATGATTTTCTCACTTTCATGTATTTATGTACTGTATATGTTCTTATTTGTCTTAAGAGAAAATTAGTATTTTATAACACCACTTTGTGGAGTGTTAAATATCCACATCTGTCACAGGTTGGTGTAATATTTTTTTTTACTTAAAAATAAAGGTTTTATCTTTTTTTGTTTCAACATTTTTTATTCTGGAAAATACAAGAATATGAACAACAATAGGTTATTTCACATGCTTCACTGTAACTGTGACTAATTTTATAAAGGTATAACTTTAGAAATAACAAATATTATGCAGTATTCCCATATTAGCAACTTTGCCTAGAACCATCTAGTTGTGTAGTCTTTCAAATCTTTGCACCTAAATGCATTCTGGACACAGTCCTGCAATGCCCTGAATGTCCATTAATAATAAAGTCACAAAAATAAATGAATAAATAATGAATAGAAACAGACAACTCAAAACTTTTAACAACATCAAACTTTAAAACTCCAAATATATTGTGTTATCAAGTCCCCCAACAACAATGCTCACCCCCCAATCCGCCATTAAGTCATTCATTGTCTCCCCTTTGATCAACTGATGGTAGGGGTCTTGGCAAGTGTCCCCTTCTCAATGAATCCTCCCTCTCTAGGACCTGGCCAGTGCACCATGATGTTAGGTGGAACTGATGGCGAATAGCTTCATCAAGCGTTCTCACAATTGGCCCCCCAAAGCTGAAAAATTGGTTTTTCATTTTTGTTATTTCACTTTAGCCACTCTATGCGGAAATCTCAAAATAGTTTAGACTTGAAAAGGTCCATAGATAGAGGGTCAGCCAAAGATGAACTATTGATTTCTTTGTTGTGGCCAATATAATTAATAAAAGGTTACTGGCAGATTTGTGAAGCAATCAGAGGCCAAAAACAGCAGTGTATGGTTGCCATGGCAGTACCCCATATCTATAAACTTTCCTTCATGCTAGGGCATGTCCGTAATCCATTAAGCAGGTCTCCATTCGGTTCAGTACTGTGGGGACAGTTGTTAGTGATCTTTTGAAAAGACTGAAGTAAAATAAGACAAATAGACAAACAGATCTGCATGCGCTCATTGCATAGTATTTTTTCCATGAAGACAAAAAAAATAAGGGTTCAAACATTACATTTATTAAAATATATATTGTTAAAATGATCATAATTTGCCAAACTACAATTACTAGAGGACACCACACCATCACCTTTGCACAAGTAATGGATAATAGTGGGGTATTGTCCTTATCCAAAGCAAATGCCTTTACTGCTTTCTTCCTTATTTACAGATCATCTAACACTGTAAGGTACCTAATGTATTGAGTAAATGACAAAAGACACAAAATAAATACACATTATACTTGTACTAAAATATGATATTAACTTGCAACTTTGTGACAGATCCTATGTATTTAGAGTGCGGTTAATCAGTGTGGGCAGACAGCTTCAAACACTAATTGTATCCAAAATCTATTTTACTGTTACATGTGTGCAGGTTGTATTGTTAAAAAAGGTTTGCCAAGCTCTGCGGTCCTTTGCATTTTTTGATCGCTGAAGTCAGTTAAACAAAATTATTAATTACATTTATTTATTTTCAAATGAAAATTAGAACGTTTGATGAGCTGAAATCCATCCTTAAACAAAGGGACAAATAAGTCACATATTTTAACTGTAATAACAGTTAAAAAAATGTCTTCAACAAGTTTACAAATTGTGTTATTTGCTTGGTTAAAACTCTTAGCTACAAATAATTCTATCTATCTATCTATCTGTCTATCTGTCTATCTATCTTCCTATTTCATCGACCTGCTGATCTATCTCTGTCTAAATGTCTGTCTAAGTAAGATACTTGAAAGTGCATACTCTACCTCCATCAGTTGTGATGTACCTTGTTATAAATAATTTTTATTTCTAATGGTGAAATCCTTGCTTAAACTCTGTGATGGTACTTTAAGTAGTCTGAGCTTTTTTATTATTAATGTAATAATTATTATTAATGTAAAAGGTGAAAATTACTACTCTGTGAAGGAAATTTGTTTTTTTTTTGCGGACGAAACGGCTTAATCTATTCTAAACTATATTTCTACATAGGCAATCAAATAAATTTTGAATTAAAAGTTGATTATGTAAAAATGAGGACCACCCAAGGAAAGGCTAAAAGATAAAGGTGGGTAAATGGTGTTTTTTTATCTGACCTGATTGGTTTCATATAAGAGGGTAGGGAGTGGGTTTTTTTTGTTTGTTTTTCTGCTTTGATTAGTTTCATATTTGATTGCACAGAATGAAACTAATGGGTGGGCAACTCCCTCTTGCTCTTGTTTCCTGTTTAACCCTGAATGAAATAGGTGACCGAGTCCAACTTGGTGTACGAGTTTATACAGTTAGTACAATCTGTGGCTGAATCTGGTTCATTAGTTTTGGTATTTGGTATTTAGAGCATAAGGCTGAATTTGCTACATGTTCATTTTGGAACAGGTCATCAAATGTAGTTACAAAACTGTCTTTATTGTTAAATACTTGTATGTACACTATATGGACAAAAGGGATAAGGACACATGACAATTACACTAACAGTGACTTTGATGACATTGCATTCTAAATACATAGACATTAATATGTAGTTGGTCCCCTCTTTGCAGCTTCCACTCTTTTGGGAATGCTTTCCACAAGATTGTTTCTGTGGGAATTTTTGCCCATTCATCTAGCAGAGCATTTGTGAGGTCAGGCACTAATGTTGGACAAGAAGGCCTTGTTCTGTGTCAGGTCATCCCAAAGGTGTTCGGTGGGATTGAGATCAGGGCTCTGTGCGCCAGTCAGGTTCTTCCACACTAAACTCATCCAACTATGACTTTACGGATCTTGCTTTGTGTCTGGGGCACAGTTATGCTGGAATAGAAAAGAGTCTTCCCCAAACGTTTCTTACAAAGTTAGAAGTATATCTTGGCTTTTTTTGATGTGCCCAGATTTTCACTGCATATTCCTCTTGTGGCACTTGAAGCAGCTGCGTGACATTGAACACAGTTGCTCGGTTTATTGTCTACAAATTATCCCATGTCCTTTTCTTTAACAATTTCTCCAACAGTACATTTTGTTTTGTCATTTATTTATTGGGGGTCTTGCTGTCATTGGTTATCAATTTGTCAGTATCTACTTTAGCCATTATAATTTGTACTTAGGAAACAGTCAGGCCATTGTTTCTGATGTTCAAGGATTCTAAAAGGGAAGCTCAGCCAGGTAACTACAGACCTATGAGCCTGACAAGATCCCTTTTTTGAATTCTTGAAGATCAAAAACAATGGTCTGGCTGTTTCCTAATTAGACTTGGGTATATTCCATCTGGGCTCCTGACCCCGGCTTGTCTTTTGGTATACACTCCTGCATCACGATTTGGCTTTGTTTCCTTGCTTATTACAATAAAGGTGTATGAAGCGCTCTGGGAGGGCTAGTTAACGCAGCTGATACCAGGGAGAAACAAATGAAGAAACAAGAAAAACAGAAGAACAAGAAGAGGCAAGAGTAGAAGCAGAGCTGTGAAAAATCACATTCAGACATTCATACGAATTAACAAAATTGACAAAATAAAGATTTGTACAAATCCAAATGCACAAGTCTAATTACTGTTCCTTACTTGAATATTCAACAAAAGCTCTATGTTGTTATTTATCATCAAATCCAGACAGGTGTTGTTTCTAGTTGGTGTCTCCCCTAATTGTGACATGAAGCGATCATTTAATAGGTTCACTAATTTCCTCCCATTTGCTGAACTACTTGTTCCAGTCAATGTCTGAGTAACTAAAATATTTTGATTAAAAAGTGACTTATATGTGCAGCTTTTTGAATTTGTAATGAAAACAGATCTCCCCACCCAATACTAAAGTAGTTTCTTTATGATTCAATATATATTTATCTATTAAGATTTAGTGTACTCACACGTTGATTTATAATGGTATAAGTATACTAATATACAGTATATCAAACAGCTATAAAGTATGATAAGTATATTCGCTTTTGTATAAGATACAGTACGTGTCACGTGTCACAATCTTACAGGTGTTTTTTTGCAAAAACAACTTTGAGTGACATGTTCAAGGTCTTGCAGATATCCATTCATCATAAACAACTTTGAGTCATATAATCAAGGTCATACGTTGTGGCGATTCCAACTTTTGCCCAAGAAAATGGGTATTTAAGAGAGCGAAATAATCCGTTTAAGGGTGGGAGAACTGCACTGACAGAGACATTGTATCCCACGGGTATGTCGCAAATTATTATCTTTATTGGCAAGCATTAAACTTATTTTTTGTACTCTGCTTTATAGATTCGTTTTTGGATTATAATTAATTATTAGTTATAGCAGGTAGACGTCTATGCGATTTGCGTAGGTAACTTCCGCTGCAGCCGGAAGGGGGTGGCGTTAGCAGCGGGGGTTGTCTCTGTCCATCGCGCATACACCCTCTGGCTGTCAGAGAGAATTCCCCGCAGCGCTGCGGGGAACTCTCCTCTCTGACAGCCGGGGAAGGTCTGTGCGATGGACGCAGAAAACCCCCACTACTAACGGCACCTCCTTCCGGCTGCAGCGGAAGTTGCCTACGCGAATCCCGTAGACGTCTACCCAATTCCCCGACTACACACCAGGGAGTCAGAAGCAACAGCAGCAGAGGTTACCAGACAGGAGGATCCAGGTCCCCTGCAGCGTAGTCTCATAGTCAGACCTCTATTTGAGGTCTGATTATAAGACGACCCGATTATAAGATGAGGGGTATTTTTCAGAGTATTTGCTCTGAAAAAAACCTCGTCTTATAATATAGCAAATACGGTATTTGCTGTGCTTAAGAGATTTATTTTCTGCTACGCAGTAAGTACAATGGAAAAAATAACTGATTGAATTACTATAAACTTTAAACCAATACATCCCACAATATTTAATGTAATCACCAAATATTTTAACCACCATTATTTATTAAAGCAATCGAAAGAATTTACTAAACATGAAAGGAAAAGCATACTTTTGTTTAAGGGAGTAGAATGCTAAGAAGAAAAAAATGTCAGAATCTTTATAATTTACTAGTGGCATGATAAAAGTGATACAGGAAGACAAAATGTTAAGCGTCCTCTTTCCTGGTTAAGGACACCTGCTATCTCTTATGTAGTATACTCTCATTTACTGGAAAGTAAGAAATGTGTCTTCCTTTCTCACACTCACACAGTGTGTCATCTGATCCTGCCCCATAAACAGAGGAAACTAAACATCACAAGAGGGCTAAAAGTCAGACCTTGGGTGATGTTCTGGACACATACATTTTGTTCCCAGGGCTAAGCAATGATGTGGCCAAAGATATGATTTAATCCTGTGTACCATGATGAATAATGATCATTTATAGATACATAAACCCTCTAGATTGTAAGCTCAACTGAGCAGATCCTCTCCTGTTTCTGTAGATCAAATTGTGATGTTATATACTACTTTTTGGTGTTTTTTTGCATTGATACATTGAAGAAGACATAACAGAAATGAATAGAAGACACCAGTGAATAGTGCTCTGCCCACAGCTTGTGTCTCTCAACCATTATTAATTATTCCCACTTGTGTTTACATGATTTCACCCAGGCTGTACATAGTTCGAGGAATTACCTACTTCATTCTTGCAGATTCTCCCCTACTTGTTGTAATTTAAAATATTCACTAAAAACACATCTGTTCATGTCATCTATGTTCCTATATCCATAATCTGCACCAAATTGAACCTTGAATTGAATGTTTGCCTTTATAACAAACAAATGTTTATCATTCTATTATATAAAAAATACTTTGCTGCAAATACGTATGGAAGCAGCAATAGCCTTTGAATAAAAATTAGGTTTTAAAATTGCTGCATAAATGGAAAGTGAATAGGTAATTCACCAATAGCCAAGTTTTGGCAAGCTACAAAGTAACCACTACTTTACAAATCAGTAGAAGTCCAGTGCTAGCACACCATGAATCCACTCATTCCTAGAAGTTCACAGATTTGTCAAGTTGATTCAACCTGAGTCCCTCTAGCTTTCATTAGGGAATCATTAGGTTTTGAGCTAAATAAGAAAAAAAACTATTAACTTCAATGGGAGCGGCTTCCAACATGTTTACTTTTATGGTAGACAACAAAGGACCCTTCAAAATAACTGTCAAGTTAGTGAATACCCAGTATAACAGTTCTTCACCTGGGAAACATCATAAGGGTCATGTACTATAATTACATGTCCAGATTGATATGTATATATGTTTCATATTGGGATTTGGTTATCCAAATTATTGTATAAATTAGCATTCAATGTTGAAAGAAGGTTTGACAAGGACCCTTCTATGTGTATTAAAGAACATGAGAGCAAGTCATTGGAAAACCAGCTAGAAAAAAAGGAGTTAAAAAAACAACATACTCATGAGCTTTCATCTACTAATCCTAGGTACTGTCTAATTTAAAACAGATTAACAAACACATATATATCATAGTTCCTGTCAGGAAAAGACTGGGCCATAAAATGTGGCCCTGGAGCTTATAGCTTTAGACATTTGCCCTATGTGCCCCAAAGCCAGTTCATGCCTGGTGGCAGTGACATTTCTATATTTAGAGCCTATCTCTAATATTCCTTATGCGCTTCATGTCACTGGCAAGCAATAAATTATTTTGCAAAGGTTTTCTGATGAATGCTTACTGACATCAGACTTGTCTGCAGCTAGCAGTTAAGCAGGAAACCACACTTTAACCGCTGTAACCCAATTGTCTGCTTGCACCTGTATTCCCCGACTCTGCAACAATATATACTTTTTTCCAGCGTGCAAATATATTCATGCCAAAACCAATACTTCTCAAACTCACAAAATGTACCGGATTTAACACTTCTACTATTTTTTTAAGGCAATAAAACTATATGTTTTGCAACACACGGTCAGTTGACTTCTTGAATCTATTTTAAGAACGGACCGTGGGAAAGTATTTCAGACATGCCTCATTTGTATACCTACTTCTACATTTTGAATCGTGTCATTATCATTTAGAAAAAAAGTCAGTTTTCACATCAACACAATTATGTCACACTGTATTCATATGTGGCCATTCTGAACAAAACCCTGTTGTACATAGAGATGAGAATGAAGGAGAATGTAAGAAACTATAAATATTGTAAATGTACCATGTCAGCAGATAGACCCTTGGTATGTGATGACTAGAGATAATCTAGGAGAGAAGGTTTTCTCATTACAGTCACCCCCTTTCAGTTGAGCCTTCAGGTACCATGACGGTCAAGACTTTGCTCCATCTCTCAGGTGAACAAAACCCTTAGGGGAATCCTGACTTGAAAACCATAAACCATGCACCCAAAAATCACCAACAAGGCTCACTATACTGGTGAGACAGTGCAGTCAGTGTCTGGATTAAATAGCCACCAACCTAAAAAAAAACATGGTATCATGATGCCCAACGGAGAACGATGCAATAAAAACCCACATTTACTATGCATCATGCAGGACAAACTTGGAACCCGAGAAACTTGGACCTTCATAACAGATGCAGTGCATTCAATGTAGTTCATATGTCCAAATATTCTGCAAACACTTAGGCTTTGAATTCACTCTCAACTATTATTAATCAGGAATTTGGAAGAAATTACATGTATTCATAAACCGTTTCCTATGTTTTCTATAAGCAACAGTATATTTTAATTGAGCAAACGTGCCGCTTTTGTGCATTGTTTCAACTTTTTTCCACATCAGAATCACAAGAAAAGCTTTCGTCAAGTTTATCTCTTCTATTCTATTAGTTATGCATATACTAACACATAACTTTGAGTTATTGAAATTTTTGATTAAAATAGTATAATTCTTATCATCAGTATTGCTGCTATTTTTGATGTAATTGGTTGTGATGATTTCAAAGGCCCATTGACGTTTGTTTTTTTTCAATTTTAGTCCATATTCAGTAAGGTTAAGCAAAATTTTGTGGAATGAAACTTGAAGAATATTCAATTACACATGAACTATTTTATTACATAGAATAACATCAATCAAAACTGGGACTTTCCAAGGTAACTATTAAGAGAGTAGTGTTTTTTTCATTTTGCTAATTAGCTTCTGATGAGAAGTATATCTTTGTTATAGGATAGCATCATGGGACGACCTGTACCCGACTGGGTACACCTGCCAAATTGTGCTTCCTTAAGTCTGAGACTTCACGGTTAACCCCTTCAGGGCTGGTCGAGACTAGCGCTGGTGGGACAGCAATATGCCTGGAGCCGTGCTGACACTGTGGCTACACAGTGCTAATATTGTCCTGAAAAGGTGAATAAGTTGTCATAGCCCACCCCAATCATCAGACAAAACCAATGTTGAGGTGGAAAACAATAACACAGCCTTATATACCGATAAAGAGCATAATCCCATCAACACAAACAATACCCTGCCCAGACAGCTTGCGGCCACAACCTGGTCGCCAAGCATATTAATGCCTGTATTACCCTAAGTCGTTGTTTGCGTGGTGATCCCAAGGCAGTGGCAGCAATCCCAAGGCATCAATGGATAGTTCAGGGTCCCTAGATTGTTCTGTCCAAAAAGCAGCAAGGTCTGGGGATTTTTACAGCATTATAGTTAACTGAGTTTACAATAGCTGGCCTTATGCTTTCACTTTTTACTTTACTATGGTAGCAAAAAGCCATAAATGACTAGTTAAACACAGTTATCATATGTTAATTTTACTTTTTTGAAGTTTTCTTTCTTTAGAGAAACCATGTGCATGCAAATGTAAACACATCACTGGAATTGCACCATGAATAATGTCCCACTACCTGAAGCTCAACATTTCCAAGGCTTCTAGATATTCCACCATCCCCACATCTCTAATGACATTTCCTGATATTCTGATCACTGTTGATAATTTCACAACCCATATCATACACCAAGTTTACTCATGATCCCTAATGTCTAGTCACTCAGCATAACCTGCAGGCTACACCAGAGAAATATCTCTCCGATAACAAAAGGCCTGCTTACTACCATCTCAAGCCAAGCTCTTGCAAGACAGAAAAGCCTTCCTGCATTATAACAAACTATCATCCCAAGCCAAGATAGAAAAGGTGTTCAACCTCATTTAGACCACTATGTCAGGTCTGCAAGAAAGTTTCTTAATTCATATTTTGTATAATTATGTATGTTTTCCTGTATATGTGATAAATGTGTATTTTGGGGAGGTTTTTTCTTTTTTGTCAAGTGTGAGCAGGGAGCTTTTCTGCTTCTATACAGTATGTCAACGTGTGTGTCAGGCCCATGGCTTACCTCACCCCCGGACCGCGAGATCCTTGGATGGAGGATTGGGCGGATGGCTGGATTTGTAGCAAGAGGGGATCTCTCGGTCCGGCGGCAAGGTCTATAAAACAGTGAATGATGGAAGTTGATTGCAGGGAGACACACTAGCATGACTGAGCCATAATGTCTACTGGTTATTAAAGTAGTATGAGTTACCACACCAAACATAGCTTCAAGGACATGCAAGCAAATTCAGACACTTTAAGTTTATAATCAAATTCAGGTAAGCAAACAGCCAATTAGAAAAGGACTAGGAGCAACAACCCTGGTCAGCATGATAACAACAGGTACTCTGCTAACCAACAGTAGGTGAAGTACCAACCAACCTGTGTAATTTGTTGGCGTTTAATAAATAATAAGTAATAATAATAAATGTGTCCTTTTCTCACACAAGAAATAAACAAATACTAATCCATACACAAGTGTGTTTGAACTTAAAATTTTAACACATTTGCCAATTTTGTTAATTTGCACAAATGTCTGAAAACAAGGTGCGTCCCCCATGAAGCAGAGAGCTTCAAATTTTTGTTTGCATTTCAATGCATTTTCACACTCAGTCACTTGCTAACGTTCTCTCACACACTCACTCAGTCTCTTAATGTCTCCCTACCTTTTCCACCTATCACTTCTGTGTTCCTGTCCGCTTTTCTGCAGCTTTGCTTATTATTACCTCTTATTGTTCTTTGTCTGCTTCTCCATGGTATCAGCTGTGTTAACCAGGCCTCTTGATGCCCTCTGTAAACAACTTATATTAACAAGCGCACACACTTGCTAAAAACATACACTCAGAGATGCTAATAGCATATACACACACACCCACAGTAACAACATACACTGGCACATGCACACTCTAATGTCATACATAAAACACACATAATTGCTAGCATCATACACTTACACACACTCTACTGCAATACCAATACACTTACTCAGAAACCATAGGCATTCACACACACTCCAATAGCATACATTTACACAAACATTATTTAACACAGAGTACTTACATATACAAACATATTCTCCAACATCAGCTACGTTTACTATTTGATTTGGCGTATATGGAGAAAAAATTAGGAAGCATTGCATTTTGAAGATTTTTTTTTTTCATTATATAATGTGAACGAATGCACAGCTTGCCTTAAATTTGGTACCTATGAATAGTTAAAATTAAAAACTTGTCTCCTTAGCAGCAATGTTGCTTTTGTTGAAAAAACCTTCAATATCCCCCTTAAGATGCCAGAGGCTTGCAATGCAAGAACAGCTCACGCTAACACATTCAGACACTCTTGCTTACACACACCCTGATACACACACCCAGACTCTCGCACTAGCACAATAAGAGTAAAATAATTTAAAATCACATACATTAATACATACTGGTAAAAAAATGACCCTGCTCTTGCAAGCTTGCAATCTAGTCGGTGGTTGAGGGGCAAGTGAAACAGTAGGAGAGTACTGCTTGCATTGGGATGAGTTGATTGAATTAAAGATGATCTGTAGAGATTGTTGATTGAATCAAGAATAATCTGTAGGGGTTGTTAAGCATTCTCATGGCTTGGTTAGGATGCTGGCTAAGTGCGAGGTGGAAACACTGTATCCTTTTAAAAAAAGGTGGGTTTTCAAAAAAGAGCGTCAGATGTTTGTCCCAAAGAAGAGCTTTCCCTCCTTATCAGTAGGGTTTTAAGCATTGCATCATAGTTATTTTAATAGGCAGAGTCTTTGAAAGCATTTGGCAAACTGACTCAGATGTCTATTTTACAAAGTAGATGTAAATATGTATGTAAACTTTGTTAATTTAATGAATTCAATGTAAATAAAAAGCAATTTTAACTTAGCATTGTATTGTACAGTAAGTCTGTATTTACTATTAGCAATTGAGCGGTTGACTCATCCACTTGGGCAATTGCCACCCTCTAGAAGTTTTGTAATGCAAGGAGTAGCTTACCTATCTGGCAGTAGAAGGTCAACAGTTTTGTTTATTATATCAAAGGCTATTGTAAACAATTCCAAGATTTAAGAACAATACATGTTAATTTCAAAGATTAATGGCATGAGGAAATCAAATAAATGTTAGTTCAGAAGACTATGAAGGAAAGAATGGACAAAGCTAGTATATTCACATGCCAATGTTGTTAAACTGAATCCTTACATGTGTTTTAGCACATCAGATCCTTTTAATATATTTTAGTATATTACCACTTTTGTAAAGTTAAAAATGTGTATAAATATTCCATTTTATCAGGTTTATCGTTTTTATGGATAGCTTTAACTAATGCATGATTTTGTTAGGACCATGTTATGTAACCGATATTACATTTTCATATAGCACCAGCAGGTTCCTTAGCACCATATGGAACAGAGGAAATATTTAACAATCACATTAAAAAAACCTACTATAAAAACTACTGACAGAGAAATATTGATCACTAAGTTACTAACACCTGATCACAAGATAATATTGGCACTATAAAGTTTTATCACTGTATAACTCCCCAATTGTTGTATACAGGAATACAATGTAATGAGCTAATGGGGGAGTACATTATTTTACCCTGTCATCGGATACAACCTTAATTTATTCAAAAATATTGTTTCTTTCATGCCTATTTTAGTTATTTCCTGTATATATTTTCATGTCACGTTATATAGAAATGTCTAGACAAATCTTATGTTAGTTGCATGTTCCCTTTAATTATGGGATAAGGAAACTTTCATGTGCATTCAGCATCCTTTCTCATGCACTCTAGATTTTTCTGGTTTCAAAAGATGGTATTACATATTCACTGTTAACCACGTTGGTTACTAAAAGTCAATGAAGTCTGCAAACTTCTGCTTTCTGATACACAAAGCAGACAGATAGTCAGCTCTACAACGTCAGTTGTCTGATCTAAAATTTTAAAACATTATAATATTTGCGGACTTATTTTCCCAAACCTTCTAAGCCTCAGTGACCTCTCTTGGTGGGTTTTTTTTCTGCAAAATAGAAAATGTTTGTTGCTGTTTGGACAGGGTTCAGCTAAAAAGGACTGTATACGTGACTTTCACGGTTTCATATGAATTTAAATCTTAACGAAATTACCAATTTCACCTATTTATACGAATGTCCAAAGATGAGGAAGAACCTCCAACTATCATTCACACTCTCTTGCAAAGTATCTCTAACTTCCGTGTCCCTGTTTTCTCTGCAGAGTCGCTGATTTTTCTATGGAATTAACTTGTTCTTCTGTCTCCTTTCTTCATCAGCATCTCTCTGTGTCTTCTCCATGACTCCACTCTTCTGCAGATATGCGCAGAGAGGCCAGAATATTGCAGATACATTATAAGGACAAAAGTATTGGTGCACCTGACCATTTCACTGACACTGAATTTGAAGACATTGCATTCTAAATACATAGACATTAATAAGTAGTTGGGCAACCCTTTTGCAGCTATAACAGCTTCCACTCTTGTGTGAAGGCTTTCTACAAGATTTTGGAGTGTTTCTGTGGGAATTGTTTCCCATTCATCCAGTAGAGTTTTCAATGTGAGGCATTGATGTTGGATGAGAAGGCCTGGCTCACAATCTCCCTTCCAGTTCCTCCCAAAAGTGTTGAATAGGGTTGAGGTCAGGGCTCTGTGGTCAGTCAAGTTCTTCCACACAAAACTCATCCAACCATGTCTTTATGGGGCACAGTCATGCTGGAATAGAAAAAGGTCTTCCCCAAATTGTTTCCACAAAGTTGGAAGGATCACATTGTCCAAAATGTACTGGTATGCTGAAGCATTAAGATTTTGATTCACTGGGTCTAGCCCAAACTCTGATTTCAATAATTAAGAGGTGTGTCCATAAAGTCCATAAAATTCCCATAGAAAGACTCTGACAAGCCTTCCCAGAAGAGTGGAAGTTCTTATAGCTGCAAAGGGGGGAACAACTTCATGTTAATGTTTATGTATTTAGAATGCAATGTCATCGAAGTCCCTCTTGGAATAATGGTCAGGTGTCCTAACACTTTTGTCTATATAGTGTAAGTTTGTTGAGAAAGAGGTGCAGAAACGCATCTCTTTCTCTGCTAAATTGTCTTCATAAAGTGAACTTCAGGAAAAAATTAAAATAAATAAAAAATAATCATCCCCCAGAGAAAGGAAAGAGACAGAAGAGCAGCAGTAGTAGAGTACTGTTTTACATAGCGCCATCAAATTCCATAGCGCTGTACAATGGGTAGACACGACGTAAAAAGTAGTATAAAACAATTTGACTTACAGAAAGAACAGGCGAGAAGGGCCCTGCTTAAATGAGCTTACAATCTGGTGCTGGACTGAAATTCCCCAATATCTGAAAATTCAGAAGAACCTATCCCACAAGGGGAAGGGATAGAGCACAAAGAAAGGGATAGAGCAGAAACATCTAAACCTCACTCAGTTTGAATACTGAGTGCTGGGTAGCCTAATTTCAGCAGATTGACATCCAAGATAGCCATCTGCTCGACCAGGTGCGGGGAGAGCTGTGTTCCCTAGGGGTTCAGTATGTTGCCTTTGGACACTGGTGGGTTGGCATGAAAGCAGCTGCTGAGCCACTAGGGAAAGGTCTGGCTAGATAACGGCTTTCTGTTCCCAATAACTTAGAGGGTCAGTATTAGAAGGTAGCGGCAGGTCTCTGCCCAAATAGTTGGTGCTCCCATCTAATGCTGCTGCTCTGCGGGGATGCAAAGGATTGGGAATTGGACATGTGGGTAGCACTACTGCCACTGTTCCTCTGATCAGCGTTTCAACCTCCACATGTAATCTGTTACCCAGAAAAACATTTTGTTTCCATTTTTTGTTAGTAAGGGAGATGACCTGGCTCAAAGTGGCAGTTCTCCGGCTAAAGTTCTCAGTCACATTCCTGAATGTCTATACAACTACCACCCTATCCCATTAAAACACAATCACCTCTGCCCAATAGGCTGGACTCTCCAATGTTCTGCTCACAGTACATAAAGTGAAGAGCCTAACTGTTGCTCTAGGATCAGTGGCATCGCTACAGGGGGGCAAGGGGGGGCAATTGCCCCCCCTATGTTAATCCTTGCCCCCCCGTTGCCCCCCCTGTCTTTTTTTTTTTTTTTTTTTTAATGCGGAGGAGAGAGAGGGGCGCCTAGCAACCGCTCGGCGCCCCCCATTCTCCTCCACGAGGCCTCTACCTCCGTCGCGGTGCCGGCATTTCATCCTGAGCGCCGAAATATGACGTCATATTTCGGCGCTCAGCAGTGAAGCAGCGGCCACCGCAGCAGAGAACGAAGACAGAAGCCTTGTGCTCCCGTCACTGGACCTTAAGGTGAGAGAACTACAAAGGGGAGGGTAGATAGTGAGTAGGGAGAGGGGGTTAGAAAGTGATAAGGGAGGGAGAGGGGGTTAGAAAGTGATAAGGCAGGGGCGTCCAACATGCGGCCCGCGTAAGATCGCCAGCCAGTGCAACCGATCTTACGCGGGCCGCACCTCGAGCATGTACTGGCTGACTTGGCATGATAGGAGTGTGATTGCTAACAGCAATCAAAGTCCCATCATGCCTAGGTTCCAGCACTTACACATCCGACCAGTAAATGCTGGAACCTAGGCATGATGGGACTGTGATTGCTGTTAGCAATCACACTCCTATCATGCCAAGTCAGCCAGTACATGCTGAAACCTAGCTAGCTGCCCCCCTTGTGTATTGATGCTGCCAGCAGTATGGGGTCTGCACATCACTTACAGCCACCCTGTACCAGCATGTACTGGCTGACTTGGCATGATAGCAGTGTGATTGCTAACAGCAACCACAGCGAGCACAGTCCCATCATGCCTAGGTACCAGCATTTACTGGTTGCCTGGGTATGAAAGGAGTGTGATTGCAGTGTGGACGCCAGGGCTGGCTTTGGGGTATGCAACCTGTGATCTATGCCTGTAATTTAGGGGGTTTTAAATATACCTTTTAATTACGTGTTTTTTTGTGAATTCCAATTGATCTATACCTGGAAAGCTGGGGTTGTGTGTTATTCTGTAGATCCATATCTGCTATGCTATGTTTCCATACATTATTTATGTATACCTGCAAATACAGGGTTAATATGTCTTATTCAGTTGATTAATACCTGCAATGCTGTTTCCATGTATTTATTTGATCTATACCTGCAATGCTACGTTTCATATACTATTGTATACCTGCAAAAAAACAGAATGTTGCAGAATCTTGTAATACCTTTTTTATTGGACTAACAGTATTTAAAATAATAGACGAGCTTTCGGGAGTCCTCCCTTTATCAAGTCAAAAGCATTTCTGACCAAGCAAGTGAAAAACACAGTTTAAAACTGACCAGTACATGTTCTGATACAGGGTTAAAACAGGGGTTAAAACAACACGGTAGAGAATTTGTAGACAAAAAACTAAGAGGGTCGTAAATAGTAAATAGTGGCATATACTGCACAGATAAGGCTAGAGGGGGAGCAGGGGTGAGCGTGTAGGAGAGAGAGAAGAAGAGAAAGAAAAAAAAATAATAAAAAAAAACCCAACACAGGTTATAGGAAGTTTTGATAGTGTGCTAAGAAGCTCAAATCCACATTAAGTCCTCTGTTTTTACAATCATAAAAATGTATCATTTTGGCTTCAAATGTCTTTCTTTCTTGGGTGTTTTTGAAATTACCTCTCAGTGTTTTGATTTTAAGGTCATGTATGGAGTGACCGGTTTGGGTGAAGTGGTGCCCAACTGGAGTGCAAAGGTTTTCTTCATCATGATGATTGATGGAGTATCTGTGCAGATTCATCCTTTTATTGAGTTGCTGGCAGGTTTCACCGATGTAACACCCTATAGTACATTTGGTGCATTGAATCATGTATACAACATTTTGTGAAGTGCATGAGTATGATCCTTTAATATTGTATGTCTTGTTGTTGTGGGTGGCTGTGTTGCTGGTACAGATGTGTTGGCAAAGTTTGCATCTGGCTTTGTTGCATGGTTTGCTTCCATTATCTGTGTGTGTAGTTTCAGTATGTAGTTTGCTGCTCACCAGCTTTTGTTTGAGATTAGCTGGTTGTCTGAAGGCCAAGATGGGGGGGTTGAGGGAGAATTTCTTTTAACACCACATCCTCTGCTAGCATTGGCTGCAGATCCTTGATGATTTTTCGGATTTCTTCTATGGCAGGATTGTATGTGGCTACTAAAGGTATGCGTGAGGATGTTTGTTTGTCTGTGTATTGCAACAGGTGTTCACGTGGTGTTTGTAGAGCAGAGTTAATTTTCTTATTGATGATCCTAGGTTTGTATCCCTTTTGTTTGAGTGTCTCAGACAGGGTTTTTAGATGCATGTCTCTGTCATCAGTGTTGGAGCAGATGTGGTGGTACCTGGTGGCTTGGCTATGGATGATGCCTTGCTTTGTGTGGGATGGATGGAAGCTGGATTTGTGCAGGTAGTTGGATCGGTCTGTAGGTTTTCTGTATAGGGATGTATGTAGTGTGTCCTTGTTTATTGTGACAGTTGTATCCAAGAAGTTTACACTTTCTGTGGAGAAGTCCATTTTGAGTTTGATAGATGGGTGAAATCTATTAAATGCGTTATGGAACTCTCTGAGGTTTTCTTTTCCGTCCGTCCAGACAATGAAAATATCATCAATGTAGCGATAATATTTGTAGGGTTTGTGAAGTTGTTTTTCCAAGAATCGTTGTTCCAGGTCAGCCATAAATAGATTGGCATATTGTGGTGCCATTCTCGTCCCCATGGCAGTGCCCATGGTTTGCAGATATATATTGTTGTTGAAACTGAAGTAGTTGTGTGTGAGGATGAATTCTATGAGTTTAGTAATGGTTTGAGGACTGTATTTCTGGTTATGAGTATGTTCTGAGAGGAACAGAGAGCAGGCCTCAATTCCATCTACGTGTGGGATGTTGGTATATAGAGATTCCACATCCATGGTTACAAGTATAGAATTGGTTTGTTAAGTTTGTTAAGGAAGTCAGTGGTGTCTTGTATGAAGCTCCTAGTGTTTTTAACAAAGGGTTTTAAAATATTGTCACGGCTAGAGGACCAGCAGTGCAGGAACCTGGTATCATCCACCGGTACGGGAGCAGAGCAGTATATTGGTTGCAGCAGGCAAAAGAGTAGTCGTTAAATGGAGCCGAGGTCGGGAGTAGGCAAGGACAGGATAATCAAAAACAAGCCGGGTCAAACACAGGAGATAGACAGGAACGTCAAAAACAAGCCAAGGTCAGAAGCCAAAATCACGAAGTATTTAATAAGCACAGCCAACATGCACAAGGCACTATCACAGGCAATGAGCTAGTGCAACAGCCAGGTTTAAATAGACCTACTAATTGTATTTCCCGCCCCGCATGAAACGGAGGCTTGGAACGCATAGGTGTAGTGTCTATAAGAGGCCACACGGTGGTGCGCGTGTGTACAGAGCCAGAGTTCATGCAGTCTGCGTTCAGGAAACCTTCCAGCGGCTACAGGCGACGAGGGGCTTCAG
The DNA here is from genome assembly GCA_023333645.1 of Sceloporus occidentalis. NCBI lineage: Eukaryota > Metazoa > Chordata > Lepidosauria > Squamata > Phrynosomatidae > Sceloporus > Sceloporus occidentalis. The sequence goes on from JALMGF010000133.1 coordinate 2,444,348, forward strand.
TAGAACGGCGGTTCGGGGGAACGGAAGGTAAGTACCCCGTAGTTACACTACCCCCCCTTAAAAGGGAGCCGTGCCGGCGACCAGGAGCGGGTTTGGTAGGATGAAGGTGATGAAAAGCACGAATCAGACGGGGCGCATGGACATCAGCAGCATCAATCCAGGATCGTTCTTCTGGTCCGTATCCCAACCAGTGGACGAGATATTGTAATCTGCGTCTTCATATTCTCGAGTCGATGATGGCCTCAAGCTCATACTCATCAGAACCTTGGATCAAAACGGGTTTCGGTGGAGCCAGCTGACGAGAGAATCGGTTATGAATCACTGGTTTCAACAGTGATATGTGAAAAACATTATGTATATGCATATTGGGTGGAAGCTCCAGGGAGTAAGAGACGTCATTAATCTTTGCCAGAACTTTGAAAGGACCAATGTACTTGGGACCTAGGGTCTTTGTGTTCTGTCTGAGGTGCAAATGCAGTGTGGAAAGCCAGACAGAGTCCCCAGGAGATAATGGCGGTCCTACTGAACGACGTTTGTCTGCAGACCTTTTTTGAAGTATCTTAGCTTTAGTGATAGCCTCTGAAACTTCCTTCCAGTGTTGCTGCAGAGACTTATGATGGGAGTCCGCGGCTGGAACATCAGTAGGGAGACTGTTGGGTGGCCATAAGTTGGGTTCAAATCCCATAGCTGCGCAGAAAGGAGAGGTCTTGAGAACTTCATGATATGAGCAATTGTAGGACAGTTCAGCCAGATGGAGTAAAGATGCCCAATTGGACTGATCTTTGGTGACATACATACGAAGGTATTGTTTTAACATTTGATTAGTCCGTTTGGCTTGCCCATTGGTTTCAGGATGATAGGCAGAGGACAATTGTAGACGAATGCCCAGATAAGCACACACAGCCTTCCAAAATCTGGATATAAATTGCGACCCTCTATCAGAGGTGATGCTTTCAGGAATTCCATGAAGCCGAAAAATCTCTTTAAATATTATTGTTGCTAGTTCTGCAGCAGTGGGCAACTTGGCAAGCGCGATAAAATGGGCTTGTTTAGAAAACCGATCAACAACTACTAGGATCGTGGTTCTTCCTTCGGAAGACGATAAGTCTGTAACAAAGTCCATCGCTAGATGTGTCCAAGGCCGAGTGGGGGTAGGCAAAGGTTTGAGAAGGCCAGCGGGTCTCTTTCTGGGGACCTTGAATCTTGCACAAACGTCGCAGGAATAGACAAAGTCAGCAATGTCTGTGAGCATAGTGGGCCACCAAAAACGTGGTTGTAGGAGGAAACGCACGTTACGGATTCCGCGATGTCCAGCGATGGGGGAATTGTGGGCCCACGACAGAACTTTATTGCGATGCTGAGGTGGTACGTACAGACAACCAGGAGGGACTGCCAGATCTTTGGGTCGGTAGCGCTGAAAACGGGCGATGCTTTGGAGAACGGTAGTTGAAATGTTGGCAACAATACAATCGGACGGAATGATGGTCTCGTCTTTCACAACGGTATGAGGACCCTCAAATTGTCTAGATAATGCGTCAGCCTTAATATTCTTTGACCCCGGGCGGTAGGTAATTAAAAAGTTGAAGCGTGTAAAAAATAAGGCCCAATGTGCTTGGCGAGGGTTGAGTCTTTTGGCCTTTTCTAGATACAGTAAGTTTTTATGGTCAGTAATTATAGTGATTGGAGTCTCAGTCCCTTCCAGGAGGTGTCTCCATTCCTCTAAAGCCATCTTGATGGCCAGCAATTCCCTATTACCCACGTCATAATTAGTCTCCGCAGCTGAGAATTTTTTAGAAAAAAATGAACAAGGATGGATTCTGTTTGTCTTGCAGTCTCTTTGAGACAGGATAGCTCCGGCGCCTGTCTCAGATGCATCCACTTCGAGAATGAAGGGCAAGGAAGGGTCCGGTCTGTGAAGAACTGGAGCAGATAAGAAGACCCTATTAAGTTTTTCAAAGGCCAATACAGCCTCAGAAGGCCAATTGCCGGGAGTGGCTCCCTTACGGGTTAGAGCGGAGATGGGAGACACAATGTGAGAGAAATTGCGAATAAAACGGCGATAATAGTTGGCAAAACCTAAGAATCGTTGTATTCCTTTGAGGTCTGTTGGCCTTTTCCACTCCTTAATGGCTGTGACTTTCTCCGGATCCATCTCCAATCCGGTGTTGGATATTATATATCCTAGAAACTTGATATGACTACGTTCAAACTCACATTTCTCAGCTTTGGCGTACAGGAAATTTTCTCTTAAACGTTGTAGTACTTGACGAACATGGCTCCTATGGTCTTCAAGGTTGGCTGAAAAAATCAGGATGTCGTCTAAATAAATCATGACATGAGACAGGAGCATATCACGAAAGATGTCGTTGACGAAATTTTGGAATACTGCGGGTGCATTACAAAGTCCAAATGGCATCACTAAGTACTCGTAATGTCCAAATCGGGTGTTAAAAGCGGTTTTCCATTCATCTCCCTCCCTGATCCTGATTAAATTGTACGCACCACGAAGATCTAATTTTGTAAAGATCTTGGCGTCCTTAAGGAGATCATAAAATTCTGTGATGAGGGGTAATGGGTATTTCTTCTTCACGGTTACTTTATTCAGCCCCCTGTAGTCTATGCAGGGTCTGAGAGATCCATCTTTTTTCTTAACAAAGAAGAACCCCGCACCCGCCGGGGAGGAGGAAGGGCGAATAAACCCCTTTTCCAGACAGTCTTTTATATATATCGACAAGGCCTGATTCTCAGGTCCAGAAAGTGGGTATGTCCGACCTGAAGGGGGAGATGTCCCTGGAAGGAGTTCGATGACACAATCATGAGTGCGATGAGGGGGCAAGGTATCGGCCCTCTGTTTCGAGAATACATCCAGATAGTCCCAATACTGTGTAGGAACAATCCCTAGAGGGTCGACTGAGTGACTTTCTAGAATAGAGTTCACCTTTAAGGGACGTAAACAGCAAGTTTGAAAACAGCAAGAACCCCAACCCGTAATTTGTCCCTCGCTCCAGTTGATTGTAGGATTATGTCTCCTCAACCATGGCAATCCCAAGATAACCGGAAGGTGCGGACTGGAGAGAACATCAAAGCAAATTTGTTCACAATGAAGGAGACCCACAATCAGACGAAGACTTGGTGTTTCATGAGTTATAAGGCCAGGACCGAGAGGTGTTCCATCCACTGCTGCCACGGTACTGCTCTGGGATTTAGAAACCAGCGGAATACCCTGGAGTTGAGCCCAGGTCTGGTCAATGAAGTTCCCTGCGGCACCGGAGTCAATGAAAGCTTGTGTGGCCACTTGGTGACCTTTCCACTGTAGCGTGATGGGTACAAGAAATCGGGTATCAGAAGGAGCAGTTGAGGCTTTTACATTGCTCAGTGGAATGCCTCGGTCGTCCACTAAGCTTGAGTGTTTCCCGACTTCTTGGGACAATTAATAGCCATATGACCCTTCTGTCCACAATACAAACAGAGTCCCAAGACACGTCTCCGTTGTTTCTCAGCATCAGATAGCCGGAGAAGAGGACCAATCTCCATGGGTTCAGGAGCCGGGGTAGAAGATTCCACCATGGTGGGTGCAGGATGAGGTCGTGGAGTCGGGCGATAGGGGCGATATTTTCTTTCGCTCTCCCTCTCTAGACGTCTCTCCTGGCCCCGTGCGTCTAATTTGAGACACAAGGCGATAAAGTCCTCCAAATTCTCGGGCAGATCTCGATAGGTAAGGGCGTCTTTGATTGAGTCGTTTAATCCCCTGCGGAATGCTGCTTTCAAGGCTTGGGTGTTCCAATCAGTCTCATAGGCAAGAGTACGAAACTCTATAGCATACTGGGCCACAGACCTTTTGCCCTGCTGCAGTTCCATAATGTTTGCCTCGGCGGATTCAACCCTTCCAGGAGCATCAAATACAGCACGAAAAGCCACGAGAAAGGCATCCGCGTCATCCAATAGTGGAGACTGATGTTCCATAAGGGGAGAAGCCCAAGCAAGGGCCTCACCTCGGAGTAAGTTAATAATGAATGCCACACGATTGGCATGAGAGGAAAAAGTCTCTGGTTGGGTTCTGAAATGAAGTTGGCATTGATTCAAAAACCCCCGACATTCACGAGGATCCCCAGCATACTTCTAAGGAACAGGCATCTTAGGAGGTTTTCCGCCCCGAAGTCTGTCAGACTCTGAAGGAATCGAAGCTGCAGGGAGTCCCGCTGAGGCTGCAGAGGAGGGCAAAGGACCGGAGGTGGTTAAAGATCGGAGTAACTCCGTAATAGTGTCCATCTTTTGTTCCAGCGACTGAAGGTGGGAAGCATGCGAAGCCAGCACCTGATCTTTGTGGTCTTGACGAGAGGACACACGAACCAAGTCTGCGGGGTCCATGGTAAGGCCTGTGATAATCTGTCACGGCTAGAGGACCAGCAGTGCAGGAACCTGGTATCATCCACCGGTACGGGAGCAGAGCAGTATATTGGTTGCAGCAGGCAAAAGAGTAGTCGTTACACGGAGCCGAGGTCGGGAGTAGGCAAGGACAGGATAATAAAAAACAAGCCGGGTCAAACACAGGAGATAGACAGGAACGTCAAAAACAAGCCAAGGTCAGAAGCCAAAATCACGAAGTATTTAATAAGCACAGCCAACATGCACAAGGCACTATCACAGGCAATGAGCTAGTGCAACAGCCAGGTTTAAATAGACCTACTAATTGTATTTCCCGCCCCGCATGAAACGGAGGCTTGGAACGCATAGGTGTAGTGTCTATAAGAGGCCACACGGTGGTGCGCGTGTGTACAGAGCCAGAGTTCATGCAGTCTGCGTTCAGGAAACCTGCCAGCGGCTACAGGCGACGAGGGGCTTCAGTAGAACGGCGGTTCGGGGGAACGGAAGGTAAGTACCCCGTAGTTACAAATATTTTCCACTAAGCCTGAAATTGGTTCGGTTAGTGTGTCCATACCTGTTATTGTATACCTGCAAATACAGGATTTGTATGTCTGATTCTGTTTATTTGAGATCACAAGTGAATTTCAGTTGATCTATACATGCAAAGCTTGGTTTGTGTGTTAATGTGTTGATCTATACCTGCTATCGGCAACTGGGGCTAATGTTAATATATATGGGCAGCAGGGGCATCAATACACAGGGGGCAAAAACACTAAGGGGGTATAAACGACAATGCAGTGTGAAAAATCCATCCTGATGTAGACGTCTGTGACGTAGATTGTGTCTTGCTGTTTGTGTGTTTTTGGTTATCAGTGTAGCAGAGCCTGTCCTCGGTGTGTGTGTATAGGTGTTGGTGTGGCAGAGCCTGTCCTGGTGTGTGTTTGGGTGTTGGTGTGGCAGAGCCTGTCCTGGTATGTGTGTTCGGTTGTCAGTGTGTCAGAGCCTGTCCTGGTGTGTGTGTGTTTGGATGTGGGTGTGGCAGAGCCTGTCCTGATGTGTGTGGGTGGCTGTGTGGCAGAGCCTGTCCTGGTGTGTGTGTGTGTTTGGTTGTTGGTGTGGCAGAGCCTGTCCTGGTGTGTGTGTCTGGGTGTCGGTGTGACAGAGTCTGTCCTGGTGTGTGTCTGGGTGTCGGTGTGACAGAGCCTGTCCTGGTGTGTGTGTCTGGGTGTCGGTGTGACAGAGCCTGTCCTGGTGTGTGTGTCTGGGTGTCGGTGTGACAGAGCCTGTCCTGGTGTGTGTCTGTGTCACAGAGCCTGTCCTGGTGTGTGTGTGTTTGGTTGTCGGTGTGGCAGAGTCTGTCCTGGTGTGTGTCTGTGTCACAGAGCCTGTCCTGGTGTGTGTGTCTGGGTGTCGGTGTGACAGAGCCTGTCCTGGTGTGTGTGTTCAGTTGTCAGTGTGGCAGAGCCTGTCCTGGTGTGTGTGTTTGGTTGTCGGTGTGGCAGAGCCTGTGTTGGTGTGTGTGTTTGGTCATCTGTTTCCTGGGACTTAACTTACAGTAGGAATTATTTTAATTTATATTTATCCAGAGATAAAATGCCCTCCTGAAGTTGTAGTGACTTCAGGGGACAAAACGTTCAAGGCCCTGAAATCATTTAGTGGAAAAGTTATTTTTTGTGTTATAATATTTATTTCAAGGATTAGTCGCACTCAATTGTGGCTTCAGGCTTCCCATGTTGAATGATCAAGTATTATTTTAGCCCAACAACAAAAGTATAATTCCATAGCACATTACTTTTGGAAATTATTAATGCCCCCCCAGTTTGACTGTGGTATCTTGTATGCCCCCCCTATATATTGTTTCTAGAGTCACCACTGTCTAGGATCTCCTCCATCATGGTAAAGTTCCAGTGAGTGATTATGTCCTGATGTAGACATGGTGCGGTAGACTGTATAGATGTTAACAGCATATCCTTTAAGTCCTGTAAATTGAGAGGTGGGACCTCCATGGATCAGACTTCTTTGTCAAACACATTCCACAGATGCCCAATTGGAGATCTGGGGAATTTGAAGACCAAGTCAACACCTTGAACTCGTTGTTGTGTTCCTCAAATCACTCCTGACCCATTTTTGCTTTGTGGCAGAGAGCATTATACTGCTGAAAGAGACCAATGCCATCAGGGAATACCGTGTCCATGAAAGGTTATACATGGCCTGCAACAATGCTTAGGTAGGTGTGAAAGTAACATCCAAAAGGATGGCAGGACCCAAGGTTACCCAGCAGAACATTGTCCGAAGCATCACACTGTCTCAGCCGGCTTGCCTTCTTCCCATAGTGCATCCTGGTGCTTTGTGTTCTCCAGGTAAGTGACGCACACGCATCTAGCCATCCACATGATGTAAAAGAAAACTTGATTCATCAGCTATCTGCAGTGGACAGGGGTTAGCATGGGCACCCTGACTGGTCTGCCGCTACGCAGCCCCAAATGCAACACACTGCGATGCACTGTGTGCTCTGACACCTTTCTATCACAACCAGCATTAGCTTTTTCAGCAATTTGAGCTACAGTAGCTTGTCTGTTGGATTTGACCAGATGGCTCAGCCTTCGCCCCCCCCACGTGCATCAATGAGCCTTGGCTGCCTATGACCCTGTCGCCGGTTTACCGCTTTTCCATCCTTGGACCACTTTGAATAGGTACTGACCACTGCAGACCGGGAACACCCCACAAGAGCTGTCGTTTTGGAGAAGCTTTGACCCAGTCATCTAGCATCACAATTTGGCCGTTGTCAAAGTCACTTAGATCCTTAAGCTTGTCCATTTTTCCTGCTTCTAAGACATAAACTCTGAGGATGAAATGCTCACTTGCTGCCTCATATGTCCCACTCACTGACAGGTGCCATGATCACACGATTATCAGTGTTATTCACTTCATCTGGTGATAATAATGTTATGGCTGATCGGTGTATATTCTGTATTGTGCAAAAGTTTAAGCAGGTGTGAAAAATGCTGTAAGAATACTTTCAAAAATATGTTAAGTTTATTTGTATCATTTAACAAAAAAGCAAAGTGATTTCCCCTGCAGATTAGGGGAAGACTGAAAATCACAAGTTAACTCAGCATTGAAGGTATAGATCAAATAAACAGAATCAGACATACAAACCCTCTTTTTGTAGGTATACAATAATGTAATTACAGACAGATTTGATGATTTTGAGATGAGGGCTGAAGATAATTCTTAATGATTTTGGCTGTATGTTTGAGAATGCTTTAAAAAATATGTTAAAAACAAAGTGAGATAGAAGAAAAATCAAATCAATTGTTCTAGGTACACTGACACACAGTTTGTAAAGGGACTTTGCAGATATATTGTTCCAAACATCCTGGATAACTACCGTATTCGATTATAAGACGACCCTGATTATAAGACGACCCCCCCAAATCTGAATATTAATTTAGGAAAAAAAGAAAAAGCCTGAATATAAGATGACCCTATAGGAAAAAAGTTTTACCAGTAAATGTTAATTTATCTAAACTATTTTTTTTTAAATAAAAGCTATTATTGAGAAAAATATTTTGGTTTTATTTCCTTCTATTTTCCAACTTGCCCCCCAGTTATGCACATCTGCCCCAGAAATGCCTTATACCCCCTATATGCCACTGTGCCCCATGATATGCCTTTTAACCCTCTAAATGCCACTGTGCGCCATGATATGCCTTTTAACCCTATATGCCACTGTGCCCCATGATATGCCTTTTGGCCCCCTATGTGCCACTCTGCCTCCAGAAATGCCTTATACCCCTATATGCCACTCTGGCATTTAGAGGGTTAAAAGGCATATTATGGGGAAGAGTGGCATATAGGGAGGTTAAAGGCATTCAGGAGGCAGAGTGGCGTATAGAGGGTTAAAAAGGCATTTCTGGAGGCAGAGTGGCATTAAGGGGGTTAAAAGGCATTTCACAGAGCACTCTGCCTCCAGAAATGCCTTATGCCCCCCATTTAACACTCCCCCGCCCCCCCAAACTTACCGGTGCTTCTGACTTCCCTGTCATGTAGCTGGGGCAGCGTGTAGATCCCACGCACTTACGCTGCAGCCGGAGGGAGGCGTGGATAGCAGCGGGGGTTGTCTGCGTCCACTCTGCGGGAACTCTGATCTCTGACAGCCGGGGAAGGTCTGCGCGATGGACGCAGACAACCCCTGCTGCTAGCCACATCTCCTTCCTGCTGCAGCGGAAGTTGTCTACGCGAATCGCGTAGACATCTACACGCTGCCCCAGCTACACACCGGGGACTCAGAAGTACCAGTAAGTGGGGCGGGGGGAGACAGGAGGATCCAGGTCCCCTGCAGCTGTGGGGGATCTGGATCTTAGTCGTCTCATAGTCAGACCTATTTGAGGGTCTGAAAAAAAGGGCATTTGCTCTGAAAAAAACCTCGTCTTATAATCGAGCAAATACAGTAACCACAGTTCTTCTATGGATCTAGGCAGCCTCAGTTGCTCCTCTCTCGTCTTCATGTAATCACAGACAGACTTAATCAAGTTGAGGTCAGGGTTCTGTGGGGGCTATACCACTTACTTCCAGGACTCCTTGTTCTTCTTTATGCTGAAGATTGTTCTTAATGAGTTGGCTGTATGTTTGGGGCCACAAATGTAGGGCCAATCAGATGCATCCTTGATGGTATTGCATGATGAATAAGTACCTGCCTGTACTTCTAAGCATTGAGGAGAACATTCATTCTGGCCAAAGCCCCAACTCCATTTGCAGAAATACAGCCACAAACGTAACCTGTTTAGCATGACAGTGTGCCAGTGGCTTGTAGATGGCTTTACATCTACTATGTGTTTTTTACTGATTTTTTTTTAAAATGTGGATATGTTTTCTGTTAAATTGTTTACATTTCTATTAATTATTGACTACTAGATGACTAGTAGTCAATAGAAAGTAATTAAGGTAAAAATGTTTTAGTGGATACAGTTACAGAAAGCTACAAAAAAAGAGAATAAACAGTGCACAGTGAATACACCTACTTGCATATTCCATATATGCTTCTAAAGACCAATCCTGAAACTGTTAGCGTAACCAATATCGCCAATCTAATCTGAGTTCTCCTTTTATGCAACCCTCTATGGTTACAGTTAACCAAATGCATTTCTTTTAACTTTACCAAGATATATGTTAATCTGACATCTCTATCATCACAACCAAGTTTTCTGGTGCATTCATTTTCTGTCAGTAACACAGCCTTTTCTTGGCAGGTGGTATATATTAAATATATGTTTTTAGAATATTATTGGTAATTAGATGAACAACTGATTTTACAAATTTACAATTTTACAAACAGTTACCAGCTGTAGTAACACAGAAATTTGTTTTGCAAATTGAATGATTAATTTCATGATTCATTACATTTGTCAACCAATGAGAGAGTACTAAGCTCTCACTTGAGATTTTAGCACACTGACTTTGAGTGCTAGATCATTTTCAGAGTTGTGTACCCTGGAAGCCGGGCCATTTTTTGTAACTTTGATATAGTTATATTTAGGAATAGCCAATGCTGGTAAAATAGCTTTTTGCAATCCATTATGAAGATTAGATCAGTGAGATCGATCCAAAGACTCAATATGATGCACAGCTAACTACAACTTTCTTGCAATAAAAAACTGGCTTTAGCACACAATTAACTTGGTGCAATAAAACTGCCACAACTCACAATATAGTGAATAGACCACCTACTTTTTTTCTCTCACTAAAACATATTTTGTTAGTTAAAACAACAAATTATGTTAGTTCCACCTCCCATAATATTTCATTTGCACCAGATGCAACAATGATGAATTCGCTTGTGATTTGAGTCAAAAGGGTTGGAATATCACTGATGCTAGGTGTGTGTCCATGGAGATAAAAACATCACCAGTGTAAATGCCAAATATTCCCTCAGGTATATAAAAATTAAGTAATCATGAACAAACTATGGCCACCATCACGGGTAGGCATATACTGGCCATCAGGACAAAAACAATATTTTATAGGCATGGGTACATCTCTCTCCATACCATCCGCAACTTGAATTTACATTTCTCCGCTGATGTGCACTGTCCGACTGCTATAATTTTACTTGGATCCACTAATGAGGCATCCTGGTACTTTCTATAATTACATGATAAATGCCATGTGCGATGTTATGGACTGTGGCAGTGAATGACAATTAAACATAAAAAGTAAGCAGGATATATAATTTCTCACTGAAAATGAAGACTGAGGAATAAAAAAAAGACTGGACAGTGGAATACAATAAGCAAAACCATATAGGGGAGAAACAGCTGAAGTGGTTAAATTGCTTTCTGGAGATATAAAGAGAAACAAACCTGGAAGAAGAAAACTGTTAACTGGAAAAGTAAAAAATAAAGAGGAAAGCATGGGGAATGAAAAGAGAATCTGGAAAAAATCCTGGAAATGTAGAGAGGAAAAGCAAGAGTGGGAGAAAGATAGAAACATCTGGCATGAAGGTAGGGGTGAAAGATTTAGGGATCAACTAATATTGCTCTAAAAGTGACCCTTAAGAGTTAGATCTGTCTTAAGCGGGTCTGGAGTCTTTAGTGCAAGGGGACACGACCCTGCCTGCCATGAAGAAGTCCTCTCACCTATGGAAAGTGTGTCCTTTGATTCACCCCTAGTGGAGGGGTCTACTGAGCCTAGATCTGGCTGATCCATGCTGGTTAAATGGAGGGGGAACCGGGATAATAAAAGTTGGGCTGGGGATCTGTCAGCTAATCTCATGACCGGTGGCATATGGTGGAATAGCAGATCAACTGCCGTTTTTGTAAATGTAAGCAATATCATAATATTTGGTAAATAAACGCTGCGTTCAAATCAATTTCCAACCACGTATTTCTCCAATGACGTTGTTGTATCTGTTTGGGGGACTTCTCTGGTAATGGCCAGTGAAGGGTAAAGGGTCTGGTTGTAATACTTGCACACATACCAGCTTGACTTGATAGTTGTTGAGACATATATCAGTTTCAACAATTGATTGCAAGCTTACAATGACAAATTTCTGTAGCCCTAAAGCACTGTATGGCTAAAATTCTATTTTAAACATTTTTGAACTTTTTTCAGGTGCCACAGTATTTCTTAAGGGTCTTATAAACTTCTTTATGCTTCTTAATACTTAAATCTGATCCTTTAATAGTGTACAACTCCGAAAACTGTTGGATAAACTAGCAATAATTATTACGGAGTGTATTTGCTGAATAGTGGATGAGTTCTTTTTAAAACGTTTTAAACTCGTCCAAAACTCATCCAAAACTGTTTTTTAATCATCTCAAACATACTTCATGGGAATTTGGGAATGGAATCACGACTTTGTTACTACTAGCATCAGATTAAAAATTTATTTTCAAAAACATTATGCTGTTTTTTAAATCTCTTCTAGATTTAGCATAATATAATGTTTTCAGGCAGCTGCATTTTACCCACTTGTGGGTATGTGTTATAGTTCTTAGCCCAATCTACTAGGAAAACACAAAGTCCACTTCAAGGTATTGCCATGAATAATTAGCTCATTGTGCTGATAATGCAGAGAAATGTACCCAAAATATCATGATTGACAGCAATGACAGCCTCCAGGTCTGCAGCTTTCTTTAAACACAGTTCTAGTCATTGTATAATTTAATGTTTTCAGACAGCTACATATTAGCCATTTGTATGTGTTCTGGCTCAGTTACCTTAGGCCAATCTACTAGAACTTCAGTGACGCAACTGGAAGTGGTTAATGCTGCACGAGCACTCTCATAGAAGATGGTCAGAGGCAGCTTTTGCCATTGAACCCCAGCAAGTAGCATTATGTTCAGGACTGCCGGCTCCATTTTAACACATTTTTAACACAATCCGCACGGTCCTCAGACGAGCTGCACCTTGATGTCTGACATTTGGCCTGCTGGCCGTACATTGGACACTCCTGTACTAGAAAAACACCCTGTTTCCCTATGATAGTATTTTGTGGTAAATGTTTTGCCCCAGTCTTAATCAGCCAGACACTGGCACCTTGACTAAAGTTTATTGAGAAATGGATTGCATTGTACAAGCAGGACTTCTTTCGCATTTCCTTAAATATCTCACTGTGGTGTTTAAAGACAAAAAGACACATAGCATATGACACGAATGGTAAAAATGGCAGCCTCTAGTTACATAGTTAATTAGGTAGAAAAAAAAGACATACAGTCCAGCAAGTTCAACCATTCTACATACCCATATTATTTGATCCAGAAGAAGCCAAAAAACCCAATGAGTAGGTAATCTCATCTCAAAGGGAAAATAATTCCCTGCAGATAAAGGAAAATTGTATACTATAGACAGCACTGTATTTAATGCTGAAGAACAATATTAATGTAATATTAAATATTTTTCCATGGAACCTCCCTATTAAAACCCTGTCTCATTGTGCTGAGTACAATTGTAACTGGACACCTGTTGTATCACAAGACTATCAGTTTCTGTTCTTGTCTAAAAATCGGCACAGGAGTAAAAAAAACATTTAGGGGAGGTCCCCTTTTTACCAGGGAATGAGAAATACTGTACTTGCAAGCTGCAGGTACAAGAAATGTAAAAAAAAAACTAGAGAACATTTCATACACTGTTTTTCAGGCACGGAGACAACTACAAATACTGGAAATCGCATGTCTGCCACAGCAGTAGGGGATCTCCCAGTCAAGTGGGGCAGTCAGTGAGACGTTTCCCAATTTAGACAATGTGACCTCTGATGATAATGATAAATTTTCAGGCATGACAAAGGATTGACTTAATTATGACACAAAGGGCAATACTAGCAATTGCATATACCATAAATGTTCCCGTGTTTTGATATATGATATACATTTTAATATATATATATATATATTGTTTGTCATTCATAACTTTTTCAATATATTTTTTTCTTGAAACAATTATGCCTGAAATATATCTGGTTGGTTAAAAAAAATTATGTTAGAGAAATATAAACAGTTTTGTTAACTGTCTTGAAGAAAATCAAAGGTAATACAAATCAATGTAAAAAAGAACAATAACATAGCTTTTAAATAACATTCATAGAACCCCTAATTTAATAACTTTGCATTTGAATATGAATTGTAAATTTAACCTTACAATGGTTTAAACTAGTTGGTGCCGTGGGGAAAAAAATCTTTGTATTCTATGAATATTTGCCTGTTCCTGTGTTTGGTTCGGGTGAATATTCGTGTACATTCTTCATGTTTGTTTTTTTCTTCGTTTTTTAAACAGGCAATTTTCTCTAAAAATAAAATTCTTATGAAAATGAATACACAAGCCTAATAAATATTGGGAATTTTGTCACACTATATGGGTGTAAATTGCTTAGTCCGCATCTATATCAATGTACTCCAAGTTTGGTAAGTCCTATATAATTTTTCATGGCTGCATTACTTACCAAGAATTAGTGGGACTGCTTTGCATTTTAACCTCCCAGGTTTTTCATAAATTTGTGGCAAAATGGCTGCATGAAATGCCTGAAAGAACACCAAATAAAATATCCTGGGTGTGTGCCTCTCAAAAATATATGGTTTGATGGGGGAAATTGATTTAACTGAATTGGGCACCTTCCAAAAGTGGTGTTTTACTCTCCAAACAACTTGACAAACCTATATATGGTTGGTATCACTGTACTTAGAAGACATTCCGGAACACATATTGGAAAAACCACAAAAATTACTACCACAAACTTTGACAAAGACCGGAGGTAAACTGTAAAATGTATTAAAATATTAAAATACCACCATTTTCAAAGATGTCCCAAATAAGACATGCGTGCAGGATAATCAGATGTCACATGTCCCAAATGTAGCCTTTTAACCCTCAATGAGCCCGTCAAACATATTGATGGGTGACATCACTGTACTCAGAGGATATTGCTGAACAAACATTGAGGTATTTCCTTGAAGCATCACACAGCAGACTGTGAAAACTTTTTTTTTATACTAAATTGTAGTCGTATATGTATGTAATATCCAAAGAAAACTCTAACGGTGCTTTAAAAGCAACACCTAACTTGTGTGGCCATGTTAATTGACAGAGAAGAAAATCACAATTAAAAACCATATATCAAAAATGGAAAAATCGCACTGGTCATTGACCGAGAAAAAAATCCTGGTCCTGAAGGGGTTAATGGTGTCCACAAAAGGCTTTAAATTGCATGAGAGTCTCATTGGGTTAAAATGCAATGGGGTCCCACTGATTCACCTTTTGCGTAAGCAATATAGCCATGAAACATTATATATTATTATAGCACCAGCCAGAGAATCTGAATGTGTATGCTGTTTATGCTTTTTAGGTTGTGCGCTACCCTTTCTGTATATTTTTTTTGCTGTAGATACAAAAATTGACTATAGTCTGACCACAACATATATTACTTAGTTATGTAGTAAGTAAAGTCACAATAAACAGTAGCAGGACGCATTAAGACATATAGTGTAGTTTAGCCAGCTGTTTAGGTTGTTACTTCCCCTTTTCAAACTTCATTCGCCATTCAGGGTTACTTTGTACCCAAATATTTTTATGATTCTTTTTAACTCCATCCTCTTTATACACATCTTTATTTACAAATGCTCTCACGGATTCTCTCTCCTTTTTTCACTTCACTTCATCAGAAATGGTAGGGGCTAATACAGTGAGGACATGTAAAATAACCTGAATCTAAGACAAGACCAAGGACTGATTAAGATGTGAGTCTCTACATCCGGAAAAATGGGCAGACTAGATATGTTGAATGGTTCTTATCTGCTGACAAATTCTATGTTTAGATTTTTAAACTCCCCCTCTCTTTAACTTCCTTCACTCCCATATTTTTAAATAATTCTCTCTCATGCCCAGGTCTTCTCAACTAGGTCTGATGTATTTCTCAAACTATAATACAAACATCTTATTGGTATTTAAAACTTGTGTATCTTGAAACATTTTTAATCCTTTTCACCCCTGACCTGTGGCTTATTTTTTCCCTTCTGTCACCCGTTTCTATGTTTCAGCTATTTGTTCCATTTGAAGATCTTTTAATGTATCCTTTAATCCCACCCAAAAACGTTATTTAAACCCCTTCCTTATGAGTAACATTATTAGCATGGGAAGGGGTCCGGTACTTAGTGGTCTAGTGAAGAGTATATATATTAGTCTTGGTGCTCTGCATCAGGAAACTAGTGCAAAGCTTCAAAAGCAGCAAAGCCAGATAAAATATTCATACAAATCTTTACATCATATAATAATGAAACAATATTTGTATTGCAGCGACCCTAACACACTAACTGTATGCAAACTAGACATGTGCAAATGGGCCAAAAATCATTTAGAATAATTTTTTGGTTTGTTTTTAGCTGATTTGTTTTCGTGCAACATATTTTCTTCCCTGGTCATTCGGTTCGACTGAAAAATCAGGGGCATTTTTAATCCAGGGGGAGGATGTCACTGCAAGAGCCATCATTTTGCCCTCAGGTGAACTGAGGGCAATATGGTGGCACTTGCAGTGATGTCCTCTGCCCTAATTAGAGGATCGCCAGAAGCGCCGCCACACTGCCCTTAGTTGGCAGTTTCAGTGATGGCCGCCGTAGAGCCCCCATTTTGGATGAGGTTGACGGGTTCTGTCTACGGAGATGTGGGCAAAGAAAGAAGATACCAGATTAAGGACTGAAGACTGAAGATAGAAGAGAAGGTAAAAGACAGAAGAAAGAAGAAGATGCGGAAGTGGTCGGCAGAGAAGTTAGGTAAACATACAGAGAACGTGAGAGAGTGAATGAGAATGTGAGTGTAAGAGAGTGTGTGAGAGTGTGATAGAGTGTAAGTGAATGTGTCTGAGTTTTTTGCTTCCTTTTTCTCCAATTCGTGGGAGGGTTTAGCCTCATTTTTGGGGCTTCATTCAAATCGCCAAATTTACAAAATTCTGTAATTTTGTTATTCGTACAAATTTTAATGCACAAGTCTAGTGCAAAATATATATATATATATACATATATATATATAAAAAGTGAAAAAAAGAAAGAAAGAACTGTGCATCAATCAATGCAAACATGCACAATCTGCATATGGAATAAAATAAATACTAAAATGCTGATCAGGAAACTGATGTGCATGTAGGGAACAAAAGAGAAAAGGTTTACATTGTATAATTCCGTTGTGTAAAGCAGGTAAATGTCCCCTCACTTTTAGGTCAGCAGACCAGTCATTTTATTACTTTTGAGACTTAGAAGGTGATGATTCCTTTATCAGTGGTGATCTCTGTCCCCTTTGGGGTCTCTCAGAGTCCGGTTTGGTCTGCTCACATAAAAGTTAATGTGTTACGAGGGAAGGGGCACTTATTCAGTCTGTATCTGCCATATTATGTACACCCAATGCATGGTCTGACTAAAGTGTAATGCTTTTGAGGTAGTCATCACTGTATTCAGGCCTAGGTTGCAATGTCTCTTGAAACCAACCCATTTATAATGTGTAAGTCTGAACTTCTATAGTATCTTTCACATGCAATCAGTGGCGTTGGCAGGGGGGGGCAGAGGGGGCCATGGCCCCCCTACATCATGCTGTGCCCCCCCGTGTGCCCCCTCAATTGAAACGCCGTCTTTTTTTTTTTAATAGACGCGGAGGAGAGAGAGACGCCGAACGGTCGTTGAGGAATACGTTTTCAGAAACCGTTCGGCGCCTCTCACTCTTCTCCGCGAGGCCTCTGCCTTGGTCGCAGTGCCGGCATTTCAAGTTGAGCGCCGGTATATGATGTCATATCCGGCGCTCAACAGTGAAGCCGCGCACACTGCGGCAGAACCAGGGAGACAGGGACTTCGCGATCACACCGCTGGACTTCTACAAGCCCAAGGTAAGTGAACTTTGAAGGGGGGAGAAGGTAGAAAGTTAGGAGGGGGTTAGAGAGTGAGAAGAGGTAGATTGGGAGGGAGAGGGGATAGATAGGATAGATTGGGAGGGAGAGGGGATAGATAGGATAGATTGGGAGGGAGAGGGGAGAGATAGGATAGATTGGGAGGGAGAGGGGAGAGATAGGATTGATTGGGAGGGAGAGGGGAGAGATAGGATTGATTGGGAGGGAGAGGGGAGAGATAGGATAGATTGGGAGGGAGAGGGGAGAGATAGGATAGATTGGGAGGGAGAGGAGAGAGATAGGATAGATTGGGAGGGAGAGGAGAGAGATAGGATAGATTGGGAGGGAGAGGGGAGAGATAGGATAGATTGGGAGGGAGAGGGGGTAGATAGGATAGATAAGGAGGGAGAGGTGGTAGGGAGGGAGGGAGAGGTGGTAGGGAGGGAGGGAGAGGGGTTAGATAGGGTAGATAGGATAGATTGGGAGGGAGAGGGGTAGATAGGATAGATAGGGAGGGAGAGGGGGTAGATAGGGTAGATAGGGAGGGAGAGGGGGTAGATAGGATAGATAGGGAGGGAGAGGGGGTAGATAGGGAGGGAGGGGGGATAGATAGGGTATATAAGGAGGGAAAGGTGGTAGGGAGGGAGGTAGAGGGATTAGGGAGGGAGGGAGGGAGAGGGGTTAGATAGGGTAGATAGCGAGGTAGATAGGGAGAAAGGAGGGTGGCAAGAATATTGAAATAAAGAGTCAGAATGAGAGAAAGAATGAATGGATTCATGTGTGGATGCATTAATAAATATGTGTAAATAACTTGTGTGAAAGAATAAATTATTGTGTGAATTAGTGAGTGACTGTAAAAGTGTTTGTGAATCATAGGTGTATTATTGATTTGTCAAAAAAGCAAAGATTGTATAAGCAGGGTGTTTAGGCAATGGGGACAAAGATGGCACAGATTTTATGGGACAAACATGGCGTACGTTCAGCTGTTTGGGGACAATGTTGACTCATGCTGGGCTGTTTGGCGACAATGATGGTCCTATGTACGTGTAATTTGGGTGCTGGTCAGGTTCTATGTGGGCAATGTGGACGCCAGGGTTGGCTTTGGGGTGTGTGACCAGTGATCTATGCCTGTAATTTAGTGGGGTTTATCTATACCTTTAATGCAGAGTTTATATGTAATTTCCAATTGATATATACCTGCAAAGTTGGGTTTTGTGTTATTCTGTTGATCTGTATCGGCTATATTTCCATACATTATTTATGTTTACCTGCAAATATAGGATTTGTATGTCTTATTCAGTTGATCAATACCTGGAGTGCTGTTTCCACATGTTGTTTATTTGATCTATACCTTCAGTGCTGAGTGTACATATGATTTCCAGTTGATATATACCTGCAATGCTGGGTTTGTGTGTTCTGTTGGTTTATACCTGCAATGCTATGTTTCCATACATTATTTATGTATACCTGCAAATACAAGTTTTTTTTTTTCTCATTCAGTTGAATGTGCTGTTTCCATGTGTTGGTATTTGATCTATACCTGAACTACAGGGTGTAAGTAAAAGAGCGGTATGGTTTAGTGAATGAGGGGACAAAGGGACTTTGGGGATGATTACAGGGGAGAGGACCTCTCAATGTCACGGTGCAGTCAGAAGTACTGACTCTCACGGTCTTCCTCTGATCTGCAGTCAGTGTGGCAAATATTTTTTTTTTGGTATGGTAGCGGAGGGAGTGATTGCATGCAAGGAAGCGTTGAGCGGGGCCCAAGGAAATGCTTGGGTAGGGTCCAATTTTTTCACTATAAAATATATTGGCAGCAGGTTCTAATATTTATATATATATATTGGCAGCAGGGGCAAATATTTATATATGTTTTGGCAACAGGGGCTAATATTTATTTATATATTGGCAGCAGGGTCTAATATTTATTTATATATTGACAGCAGTGTTTAATATTTATATATATTGGCAGCAGCGTCTAATATTAATATATATTGGCTGCAGGGGCTAATATTAATATATATCGGAAGCAGGGTGTAATATTTCTATATATCAGCAGCAGGGTCTAATATATATATATATATTGTCAGCAGGGGCTAATATTAAAGAATGAAAAATAACTGCCAGTTTAGCTGTTATTTTGAAATCATATTTCAATCACGGTCTTTACTATTATGTAGTTAAAAATGCATGTCTAACGTGTATATATATATATATATATATATATATATATATATAGTGTATATGTGCCGTTTTATAATTGGCCCCCCTACTTTGGTCCCTGGCCCCCCATGTGCCCCCCCTAAATATGAAAGCTGGAGACGCCACTGCATGCAATATACTGAAAAGCAACAATATGTGATGTCACATCCAGGTGCACTGCAAATTGTAGGTCTGTTGGGGCAGCTAGGAGTCCTAAGGCATAAAAATGTCTGTGACTGTAAAATAAAATATTTTTGTTTGATTTAGATTATATTATGTTGAAGGATACATAGATTTCAATTGGCACATTTTTAAATAGGACTCGCTACCTATATACATGCACCACATACACATACGTACAGTATATCATAATTATGATATACAAGTCAACATTGTTCTACGTTCAAATACAAAAAAAAACCTAGACAATATAGGGTTAAAAATATTTCACTTAGTTTGTTTAACAGATTGAAGAAACATAGATTGCACCAAAGACAATCATGTGGTTTGTCCAAGTAGTTCTTACAGGAAATTCCTGCTACTTGCCTGATAATGTGCTAAATTGTTCCCAGAACGCATTCCATTTCAAACCATCATTTTAACAGTTTGAGTTGTGGAAAGGTGTCTGAAAAAAAGAAAGATTTGTAATCAGATATCTGGGACTCTCCATGTATTTCTGATTAATGACGTAAATAGCATTTAAATGTGAATGTAAAAAAAGGTAAAATATAAAAATAATGTTAAGAGGAGAAATATTTAGTATTGGACATTTTAATTTTATTCATTTTAGCATTATGTGATTAGGTATCCAGCGGTTTAATCCTACTTTGTGCTGTGGACTAAGCAGCAATGTTACCTGTGTATTTAAGAGAAGACTGGCAGACACTGGCTAACCTTAGCATCCATGCTAAGTGTAAAAATGTAAGCCTCTGACACAAATGGTCTGAAGATTAGCTGAATATGTAAAATATCTGCTGGCAGCCACATGAGATGGATTGGCCTGTTTTCATCTGATGCGTTTGAATTGCTCCTCTGACTTTTCTTACCTGTTGCTAAGTTTGCCAAAATGTCACCAATGATTTCCATATTTTTCTGCAAGTCTAGTTATAGTAGGAGACAGGTCAACTTTTCTCAGGTATGTCACTGTGTGTAAATTGGCCCTCTCCCTCTTGATTGGTTGTTTATCCTGAATATCTTCTGAAAGAATAATAAGAAGCATGGTTGGTATGCCACTCAAGGGCTTGGACTATTTTAAATGTATGCATGTTGATAAATTGCAAGTTTATATGTATAGATATTGTTTATATATATACAGATGAACAATAAGTGCAGTCACATAATAAGCACGGTAATCTACAGAAATGATGATCATTATACAGTAGGTATGAATATATTATGAAAGGAGATCCCTGCTCTATATAGCTTACAGTCTAATTTAAGACATTTAAAACCACGTGTTACAATGGTTACCAGGGAACAATGATTTTCAACTGTGGGTGCTTATTTGAAAAACCCTGGGGTGTCTAGTTTTTGAAAATATATGGTTTTATGGGGTAAATTGAATTGGCTGGGTTCAAACATGTCCCAAATAAGACATAAGACAGGATGACCATATAATAACATTCTAAATTGTAAAATACACATCTTCCAAATGTGGCCTTTTTATAGAATATTAGATGAAATATGAAAATAATTGTATCTAAAGAAAGTCCATTTTGTTCTGAGAAAAAAACCCAATATAACATAGAAACATAGAATGTGACGGCAGATAAGAACCAGAAGGCCCATCCAGTCTGCCCAAGCTCTGAGTACTTTCCTTTAGAACCTGCCCTTATCCTATATCTAGCTTGGCCTTATGCCTATCCCATGCTTGCTTAAATGCCTTTACTGTATTAACATCTACCACAGCTTGTGTGGGCATACTAAATGGGAGAGAAGGAAATTACAGCTAAATGTGAGCACCGCAAAATGCTAAAACAGCCTTTGTCATGAAGGGCACAAAAAGAAAAAACCCAAGTTTCCATAGTTACTGTAAACTATGGAAACCTGGGTTTTCTTGAACAGCAGGCAGAAAGATCAGACTGAAAAAGGGGGAAACAAAGTTTCTCCCTCTTAAATAGATGAAAAAAAGCTAATTAAAAAACAATTATAAAAAACCAGATAAAAAACATGAGAACCTAATGACCAACAATAATTGCCTCTGGGCATCCTCTGTGGTGATAAATGGATGGGGGCCCAAAATATTTTAACACAGAGGATATTTTTAAAAATCTGCTCCAAAATATGAACTCCCTATTTCACATCCATATTAACATACTGAAGCCATGAACATTGATTCTGAATTGCACCAAATATTCAGTCAGTACACACTTAAAATGATTCCTGTTATGCTTTTTATGATTACCATTTTTTTTCTTCATTCGATTGCTGTCATGCCAGTACGGAAAGTGTTAAACTGCCTTGTTAAGAGAATGTGGCCTCCCTAACAGTGTTAAGTCTGCCAATGGAAAAGACTTACCATTGACCAAATAATTAACAGCCGGCGTCCTCCATCCTTTCAATAATTTCAAGCATGACAAATGAGTGATGAACACAAAAATTTAACCACACTTCCATTATTTTAGCCCTTTGAAAGTTACGTGGGTTTCTCATTAACCCACTAACTTGCAATAAGTAATTTTCCTTAATACATCAAATCATTCTTGGTATCAGTGTTGCGGTGTGTGGCTAAGGTGGAGCATTAGAAGGTCACTGCTGAGGTTAGACTGGTCTAATATGAAGTCTCATTATATGGGAGAGACCACAACGTTAAATGGTTGGGACCTGTAAAAAAGGCTGTTAATTGCTTGGAGAAATTACCACAATCCCACCAATTCTCATCTCCTGTTTTTCCTTTTCCTCTACTGAATTAAAAATGAATACAATGAGATATTTAAAAATAGCAAAGCACAGACTCTGCTGGTGTATTTGTGTAACCTTCTCTTGATTAAGGAAATTATAGTTAAAATTTGCAGGCATATTCATCCTGGAAAGTTAATTTGACTTTAATGCGCTATAGCTCTATATAGCTAAGCGTCATGTTTAAATTATCATTTTTATCTACTATTTAAATGCTTGGAGTGATTCATAAGAATTTCCCCATCCTCCAGCTCAGGGTCTGACTGGCAATTTACGGGCAGTCCTGACACTTTGAACCAGCAGCATCCTGATGATGTAAGTGTGGCGATGGCTGAATATTGTGCTCACTGTTGGTCAGCATCCCACTGGGCATTTGATTAGTGTGCCTAGATGACTAGTCCGGGCCTGTTGCAACTCCTTGACTTGCAGAAGATGTGTTCCATCAAACACATCTCCTGCTTACCAGTGCAAATGTACAGTGTAATTACTAGACTTGTGCATTCGTATTCGGGCGAACATGAAAACGAACACGAAGTTTGCGAACATACGAACATGGCGGCAGCAAAACGTACATGAAGATGAAGACACACAACACGAAGAATCTTCGTGTTCGTCTTCGTTTACTAATCTCCCTGGTCCCTTCCCCATCGAGCCTACCTTATCTACGCAGGGGTTAAGCGAACGACTCTATTGGTCGGCTGCAGGGGCCTCCTCTGACATCAACCAATTGGTTGATGCTAGAGGAGGCCCCTGCCTCATCTAGCATCAACCAATTAGATGGGGAAGGGACCAGGGAGATAAGTAAACGAAGACGAACACAAAGATTCTTTGTACTCTATTGGTCGCCTGCAGGGGCCTCCTTAGGCATCAACAAATTGGGAGCAATAGATAGATAGATAGATAGATAGATAGATAGATAGATAGATAGATAGATAGATAGATACTTTTCATTGTATTCATCACATACATGTAATTATTTTTAGAATTTCATTACATAGGTTTCTACATATTATAAGCAACAAAAGCAAAAAAGTATATTCATTAAACATTGAGGTAAAACAAGATCAGCAAACTTTAGTGCTTATGCTACTGGCTGAACTATATGATCCGCAATATTCTTCAGCTGTGGCAATCACCTGCATCAACTTGCATTAACATCAATTACTATAGAAGTTATCCTTTATCTTATCAGGTGCACAAAGAGTATCACAAGAAATCATAGCACATTGTTGTGTTTATGAAATGCGCTTGCTTAATCTGTATACCCATATTTATGCTTATAAGCAATGGTATTTTGGATTTATAGAATTGCTTAGTATGATCCTAGTTTTCAGCAAAACGTGCCATTGAATTGAGCAATATTTTTTGTATCTATGAATTGTCCTCCCTTTAACATCCTTCAGTAGCTAAATTTAGGATATTTGTGACTAGATCCCCTACTTTATATCTAGATAGATAGATAGATAGATAGATAGATAGATAGATAGATCTTTTGATACTATATTCTGCAGTGAAAAGCCATTTCCCTTTTTTGGTATTACTTTTTGGTATTTTAAAGTATTAAGATTATTGATTTACATTTACATAAAGAACATTTCACTTGCATATCTTAAATCCCTCCAAACTAGATCTCTTAAGAGTTAGCTGTTAAATAATTCCAGAGATGGCTAAGCAATAAGGACAGTTCTAAATTATTTTAATACCCCTGACCTCAGTGATATCTCCATTTTCAATTCTAAGAGCTTTTAAAAGCTAAAGTAATCTCTTCTCCTCTGTGAATAAACCAATCTTCATTGCTCATCTTAAAACCATCCAGGACCACAGATTGCCAAGCTTGGTAATTGAACCAAGCATCCCAGGCAAACATAAAGACAGAAAAGATGAAAGGGTAGAGGCACTGAGGATTGTGTTGTGGAGGTAAGATAGGAATTACCAGATAGTGTTGCATGCAGCCCCCTTTGATTAACAGGGGATTTGGAGGACCCCTTTTCCTTTTTTCTCCCAGCTAATTACAGAATATTGCACCAGTTTTAGTCCCAGCTTTGATGAGGCCCATATACAGTTTAAACTAAAAACGGACACATGTAGATACATATGTACGTCGAGCAAATAAAAGCTCTAAATATATTTTTGTGGGGTTTAACAGTTATTGATGTGTCCCATGCAATTGCATCTGCCCTTAAATATTAACCTCTTTTGTTACAATATGTGATCATTTGAGAACATCATCTGTTTCAGATCCAATGTTGATTCCCAGATAAGCTCAAGTTCATATGCCAGAGAGTGGAAACATCTCTCTGACTTTTGACATTTTTGACTCTTCTGCATAATACATCAGTTTCCCAGGCTGTGTGCATTAGATTGTATTATGTTTTCATCTTTCATATTTTTCACACAGAATGCTTTAGCGTTCGTACAAGGTAAAATGAAGCAGGTTTTGTAAATATTATTTTTAATTATGTCTACACATAGTCAGTAACAGTCCTAGTAAAAAAATAAACATCATGTGCAGCCATGATTGATATCAGAATTATTTCTATATTCATGATGTACTTGATTTGGTCCATAGGTTGAGCATCTACATGAAGAACCTTGATATTTTCTTGAACATAGCGTTTGCAAAGCGTTTGCAAAGAAGAACAACGTGGCCCATCTAGTTTGCCTAATGTTTCCTGTAACATCTTTCAGTCCCTGGTCTCGTCATATCTTTAAGACAATATTATGCCTTTCCCATGCATGTTTAAATTCCATTATTGTATTACCCCTACCAGTTCTGCTGAAATGCTTCTCCACTCACCTGCCACACTCTCATTAAAATGTCCTTACATTATACCTAAGACTCTGGCCCTCTAGTTATATTTATAAAGCATTGGACCAGTAAGCAGGTCAGACATTATTAACCTCATGCTTTAGCCATCTGAACTAGCCATTTTCTTAAGCAATTAGAATGACTGAGAACAGCCAGCCTTTGATCTCTGTGAGGGAAGTGGGTGTCAACTAGGTCTGCCCCTTCGTTCCGTAGACCTGCCCACTTTGCCTACTCATTGATAACCATGCCCCTGTTGCCCTGCCTCCCTTTGACATAATTCTGCCACTTTTTGGCTGTCTGTGCAGCAGTATGGGAGAACTATCGTGAAACATACCTATAAAGTTATGGCAGTCTGTGTCCATTAGTTAGACCTTCATACACTATATGACCAAAAGTTGTTTCTGACACACATTGCCAACACATGTCTAAGATCAAGCACATAGGTATGCCGTCTCCATAGACAAACATTGGCAGTGGAATGGGTAGCACTGAAGATCTCAGTGACTTTAAATGTGGCACTGTCACAGGATTCCACATTAGCCACAAGTCAGTTTATGGAATTCATGTCCTGCTAGATCTGCTCTGGTCCACTGTAAGCTCTATTATTGTGAAATGGAAGCATCTAGGAGTAACAACAGTTTAGCCACGAAGCGGTAGACCACACACATTTACAGAGCATAGCTGCCAAGTGCTGAATACAATTGTATGCTTCTATCTTTGTGGCACCAGTTGCTCTAGCATTACTGTGCATCTGTTTTTAAAGCAAGACCTAAAAAGACTTAGTTTGATGAGTTTAGTGTAGAAGATCTCAAGTGGTCTGCACATGTGTGTGATGGTCAGGTGTCCACATACGTTCCATATAGTGTAAATATGCCCAAATTATGATGATATTTACATTTTCTTTTATTAAAAATTTATTTTTCCATTTCCCAAGATTGGAAAAACATTTGTTCATTACTTAAACTGCTTAACCAACAAAAACATGTTTTTTTATCAGTACTTTCAAGCAGTATTGTTAAATACATCATTTCATAAATGGTATTTTCAGAAATATTTTGCTAAAGAGGACAATATTTTATGTGAAAGAGAATCCATGTGGTTTAGAGGGCATCTTCTGTTTAACTAGTGCTAAAGTG
This sequence comes from Sceloporus occidentalis, assembly GCA_023333645.1. Classification (NCBI taxonomy): domain Eukaryota; kingdom Metazoa; phylum Chordata; class Lepidosauria; order Squamata; family Phrynosomatidae; genus Sceloporus; species Sceloporus occidentalis. The sequence continues at coordinate 2,470,617 of JALMGF010000133.1, forward strand.
TTTGAAGGAGTTACAAGTGCATTAGTGGTCTGGGTCACCATTTGCTTTGGTAACCTTTGCCTTTAACCAATCCATCTTTCTGACACCCATTAAAAAGGTCTCAGGCAGCTGCTATTACAGTTGGATTAAGTGGTAATTCTGCAACTTAGGCAGCCCAGTGAGGGCGTCACTCTGCTAATGATCCCATTATTGATCTTTAATGATTTCCTTGAATGAGCAGCATTATCCTCAACAAACAACATGGGCAAGACGTGCTGTCTAAATAATTTACAACTTAGCTGTGATATATTTTGGAGTTCTGGTAAATTTTGCTGAAAATATAGTCAGACTGCGATTTGCCTGTTCCTCATTTTTATACCTGTTTGATGGCCCCAGCACTCCATGCTATTTTGGATTTTAACTGAGGCATCCAGTTACACGTTATTGAACACAGATATTATCAGTACTAACTTGTGTGCAGCTTTAAGAATGAATAAAATATGTGCAAGGTGCAGGGGATGACTGGCACCTTCTGGCCTGGGGGCAGGTAAGACCCTTTGGCCCATATGTAATTAACATACACACTAGCACACATATTTACACATATTCTCACAGTAACTTATATGCACATTCTACATGCACATACTAACACACTCTCTAACACACACTTATGCTAACATACACTTACACATAGGCACTCTAAAACACACATGCTTACAGTCATGCTAACATACAAAAGCATGCTAACACATACTTAAACATACACACTCAAGCTAACACACACATTTACATATACACACTTATGTAACACACAAATATGCACACATACTTACACATGCATGCTCCCTCTCACATATACTTAAACATAAATACTCATGCTAACACACACTTACACACAGTCAGGCTAACACACTTACACATAGAAACAGACATGCTTCATGGTGGGCATCATGAAAACCGAAACAGTGGAGGACACCATTTTTTTTCCATTTAAAGCAATCCTTAATAGTTTTCCTTGGTTAAAAATGTATTACTAAACCATGTGTTATAAAAAAATAAATTTATTCCCTTCATAAATAGCAATACATTTGCAAATAATGATGCTATGCTTTAAAAATGTTTGAAACCTTAAACAAAAACAGATATGCCTGTGAGTAATAAAAAAAATGAATAAATGAAATAAATCAGTAAAGCATTAAAAAAAAATTACGTTAAAATATTTTGTCCAGGATTTTTTTAATGTATAAAAATCTTATATAACACCCTAAACACCCTAAGCATCTATGTAGTCTAAGCCCTATAATCCTAAAGCATTAAGTGGTTCCCTTACTAAAAGACTGGCAATATATTCAACCCTTCAGGGTCTTTATCAAGGCTGTTCAAGTCCCAGTTTGTCACCTTGTACATGCACCACATAATTGTGGGAAATCTCACCAAGCGTCTTCACATTTAATGTTTTTGTTCTTTGGTTTCTTATGAGCAAAACAGCAGAATTCTTTTGCACTAAATAATTAACTTGTGACTTTTTTCCCAATTGATTTGGGAACATGCTTGAATTCTTCACAACGCTAGAAGATTCAAATAGATCTCAAAATTCCATTTAACTGTAATTTTTGAGAGATCTTGATGATTCTAAGCTGTCAAAGGCATTTTGTATCTGCCATGTAGACAAAGGACAAGATCTCAAAAGAAAAATGTAACACATAAAACATACCAAATATCTAACTACATCACATTGATTCATCAACTTATGCATTTTATTAGACTTTTTTGCTAGAATGCTGTCATGGTTGTCAGATTCCCACTACCATCATTGGTAAATACTTAATAGAACCATTTCCATGCAGGGTCTTAATAAGCAATGTCATAGAAGGCAAAAATGCAGCAGTGAGCCATTGTCAAGGCTGAGTTGGGAGCGGAGCGCAGCGCAGAGAGACACCGGGTGCAAGGGAGTGAAGTAAAGGGTACTCCAACACACAAAGTCCAGAATATAGCCAAGGGTCAAAAGTCCATGTAATCAAATCAGAAGGTTCGCAGTACAACAAGGGTAATCCAAAAACAAAGTCCAGAAATCCAGCCGAGGGTCAAAAGTCCGTATAATCCAAATAGAGCAGAAACAGCAACAGGGTATAGGAATCCGGTAGGGAACTTGAACAACCAAGTACTGAAGGTACAGGGTTGCAGGTTTAAATAGCCCGCCTAATTGTTACTCCTCCTCTAACCCCCCCTCTCTCTGGCTGTCAAGTAATCCCTAATCCCTCCCCTCTGCAGTTAGACCGCAGGACACGCCTCCCCTGGCTGCCAGCAGCGGTCTGGGACCGCAGGACCCGCCCCCCCGCCACACTGTTAGTCCTGGCGTGCGGCTGCCGCCGCAACGGAGGCCGGGGACGCGGCCCGCGGCACGGAGATGCCGTGCCGTGCGGCCGAGGATGTGGCTGCTCGGCGGGGACTCCGCCGGGTGAGGACCTCTGTCGCCGACGGGTTGGGACCCGACGGACATATGGCCGAGAACGCGGGCGCCCGGCGGTGTCGCCACCGGGCGAGAGCCCCCGCCGACGACCGGTAGGGTCCTGACAGCCATATAAAGAAAGGTTCCAGCCTTTCTTATGGATGGTGTACAATGGATCTAAGTAGGTGCTGTTCACAACAGTACACTGGGTGCATAGTTTAACCCCTTCAGTCCCCTATAGACGTACTGGTACGTCCATAAAACGCATTTAAAGAAACACATATGGACGCACCAGTACGTCCTGCCTTTCTTGATCAGGCTGTCGTTTGACAACCTGGACTCCCCCCCTGTCAGCAGAAGTCAGCATCGCTGGCTTTCTGCTGCCTGATCTCCTTTAACAGCTTCCGGCGCGATGACCCGGAAGTTCATCAGAGGACAGGCTATCCCCTGCAGGGTCTGTCTAGACCCTGCTGGGATATCCGATCGCTCTGATGAGGCACTGATCACAGACTGATCACTGTGATCTCTATGCAAGTCTGTGGGGATCACAGGGAGGAGAGTGAGAAACCATGTTTCTCACTCTTCTCCCATGCTGAAAAACAAATCAGCAAAAAGAAAAAAAAATGTTAGTGATTTTTTTAACTATAAAAAAAATTCACTAAAATAATACAATAAATAATAATTAAAAAAAAGTTAACTAAGTGATGTCATTGGGACATCACTGGCATTAAACAGATAATAATAATAATAAAAATAAAAACCGTACATCCCATTGCCCTAAAACAACATCTAAAAAGTATAACCCTCATGCCCCCTTTCACAACCCCAAAAACCGTTAAGCCATAAGTATAAAAAAATACTACCCTACAGGGTACTATATGTAAGGGATGGATATGGCCTTCTAGAAAGAAAAAAAAACTACGGGCTATGTGGGGTATCCTGGGAATGAAGGGGGTTAAAGGTGCTCTTCCTCCTACTGTTTTCTTTTATAAATAAATGCTGCAAACAAAGTATAGTTGTTGTTAAAGTTGAACACCCAAACCTTTCCCAAACAAAATTCTTACTATGAAGTAAATTTCGCTTAATTTGTCATTTTTCCTGGAAATACTAATTGCCGTGTATTACCTATGAAGCAAGCGCGGGGAAGAATAACATGACAGACCTACTAAAGTTTACTTGTTTCATTTTCAAAAACGGTGCACTATTTTACTTGACATGCACCATCAAGACCTTTGTGAATTGAACTTACCTCCTCTCCAATTGCAGTTATATGTGTATTCAATACCTACTGCCACTTACCAAACCGTAAAGGACCTGCTTTCTTTATGTATGCAGACCTATTTTACCCCTATTAAAATTACTATATGAGTAGTATTATAGTTCTTCCCTTTTTATTATGGTGAAAACTGTAAAAAAAAAAACATCTCTTAACACTTATTAAATAATATGCCTAAATATATGCATACATACATTGACATACTAAATTGTACAATTAATGTTTGATTTAAGTGGAACCGCAACTACTACATTGTCTTGTATATTAAAAAAAATTGTATTATTGAAGGAACAGCATGAGTATACAACATATTTTACATTTACACTATTATTGTATTTACAGTAATACGGTTTAGATGAATTGCTTAGCATGCTATATTGTCTGATCAATGCACATATATACATATATATATATACATACAGTATCTCACAAAAGTGAGTACACCCCTCACATTTTTGTAAATATTTTATTATATCTGAAGAAATGACAGATATCTGCTACAATGTAAAGTGGAAATGTCTAAATTGGGTCAGGTGACTCGTTAGTGTTACAAGATCTCAGGTGTGAATGGGGAGCAGGTGTGTGAAATTTGGTGTTATCGCTCTCACACTCTCTCATACTGGTCACTGGAAGTTCAACATGGCACCTCATGGCAAAGAACTCTCTGAGGATCTGAAAAAAGAATTGTTGCTCTACATAAAGATGGCTTAGACTAGAAGAAGATTGCCAAGACCCTGAAACTGAGCTGCAGCACGGTGGGCAAGACCATACAGCGGTTTCACAGGACAGGTTCCACTCAGAACAGGCCTCGTCATGGTCGACCAAAGAAGTTGAGTGCACGTGCTCAGTGTCATATCCAGAGGTTGTCTTTGGGAAATAGACGTATGAGTGCTGCCAGCATTGCTGCAGAGGTGGAAGGGGTGGGGGGCCTGCATAAGTGCTGGCGGCACTGGGGAGCTACAGTTCATTGAGGGAACCATAAATGCCAACATGTACTGTGACATACTGAAGCAGAGCATGATCCCATCCCTTCGGAGACTGGGCCGCAGGGCAGTATTCCAACATGATACAAGACTACCACTGCCTTGCTAAAGAAGCTGAGGGTAAAGGTGATGGACTGGCCAAACATGTCTCCAGACCTAAATCCTATTGAGCATCTGTGGTGCATCCTCAAACAGAAGGTGGGGGAGCACAAGGTCTTTAACATCCACCAGTTCAGTGATGTGGTCATAAAGGAGTGGAAGAGGACTCCACTGGCAACCTGTGAAGCTCTGGTGAACTCCATGCCCAAGAGGGTTAAGGCAGTGCTGGAAAATAATGGTGGCCACACAAAATATTGACACTTTGGGTCCAATTTGGACATTTCCACTTAGAGGTATACTCACTTTGTTGCCAAGGTAGACATTAATGGCTGTGTGTTGAGTTATTTTTAAGGGAACAGCAAATTTACACTGTTATACGGGCTGTACACTCACTACTTTACATTGTAGCTGAGTGTCATTTCTTCAGTGTTGTCACATGAAAAGATATAATAAAATATTTATAAAAATGTGAGGGTGTACTCACTTTTGTGAGATACTGTATATGTGTGTGCGTGTGTATGAACACTACAAACATATAGTTTATATTTTAAAAGCCATCATAAACCACTCTTGAATGCTTTATTATAGAGCCAAGCATGCTTCTTATCTGCTGCCAAAAAAAACAAACAAAAAAAAAAAACACATTGATGATCTAATTGTAGAGCTATGTTCTGAAGGGGGTATGTAGAAATTCATTAGATATTTTAAGACTGATATAAATAAGCTTGTTTAATGCACTCTTCGGAAAAAAAGGGGATGCTACTGAGACAACCTATATCTTCTACTAATACTCCAGAGGTTACATTGTAATAGATGTCATATTCGTATAGCCATAAATAATTTCAACTATCCTGCAATAGAAAGAAAGAGACATACAGCTTAAACCGCAAAATCTCCCATTAATGGAACTGAGTTCTCTGCCATCTGCAGTGTTTAAATTTTTAGATGCATTAATTGAACAACTTTTAAGGCTACATTGCCATTGCTTTGAACTGGGCTAAAAAAATATCAAACAAAAGAGCAAGTGGACAAACAATGTAGCAAAAACAGGTCACTAAGCCAATACGTTAAACTTTATTGAAGAAAATTTTTTATAGAAGAGACTATTATAAGTATTGTTTGCAGGAAATCATAATAGCAGTATTTTCCGATTTAGACAAGTGGGCTTAAACAAAAAAAATGTCTAATATTCTATTAGTATTTATTTTTATGAAATAGTTACCTATATGTGTCGAAAAAGCACAGATCAAAGACTATTATAACAGTTCTATAGATAAATAAAATCTGTAAAACATTGTTAGATTTTCTAAACGAAAAGTAGTTGATCTGCAATATTAGAAATAGCAATACAATAAGTCATACATTATTAATAAAGTCATATATAATATTAATATTTTCCTAATATTAATGGAAAATAAGATTTTACTAATGGTTTCTCAGTCACATATGGTGTAGTCATTTTAGGACAAATACTTAGAAACTTTCAAAGGTTAAACGGAGGCAAGGTCAAGATCAATGTTTGCTTCATCATAGTATCTCCAGCTGAATAGGTAGGGGTTAAGACATCACAGAATGTTCTGTCTTTATAAATTTCTTCCCAATACATTGGGTCAATTATATTCTCCTGCCAGACAATCATGCCATTAAACAGACTTATAAGTCTTATTAGTTATTAGTAAATAAAATACATACTATACTGTAAAATGTACCTTAATATATTGCAGATCACTGCTTTTTAAAGCAAGCATGAATCAATTGAAATTAACAGATGTTTATTTCTTCATACTCTAAAAGCAAGTCATAATTTTTTATTTTTTTTAACTAATTACATACTACAATGTCATATATCCCTGGATTCATTTTTTTTTTTACAACGGATTATAATTGTTGCCAGCAAAAACGAATGCCCCTGACAATTTTGTGTCCTATGGGACGATGTCTTTAACTCTACCATTTACAGAATGAAAATCAAAATGTTTACAACAGAAGCACTTATGATCAGATTTCTCTGTATATTATTGAACAGCATAAATGCAATTTCCCCTCTCTAAGCTCATGTGTACATCTTTCTAAGCATGTACAATGACTTGCTATAAAAAAATTTCCATCCTGTTAAGCAATCAAGCATTTTCCCCTTACTTATCCATTTAGCCTTGAAAGTATCCAAATTTAATCATCGATAATATCTGTGCTCTCATACAGTATACTAGAGTACATGTCACTAGCTGGTCTGCTATAAAATTCAATTTCAAATCTGCACAAACAATGGGAAGTAATCTGCACAAACATACATAAGAAAATAATAAAATTTCTTTGTTAAAAATTACCTTTACATACCTAATTTCACTATTGTTCATACATATTTTCATAGTTTATAGGAGTGGATGGAGTCTTTAGTCATAGGACATTTCATTTGGCCAACATTGTTATAGATGAAGAGTCACATAATTTTTTAAGACCATGGAGGTCCCAGCCTCATTGCAAACTTTTTTGGACAATTAATCTCATTATGTAGGCTATATATATTGGCCTGTCTTGCCAATCTCAGACATTACTCCTCCTTCGTGGGTAGCATAACATAAATCTTCTTAAATTTATCAAAGCTTAGAAAAATAATAGCATAGAATAAGGAGTGTAATTTATGTGAACAGAAAATGTGATGAATGAAGGAAATGTTATTTGTGCTTGTGGGTTTTTTGAGCCCTTAAGGTTCATAAAGCATCTATGTTTATCAAATTGTCTGCTGAACCCACAATTTGCCCTTTATCCCACACCAGAATGAAGTCAAGGACCAATTAATATTCTTATACCTGCGGCCGTCTTAAGTGGTAAAGAGTCTTAATTTCTTTTTCCATTTTACTACAACTGTGGTTTAATTTTATTTCTAACCAGTCAGTGGTTTTAGGGGCAACATGGTTCACATTTGTGGGTAACCCGGGCTATTAGCTAATTAACATTTCTCATCTTTGACTATATATGTGTTTTTTCATGCATGCAGATGGAAATACTGTGTGGTCAGAGATGAAAGATATTTTCCACTGTAATCCTCTATTTGATTGCATGCTATCTTTAGGAAATACGTTCCTTATGTAACAGTATATACACAGGGGTTGTATCTACAGTAGAATCCCCCCCCCCCATCAAAAGCAATGCTACTATGTGATGCAATGGGCATATCAGTTATAAATCTAAACCATCTCACTTCGGTATCCATCTTGTTGATATTTAGTAAGGGAGGTGGCACTGGGAGGATGGCTAGTGGTGTCCCCCTCGATTAGGATTAGGACATGCCAAAGGTAAATACCCCACTGGTAATGGCAAGGAAGAACTGAAGATACAAATAGACAACCAAACGGTAAGGACTTCCTACCGGTTTGTTGTAAGTTAATAGAGTCAGCAGTCCTGGTGTAGCCCAAAATGCATTTCCCCTCCATCAGTCAGATGCATAAAAGAAACAAGCAGATATAGGGTGCAACATCAGGAACTGAAATCACCAATCGTATGTGTCCATTCAAAAATTTAAGTTTATTGATTCACAAGGACTTCATCAATGGCACCCATGTCAGGACTGTACCACTATAGCAGGCTAAAAGTAAATATTAAGCATTTTGATTCTATTAATATCCAGATGCTCTGTGATGCAAACCTGACGATTATCCCACCTTTCCTGGAAATGCACATAATGTTCAGTGATTTTCAGCATGGTATCCCTTGGGGTGGTAGGGTGACCATATCAGCAACTTCTTCAAAGATGCATATTATATAAATTGCTGCCCTGTAATATGTAGGACATACAAGTGAGTAGCTGATTCCCTTCTTTAAATTCACACATGCCATATAATGCAGGGCTAGCATTTTGCATGTTCTGGTCAGCAACGTGTTAAAATTACGTGTCCTGAAAAAAGGCAGATACTTTCTCTGCTCCTAATACTACTCATCAGTCCAACACCCTTGCCCAGCACAAGTAAATTGAGGCTTACTTGACGACAAGTTTTTAGAGAACTCTTGGTCTCATCAAAACCAGGTTTGGGGGACTGATTACAACCAGGGAGCACAAACCCACGAAAGAATGTGCCATTTCCAACATAGATTAGATGCCATAGATACAAATCGCTTGGGAGTCACAGAGTCTATGATTTTTTAATATTTTGTAACCCTTTATCCCACCATGGAAAGGATGTGGGTTGAAGGATCTGTGGTACCCATTTTCTTATCTTTTAACCCCATTCCATGCTTAGTGCATTTTACTCGTTTGGCAACTCGAACCTTCAGCTCCCTCCACAGATTTTCTATGTGATTAAGGTCTGGAGACTGGCTAGGCCACTCCAGGACCTTAATGTGCTTCTTCTTGAGCCACTTCTTTGTTGCCTTGGCCTTGTGTATTGGGTCATTATCATGCCGGAATACCCATCCACAACCCGTTTTTAATGCCCTAGCTGAGGGAAGGAGGTTCTCATCCAAGAACTGACGGTACATGGGCCCATCCATCGTCCCTTTGATGCGGTGAAGTTGTCATGTCCTCTTAGCACACCCTCAAAGCATAATGTTTCCACTTACATGTTTGACGGTGGGGATATTGTTCCTGGGGTCATAGGCAGCATGCCTCCTCCTCCTCCAAACACAACTGGTTGAGTTGATGCCAAATAGCTCGATTTTGGTCTCATCTGACTACGACACTTTCACCCAGTTTTCTTGGTGACTATGGTCCCAGCTGTCTTGTGATCATTGACACTGTTCAAATAAACCTACCATTAAAATTATAGACTGATCATGTATTTGTCAGTGGGCAAACGTACAAAATCAAATATTTTTTTCCTTCACTGTATGTGTGTGTTTGTAAGCTCGTGTGTGTATGAGCAGTGTAGGTATTATAAGCTGGTGTGTGTATGTGCGCATTAATGGGCAGTATAAAGGCAGTGTGTATGGCCAGTCGTGTGTAAGGGCAGTGTATCTGTATATGTGTGTTAATGGGCAGGTGTGTGTAAAGGCAGTGTATGTGTATATGTGTGTTAATGGGCAGGTGTGTGTAAAGGCAGAGTGTATGGACAGGTGTGTGTGAGGGCAGTGTATGTGTTTATGTGTGTTTATGGGCAGGTATGTGTATAAGGGCAGTGTAAATAAAATAAAAATAAAAAAAGCTAGAGGGCACAATTTTCTATTCTTGACTCTGCCCATCTGCCTGTGCCACTCCATAAATGTATAAAATGTTTTAAACCCCATAAACCAACACAGTGCTATTATATATATTATTAATTACAGCGAGAAATGGGCATATATTCAGGCTTGCCTGAATATATGAAGAAATTTTATTATGATGCAGTTAGATACACAATTGATACATATTTCCCAATGACAACAAATAAGTGGGTTTACCATAAACTCTATTTCAGGACTTGTGATTCAGTAACATACTGTTTATGTGAAAAAATTTTAGGATTTTACTAAAACATGACGTAAAGTCATGATTTTATGAAAGACACGGAGGCGAATATTGTGCATTAACCCTTTCTTTTACTCCCAACAGCAGCAAAGAAAACACATTTGGTAGAAAAAATAATGAACAATAAAGTACACCATAGCTCCTCCCACAACGTCACCATAGCCATATAAAAGGGCTAGCACTGCCCACAATCGTCCTCTTTCTTGGCTGCGATGACGACCAATCTCACAAAACCGGAAGAACATCTCGAATCCAACGAAGAAACGAGCAACTCAACAGGAGAACATCAAACTCCCGGGCGAAGATAACGACTCCACGCCAGAACTGGAGACCCCCAAACAAAGGCAAATGAATCAACCTGAAAAGAGAGAAACCGAATGTGGAGCGAGTTAGTATAGAAGAGTCTGAATGACAATAAAAACACCACAATCAGACCCAGAAGGAAAAACAAAGCAACACACGATAAGAACCATAAAAATAACCAAAGAAAAATATCATATAAACAAAGAAAACAAATAAATAAACGACAAGAAGCAGACCAGACCGGAGACCTAGGAAATCCAGCACAACACAATACCACAGAAACGGGAGGGAAAAAAGCGAACAGTTAAAAGGGCGGGACAATATTCGCCTCCGTGTCTTTCATAAAATCATGACTTTACGTCATGTTTTAGTAAAATCCTACAATTTTATTTCAAGACACGGAGGCTCATATTGTGCAAGTTTAAAGCTAAGATACCACCTGAGAAAACACATGCTCAATAGGTTTAAAATAAAATTCCCGAAAGGTAGACTCACGTGACCAGTCCGCAGCGCGGAGAACATCTTCCAAACGTCCACCCAGCGCCAGAGTGCTGGACGCCGCAGCGCCCCTGGTAGAATGAGCCCCGAACCTGGAAACGTCAAGCCCCGCCAGGGACATAACCCAACGGATCCAGCGCGAGAGGGTCGTAGACGACACGGGAGGATGAGGAGAACGAAAAGAGAGAAACAAATGGGGAAAAGCCTCGGAACGAAAAACCAAAGTACGAGCCTCATATTCCCGGAGGCAGGCAACCGGACACAAAGCCACATTAGCCGGGAAAGCAGGGTAAGTAACGAACCGTATCGCCGTCTTAGTACGCCGGGAGATATCAAAGCGAACCCCTTCCGGGACGAAGGACCTGGCGTTCCAATCAAGAGCCCGCACGTCCGAGACACGTTTGCAAGAAATAAGGCAGAGCAGCATAGCCAATTTAGCTGATAATTGCTTCAAAGAGAGCTCAGAATTTGGAGGCCAAGACAGGAATAAGTTTAGGACCACCGAAACATCCCAAGTGGAGGAATATCTAGGCCGAGGGGGGCTGGAAAGCCGGATCCCCTTAAGGAGACGACAAATGACCGGATGCTTACCGACAGGAACCCCATCAAAACCTAGATGAGCTGCAGAGATGGCAGACCGATAAAGGTTAATGGTACGGTAAGCGCGTCCCAGCTCGAAAAGGTGAGTGAGGAAAAGGATAACAGAGGTCAGAGGGGCTGAAAAGGAATCCAAGTTCCGTTCCAAGCACCAAGAAACCCAAGCTTGCCAGGCTGAACGGTAAGACTTGTGGGTGCCTGGAGCCCACGCTCCCGCCAGGAGTCGTTGAGCCGAGACCGAAAGGCCTGAGGCCTCCCCGGACTCCCGGAAACCAAACACGCCAGGAGCGAAAGGCTGCCATCCTGAACAAGAGGGTGCAGTTCCCCGGAGGGACCCAGAAGGAGAGGGACCGAAGAGTGGAGCAGACGAGGAATCGCAACCAACAGATCGAGGAGGCTGGGAAACCACGGCTGGGACGTCCAAAAAGGAACCACAAGGACCACTGAGACCTGTTGATGGCGGACCTGGAGAAGCGTCCTGGGAATCATTGCAAACGGAGGGAAAGCATAATGCCGGTCTCCCGACCAATCTTGAAGAAAAGCGCCCACCGCCAGGGCGTCGGGGTCCGGACGCCAGCTGTAAAATAAAGGGAGACGAGAATTCAAACGCGAAGCGAATAGATCTATGCGGAGCGGACCCCACAGATCCATAATAGATGAGAAGACACATCTCGCCAGAGTCCAATCGCTGGCATCCGAAAGGTAGCGCGAATTCCAATCCACCACCGTGTTGGAGAGACCGGGAATGTCTTCCGCCTGCACCATGATGTTGTTCTCCAGACAGAAAGACCAGAGGTCTTTGGCTAGATTCGCCAGCACGGCCGACTGAGTGCCTCCTAAGCAATTGACATAACGCACCGCAGAGACATTGTCTATACGGAGTCTGATACAAGAATTGATGCAATCCTTGGAAAAACTCCTGATGGCAAAAGAGCCCGCCAGAAGCTCTAAGCAATTGATATGAAGCCCCGACTCTGCTAAGGACCAAGGACCCCCCGTGGACACGTCGCCACATCTCGCACCCCAACCGCGAAGGCTGGCATCGGAATCTATGGAGAGGTCCGGCGTCACGCCGAAGATCGCCCTGCCATTCCACGCTGACATGTTGTCCAGCCACCGACGGAGTTCCGCCAAGGTCTGATCGTCCAGAGTGATAAGATCCGCATAGGAGGCCCCTTGGCGAAGATGATGAATCTTGAGGCGCTGGAGGGCCCTGTAATGAAGTGGGGCCGGGAAGATCGCCTGGATGGAGGCAGCCAAAAGGCCAATAATACGAGCTAGGTGACGCAACGAGATCACTTGTAGAAGAAGAACCCTCCGTAGTTCCTTCTTGATAGAATGAATCTTGGAAGACGGAAGGCAGAGGACACTTGCTGCGGAGTCGACGACGAAACCCAGGAACTCCAAACGTCTGGATGGGACCAGGTGGGATTTCTCCGTGTTGACCAAGAAACCGAGGTGATGAACCAGGTCCAGCGTCCACTGGGCATGGAGGAGTAATACGTCTTTGTCTTGAGCCATGAGAAGCATATAGTCTAAATAAATGATCATGCGTACGCCACGGGCTCGCAGGAGAGCAACTACCGGCTTGAGCAGCTTGGTGAAACACCAGGGCGCTGAAGAGAGCCCAAAAGGCAGGCAAGTGAAGCGCCAGGATATGTTGCGCCACCGGAAGTGTAGAAGGTACCTGGACTCCATCGCCACTGGAACCGTGAGGTAAGCATCTTTGAAATCGATCTTGACCATCCAATCGTTGGTCAAGAGGGGGTCCCGCAAGAGATGGATCCCCTCCATCTTGAAGTGGCGGTAACGGATGTAGCAGTTGAGATGACGAAGGTTGATGACTGGACGAAGGCCACCTCCCTTCTTGTGAACCAAGAAGACATTGCTGACGAAACCCGGAGTGTCCGGGGGAACCCGCTCTATTGCCTGTTTCTCCGCAAGTGAGGAAAGTTCGGCATCCACCAGAGCTGCGTCGCGCTGTGAAAAATGGAAGGGTGGGGGGAGGAAAGATGGAGGAGGGGAACAAACCAGCTCTATGACATAACCGCTTACCGTTTGAAGAATCCATGCGTCGGATGTAATCGACTGCCAGGCCTGGAAAAAATGGGTGAGTCTGCCCCCTACAGGATACTGGGAAGAAAGGTAAGGTGGAAGAAGACTTACCGGTAAGCCGGCGAGAAAGCTGGGATCCCCGCTGTCCCCTTGCCCGCCACGGACGGCCTCGTTGAGGGAAGAAAGGCTGTCTGGAGGAATAGGCATCCTGGAGGGGAGGACGCTGGAAATGGAACTGAGAGTAGGAGCCTCGGGTTGAGCGAGAGGAACCCTGGAAAGCACGGCCGGACAGACGGCCCCTGCCTCTGCCGACCCTGGGAGAGACCCGAGGGTTAAAAACCTTCCTCATAGAGGATTGCGCCTTGTCCAAGGCAGTAAAGGCCCCCACGAAGCGGCCGAGATCCTTAATTAAGGAATCCCCAAATAATAGTCCTTGGGCGTCACTACCCATCTCGGTGAGCGCCAGGTTAGCCAATTTAGGCTCAATTTTGAATAAAATGGCCTTGCGCCGCTCTATAGACAGAGATGTATTGGTATTGCCAGCGATGCAGATGGCGCGCTGCATCCAACCCCTAAGGACATTGGGATCAGGCGGGGAACCAGATTCCACCCAGTCCTCGATAATTTGGAACATTTTGGTAAGGGGACCGAAAATGTCGAGCAGTTTGTCCTGAGTGGACTTAAGGGCGGACTCCAGGCCCTTGCGGGGATTCCAGCCTGTTTTGGCCAGGAACTGAACCATCTTAGGATCAACAACAGGGGTCTCCCAAACTTTACCCGGAACGATAGGCCGGGGGCATTCTGCGCGAAGCTTGCTGCGCGAGCTCTTACTCAGGGGTTTACGAACCCTGGACTGCAAATAACGGGCCACATGATCGGAAGGTAACCACTCAGCCGACCTAGGGTGGTGGAGCTCCTCAGGATCGAAAAAAGGTTCCCCAAATTGGTCTAGGACCGCAGAGTCTGAGGGCTTAGTTGGTTGGTTAACCTGAGAAGTCCCTGCCTGAGCGGCCACCTCAGAGGGGTGACCCGAATCAGTAAACATCTGTTCGTCTATATCAGAGTTAGAAACAGATGAATCCCAAGCCTTCTCAAGGGAATCAGCGTCCGAATTGGACGAACTAGACGATTGTGCTCTGGCACATTTCCACTTCCTCGCCTGTTCTGCCCGGCGGGTAAGGGCTCGCTTGCGTTTAGGAGGAACGCACTCAGTGATGGAATTAACATCATCCTTCATAGAGGTTCTGGAAGCTGAAACACTAGTATGGTGTGTTTTAAATGAGACCTTCTTACCCCCAGGCGGTTTAGGGACAGAATCAGAAGGGGGATCTGGAACCTGTGAAGGCCCAGGTAGAGATTTCTGAATGGCCTGGGTCAAGGAGGCAGATAGAGCTGATGTCATGGAAGACATGGCAGAGGCTATTGCCAGGGAGACTGAATTATTCAATTCCTGTAAGGGATCAAAAACTGCAACATCAGGACTATGATCCTCATTGACAGAGGGATCCTGAGCAGATAAGTCCCTAGAGGGAGATTGACGGCCAGCCATAATGCAAATATATATATATACCCAAAACGTTACACAGATATATAGGGATATGCCCCTTTAAGGAGAGAGAACCACGGAAATTAGAAAAAACCGCAAAACAGAAGAAAAACCACCTGCAAACGAAGAAAACAAACGCCTGCACCGGCACAGAACAAATACGCTCGCTCCGAGGCTCCTATCTCACATTAGGGACAAGAAAGAATGCCCGCGAAAGTGAATGGGAGGAGTCTCGGCAGACGAGCAGCCGCGCGAGCAGGCAATGACGCCTGCGACGCGCGAGACAACAAAACACGATGGACGCCTGGCGAAGTAAAACGGCGGACAAAAGCCGCGAGAGAGGCACCAGGGAAAGCAGATGCCGAACCACAGGTAAGAGAGACACCGGAGCAAGGGAAACGAAACACAACGGAACGAAAAAGGAGAGCCCAGGGGAACATAAAAGACAAAGTACACAGAATGGCTAAATAAAGTAAGAAAAATAATTACCAACACAAGTATACAGGAGTAACCGACCGCGGGGGGGGGGAACCCCGCGGTCTGGACGAACAGGGCAAACGAGAATAAATCAATAAATAAATAAGGTACAAATATATCATAAAAAAGGTACTTATCTGCTGTATGGGAGCAGCAAAGAAAGAGGACGATTGTGGGCAGTGCTAGCCCTTTTATATGGCTATGGTGACGTTGTGGGAGGAGCTATGGTGTACTTTATTGTTCATTATTTTTTCTACCAAATGTGTTTTCTTTGCTGCTGTTGGGAGTAAAAGAAAGGGTTAATGCACAATATGAGCCTCCGTGTCTTGAAATAAAATCCAAGTCTGGTCTATGACCTTTTTAACAGCAGCACACAAACTAATGTGTCTTCTTTGCATGTGGATTTACTAATCCATAGAAATGTGAATTGATTGGATATTTATCCAACTGTCAACAAGGAAAGAAAAAAACAGTAATAATTTTTCCACTTGGGAGATTAAATTCCTGTATTGCTGTCAGCTACATTAACTGACTTCCTGGATATCTATTCAATTAGAGCCACAATCCCTAGCATTAATAAATCAATAGTGATGGCGTTTTGATATATTTAAAATGTCTTTTGTTGTACATGCTGCTGATCCTTTATTCCCCCTCTCAAATAATTTTAGTTACAATTAAACAGAAAGACATCTTCATTTTATTGCAGTGGGAAAGGTATGAAATAATACAACAAAATGGGACGCTTGCACCCCTAGTAAATATTAAGAGTAATCTATCTATAGAATTTATCAGATTAAAAGTAGGGGCATGGCAATGTTAACTTACAATTTTGTACTCCCCACCATGAGATATGACAGTAAACTTACATTTCAGGAGCTCCAAGATGTTGTCTAATTGAGCCCCTCCATCATCTGAATTTAAAAAAAAATGACAGTTAACATTATGCCTAATATCGTCTTTCACATTAGATAACGTTGCCAGTTGACTTTCTTCATTCTAGTGGACTTAACCAACTCTATAACATAGCTGGTTGTCCTGTGTAGTGTGTCCTCTTCACACACACAAACACATTTAAATATAATTTATTATATAGAGAAGTGGGTTTGACTGTACTCCTTGGAGGTCTAGTAGATGTGCAGGGACTTGAATATCCCCTAGCCCTCTTAACATGAGCAGGACTAAGAACCTAAGAATATCCTGGACTTATAAAATCCTGGTGGAAATGAAAAGGAGTAAATGCCACATCTCCATGTTTAGTTCATTATTATCATCTTCTTACTTTTTGCAGTCCTTCCAGTACAACATGGAACAATACAAAGCAAAGTCAGACGTGGCTCTCAAGTGAAGCACTGTTTTGGTATATTTAGGTGTTTCAGAAGTATCGTGCTTGCATGTAAGTACAGTAAGGGTGTTTTATGGGATGGTATGATTCTGACATAACTGTTCATGGTGTCATGCGATTGTGTTATCTTGTAATGCACCTTCCTGATATCAAATGAAAATAAGTAGCAAAATAATTATGGATTTCAATGGATATTGTTGATATATTTATATATTGAGATTTGCCTTCAGATTAAGGAGCTCAACGTCTTCACACTGTTACACCCTGTAATAACTTGTGGTTGGTGTAAAAAATGACAAAAGGCATGTGCCAATTTTTTTCAGTAGCTTCATTTTTAACCTTTTGATTTTCAAAAATTCAAAAGTCACAGGTCACTTTTTGAAAACTGCCTTTTAATTAGTTATCCTTTTAATGTTGCATCTTAATTTATATATTTCTGTATATTCACAAAGTTAAAACTTGTGAGACATATGAATTTGGGTTTTAACCTAATTTTGAGCCTGAGCTTCCCTGTGTTGTTTCCTCTTAGTTTCCATAATGCCCCAGTGGTGTCAGTTGTCTTAACCCTTTAACTTTATCGACAATGCAACTTTTAGTGAATCAGTCTGACTGCGATCAGACATTTTTAGGAACCCTAGCATTCTTGACCAAGCAAAGGTTAAGGAAATTCCCCTAAATAGAAAATTGTCATCTCAGCATTTGAGAGTCAATTAATAGTGAATTAATCCTGGAGTAGAATTTTAATTTGCTGTATTTTACTTTGATTTATAATTGTTCACTCATATAATGAACTTTAAGGCTATTATCATTTTAATTACCACTGGTGTTTTTCTTTTTAATATAAGAAACACTAAGATTTACTATGCCCAGCTAAAAATAGGTACACAAAAATGCCATCAATGTTTTGTTACTTAGGTCTTTAAGTTCATCAGGCAATACGTTCTGAAGAGTAAGACACAACACATCATTGATTCATGTTGTGTCTATCAATCTGTCTCTTTTCTGAGACCCTTAAAAACATTAGTAAAATAATTGATCAAACTGACATTACATACAATAAAATAGGCACCTTCAAAAATGCAGCATTCAACTCTTAAAAGCATTGTTCAATTATGAATAGCCTAGAGGGAGTCATTCATTCCTCATCAGGGGATGGATAAAGATGGAAAATAGTATATCAATATTATTGCAAATTAGCCATATTAATCTTTAACAACTTAAACTTCCCTTGTCTTCTATGGTAGATCAGAAAATATAATTTAATTTTACGAAAGTGTGCACTTGAAAAATATACTTTATCTTTCATGTAAATTGTACATAATGTAACCAAGTTTGTCCTTGATCCTTTTGAAAGTGGCAATATTGGATTTATCCTTCCATCTTCAACATTATTTAGTAAGTTATGTCCTTCCATCAAGCAGTTTATTTTAAATGTGGCACTGTCATAGGATGCCCCCTTTGCCACAAGTCCATTTGTGAAATTTCTTCCATACTAGATCTGTCCCAGTGCAAAGCATCTATCTCAGCAACAGCTCAGCCACTAGGCAGTAGACCATGCACACAGCAGGGCCGGCGAGTGATAAAGAGCATAGTGTGCACAAATCACCTTCACTTGCTACAGAGTTCCAAGCTGGAGCTGGAAGCAACATCAGCACAATCAAAGTGCATCAGGAGCTTCATGAAATGGGTTTCCATGGCCATGCAGCTGCACACAAGCTGCAGATTACTATGTGGATTACTAAATGTCAGCTGGAGCGATGTAAAGCATACCATCATTTGACTGTAGAGCATGTTCTCTGGAGTAATGAACCACAATTCGTCTGGAAATCTGATGGACTGATGGACGATTCTGTGTTTGGCAGATGCCAGGAGAGAGCTTCCTACCGGAATGCATAGTGCCTACTGTAAAGTTTTGGTCTGAGGCTGTTTTTCAGGGTTTGGGCTAGGCCCTTTAGTTCCAATGAAGGGCAATGTTAATTTTACAGCCTATAAAGACATTTTAGACCATTGATGGTGAACGTTTTTGCTCCCGAGTGCCCAATTTTCTGCATGAAACCAAGTTGCAGACCACAAAGTGTCAACATAGCATATTAAACATGGAGAGGAAGTTCTTTGCTACAAAATTACTATACACAACTTTGTGCATCAATTTACCCATATCAATTATGTTTGTTTTTTTAAGCATTGAAAGATAAAATGTGTCAGCAGATAATAACTATTTGGCCCATCTATCTGCCCAAGCAGAAAAACACATAGAAAGAGGGTCTATTTGTTTGCACAGAAATTATATCAACATAATAAAAAAAATGGAGTCACTCAAACATCACACAATCATTATTTCTCTCATTCACACAAATCATTTACACATATTCCTGAATGCATTTTCAAAAATCATTCAAGGCATTCATCCACACATTAATTCATTCATAGTCTCACTCATACACAATTCATCCACACATTAATTCATACTCTCACTCATTCACACAATTCATCCACTCATTCATTTATGAATTATCTCACTCATTCCAAAGATTTACGCACACATTAATTAATCCCCTCACTCATTCACACAGTTCACCCACACATTAATTCATTCTCTTACTCATTCTCATTCTTTATGTATTTCAATATTTTTACCACCCCCCTTCTCACTATCTATCTACCCTCTTCCTTTGTAGTTCACTTACCCTGCCGAAGCCCCGTGGTGGGACCGCGAGGCCTCTGCGCCAAGATCGAGGCCTTGCGCTCCCACCACCGCAGTCAGGGCAGCACTGAGGCGGGTGGAGGCAGGGAGCGGAGGAAACAGAAAGGCGCCGACCAGTTTCTGAAAGCTTTTCCATGAGCAACCGTTCTGCACCCCTCTCTCCTCCAACACACCCAAACTCTGGATCTGTCAGTTAGCAACCTAGCCGCATGCCATAGGTTTGCCATCGTTGTGTTTTAGACAGTGTTATGTCTCCAACTTTGTTGCACCAGTTTGTGGGAGGCACTTTCATGTTCCAGGATGACTGTGTCCCTGTGCACAAATGAAGACACATAAAGACATGGTTTGATAAGTTTGGTGTGGAAGAATTTGACTGGTCTACACAGAGCCCTGAGCTTAACCCCAATAAACACCTTTTGAAAAAAAATGGATAGCTAATTGTGAGTCAGGCCTTCTTGTCAAAACATCAGTGCCTCACCTCACTAATGCTGTTGTGGCTGAACGGGTACAAATTCCTACAGACACACTCAATCGACAAAATCTTGTAGAGGCTGTTATAGTCGCAAAGGCAGACCAACTCTATATTAATGGTCATGGTTTTGGAATGGGATGTCCAACAAGCTCACATAGGTGCAGTGGTCAGGTGTCCACAAACGTTTGGTCATATAGAATATACCTGAATAACAAGTACCCCAATGTTACACTCGTGTGTCTAGACAACAAGACACACTCCGCAGACCAGGGTTTGATTCCCAGACGGGGAGACCTTCCTTTAGTGATTTTGATTGTTCTGCTGGATTTCCATCTTTACATATTAAACCCAAATACTGATTGTAAGAGCAAACTCCTTAATTTGAGCTGTTCAGCAGAAGGAAGTTGGTACAAAACTTAGTGACACAGTAAATCCATTAACCGATTCTCTTTTGATAACAATATATTATTTCCCATACATGCAATTGTATGGGAAATAATAATGCCAAAGTCGCAGGTTCAATCCCTGTACGGTCCTGTTGCTTCTTTTCTCTCTTTTCAGCACAGTCTTAACATGAGCTGTTGCAACGTGCAAACCTTGTCCCGTATGCATGTTGCATCTGGCTAAGGAAAGCTACTGATACAGGATTTAGGGCTTTTTGGAGCACGTGCTTGCAATTAGTCCTCCTTAGTAAAGATTAAACTTCTTACTCTGCGCTGTCCACCTCTGAATAAGTTGTGGAGTGATAGAATTAAATACGTCTCACAACCTTGACTGCCTGTGCAAGGGGACATAGTAAAGTTGCTCTGACTAGCACTCCTCCATTTTTCACAAGCTAGGTCAAGCCAGGTAGTAGAGACCCTTTACGTACTTAACAATACAGCTTATCCATTAATAGCTTCTTTTTAATGACAATACACAGTAAAACCTGTATCAGTGACTTTCATTAGCCACATATAAAAAGCGTCTGGGAAAGGTTTGTATGCTGCCAAAGCTCATGCCCTTTTTAAGACTTAAGACTTTACTCAAAAGAGAGAAAAGAAGCTAATGGCTTGTATGGGGATGGAACGTACGACCTTTCCATTATTTCTTCCCGTACAATTGCTTGAAAATTTTTATTGTCATCAAAAAAGAATCTATTAATGGACAAGCTGTATCGTTAAAAATGGACAGTGTAGAGTACATCATATTTATAAACCCCCTGGATTTGCACCAGACTTGAGTTAATTGGTAGGCTATGGAGGAAAGGGGCAATTTAGCCATGATTATTCTTTGTCTTTTTATATCCTATCTCATTCTATTGAGGCCCTCCTTCATACCCAAAATGTCTCCCTGGAAGAAGGAGTACAATGCATGTCACCATATACTAGAACATGTCCACATACCAACTTATACTATATACCTTAAATATTACTTATCTCTGAGTATTGCACACATCATTCACTCAGCCCCTTCTAGGTCTTTAAAATGTGTATCTTTTGTGTGGTACTACCATAAGACCAAATTGTCATTAATTATTTGTGTAACAGTGGAAAAAAAAGAGAAATTAAATATATGTCAACACACAAATCTTTTAGAATAATAGGATCTCTAACCTTTTTGACCAAACATGAACTAAAGTAAATGTCTTGGATTCCAAAGCCTAAACCACACCACATTAACCACACCTTCTTTATACTAACAGATATCACAACATCAGTGCATGCATTTGAACATATCATGAAAACAGAAGATGTGGAGATTTTAAAAAACAAGAAAGTGACCAAACCTACTTTTATCTACATGTTAACTTTCTCAAAATATTTATATTCCCTATGAAAAAAAACAAAGTTAACCATAAATTGTATTCTCATTTTAAGATCAGACATGACCTCTGGTTTTGTCGGCTAGAGTGTAAATTACATGCCGCCAGCATAAAATATTAAACCCAATTTGTACTTAATTATTGATGCTATTATCTATTTTCTAATAATGACATTAGAAAATCAACATCCCCCATTAAATAGCTTTCTTACATTAGATGCATCTTGAGGTTAGAATTCTTCCTCTGATACGTTTGTGCCGTATGATTAATGATTATGGGAAGACCATAAATAGTCTTCCAGAAATGTTTTATTTGTTCTCAGTACCCTATAAAATGCATAGTGTTGGCTTTTTAAGAGATTGTTAAGTATTTGTTCAGTTAGAGGACAAATGGACGTGCCAAACAAAACAGAGCCATAGGTTTGTTCAGTGAAAAACATTTTTTATATCTATCTGTTATATATTTATTTAACTAAAATAGCATTATGAAACATTAACACAATAAGCACAAATAAATCTATCTGAGTTGCAAAGAAATTTGGTGCTATCATTCAAATGCATCCCCTGCCACAAGTGGTAGTGCAACAAGACACATGCTGGGGCCAAGTAAGGCCTCATGGCTGTGCAAGAGACAAGCTATATTCACTCACTACATAAAGAAGGTTGTCACGGTAACCCCCTGAGGCTAAGGACACATGGGGGTAGATTTGTGTTTGGAAGGAGACACTGATGTATTCCTGTGGAAACTCCTTGCAAGGCTGCCCAGTCCCCTCTTATGTCTGAGTCACCCAATGCTCACTGGGGGGCACAGGGTGACCGGAAAACCTGCATTAACCAGACTCCCATGAACTAGTCTGGTATGGGGGCTCTATATCACCGGAAATGCTCCATGGGACCTAGCCACAAATTAATTGAACTGTACAGCGGCTAGAAACTGTGGAGATGTCCCACCACATCGCTCTTTTAGGAATACACTATGCTTGTGGTGTGCAAAACTTGGAGATGGTTATGGAGAGGGAGCTCATTTGGGAACCCTGGTTTTATTACCCATGTTTAGGACCAGGGTTTACCCAGCCACGACTATAGAACTCTGGCTCGGCTACCGCGCAAACATTTTGTAACTATGTACAAAATGAACTATAATGAAATTATTTTGTAAAAAGGGGGCTAAAGTATTGATAGAAAAATATAGAGATCTTATTCGAAGCACTTTATAGCATCATTACAGAACATAGTGATTACAACTATTTAAAGTTGACAGTAAGTGCTCTAAATAAGTAGGGATTCCCTGGCCAGGCTGAGTGTCTATGTATGCAAGCTGCCAGGAGTCTGAGTTTTATAATCCTTGTTATTTCATTAATGCACTTGGATATTAATGTAGCCTGGCAGGGACTGTGAGCTCATTTGAAAAAAAGATCAAGCTAGGCGTAATGTTCTCTACAAAGGTTTTGCCTACCTGGGGAAGCAATAGCACTCCCCATTGCTAATTGATCAAGGGACACTATATTGTATTAGAAGCCCGGACTTACTCTACTAAAATAACACTATGTTTTTGCATAAAAATGTTACATACTTCTCACCATTGAAATTAAAATAAAGTCTAGATCTTGGTAACCAGATGCAGTTTAACTTTTAAACAAAGTCTATTTTCCATGGACTCCATTTTCCATTTTCTGCAGGCATTCATTAGTCTCTAGAGTCAGAAAATGAGACTTCTATTACATTGAACTTCACCCCAAGCTGCCTCTACTGGTACCGGGAAGTTCAAGGAAGAAGCATACTTAATATGCATGCTCAGTAGTACTCCCAGTGTTCAGCTTTATATTTATGATTTGCAGCTCCTCCTCTCATTGATTTCCATGAGACCTCAGATCCCGTTGACTAGAGTGCTAATGATACTAACAAATGTCCTGCAAAGAAGTAATGTTGAGGAATGTAGATGCAGATTAGATGACCCTGCTTCACATGGGCATACCTGGGAACACTTGGGGTCGTTGCATCAATCTCAGAGTGAATGGGGAGGATTAAAATTGGCATTTTACCGCCGTGGCCCTGAGACACTGTGCAAGAAATATCTTTTCCCGCTTAGGTTCCTGCTCCCCCTTGGCGGGGAAAGAGTTTTGTGACAGACCGACCAGGGACCTCAGGTTGTCCCCCTCCACCAAGAGACGACTTCTCCCGCTAGGACGACAAACCACCACAATCCGTCGGCAATATCCCCAAAGTAAAGGGATATCGCTATCCAGTACCCAAATAACCAGGCAAGACTAGTATTTAGGTACAACATAAGGAGAACTGATTTATTTTAGACACAAACGGCTGGATGTATGCAGCAAAACACACATTAACATAAAACAAGATACTGGGATACACACCGCCCCCTTAATCTGTATCCCAGAGACAACAGGGGCAGTAAAGGGATTAACAATACAAACGGATACAGACTCCACTAAAATAAGGAATACACATTGTCTTGATTAGATTATCTCCCAGACCTTAGTGTGCTGTGTGTAAACGGTTAGGAAATAAGGAAATAATAAAATACATTTTTATTAATAACACACAAAAGGGCTTCATGTCACTGGATAACATTAACTGAGGGGTAGGGTGACTCTAGGAACTGTCACAGTCCCAAAATGCAGAAACCCCAAATCTGTTTACGAGCTCCACAGTCTTTAGAGTCTCTTATGATTTGGATAACGTGGAACTCCTTACCAGGGCCCATAGTCTGTAGGAAGGAGGCTGACACTCAGACCCCTCCAGGAGCTCATGGCACGGAGGCTTCTGTGACAAGTTTCCTTCACACAGTGCGTGGGCGCCACAGCAGTAAACTGCGGGACCGCGTTAGGCAACCCCAGTGATGCTCGGCCCCCAGACCAGTGACATCTGAAAGAGAGGTACTTGGGTGCAGAAGACTGCATGGGAGAATGAATAAATGGGTGAATGAAAGAATTAAGTGAGTAAGTGTTTAAAGGCAGAAATGGGACAGGCAGGCTGTTTAGGGGTTAGAAATGGGACAGGCAGGTTATTTAGGAGGGCAGTGGTGGCACAGGCAGGTTGCTTCAAGTGCACAGGTGGCACAGGCAGGCTGCTTCAGGGGCAGGTGTGGCACAGACAGGTTGCTTCATGGGCAGAGGTGGCACAAGCAGGTTGCTTCAGGGGCAGCGGTCGCACAGACAGGTTGCTTCTGGGGCAGCGGTCGCACAGACAGGTTGCTTCAGGGGCAGAGGTGGTACAGGCAGGTTGCTTCAGGGGCAGGAGTGGCAGAGGCCGGTTGCTTCAGGGGCAGAGGTGACACAGGTAGGTTGCTTCAGGGGCAGAGGTGGCACAAGCAGGTTGCTTCAGGGGCAGAGGTGGCACAAGCAGGCTGCTTCAGGGGCAGCGGTGGCACAAGCAGGCTGCTTCAGGGGCAGCGGTGGCACAGGCAGGCTGCTTCAGGGGCAGCGGTGGCACAGGCAGGCTGCTTCAGGGGCAGCGGTGGCACAGGCAGGATGCTTCAGGGGCAGCGATGGCACAGGTAGGCTGCTTTAGGGGCAGCGGTGGTACAGGCAGGTTGCTTTAGGGGCAGTGCTGGCATGGATAGGCTGTTTTAGGGGCAGAGGCCTACCACGTCAATGTCTGACTTAGCGTATAGTGATAAGGGTTGTGCTGTGCCCTATCTGTTCAGTAAATGTTATTTATTCAAATTTATTTAAGTTACTTGTTTAAGTTAATCATTTATTTGTTCATTTATTTATTTGTTGTAATTTTTTGTGGGGAGGGAGGTGCCACATACAGGATCTGCCCCAGGTGCCAAATACTCTAGCTTAAATACATATATAGATAGATGATTGATAGTTATACTTTAACCCCTTAATGACAATTGCGAGTTCTGGCACGGACGCCCGTTTTAAAAGTGTTTAGGAGGCGATCAACGATCACCTCCTAAACTTAAATCGTGTCGCTGGAATGCCTCGATCAGGAGGCATCCAGCGACACCAAACACTTACCTTTGGATGGGCTGTGACCGCTCCGGAGAGCGGTCACAGCCGCAGCTGCCGGTGATCTTCGCCATCTGCAAGATGGCGGCGGGCCGGGAAAAAAAACAATAAAGGTGAAAAAGTTCGCTAGACGGTCTCCTGACCCTCTAGAGAACTCTGGCTCCACTTGCAGGTTGAATACAGGTACTGCATTCAACCATGCAAGTCAATGGAGCCCAGCTTTCTAATCACAGTGTGATCAGTAAAAATAAATTAAAAAATAAAATAAAATTAATAATAATTAGAAAAAAATAGTAAAAAAACAGTAAAATTTAAAAATAATTTCCCACTGATGTCACTATCAGGGGAACCTTCAAGTTGAAAAAAAATTTTTTGTAAAAAAAGGCAAAAAAAAAAATATATATATATAAAAAAATATATTTTTGTGAGCAAGTCCTAAAATTAGCACATTAGCTTAAAACAATTCTCGCATGGAAAGAGTTAAAATACTGGCATATTAAATGCCCATGGGGTGTCTACTTTTAAAAAATGTATGATTTGATGGGGTAAATTGAATTGGCCGGGTTCAACAATGTCCCAAATAACACGGGGGGAAGGATGGCCACACATCTAATTTCCAATTAGAAAAATGCACACGTACCAAATGTGGCCTTTTAGTTCCCCCAAAAAATGACAAACGCATGCATGTGGGGTATCACTGCGCTCAGGAGATGTTGCTGAACACATATTGGGGTGTTTTGTGATAGTGACATATACCAGAACCTTTTAATTCATACCTGAAGTAAAATGTGTGTGGAAAAACAAATGCAAAAAAATGACTACCACAAAGCTTGACAAAGGCTGGTGGTAGATATGGTGCATGGAAAGAGTTAAAATACTAGCATTTGAAATACCCTGGGGTGTCTAGTTTTCAAAAATATATGGCTTTATTGGGCACACTGAGATGGCCCGGCTCAAAGATGTACCAAATAGGGCATGGGCAGTGGATCCCCAAATGCCAAAGTTCAACATTGAAAAATGCGCATGCCCCAAATGTGGCCCTTTTGCCCCCAAACAGCCAGGCAAAATCATTCATGTGAGGTATCGCTGTACTCAGGAAATGCTGCTAAACACATATTGGGGTGTTTTATGATAGTGACATATACCAGAACCTGTTTATTCATACCTAAAGTAAAATGTGTGTGAAAAAACAAATGCAAAAAAAATTACTACCATAAAGTTTGACAAAAGCTGATGGTAGAATTAGTGCTTGAAAGGGTTAAAATACTAGCATTTGGAATACCCTGGGCTGTCTAGTTTTCAAAAATATATGACTTGATGGGGTAAATTGCATTGGCCGGTTTCAAAGATACCCGAAATGGCACATGAGGGGAAGAATTACCAGATTTGGAAAAAATGGCTTTGAAATAGCAAAACGCTACCTGTACTTTTTGCCCCATAATGTGTAGAAAAAAGCAAAAAAACATAAAAACATTGGGTATTTCTAAACTCAGGACAAATAGTAGAATCTATTTAGCAGGTTTTTTCATTACCTTTTATAGATGAGTAAAAGATTTTTCAACTAAAAGTTAGAAACAGTCATTTTTTTCTAAATTTTTCACCATATTTTATACTTTTTTTAATAGTAAATAATATGATACAATCAAAACAATGTCATCTAAAGAAAGCCCTTCTTGTCCTGAAAAAAACAATATATAATGTGTGTGGGTTCAGTAAACGGGAAAGAAGAAAATTACAGCTAAACACGAGCAGCGCAGAAATGTTAAAACGGCCATTGTCACGAAGGGTACAAAAAGTAAAATCAGCCTTTGTCACGAAGGGGTTAAATATATACATACGTTGATACAGACAAATTGACATACATTTGTGTGTATATATGAGACTTTCCTTTAAATGTGACTATAACTTAAAGACTTCCTAAACAATTATACCTTATAAAGTGACATTAGCATCTGTGTCAGTACCGTACATCACTCTAACTTAAATATATAAATCTTTTAATACCATTTTGACTTCTTAAATCTTTACCTAATGTGTCAAAACAGTCATGGCCATCCTATGGGACCAGTTATTCGACAGTGGAAGCAAAGTAAATTAGAGTGAAATAGAATTGTTAACTGTGGCAGACAGACATTTTACACAACTGAATAGAGACTTCTGAGCTCCAGTACATCATAATCAATAATGCAGAAGGTACTTGTAGGGCCCATTTAGAGATGAAATAATAGTTTGTCTGTTGTAATCCATAACAAAGAGAGGCAGCTCCAATTCTCATGGCTATTGAGAGCTTGTAGAATGTCCTCTATTTACTCTTCAAAATCACTAGATGATCAATTCTGGGAATCTCAGAGAATCACTTCAGATGCTTTCTGAGAATTAATGCAATTGCAGGTACAAATTCTTCTTGTTGTATTTTATAAGGGCCCTTGAAAATCTACAAAAACTGTTATATGCTGCTTTACAGCACATTTTCACTACTTGTACCTAGAGGAGTAACAATAGATATATGAGAAGAGCAACTTTCCACTGCAATGATCTAGGGTACAATACAAAGCAGCTCAGTTGATATTTTTAGTTGGACCCTCCATGCTCAGGGTGCCTATTTTTTAGTTTCTCCACTGTTAACGCAGAGGTTCCTTTTCTCTTTATCTCTCCCCTTTCTCCCTTTCACATTGATACACATGGGGGGCAAAGGCTGGCCTGTGTGGTCAAATCTAACAGACAAGCTACTGTAGCTCAAATTGTTGAAAAATGCAATGCTGGCTCTGATAGAAATGTGTCAGAACACAAAGTGCATCACAGTTTTTTGCATATGGGGCTCTGTAGCCGCATACCAGTCAATGTTGACCCCTGGCCACTGCCGAAGTGCCTACAATGGCCACGTGAGCATAAGAAATGGACCATGGAGAAATAGAAGAAGGTGGCCTGGTCTGATGAATCACATTTTCTTTGACATCACATGGATGGCCGGATGCCTGTGCAGCACTTACCTGGAGAACACATGGAACAAAGATACATCCATGGAGGCCCCACCTTGCAACTTACAGAACTTACAGGATCTGCTGCTGACGTCTTGGTGCCAGTTAACACAGGACACCTTCAGAGGTCTAGTGGAGTCCATGCCTCAACGTGTCAGGGCTGTTTTGGCAGCAAAAAGGGGGACTTACACAATATTAGCCAGGTGGTCATAATGTAATGGCTGATCGTTGTGTATATATATATATATATATACACACACATATATATATCATATTTGCTCGATTATAAGGCAAGGGTTTTTTCAGAGCAAATGCTCAAAAATACCCCTCGTCTTATATTCAAGGCCTTCTTATAATCAGACCTCATATAGAGGCCAGCATCTGGAAAAATCATTGTGGTCAACAAGTAACCAAAATAATATCTGTCAGGTTCACAGTTATCTTCTCCACTCTCCTTAAGTCACTACAGTTCCATAGTAGCCCTTTTAAAAAATATATATTGCAGCAAAAAGTTTAAGCCAACATCATATTTCCATCAGGTTTGGCTTTTTACATAGCTACAGACACACTCTGACAGTTTACAACAACAGGAACCCGCAAACAGAGTTTCCAGTGGCAGGAGGAGGAAGCCACAGAAATTAAATACGCCAGAAATTAATATTAACTCTGATCCCGTGAGATGAAATTCAAGGTACCACATCTTTAAATAAAGCCATTCCATATATTTCCTGATAAAACTAACAGTCAATGAAACTGGAACAGAACTCATTTAACTGTAAAGTAACTGGTTTGACTAAAACGATTGTCATATAGCTTTAAGCAAGGAAAACTGCACTTCGAATTAATCTTTTAAATTATTTTAGTCTACCACAAAAAATATATCATGCTTTCGAATGGAATGACGGGTAATCCAGCTCTACAACAAATGTTCGGCTAGAGTTAATACTTATAATTACCTGGAGTTCCTGTGTATAGATCCATATGATATATTCTTCTTCCTGCCGTGTGTGCCCCAACCAGAGGGCTTCCTGCCGTGTGTGCCCCAACCAGAGGGCTTCCTGCCGTGTGTGCCCCAACCAGAGGGCTTCCTGCCAAGTGACTTTCCTTGTTTATATTGTTGTACCATCATATACAATACAGCTCTTAATCCTGATCTTCTGTCTGTGGTTTATTTCCTGTGCCTGTCTGTAACAACCCCAGGCCATCATGCATCGTGGGGTACAGACAGAGCCCCTCATATCCCCTGCGCCTGGGCTCCTATCAGACCTGCTCCCCCGGTTCGTGACTCATTTTGTTCTAATAAATTACCTTCACCTACAGACATGTAGTTCATCAATGAAGGTCATGTGGTATTTTGGGTGACTTTTACTTTTCTTAATAGGAAAATTCAATAATATATTTATATTATACTATACTTACAGTCATTACTAAATATGAGCAGTTTCAGACAAGAAAATCCTCTATTACCAGACATGATAAGTTTCAGATAATTAACACCTTTATTACCAGACATGAGCAGTTTCAGAGAATTAACCCTTCTATTATCAGGTATGAGCATTTTCAGAGAATTACCATTTTATTAACAGACATTACACACAGTCAAACAGACAAACACAGTCACATACACACACAATGGGTTTCTTACCTGGTGCTGGGTGCAGCTTACATGGAGCTCTGTGTGAAGGAATGATTCGGCCAATCAGTAGAGGCTTCTGAATTCTTAGCCAATCAGGAGAGACTTCGTAATTCTCCTGATTAGATGAATCCACTGTACCATATTGGGGCTGCCCGGGACCAGAGACATAATGTCCCATTTCGGAACTGTCCGGGGCGATCCCGGACATGTGGTTATCCCATTGTAGATTGAAAACATTTTACTTCATGAAAACTAGAATTGTTTTGAAACAGAAAGCATAATATTTAAATACATTTTAATGACACAAGCAATAATGGAATTTGGTGTTCCCTTTTAATTTTTTGGCCTAGTGAAATAATAAAAGGGGATGTTTAACTAAATACATGGGTATAGAAAGTAAAGAAGTTGAACTAGATAAGTTTCATTACTAAGTTTTGAAATGTAGATAAAATAGCAACTATTCATAAAAGCCAATAGAAGATTCTTGCAGATGTAGAACTTCACGAAATCCTGGTTTTGCATTATTTCAGTACCTAACATGAGGAATTAAAATGAAAATTTCAAGTATCTGTTTTATTTCTGAAATGATCATTTATCTTTAAGATTTTTTTATTTGGGGTTTGACTTATTATTATTATTATTAGTTATTATTTATATAGCACCAACAATTTATGCAGTGCTTCTTACAATATATATATTCAAAGGGTATGAAAAAACTGAAAGATTAAGACAAACCGATAAATCAGGTAAAGAGAGCCCTGCTTGCAAGTTTACAGTCTAGAGGGGATGAGGTGTAGAAAGACACAAGGTGACAGAGAAATAGAGAAATAGTGGCAATCTCTGGCTCCCTGAAGCCCCTGCTCTTCAGGTAGGCCAATGATGTTGGTTGGCGGGACTGATGTCATTGCTGGGCAGGGCTAACAACATCAGTGGACTGGGATAACATTATCACTGGGTGGAGATCTCCAGGAAATGCCGGACCCTCAACCCAGAGATTTTGGCCCATGAACCAGAGACCCAGGTGCAGATTGAAATAAACTATTTGCTTATGTACCACCTATCTAAAAACTAATGGCTGCAACAAGAACAAGACTGAATGGAAAAACTTAATGCATAACCATTAATCTCTAAAGCCATTTGTATCTTTTAGTGGTTTAAAAAGGTGCCTTTCTACAGATACCTTTAATGTCATAAATAAAATAAACTTTTTAGGTAACATGCATCACATGCATTAATACATGTATATTTTGGATGGATTATTTAGTCAACAGTAAGAGTCTACATAGAGAAAAATATAGATTTTGTGATTTAATTAGACTCCATAAATAAGTGCATGTATCCAGAGTCAAAGTCTATTTTCTCACAGCTGGTGTGCTCTCAATCAAATTATTCCTGCATTTAAACTGAGTTTAGAAGCAATATTTTCAATTTCTTCCCATTTGGAATATGATATATTCTATGATCTATTCTCCATTGGGAGGTATCTGTTGTACAGTTAAAAAAATCAAAACAAGTGTTAACCTTAAAGGTGTAAACCAACAATTTGTTGTTGTTGGAACATTATATGAACTGGAATGTGAGAGAGAAGTCTAGTGAATTGAAACAAGCGAATCACTAGGTAGGTTAAAAAAATAATAATAATTTACTTAATTTAATTTATCTTCATTCAATGGGATTGGGATGAAGGGATGGCGAGAGGAACAAGATGAGGTCCATACATCTCCAAAACAGTTAACGCTACTTTAAATCACATCTTAATGGGCTGGTCAAAGATGGCTTCTATGTCCCTCTTCTATATCCTAGTGGGCACAGGATGGAGGGTGAGGGGGTATAGGTGGGACCTATAATCCTTCTGGGGTTTAAAGGGTTTAATAATCAGGGTTTAGTGTGGCATGACACATCCATGGCTCAACATACTGCTAAATAGTATCAAAAATCCTTAGGCAAGCATAGTACAGTGGTGAAACAATTTTTGGTTCTAGTCTAGTCCTTTATGACATTCTGGTACTTTTTACACCCTTATGTAATGCTATATACACATAATAAACAACATTAACGATTACAGTAGCTCAAATAATGATCTGGGTAGGTAAAAATATATAAACTGATTGGGGAGGAAATATTACCGTATTTGCTCGATTATAAGACAAGGTTTTTTTCAGAGCAAATGCTCTGAAAAATACCCCTCGTGGCCACCCTCCGCCCTCTGGAGCACTCAGAACTCAGGTGTGCCTTGTTAACTGGGTTGAGCCCTAGTCTACATCCAGCTGGGCCTTGTTACCTGGATTACCCTGCCTTTATGAACCTGCCCTGCCCTTCAGTCAGGGCCTTTGTATTGAAGTCTATGGACCTTACCTGCTGTGGCTCTGCACCTGTACTGTTCCTGGTTCCCTGCTTTGTGTCCTGATCAAGTGGACTCCCTGCTTTGTGTCCCTCCAAGTGGACTCCCTGCTTTGTGTCCCTCCAAGTGGACTCCCTGCTTTGTGTCCCTCCAAGTGGACTCCCTGCTTTGTGTCCCTCCAAGTGGACTCCCTGCTTTGTGTCCTTCCAAGAGGGCTCCCTGCCAAAAGACTTATTACCGGTGTTTATTTTGCCATATGTCTGGTTTCTTGCTTAGACTGTATTACCCTTATTTGCTGGTCCTGTTATTCATAAAATACACTACATTACCTGGATTTCTGCTTGTGGTGTCTTTGTTTGCATAATCATGCACCGTGGGTTACAGACTGAACCCCAAGTATCCCCTGCGCATGGGCTCCTACTCGACCTAATCACCCGAGTCCTGACACCTCGATTAGGTTTCCAGGCTGCTTACCGGTGCTTTGGTCGTGAGCAGCGTCTCTTCTTCTAGCAGCAGAACAGGAAGCTAGTAGAGTGTCACATAACTCTGCCTCCCCCCTCCTTCCTCTGGGGGCGGGGCCAGAGAAGTTGCTCGCACAGCCGGGCCCCTGCAGAAGTCTTCGAGTGAGAGATCTGCTGTTCAGGTAAGGGGGTGGGGGAGGGTTTTTGAGCAAGTATGTGTGATTAATGGAATGAATGAGTATTTAAATGTTTGTGAATGAGTGTGTGTATGATAGCATGGATGTGTAAGGTGGGTGGTGGTGGTAGCATGGCATAGGGAGGCTGTACTCACACTCCTATCATCCCCAGGTTCCAGCATGTACTGGCTGCCTTGGCTTGATAGGAGTGTGATTGCTGTTAGCAGTTATATATATATAAGCAACAGTATTTAGGTTAGGACCCACCTACATTGGAGTACTTTGGTGTAGTGGTGGGCTTAGCATAATATGGCCATATAATGTGACTAAAACTCCAATTTTGTCATCTTAGAAAGGTGTTTTTAACTACAGTCATGAGAGTTTATAATCTATTTGATGTGTGTGCGCTGATTTAGAGATTGTGTGTGTATATATATATATATATATATACCTCCAGAAATGCCTTTTAACCCCCTATATGCCACTCTGGCATATAGAGGGTTAAAAGGCACATCATGGGGCAGAGTGGCAAATAGGGGGTATAAGGCATTTCTGGGGGCAGAGTGGCAACCCTGGGGGCAGATGTGCATAACTGAGGGGGGCAGGTTGGCAAATAAAAGGAAATAAAAAAATATATATATTTTTCTCAATCATAGCTTTTATTAGATATGAAAAAATTGTTTACATGTATTAATATTTACTAGTAAAACTTTTTTTTTCTATAGCGTAGTCTTATATTCAGGCTTTTTGTTTTTTTCCTAAATTAATATTCAGATTTTGGGGGGTCGTCTTATAATCAGGGTCGTCTTATAATCGACAAATATGGTATGTACAAGGATACAATGGTTATTGTATCTCAGCCTATCTAAAACAGATAGTTACTACAAATAGTAACTTTTTAACAAACTATTGTGTAAATATCTGGTTAGACACAATCTATTGAAACGATATGGTTTAAAAAGGTTAATAGATTGAAACAGGAATGACATGATAAATTGGAAATTAAAAGCAAGACATCAATTGCTGCGAGAGGAAACAGAAGAGCTGTGGATGTGGTAAAAAGTATTTCTGATTGTTGGGTGATGAATGGAATAAACAGTATAAATGTTTCTATGGTTAAGATCTGTGGGCCAGGGGTCAATGGAGCATGTGGTAGAAAGAAACCTAAAACAATAAATCATATGCAGAGCTGTAAATCTCTTCTGGCCAGACTCACACATGCCCAGTTTTGGAGCTGAGATCAGACTTTCTACTCTGCATAACCAAGAATTCTTTTTAAGTAGGTTGCAGCAAAAAAAAAAGGTTTTAACTATCCTAACATTCCATGTTTTTTACAAAAACTGATACTTATAATAATTTTTTTCTAATTTTGTGGAAATGTGCTAAAGATTCTTTCTTTACAGTGTTATCCCGTGGAGTCTGTTAAGTAAGCATGCAAGGCCTCTTCAGAAATGTATGCAGTTCTGCTGGGTGAATAACAAAAATAAGGCACAGAATTTTGGAGAGACGTTAAGGCTAGGTTTCCACTTGGGTTTTTGTCCTGCGTTTTTTTTCTTGATGAAAAAAGCCAAGAAAACTGCCACTGCATTTTCCTGCGTTTTGGCGTTTTTTTCTGGAGTTTTTTCTGGCGTTTTAGCCTTTCTGTGGAAATTGCTTTTTTTGACCTTAGGCAGTTTTTCCAGCCTTTACACGTTAGACGTTTCACCCAGCTAAAAGGGTTTAGGATAAATGGCAAGTATCTGCCCCCTGATGTCATTTACTTGGTAGAGTTCTACTTAAACACCCCGGCGGACCCTTTTGTCACTTTTCTGTGGTTTGTAAGGCGTGCTTTATTCCGAATGTCTGCTCCTCTAGGAAGATTGGCCCCAAATGATGGTGCAAATTGTTTGCTGTTGCTTTTGGCACGCAGGATCCAGTTGATGCGTCGCGTATGTTTGTTTGTAATGGCATGTTTGTTCCAAATGGTGTAGAATTCAATATGAACTTTGTTTTGTGTGAAACTGTTTGTTTCCAGCCTATTTCTCGTAGGACACACAGATACTGGGTCCATCCTCTGCATTGTAACTGTGGAAAAAACGCCATAAAAAACGCCAAGGCAATAAACCCACATGGCTTTTTCATGGCGTTTTTTCTCTCCCATAGACTTCTATTGGAGAAAAACGCCAAGATTTCCTTGCAAAAAACGCCAGAGTGTCAACATGCTGCGATTTTGAAAAACTGCCACAGAGCCCAAAAAAGCAGAAAAACGCCAAAGAGGACTGAAAAAACGCCGAACAGAAAAACGCCAAGTGGATATGGCATTCTGTGATTTCCTATTGAAGAACAGCTAACATCTGGCTGCAACGTTTTTTCACTTAGGCTAGGTTTCCACTTGGTTTTTTTTAGCTAAAAACGCCCATAAAAACGCCAATAGCGCCACCTGGCGTTTTTTTAGTGAAAAAACGCAGCAGCCAGATGTTAGCTGTTCTTCAATAGGAAATCGCAGAATGCCATATCCACTTGGCGTTTTTTTGTTTGGCGTTTTTTCAGTCCTCTTTGGCGTTTTTCTGCTTTTTTGGGCTCTGTGGCAGTTTTTCAAAATCGCAGCATGTTGACACTCTGGCGTTTTTTGCAAGGAAATCTTGGCGTTTTTCTCCAATAGAAGTCTATGGGAGAGAAAAAACGCCATGAAAAAGCCATGTGGGTTTATTGCCTTGGCGTTTTTTATGGCGTTTTTTCCACAGTTACAATGCAGAGGATGGACCCGGTATCTGTGTGTCCTACGAGAAATAGGCTGGAAACAAACAGTTTCACACAAAACAAAGTTCATATTGAATTCTACACCATTTGGAACAAACATGCCATTACAAACAAACATACACGACGCATCAACTGGATCCTGCGTGCCAAAAGCAACAGCAAACAATTTGCACCATCATTTGGGGCCAATCTTCCTAGAGGAGCAGACATTCGGAATAAAGCAGGCCTTACAAACCACAGAAAAGTGACAAAAGGGTCCGCCGGGGGGTTTAAGTAGAACTCTACCAAGTAAATGACATCAGGGGGCAGATACTTGCCATTTATCCTAATCCCTTTTAGCTGGGTGAAACTTCTAACTTGTAAAGGCTGAAAAAACTGCCTAAGGTCAAAAAAAGCAATTTCCTCAGAAATGCAGTGGCAGTTTTCTTGGCGTTTTTCATCAAGAAAAAAAACGCAGGACAAAAACCCAAGTGGAAACCTAGCCTTAGGAAGATGTTTAAAAGAGTGCCACAGAAACAAAATTAAGTATATTTACTAACAAGTTGGGTGGTCAGTCACGCTAGCTGCCTCAAATGACCAGACTCAACTGAGAGTGCATTCTCTGTATGTTAACACTAGCAAACAACTTCCATATTCACTAAAATGGGAATTGTTTGAGGGTGCCTGCAACTTTAAATATTGTACGATTTAGAATAGGACATGTAAGTTTAACCACCCACTCAATGTATTAAAATAAAAATATATATTTTTTCATTTTCAAAGAATGCATATTAAAGTAATCGCACTTAAATATGCATCTATTTAGTGACTGTCTTAATTCAGTAAACAGTCATGGGTACTAGCAAACCACTTGAAGAAGACATATGTGATTAGGCATGAAGCCATATTCTATGGAAACTATAGAACCTAACATATTTAAAAGTGGTTTTGCACATCTTAGGAAATATACTCTTTCAAATTATTGCACAGTGATCTACCCCACACTTACTCTTTCTTTGTATTTATGCTAACTGATAGCACTTCATCACAATGGTAATAATTAGCAAAATGTTGCTATTCAGCTTCAGAATTTCAATAAAAAGGAGCCTGGGATAAAAACTTTCATTAATGCAACTTACAATGAACATTATTGATTATTTTAACAAAGTAATTTATAACTAGCTTAACAGCACAAAATCATTTTTTATGGAACGAATTGTCTAAAATATACCAGCTTTTATTGATAAAAAAGTTTTTTTGCACAATACATGTTTAAGTAACATGAATCTTAGAATCTTATATTCAAAAAATTGTGATAGGATTTTAATGTTTTACAAAATGTTCCTTCCTGTTGGTAGATACGTAGTATGGGCACACGACCACATATTCATACATGTTATATGCACTTCACTGCCTGCTAAGACACTCTTTTTATTGCTCATGTGAACACCATGAAAGTGATGACCCAATGACTAAATCCTTCGGGAATCTGATAGTAAAACTACACCATGATGAATATGCTCCATTAATAAGTGCTCTATGCTTCCGTAGTGTCAACCAATTTAGTATCCATTTGCGAATGTTTACACTTATGTCTAGATCTGTTTTCTTAACTATCGAGAATAAGTAGCAGGGTCAAAGCGCTTTAAAAACTCAACAAATCAACAGCGACAATACACATATGGACATAGACTGGCTTTTCCCATTTGAGTCTTGACCAAGGCTTTTTGAGCACTAAACGTGCCCCAAAATATTTAGGCAACCTACTCAGGACACACTTTATCATGATAATTATTTAGGTTTTAATCTCTTACAAGTATTCCTACAGATGAAACCATTGCACTACAGCAAATTATAGTTTAGCACTAACAACACATAACTCATAATAGAATTACTATTCTAGCAGCCACCCGGGAATCTGAATGTGTATGTATTTTATGCTTTTTAGGTTGGGCACTCCCCTAGCTAAAATTGGCTACATAACAAACAAATAAGCATACAAGAGGCAAGGTTAGATATAAATGTCCCACAGGGCTATTTAAGCACTACAAATCATCATATGTGTTATTTAAGGAATTGCATTACATTGTCAAACTTTCTGTAATATAAAACATTTTAACACCAACTTTTTGAGGAAAACACAAATAATTTCTTATCATTAATTAGAATAAAGTTGGTATTAACCTGTCAATGGTTCACATAGACTATTTGACCAAAGGTGTGTGGACACTGGACTAATGCATTCGGATTCATACAAATTGCAATTTTACCAAATTTTAGTAAATTCAGTGATTCATACGAAGCACCAGAAAACAAGGCAAGACCCCTCACGAATCGGACGAAAACAAAGCAAAAAGCATTTACACACATTCTCTCTCACTCACTCTAATTCTCATTCATTCTCTCTCTCTCACTTTTTCTAAATGTTTCCCTGTTTAGAGAATGGACGAGAATAAGCGTGTGAGTTAGATTGTGAAAGAGTGAGTAAGAGTGAATGTGGGCCCTGGACAACAAATTTCGTTCCCAAATGAAAAATGCCTCTGAATTTTTGGACGAACCGAATGGGCAAGGAATGAAATTTGTTGACGAAAACAAAAAAGGGCCAAAAAGAAACCGAAAAATGTGTCAAATCATTTTTGTCCCATTTGCACATGTCTAGTGAACACCTCTACTAATTAGTAAGTTTTAACCACACCATTTCTAACAGGAGCATAAGATCAAGCATGTCATCAGGCATGTCATCTCCAAACACATATTGGCGGTAGAATGAGTTGTACGGAATAGCTTAGTGTCACTGTCATATGATGCCTTTGTCACATGTCATGTCCACCAGAAACAACCGCTCAGCCACAAAGTGGTAGACAATCCACATTCACAGTGAGGCTGATGAAAGCTAAAGCGTGTAGCGCATAAAAATCACCTTTCTGCTGTAGCATCACTAACTATAGTTTCAAAGTGTCTCTGGAAGCAACATCAGCACAAGCACTGTGAGCCAGGAGTTTTCCATGGCCGAGCAGCTCAACACAAGCTGAAAATGACTATGCGCAATGCGAAGCATTGGTTTGAGTGGTGTAAAGCACACCACCACTGGACTCTAGAGCAGTGGAGACGTGTTTTCTAGAGTGATAAATTACACTCCCCTGATGCATGAAGGTGGGTTTGGCGGATGCCAGGAGAATACTACCTGCAGGAATGGATGGCGTCTACTGTAAAGTCTGGTTGAGGAAGGATTGTGGTCTTCAAATGAGAAAGAAATGGCCCAGCCTGAGGAACCAAAAATATGCAAAGCATAGTAGTATGGACCAAAACATAATCTGGGTTGACCCATCCAAAGTCAATAGAAAAAAATCATAGTACATGCCTCTTTATCAGTTTTTGAATCTTGCAATACTTTGAAAAAATATTATCCCACCTATACTCACATCCTTAAACTATCACTTGCGGAACATTGACTAGCTAACTCTCCAAACCCAAAATATCAAAAAAAACCTCTAAAACAAATACTTCCCTAAATGAAGTAAAATTTAAAGCTAGAAGAGCAACTCGATTATTATTATATTATTATTATACATGATAGGCCATCTATGATCTACTATCATAGATCTCCTAGAATACTACTACAATGTTCATGCTATTAAAATGTATTTTGTTAAATCAGTAGATTATATCAGATGAAAATAGGAGTCTTATGCTGCAGATTTTCTGTTTATGGAAGGATTTATATGCACATTCTGAACTAACAAATCATAACAGGACAACCTTCCACAACCGTCTGCCAGCAGACCCAATCATTGGTTCCAAATCTGATTACAAACTGTCAGAATAAAGTGAAATGCCTATGAGTGAGAATGCTTGTAGACAGCCAGATTACAAATCTAGTTGTGGTCCTGAATGCCTCTGGAGTTTGCCGATGGTCAAGCGTGAGGACACGGCAATAGTTACCGGTCCGGTCCAAAATGCTTAAAAGTGCCAGTTCATGTTACATGACCCTGCTGTAATATCGCTCAACTAGTCATTTAATGAGTGGTTAATTCATAAAAAACTAATTAATATGAAACCACTTGTAATTGTTAGTAATTCATAAAAGAGGTTGTTTCAGCTATAAGGAACAGCTCCATGCAAGGTAAGGGTGTGATGTGTGACAGGCTTTTGATGTATGATAGAGTTGTGATGTGTAATGATGTGTGATTGATAGAGTGAGGTGTGATGGAGTGAGTATATTTTAGTGTGTTTATATGTGTGTTTTAGAATGAGTGTCTATATGTTTGTTAGTGTGAGTATATTTGTACTGTAAATGTTGACAGGAGTATACTTACCACTTTTGTTGTTTTTTTATTGATACAAGGACATATTAAGGGTAAAAGACCAGAATGACTGTGTCTCCTAGTCCAGAGCGTCAAATAAAATTTTCTTAGGAACAAAAAAGCTAACTTGCTGGAAAAAAGCTTCCCAGCACACATGCAGCAGTCAGTGATTGAGACAGGTGCCCCACTATAAAAATCCCCTTCCCGCTTTTAAAAAAAAATTAAAAAAATAAGAAATAAGAAGGGCTCTAGAATTTTTTGAAGAACAAAAATATTCTGATGAATATTTTGTCAATGACAACTTCTGTTACCCTTAGCCAGAATTTTGGTAAGGATTATGGTAACTCAGAAGCAAGTGCAACCCCTTCTCCTGTAAGCCTACCCTGGAAATTGTATGCTGGGTTACTCCCTTCACAGCTGGTACTTGAATGCTTGCACTTACACGATGTGTCCCAATTACACTGATTGCCCTCATTCCCCCAAGAGACTCCCTTCAAGCACTGACCAATATGACCAGATAGAATGGACTGTCCATGTTTAAAAGAGTGTAAGGTGGCCCTAACTGGATCCATCTCCCAAAGCCATGATGTTTTTGGCAACATTGCTTGTCATACTGAAGTTAAGTAAAACCACAAAAAATAAACACCATTTACTTCATCCATG
The DNA here is from genome assembly GCA_023333645.1 of Sceloporus occidentalis. Taxonomy (NCBI): domain Eukaryota; kingdom Metazoa; phylum Chordata; class Lepidosauria; order Squamata; family Phrynosomatidae; genus Sceloporus; species Sceloporus occidentalis. The sequence continues at coordinate 2,511,897 of JALMGF010000133.1, forward strand.
ATGTCCTTTTAACAATATTTCTCTCTAGAATAGCATCCACTATATTAAATAATACCTCCCGTCTTTGATAACCTACCGTGGTTAAAGTTTTCCAAGGGAAAATATCTTGACATACTATCCTTTCCAAAGCCTCTCTTGCATCTCTTAGCATTATATGGGCACCTAAAATTCCTGAAGTCATACATAAACCTCAAGTTTCCCCTCATTTGATGCCTGCTTAATCTTTATGAGTATCACCAAACCCTTGGAGACTTTCCTCTTGGACACCAGTGGCTGCAGGCCTAGCTACCGGTAGTACCAGCTCCCATGTAAGCCTCAATAGTACATGAAGAGCAGCAGCTCCTGCACATTTCCCCTGGGTGCCCTTACCTTTTCTTTGAATTGCTGCACCAGGTCTTTAAAGTCTGCCTGCCCTCAAATGCAAGCTCAATTCTATCTAATATGGAAGTGCCCCTATGATTCTGGAGCCTGTAACAGGCTAGAACTAGCCTCTCGAATACTTTAGAATAATAAAGAGGCAGAAGAAAGAAGTGTTAAACATGTTAAAAGCAATGTGAAGTGCAGGTGTTGCAGGTGGAAAAATCCTCAGAGATTAACAAAACCAAGAACATCCGCTCATCCTCGATGATAGGATGAGAGGTCAGCAGGCCACCTGTCAAGTATGGCAATATACTGATTTCAGGCAGCGGTCCACGATGAGGCTGCTGTTTTCCTTAATGGCCTGATGAAAACATTAGATAGAAGTTCATCACCTTGTATTCCCATGCTTTTAATAACTACTATAACATGTAGGCTGAAACCTGCTGGTTTTAGCTATATCATTCTTTACAGCCTATGAACAATACTGAAACAGAATATATCTTACCAATATTCTATATTTTGCATCATGTAATAATACTCAGCAGACCTTGGAGTGTTTAAACATATTTTAATTGTTTGCCATCTGAGAAAAAAGAGCTTTGTATTATCTTAAAGTTGTGTTAACTTAAGTGAAATATTAGTGCAATAATGAAGTGCTAATACAGATCCATTGGTGCCTTTTTTTCACTTATCATTTGAGAAAGGAATGATTTTCTTTCCCAAAGGACTACGTTAAAAGGCTATCCTGTCTGTGAGGACGTTCAATTTGCTCTTATGAATGAACTGTTAGCTAATAATCAATATATATGTCAGTCAGGTCAAGCAGGCAAATGTGCATGTTTCTACAAAGTTTACTTACATGATATGGGCAAAAAAGAACAGAAATTTACGAGAAAAATACGCAAGAAATTTAATCTGCTGGATTTAAGGGAAAACCTTATGTTTTCTGGCATGAAATGTGCATGTAATAATATTATGCTATTGGATCTATTATAGATTATTTCTCTGAAATGTTACCAAACTTTTGTTTGATAATGTTATATCTGATTACATTATAATGCCTTTGTCTGCAGCATGCTATGCAGCTGTCAACATCTGCAAACACTTTTTTCAAATGTCATATTTTTATGTACAATGATTTCTTTCCATAACATGAAATAAAACACAAAATTACATAGACATTGTATAGATTGTAATATAGGATACAGACATTCTTACATTTTCTCAGTCAAAAGAAGATACATGCTTGATATAAAAAAAAGTGAATTGGCCCACATGATCTTTATTAAACCACAATAATCCCAGTTTCTGCTGCCACGTGTGGGTCTGATGTGAAGCAGGAGGTTGCAGAATGCTTAATGCTATAATACTTACAGGTACATTTACAAAACAAAAACACACAAATTTGGTAATAAACATACAATTTGTAAAGTAATGGTGTCAGTGGCGACTCTAGAAACAATATATAGGGGAGGCACACAAGATACCACAGTCAAACTGGGGGGGCATTAATAATTTCCAAAAGTAATGTGCTATGGAATTATACTTGATCATTCAACATGGGAAGCCTGAAGCCACAATTGAGTGCGACTAATCCTTGAAATAAATATTATCACACAATAAATAACTTTTCCACTAAATGATTTCAGGGCCTTGAACATTTTGTCCCCTGAAGTCACTACAACTTCAGGAGGGCATTTTATCTCTGGATAAATATAAATTAAATAATTCCTACTGTAAGTTAAGTGCCAGGAAACAGATGACTGAACACACACACCAACACAGGCTCTGTCACACCGACACCCAGACACACACACCAGGACAGGCTCTGCCACACTGACAACTGAACACACACACCAGGACAGGCTCTGCCACACAGACACACACACACCAGGACAGGCTCTGTCACACCGACACCCAGACACACACACCAGGACAGGCTCTGCCACACTGACAACTGAACACACACACCAGGACAGGCTCTGTCACACCGACACCCAGACACATACACCAGGACAGGCTCTGTGACACACACACACACACCAGGACAGGCTCTGCCACACAGACACCCAGACACACACACCAGGACAGGCTCTGCCACACTGACAACTGAACACACACACCAGGACAGGCTCTGTCACACCGACACCCAGACACACACACCAGGACAGGCTCTGTGACACAGACACACACACCAGGACAGGCTCTGTCACACCGACACCCAGACACACACACCAGGACAGGCTCTGTCACACCGACACCCAGACACACACACCAGGACAGGCTCTGTCACACCGACACCCAGACACACACACCAGGACAGGCTCTGTCACACCGACACCCAGACACACACACCAGGACAGGCTCTGTCACACTGACACCCAGACACACACACCAGGACAGGCTCTGCCACACCAACAACCAAACACACACACACACCAGGACAGGCTCTGCCACACAGACACCCACACACATCAGGACAGGCTCTGCCACACCCACATCCAAACACACACACACACCAGGACAGGCTCTGACACACTGACAACCGAACAGACACACCAGGACAGGTTCTGCCACACCAACACCCAAACACACACCAGGACAGGCTCTGCCACACCAATACCTATACACACACACCGAGGACAGGCTCTGCTACACTGATAACCATAAACACACAAACAGCAGGACACAATCTACGTCACAGACGTCTACATCAGGATGGATTTTTCACACTGCATTGTCGTTTATACCCCCCTTAGTGTTTTTGCCCCTTGTGTATTGATGCCCCTGCTGCCCATATATATTAACATTAGCCCCAGTTGCCAATAGCAGGTATAGATCAACACATTAACACACAAACCAAGCTTTGCATGTATAGATCAACTGAAATTCACTTGTGATCTCAAATAAACAGAATCAGACATACAAATCCTGTATTTGCAGGTATACAATAGTATATGAAACTTAGCATTGCAGGTATAGATCAAATAAATACATGGAAACAGCATTGCACGTATTAATCAACTGAATAAGACATATTAACCCTGTATTTGCAGGTATACATAAATAATGTATGGAAACATAGCATAGCAGATATGGATCTACAGAATAACACAAAAACCCAGCTTTGCAGGTATAGATCAATTGGAACTGGAATTAAAAGGTATATTTAAAACCCCCTAAATTACACGCATAGATCATAGGTTGCATACCCCAAAGCCAGCCCTGGTGTCCACACTGCAATCACACTCCTATCATACCCAGGCAACCAGTAAATGCTGGTACCTAGGCATCACACTCCTATCATGCCAAGTCAGCCAGTACATGCTTGTACAGGGTGGCTGTAAGTGATGTGCAGACCCCATACTGCTGGCAGCATCAATACACAAGGGGGGCAGCTAGCTAGGTTTCAGCATGTACTGGCTGACTTGGCATGATAGGAGTGTGATTGCTAACAGCAATCACAGTCCCATCATGCCTAGGTTCCAGCATTTACTGGTCGGATGTGTAAGTGCTGGAACCTAGGCATGATGGGACTTTGATTGCTGTTAGCAATCACACTCCTATCATGCCAAGTCAGCCAGTACATGCTCGAGGTGCGGCCCGCGTAAGATCGGTTGCACTGGATGGCGATCTTACGCGGGCCGCACCTCGAGGTCTCACGGGCCGCATTTGGCCCGCGGGCCGCATGTTGGACGCCCATGCCTTATCACTTTCTTACCCCCTCTCCCTCCCTTATCACTTTCTAACCCCCTCTCCCTCCCTTATCACTTTCTAACCCCTCTCCCTACTCACTATCTACCCTCCCCCTTTGTAGTTCTCTCACCTTTAGGTCCAGCGACGGGAGCACGAGGTTTCTGTCTTCGTTCTCTGCTGCGGTGGCCGCTGCTTCACTGCTGAGCGCCGTAATATGACGTCATATTTCGGCGCTCAGGATGAAATGCCGGCACCGCGACGGAGGTAGAGGCCTCGTGGAGGAGAATGGGGGTGCCGAGCGGTTGCTAGGCGCCCCTCTCTCTCCTCCGCATTAAAAAAAATTAAAAAAAAAAGACGGGATTTAAAGTCGCATTGCAACTTTTTTCCAAATTCGACAGGGGGCAACAGGGGGGGCAAGGATTAACCTAGGGGGGGCAATTGCCCCCCCTTGCCCCCCTGTAGCGACGCCACTGAATGGTGTAAAGTTGTACTGTATGCTCTGTGTCCCAACAATGTGTCCCAACACTGCTTGTTATGCAGTGTATCTTCACATAAGGATAGGTAAAGACACAACCCTAGAGCGGATATGTAAGAAAACGTTCTTGTTTGGGTCTATCTGGTACATGGAGACTATGCAAGAATGTTTCAACTGTTGACTTTGCTGTAAATTGTGAAGGACAAACCCCAGTGAGCTTCTCCTGTATGAATAATTTTGCGGGCCCTGTATAATGTAAAGTTAAATCAGTGAGGTTTCTTGAAAGTCTTCTTGACCATTGAATTATACAGTCTCCAGGGCCAGCTCTTTTGCTGTTGAAACTTACTAATGTTGGACTTTAGTCGAAACCAACTCTTCTTCCAACTCTCCCTGTAGTGAATAAACCCCTTTCTCTGTCTGGCTTTTCTTCAGCTCTCTGAGAGGCCATGTACTTTATCTAGAATCCAAAAGTGTGGGGATATGACATCATAATCTAGCACCCTCGCTCAAAGGTATGTAGACTGAGAGAGAACAGAAAGGGAAATATAAGTACCAATGATAGCACAGATCTATGATGCCCTTCTAGATAATCAAGTACAAGGATAACAGAGAGTGCTGCTGTACAAAGAACCTTGTCTCTCTTCTTATACTACTCGATCCATTTTCATTACCTACTCTTAAAATAAACTTGTTTCTTCTTTGCTTTTTCTATCTTTGCAACATATTTTATAGCTTGTGTAAAAAGGGAATATTCTGTGTGTACTCAAGTAATATTATGTTCAATATATACTGGATTAAATCACATTTTAAAAAATAATGAGAAAAAATTAACATAGAAACAGTTATAATGCCCTACAAAATAGTAATTTTCTGCATTAATAAAAATAAATTACCTTTTCTTGATTTTTCAACACAAAGCAGAATTAATATGGCTACTATGGCTAAAATAATAATAAATTAGTCACTTTAACAGCTAATGCTTTAAAACGATGACATTTTAACCACTCAAGACTTATTAAAGTATTTTATTTGTAATATACACCAATTAAAATGGATTTTTACAGGAGCCCTTCAACTGTCTGGGTGCCATTGGAAAGCTCCAGGCAGCTAAGTCACAGAGACAAGATTCAAATGTAGGCATACAGTTGATATCTAATCAATGATGAATAGATGTGCTACTCTTTAACAGTTTGTTGGGAAGCAATGATGCTTGTCGTAAACATATGGTGCAACAGATTTAAAGGAACAGTTAATATCTGTCTCATGAAAAGTAGAAGAAAGAGATTCAGAGCTATCTTAAACTCTCCTGTCATCTGGCATTTTGATTTTTTCTTATCTTGTAGGTAAATCTGGCTCAGCCAACACCACATCACTATACAGCTCATCCACTTCAATGGCATTTATTACTAAACAAAGTCACAAGAAGCAGGACTACCTTGCGCTACTCGGCCGGCTAACATTAGGATGCCCCTGTGGCTGCAGGTAGATGCGAACAATCAAACAATCATTGTTTGCTTCACTTATATCTGGAAGCAACAGAAAAGGTAGTAGTATTTTATTTTTCCAATAAATAAAATACTTAAATTGTTACTTTTTGTTACTTTAAATTCAGCTTGCATTTCCATTTTTAAAACACAATAGGACAGTGCTGCATGGTTTTCTTTTTTTATTTAAGTTTCTGATTTGGGCTTTAGATGTGTGTGGAAAATGAAAAAATAGGATTTCCCTATTTTAACAACCCTACGAAATTTTACAAATCCACTTCTTTAACCGTAAGAACTCTCCATGTTGCAGCATATGAATCTGACCACAAGTGCTCAGCTGATATAGCTCTTTGTCCAGACAATGTTTTGGTAGACATAATGAGAAGAGAGACAAGGAGACACTGGTAGACACATCTCATCCAAGTATATTTTATTATGTATGGTAAAGCAAAATGTTTATCTGGGGTAAACTTGAAAACTGAATTAATGGGTTTTACGAATGCAGGAGCATTGTTCTGAAATATTCCCAACAAGATGGGTTGATAGAATATGCCAGATTGAGCAGTGGTACAGTATATTTAGAGAGCTGATATTAAAGCTAATTCAGAGCCACAGTTGTATGCAGGAAAGTGTAAGGTAGAGTGTCACGAGCTGAGAACACAGGTTGATAAGGAGCCCAGGTGCAGGGGATACGAGGGGCTCTGTCTGTACCTCACGATGCATTATGGTCTGGGGTTGTTACAGACAGGCGCAGGAATAAACCACAGACAACAGATCTGGATTAAGAGTCGTATTGAATGCGATGGTACATCAATATATACAAAAAGTCACTCGACTTGGCAGGAAGCCCACTTGCGGGGCACACGGCAGATAAGCCCTCTTGCGGGGCACACGGCAGATAAGCCCTCTTGCGGGGCACACGGCAGATAAGCCCTCTTGCGGGGCACACGGCAGATAAGCCCTCTTGCGGGGCACACGGCAGATAAGCCCTCTTTGCGGGGCACACGGCAGATAAGCCCTCTTTGCGGGGCACACGGCAGATAAGCCCTCTTTGCGGGGCACACGGCAGATAAGCCCTCTTTGCGGGGCACACGGCAGATAAGCCCACTTGCGGGGCACACGGCAGATAAGCCCACTTGCGGGGCACACGGCAGATAAGCCCACTTGCGGGGCACACGGCAGATAAGCCCACTTGCGGGGCACACGGCAGGTTCTGGGACAAGGCAGGTTCTGGGACAAGGCAGGTTCTGGGACAAGGCAGGTTCTGGGACAAGGCAGGTTCTGGGACAAGGCAGGTTCTGGAACAAGGCAGGTTCTGGAACAAGGCAGGTTCTGGAACAAGGCAGGTTCTGGAACAAGGCAGGTTCTGGAACAAGGCAGGAACCAAACAGGTAGTCCTCAAACATTAATGTCAAGGCCCAGACTGCAGGGCTGGGCAGGTTTATCAAGGCTGACTTGATCAGGTAAGCCTCTGCAGCTGGACCTGATAATTAGTCAGAGTGGTCTGAGTGGCAAGGGCGGCCACTAGTGGTCGGTAAATGAAAATGAACAACAAAGTTTGAACAAGTCCAGCTAGCGCATGGTGAAACGTGACATACCCCCACTGCAAGGAGCAGCCTCCGGATGCTTACGGAACCATGGAACGGTGGTCTCACCGTTTGCGGTGAGACTTCTTTTTCTTCTTCTTCTTCTCCTCCTCCTCTCTAGCACGTAGTGCTTTCTCATACGCTTCCAGATCTACACGACATATTACATTGCCGTTGGATGTCACTACACGATCTGATGGCAGAGGTTCTGTTGTGCCGAGTTGGGCTGGATAGACAGATGCGAAAGTCCCGGTATGTGCTTGTCTTGTCCTACTTCTACTCCTGTGAGTGGTAGGAGTGGTGCTTCTGGCTGCACAAACAGCCGGGGGGTTGATCTCCATGGATGTGTCCATGACCTCTGCATCAGATGACGCACTGTCCATATAGGGCCACTCGGGGGTGTCAGACAAGGTCTGGAGGTCTTCTGACATCGTGATGGAGGGCGTAGGAGTCACAGGTGCCGAGGACTGGTTAACCCCTGCATCACCTGTTTGTGGATGTGACAGGGTATGCTCCTGCTCTGTGACGTTGCTGGCGTCATGTGCAGGGTCTGGGGCATGGGGTTTCTCCAGGTGGGTTGCAGATGGCTTGACTGGTCTGTGCGGACAATATGTAATCCTGTGGCCAGTCCCTCCGCAATAAAAGCATAAGTCGTCCTCTTGTCTCCTTTGTATTTCTTTTTTGGTGAGCGGCTCTCGCTTAAAGCTCTTAGCAGCCTTCTTTCTTGGTGTCTGGGTCTTGGTTTTTGTGTCCACGCAATCGGCTTCCACCACAGTCCTTACCGACTTGCATAGGTGGAGTACACATTCTGCCAACAATTCCAGCACTGCAGGTATCCCCGCGAACTCCTTGTGTGGGCCTTGACATTCTGTCACGAGCTGAGAACACAGGTTGATAAGGAGCCCAGGTGCAGGGGATACGAGGGGCTCTGTCTGTACCTCACGATGCATTATGGTCTGGGGTTGTTACAGACAGGCGCAGGAATAAACCACAGACAACAGATCTGGATTAAGAGTCGTATTGAATGCGATGGTACATCAATATATACAAAAAGTCACTCGACTTGGCAGGAAGCCCACTTGCGGGGCACACGGCAGATAAGCCCTCTTGCGGGGCACACGGCAGATAAGCCCTCTTGCGGGGCACACGGCAGATAAGCCCTCTTTGCGGGGCACACGGCAGATAAGCCCTCTTTGCGGGGCACACGGCAGATAAGCCCTCTTTGCGGGGCACACGGCAGATAAGCCCTCTTTGCGGGGCACACGGCAGATAAGCCCACTTGCGGGGCACACGGCAGATAAGCCCACTTGCGGGGCACACGGCAGATAAGCCCACTTGCGGGGCACACGGCAGATAAGACCACTTGCGGGGCACACGGCAGATAAGCCCACTTGCGGGGCACACGGCAGGTTCTGGGACAAGGCAGGTTCTGGGACAAGGCAGGTTCTGGGACAAGGCAGGTTCTGGGACAAGGCAGGTTCTGGGACAAGGCAGGTTCTGGGACAAGGCAGGTTCTGGGACAAGGCAGGTTCTGGGACAAGGCAGGAACCAAACAGGTAGTCCTCAAACATTAATGTCAAGGCCCAGACTGCAGGGCTGGGCAGGTTTATCAAGGCTGACTTGATCAGGTAAGCCTCTGCAGCTGGACCTGATAATTAGTCAGAGTGGTCTGAGTGGCAAGGGCGGCCACTAGTGGTCGGTAAATGAAAATGAACAACAAAGTTTGAACAAGTCCAGCTAGCGCATGGTGAAACGTGACATAGAGATACTTGGTTCCACACCTGGAATTTTGCCCACAGGAACAATAATCTTATAAAATGCAATATAAAATAGTGAAACCCAGGACCATCAGACGGTATTAAATTAAATAAGGTTTTTTTATATTAAGTGATGGCTTTTTACATTCAAATTACATTCGATTCATGACAGAAGTAAATATGACAAACTAAAGTGAACAGTTAAATTAGGTTTAATAATTAAGCTGTGATGAATAAAGCTTTGCTTTGTAAAAATGGTGGAATTTCTCAATTTGGTTGAAGGAAGGTAAAACTGTTGGCATATGAACATAATTTAGGTAATTTCTAACCCAATATCCATTGGTTTCAATGTATAATATTTTTTGACATCTAGCATACTGGAAACACTCCCTCTTTTTTAAGTAGACAAACAGAGAACATATATTTTCCCTTGTCTTTTTGTAGATGCAGCTATTGATTTTTTTCTGGCCAGTTCTTCTCAAATCCATTATTCTACCTGCGTGGACTGAGTTAGTCAATTCCTGTTGGCATCTGAAGAATCCTTATTATTGTTTGTTATTTTATATAGTTCCATTATATTCAGCAGTGGTGTACAATGAGTAAACAGGACATTACAAGTAGTATATAACATAATAATTTGACTTACAGAAACAACAGGTGAGGAGGGCCCTGCTAAAACGAGTTAACGATCCTTGGTACATTAGCATTCTGTGATGGGCAAACACAAACAAAGCTTAAACCCTCAACCTAATGTATCGGTTTGTCTTAGTCTGTCAATTCTCTTCTTGTCATACCCTTCAACTATATGTATATTATTAAGCGATGCGTAGATTGTTGGTGCTATATAAATAAAAGATAATAATAATAACAAAGGCCCATGGAGCCAGAGTGCAAGGCAAGCAAAGTCTATGTAGAAGTCTATATAGAGGCCTCACCACACCTGATCAATCAGCATTACTGTGAAGTCGCTTTCAATTTTACTTTTGATGCTTTCAAAACACTGCCAGTATTCTGTTTTATGACAGGTGCATAGTCGATCCGTGGGCCCTCCAGACAAACCAACCAGAATACCCAACCCCCCCAATAAGACACGGACACCAAAATTGCAGTGGAAAATTATTTCTAAGTCCATAGCTGAAAAGATCATTTACAAAGGTCATTGCCAATAATTTACTTTGCTAACTCCTTAATAGGGAGACCAGCTCGAAACCTACCAAACATAACAACCAACAACCTTTCGTTAACTTTTACCACAAAAACCCCCATTCAACTCTCCCAACTTGCCTCTCCACCCCGCCGCTGTGAAAAAACGGGAGGGACAAAGCCTCAAATAGGGAGGGAGGGACAACAACAGTTCTGAAAAACTGATTAAAAATGTGCTAACCAAAATGGCTGCCCCATATTTATATAACCCAGCCCATAACCTAACAAACCAATTAGATTAAACCAAAACCCTTACCTAGGCCCACCTCCTAACACTGTCAGGGCCCCTCCAATAAGCTGCGCTTGCTCCAGGGGCTTCATTCTGGGGAATCCGAGGTTTACCTGCTTGAAAGTTCCATATTATGGCCAAAGCTCTTGCACAAATTTAGATTATCTGTATCGTTATTTTTGTTGAGATTTGTCCATTTCACATGATTATACTGTACACCTAAAAGCATGCATGTGAGATTCCTGACAGAAAGTATAAAAAATGGAAAATGTTGTTTTTCAAGTATACCTTATTACAGCAATAAGTAAACTAGCCAGATAATAAAAGTATTTCATACCAAAAAAATCCTGATTGAAAACAGTAAATCATGTGACTTTTCTGAGAAATTACATATTCTTGACTTTTGAGGGTATCCGTGCTAAAAATATATTGTAATTCAATTCCTCTACATTAACAATTTAAATGCATGAAATTATTTCCACAGTCCTTGTCATATTGTTACTACTTTTCTGTGTATTATCATCAAGATGTGAAGCTGCCCTTGTGACCTGCCTACTAAATCATTAATGCAGAATTATGTTTCACACTTAAGCTATCCGAATTCTCATAAAACGTTAGGCTGTCAATTTCAATATGTTTAGAGATACCGGATATTTGTTACGAGAATCTGGGAGAGATTCAGAGAGAGTGAAATTATCTGTTTTCAGTAGCTCTGTATATTCTTTAAATCTGTCTATCTCTATCTGTGCATCAGTGTGTGTATGCTTGTGTGCGCATGTCCTTTATTTGAGCTTAATTGCTAACTTCAGCCTGTTTCATAGCTCCATAGTGCTGAGGCACATACATATTATAAATGTTTATTGTATTTGTATAATTACAAAACTATGCAAGTTCTGAAATAATTTATTGCATACACAAACTGCTGAGGATCTACATTCTCCCCTTGGGACTGTTGATGTATTCATCAGATAACCATGTTGTCATATTGTCAAGGACAACCAACTTCCATAGGTCCCATAAAGCAAATGCCTGGTGGTCTGCAGGGTTGTTAGAAAATGTGTCTATACAAGGAAACTAATTTCTATGACAATGCTTGTGAAAGTCATTAATGCCTGTGGGGACTTTACCAAAAAGTCCATCACAAAGTCTGTTTGTTGCTGCCTGTACCCAATGGTGTCACACACACATGCAGTCGAAATAATCGGTTGTAGGCTATGCTGGTCACAGCTTGTGAACCACAATGTGCACACTCATGCATTTAACCAAATACATTTTTTAAAGACATTATGGTTTCCAGGTCAAACTTAATGCCCAAAATGGCCACATAACTGATGACCATATCGTCTGCCCAACTAATAAATAAAAAATATGTGGTCTTCTGCCATAAGTGACAGGCGGTCATTGTCTTGAAAGTTTTGGCTCCATTCTGGGGAACAAAGCTATAGTTAGCCTAATTATAATAAGTATAATATCTATACTACTGTTTCTGCATTCTTCCTTTATAGGAGAACCGGATCTCTTCAGTACTAATGTACTGCAAAGTTCCCTCTTCCTCCACTGAAACACCCAGCATATTAATTCTTAAAATGCATTAAGATTCCTCACATCCCATCCTGAGTATTTTGTGGTTTTTTATGATGTCAAGGGGGAAGAAAACATCATAAATAAGATAGCATGAGAATAAAAGGCTTGAGTTAACTAGCATGCTACTGAAATGTCAGAAAGAAAGTGCTAAGATCATTCTCCTATATGTAAAAAGGAACAATAGAAACATTAAGAAATTCAAATACATGTGCAGAGAGAATGATACACATAGTTCAAATTGACATAAATATGAGAGTAAGAGAGTAGTACGGCCTTAGCATACATACACCTACTAGAGAAGATGTCCATTTATATAATGAAAAACACAGAAAACTATACCAGGGTTTCTCTGCTGGCAAATTTACATATAATACATAATGCAGCTTGCACCTGTCCAATTTGCAAACAAATTGATTGAAGGACAAATACATTCCAATGAGTGTGCATGATGTACTGGAGTAGAGGCTGCCAAAATAGATTTTGATGACAGTTTTTATGTGTGCCTACTCAGTGCCTAGTCACTGTAGACACACTGGGGCTGGAGCAGTATTCTCATTCTACTTGAGAGTCTGGTCTAAGTAGCACATGAAGACCTGGACATAACCTATTAGCTTGTGGCATGAAATTGTGCCCTCTATAGAAATGCAAACCCAAAGAAGAAATATATAAAGCTAGCTGCTCACAACCGGTTTGGAAACTGTCTGTATTTTTGTATAAAACTCCCAAGGATAACTTTAGGTGGACGTAATTAACCCAGTGGAGTACGCTTATCACAAAACAGCCTTCCTTCTCATTCGTAATTATGTATTTGTTATCATTGCTAATGATGATATCATGTTCTTATTGTCATAGAACACAGTGCTAAAGATCTTCGGAAGTGATGTTTATTTTGTCTATATATACATATATATATACATGAAGGAAGATAATTTGTAATCCAACCCTAAGTATTAGTTTCATTTGGGTAACCCTCTGACCCACAGATCTATATAAAGATACCAAAGACTATAACAGATCTGACCATGACTACAGAGCGCAGCATTTGTCTAGACTATAAAGCACAATTAGTGTACAATAAATCCATATAATAAATTACCAATCTCCTAGCTATTTATTTGTAAGGCTATTTTGATTCCATGTCTTCAAAAACTGATATAGACTCATACTGGGGGGAAGAGTATTTGTAATGTTACACCTCTTCTTGATGTATAGTTTGTCACACGTAGTTGAGTTTTTTGGTCATTTAAACTTTTGGTCATCTTTTGGCCCATCATCTTTATTATAAGTTGTATTAGGGGCAAATGGCCAGGAATGGAGAGGAGGAGAACATAGTGATATTGTGAGAAAGTCGGTACGAAGTGCATAAACCGAAGTATCAGGTAGGCCTAGAAGAGGGCAAATGAAGAAACACAAGGTTAGACAAAACATACATTTATTGACAGTAGCTCAAATAGTAAAACCCATCATCAGCATCCAAGACTGCTACTGGACACCATTGGTTGGCAAACTTAAATATGAGAATTTGGTCAATTTGACTAGTTAAAGCATGAGCGAGGAATAAAACCTAATGATCAGATACACAGCATAAATCAGAAATGTAAGGAGTGCTGCAGAATTAGATGTAGTAGTCCGCTCTCTAGGTTTCATAAAACCATAAAAACTGAACATATTATTATTATACAACCTAAGATAACCTCGAACAGAGTTTTGCAATAGAGAGGGAGTATGACACAGGGGACAGGCTAGCTAACATATCAAAGGGGCAACCACCGCTAATTTGAGTGACATAAATTCTGATGAGGAAAGAAAAGAGAGAATATAAAGAGTGAGAAAAGAAAGAAAGGTAAAAGGAAAGAGGAAGGAAGGAAAAAAAGAAAGGAGACAGAGAAAGAGGAGAAGAATGAAAGAAAGAAGAAAAAAGGGACTATATGATGGGGGCCGAGACAAACGGGAGTGAGAAACCAAGAGAGATGAAGAGACAGAAGAAAGATGTAAAAACAGAACTAAAACAGGGGAGAGTAAAAGAAAGGGAAATAAAAGATGGGTGTGAGGTGTGATGGTTAGGTGTGATGGCTGGTAGGGTTGCTATCTGGCTGGTGCCAACCCTAAAGAAAGAAGATAGAAACCCTAAAAAAGACAGATGAAGAAAAGGCAACAAAAGAAGAATAGCTTTGGGAAAGGAGACAGGATGTGGAGTTGTTGGCAGAGAAAGTAGGGCGTGAGAGAACATGAGAGTGTGATAAGTGAAATAGCATGAGAGAGATAGAGTGAGAACATGAATAAGAGCGGGTGAGAGTGTGAGTAATAGTGAGAGTGGAAAAGCAACAGTATGCAAACAAAGTTATGTGGGAAATGGAAGTTATGCTGTACTACCGTCAATGTCTGGCTCGGTATAAAGTGATGGGAGTTATGTTGTACTTCCATCAATGTCTGGCTCAGTATATAGTGGTTGGAGTTTATAGTGGTGGGAGTTATGCTGTACCACTAGATCACTATATAATGATAGGGGTTATGCTTTACCACCGTCTGTGTCTGGATCACTATATAATGATAGGAGTTATACTGTACCTCTGTTTGTGTCTAGATCACTATATAATGATAGGAGTTATATGTACCACACACAGTGTCTGGATAACTACCACTGTCAGGGAGTACCTGTAGCGAGGAGCCTGAAGTGAAATCTCCTAAGGTCCTGCAACATTAGGTGGCTCCACAGGATAGTAGGCATGGAGGAACATAAGCAAAAAAAGGGAGAAAACAGATCGCAGGCATGGAGGAATATAAGACTGTCTTATATTCCTTCATGCCTACCATCTCTTTTCCTCTTTTTTGTCTTATATTCCTCTGTTCTTGCTATCTCTTTTAGACCTTTATGTTTTATATCGGCCTCCACCCCCATGATCTCTTTTTCTTGTTATATATTTCCCTCCTATTTTTCATATATTATTCACATCATTCTGTTACCTTTTTGTGGCTGCGGATTAGGCCGGTAAGGGCAGCGGATCCTTATTTCTCTCATTAGTGCAGGGATAGGAGGCATGTGACCAGGGGCATAACTAGAAACCACAGAGCCCCAAATTGCCCCAGGACCCCCCAATATCACCAAGTAACATGTTACACAGTGCCACCTTTGCCCCAAGCAGCTTATCAGTGCCATTCTAACCCCCCAAAAGCCTGCCTGTGCCATCTTTCGCTCCAACTTGTCAGTGCCCCAAAAAATCTTACTCTGTGCCATCTTTACCCTCAAGCAGCTGCCATGTGCCATAATTGCCCCCAAACAGCTTGTCTGTGCCTTCTTTGCCCCCTCTAACATATACATACACTCTGGTGCACATATGTAAACACACACAAATATACACATGCTAACACGCACACACGATTACACTTACTCATACTCGATAGCACACACTTATTGTAACACACATTCTCTGTCTCATACCACGTATACTGTATATACACATTCATGCACACACACATGGACTTACTCACTCATGTTAACACACACTCCATCTTGCATCATTTACACATACACTACACTGGGACACCTGACCATTACACAAACAGGGACTGTTATGACATTGCATTCTAAATACACAGACATTAATATGTAGCCTCTGTAAAAATATAGTGGATGGGCATAATTTTCTGTTCTTGCCTCGGGCGCAAAAGGAGCTAGCTACGGCTTTGCCCCCTCACTCATTGGCTTCTTTAATATCAGAATATCAGATGTCACTAACACATTCAGTAGGTCAAAGATGGCACACACAAACTGTTTGGGCACAATGATGGCACTGACAACCTAGGGACAACAATGGCACTGGTAAGTTTTTGGGTGCAAAGCTGGCACTGTGGGAAGTGAGTGACATGTTACACGGTGAAGTCAGGGGCCCAAAGAGGTGGAGTGGTCGCCATAGAAAATTGGGTGGTTAAAGGGGTAATGTTTGTTAAGAAGAGGACATAGCAATATAGCCCCACCACCTGGGGACACCCCAAAAAAATTGGTACCCAGGCATCAGGCTCGACCATCAGGAAAGTTTGGTCAAACTGAATAAAATAGATTCAACCTCCTACTAGCCTTAAAAAATGTATGTATGTATTGTGCACATAAATGCATTGTTTGGGACCCAAGAACAGAGATTTGCCAAGGGTCCCATTAAACTTAAAGATGGAGGTGAGATTGAGCAAAATACCTTTTTTAATGGATAGCTATTTATATTTAAATCAGTATACATACCCGTGGAGAGACCCAACAACATAATTTGAAGGGATTCATTTTATCAACGCACATCACTGATCAGTTTACCATGAGGTTGGTGTGATGAACAAATGATCTCTATAGATAGATAAATAGATAGCTTTTATGCAGATGCCTAAGTGGGTATTTTTATTTTTAAGTTGAATAAAAACTATTTTGCTTTCAATAAATAATATTCCTCACAACAGAAAAATGTACCCCTTTAAATAGCATACATTTCCAGTGTTGTATTCCTGCATGAGCTCTCAAGCTTAGAGGCTTCCATTAACAGACAGGTTTAAATAAAGCCACCAGTAGTACACAGTCGAGGTGTATTTCCTAAAGTACACGATCATCTTACTCATTCCATCAATGAACTCACAACGCTAAATTATCCAAGCTATCCAATCAAGCTTTTATTTAAAGAAATTATCGTAGGGGCTGGCCATTTATATGAAATTCAAATCCGTTCCTGGAGTAATTTGGCTGTAAGGAGATTGATTTTACAGAGTTTTACTTTCTCATTTTCAATAGAGTGAGGATGTAACCAGGTTAATTTCTGTTAAATACATTATGCAGGTGCATTCTCAGTGCAGTTTAAATGATTTTATGTCTGAACTGAAAGATTGTAATTGGAAGGTAATAGGACAATAACTGTTCTGACCATTGCAAAGAGGTATTAGCTATGGAGAAAACCACTTATTAGATGGAATTTTAGTTCCCCTTCTATTTCTCTGTTAATGCTACAGCTTCTGTCTTACTTAACCATTTTGTTTGTCTAAAACATAGCATAATTGTAACAAAAAAATATAAAAAAAGGTTGGGAAAAGGGCATTAGAAGTGGGTCAAGCTTGTAGAAAACAGTGATGCATTCATTAAGTATCTTGTTAAGGCTTAGTTTATTTAACCTTTACTAGGTTTGCTAGAGATGAATGGGTAATTCAAAACTATATAGCTCATGGTACCCACAGTAGTATGTTTTAGCCTAGGCCTATTGGGCAGATATGGTATCTCAATTAATCATGTTAAGAGGGTCACACAGGTGACGCCAATATAAAAATTGACCGTGTTTATAGCCTCAAATAACACAGATAAGGTGCCACCAGCTTGATTACTGAACATAAGTGGGAAAATCACCAGGAGAGTATGGTGTGCCAGAAAACCTGAACATGTGACAGGGGAACTGCTACACCTCTGGAACTGCTGCCCTGTATGCCACATACAGAAACAAAATGGCAGGAGTTAACCAGACCAATGCCATTATATGTCATTTCAGCAATCTGGATGTTAGAGGGATCTGTCACCATGATGGATTTTAAAATAACTGTACTCATTAATTAACAACCAGGTTGAAAAATGACTGCTGGTTGTACGGAACATATAACCAATATATGCAAAAAAGTATTGGGACACCTGACCATTACACCAACAGGGACTTTATGACATTGCATTCTAAATACATAGACCAGGGGCGTCCAACATGCGGCCCGCGGGCCAAATGCGGGCCCGCGAGACCTTGAGGTGCGGCCCGCGTAAGATCGGCAGCCAGGGCAACCGATCTTACACGGGCTGTATGTCAAGCCCTGCTACAACAAGAGCCCTGCTACTTACCAGTAGGAGGGTCTTTTGTACTGCAATGAGGAAGCGGAACCCAGCAGAGTTCACATGACTCTGCTCCAGTCCTGCTTCCTCTGTGCAGAACCAGAGAACGCAGAGGGAGGCCGCGCCCCCTGCTGAAGACTGTGAGCGGCATCGATGAGCTGCAGTGCAGGTAAGGGGGTGGGGAGGGTGTTTGAATGAGTATGCGTGATTGAGGGAATGAATCTGTGAATGAGTATATGAATGAATGAGTGTGTGTGTGTGATATCATGGATGTGTAAGTGCTGGAACCTAGGCATGATGGGACTGTGATTGCTGTTAGCAATCACACTCCTATCATGCCAAGTCAGCCAGTACATGCTGAATCCTGGCTAGCTGCCCCCCTTGTGTATTGATGCTGCCGGCAGTATGGGGTCTGCACATCACTTACAGCCACCCTGTTCCCGCATGTACTGGCTGACTTGGCATGATAGGAGTGTGATTGCTAACAGCAATCACAGTCCCATCATGCCTAGGTTCCAGCATTTACTGGTTGGATGTGTAAGTGCTGGAACCTAGGCATGATGGGACTGTGATTGTGGTTAGCAATCACACTCCTATCATGCCAAGTCAGCCAGTACATGCTGAAACCTAGCTAGCTGCTCCCCTTGTGTATTGATGCTGCCAGCAGTATGGGGTCTGCACATCACTTACAGCCACCCTGTACCAGCATGTACTGGCTGACTTGGCATGATAGGAGTATGATTGCTAACAGCAATCACAGCAAGCACAGTCCCCTCATGCCTAGGTACCAGCATTTACTGGTTACCTGCCTGGGTATGCAGGCATGGGATTGCTGTTAGCAATCACACTCCTATCATGCCAAGTCATATTGCTAATTTTTTTGGGCCAATTGTGGTGTGTTACCTACTTTTATTAAAAATGTGAGTTTTTAGTATTATTTTTAAAGGTGGGGGGTCATTTTCGGTTTTGGCTAAGTGAATGTTTTGGTCCAGAAGTTTCATTTTGGTGCATCCCTAGAATAAATAGAACTATTTCATTTTTAATTATCCTGAATTTGTAGTCACAACACTTTCTAGGCCCAGAAATCAGTGAGAGGAAAAGTAAAGGTTTTGTGTCATTTACTTTATTTTAATCTGCATATTTTATTAAAGGCCATATTGTCTCACAGTAAAAAATGAATGCGGCCCTCGCACGTATACAATTCTGATGAAGTGGCCCACTGCAGAAAAAACTTGGACACCCCTGACATAGACATTAATATGTAGTTGGTCCCCCCTTTGCAGCTCTAACGGCTTCCACTCTTTGGGAAAGGCTTTACACTTTGGGAAGATTTTGGAGTGTTCCTCTGGGATTCTTTGCTTATTCATCTATTAATTTATCATATTTACACATAAAAAAATAAGTTCAATAGTATGTGGAGGTCTGATGGATATTGCTCTCAAAACCACCTTCATAACTTTTGTTAGAGACTCTTTTGTGATATGTGTTTGTGTGGGAATTGTTGCCCATTCATCTAGTCAAGCATTTGTAAGGTTAGGCACTGATATTGGATGAGAAGGCCTGGCTCACGATCTCCATTCCAGTTCATCCCAAAGGTGTTTAATGGCTTTGAGATCAGGGCTCTGTGCGTCCTGTCAAGTTCTTCCACACCAAACTCATCAAACCATGTCTTTATGGACCAATGTTCCTTCACTGGAACGAAGGGGCCTAGCCCAAGATCGGAAAAACAACCAAATTCCATTATACCTCCTCCACCAAACTTTACAGTTGGCACAATGCAGTCAGGCAGGCAACGTTCACCTGGAATCTACCAAACCCAGATTCCACCATGAGACTGGCAGAGAAGCATGTTTTATCACTTCACAGAACATGTTTCCACTGCTCCTAAGTCCAGTGTCTGCATGCTTTACACCACTTATACGACACTTGGCATTGTACTTGGTGATGTGAGGCTTGCATGCAGCTGCTCTGCCATGAAAACCCATTACATGAAGCTGCTGCCGCATTGTTTTTGTGTTGATATTAATGTGTGGATGTTTGGAACTCTTTATCTATGGAATCAGCAGATCGTTGGCGACTTTTACACACCATGTGCCTCAGCACTCAGTGACCCAGCTCACTTTATGTGGTTTTCTGCTTCATGGCTCAGTACATAGTTGAACTTGTTATTGATTTCAATAATGATACATTTCTATACAAAATGTTTGGTGTTTTTTTTTTTTACCTGAAAAAGACCTTGTCTACAAACATGAGATTAATAGCTCTACTTAAAGTTAGAATCTCTGTTGAACCTTGAGCACAATGACATAGCTGTTTAAACAGCATCGTTATGTATATTTTTCAGTACGTGGATCTTGTGAATGGTGTTAGGTACATATGGGAACTATAATAGACAAAGTGCATTTCAATGTGTTGTTAGTTATTGATGTTTCCAATTGAATAGTGAAATCATGCTTATTCCTTCCTCATCTTGGGAATTCACAATACGACATCAGTAGCTATTTCATGGCAATCTGATACACAGGATTCAATTAGCTTTGATTTGTCTGATTGAGGCAGACAACAGCGGAGTTATATAATAAAATGGAGTCTTACTCCATGCCTGACTATAGGGAATCCATTGCTCAGTATAGTAAGACGTAGTTGTTCTCTAAATGAATTAAAGAAATATGAGTCATATTACTAAGTTTGCTAGTCACATTACTTAGTTTACATGTGTTTTACGAGTAATTTAATTTATATAGTGCCAACAGTATAAAAAATTATAGAATGGGGAAAGTATCATCTAATAATGCCTAGTAAGGATTATATCCATGAGTAAAAACTACATAGGAATGCACATGTAAGAAATTTTGCTATTTCTCATCTAGTTCACCTTTACATTTTATACATATAATGGATTATATATAAATAATTCATTATTTACTGTTAATAAAACTGCAAAATGCACACAGTTTTAGATGGAACATTTGATGCAGTTATACTTGTCCTTATTTGGAGCATAGAATATTGGGTTGTGTAAATGGGTTAGAGACTAGCAAGTTCTTAACTGTTACCTTACATATAATGAAATGATGCCTGCTACACTATAGCCCCAAAATCAAACTAGTGAACAGAAGTCATACTAAACTGTACTGTGAAATGCATGTGTAAAATTGCATTTTTATTTCTTCATTTACTTAACAGGCTCCATATAGTTAGCAACCATCAGTCACTCTGCAGAACTATACTAAAAGTACAGCCCATCTCACGTAGAGTCCAAGGGCTGCATGATAGACATGGCTAGGGGATCCCCTTGGGGTTTGGGCCCATAGTCTTAGGGATGACCCTTGAGGACAGGAACAGGCTATTTCAGTCTGGGAATGCTGGGACCCTCCTCTTTCCCCTATTGTCACAGGTGGTCCAGTGAGCTGTTTCCCACCCTCCTGCCCAGTTTATGGTGAGAGGGGGCATTGAAGCGGATGGGTTGGTTTGCATCTAGTGCAGGGGCTGGTTTTGGGTCAGCCGGTCCAGGTGCACCAGCAAAAGAGCTAGGTGATGGTTCCCATCGTGAGTGAAGACCCTGGGGTGCCTGGTCGGCACTGTTGTAACGACGTGATGACGCGACTACAACGCAAGCAGCCGCGAGGACGTTAATGAGACACCTTTAAAAGCCAGAAGTTGAGGATGTATCGCTACGGACGTTATTATTATTATTTTTATCCATTTGGATTTTATTCTATTATTTTCTCCTGAAGAAGCCAACGAAGTTTGGCGAAACGCGTTGAGACTGAGGCTATCATTATCTTTTGTTGGACATTTTACATTGTGCCTTTTAGCATAACACTATCGGTTATGCCAACATTCTTGTGAGTTTACGAGCTTCTTTATATTAAACATAAGCTTTGTGATACTGCACCATTGGTTTCCTTATTTGCTTTCCAGATTTCAAGAAGATTATCTTCCATCTGATGGGCCTTCTTTACTTTTGTGAGTGCAATATTTTATTTATCACATCACTATATTTGATTGTACTACACTATTGTGTTGTTATTTTTTTCCACATGTTTATGCGCCCCTCTTTCTGATATTCTGTTGCTGTACACTTGTGAGGAGTGTTGTTCCAGGGAGCTGCAGAACGTGTAGGAGTATATTTATTATTATTATTATTATTTTTTCACCCACATTATTTCACAACCAATTTATTTTTGTTTCTAAATCTGCTGCCAGTTACCAGGTCTGTTGTCAGTCCTGTTCCTGTAGATGGTGCTAGGTAGAAGCCTTATGCTACAGCAGAGAACCATCTGCATCCAGGTACATCTAAACCTACCTGCCCCACACAGAATTCTAAACATGAACCTGTCCCTGAACAGAGACTCCTACCAGACCCAGTATCCTGATGACCACAGGGTCTGAATAGAGTGGAGGGGGCCTTTACAGGGTGCAGAGTAGGGCTAGGTCAAGGGGTCAAGTAAAGTTCTGTGCCACAGCCAGCGGCGCTAGCTTGCCAGGTAGCCAGGGGGGTGTTATGTGGTTATTGCTACTGGTGTTAAAGTGTCGTTGGAAGGTTCCTGGCTGGGCGTGTTTGCTGGAACCTCGGGTGTGGAGTGGGGCATCACGGGATGCCCTCCCATAAGGTGATTCTTACGGTTCAGCCCCGGTTGGTCCTGGCAAGCTTAGGGGTGTTCAGTTGTATTTGGTTTTGGGTCATTGCCGTGTTAACTCACCTTTTTTATGTTCACAGGTTGCATGCCAATGACGTTGTATGCAGTAAGCAAAAAAAGGTGTTTGAGTACCTTTGTTATAATTTAAGTTTTTGGGGGGCGGGGCGGGGCGGGGCGAGCCACGACCCAAGATGGACGCGTAGAGCTTTTGCTCCTCCACTCAGCCCTACAATATGCTATAATTTGGCGCACAATTTCACCCTACATCGCTCCTTCGCAGCTGTCTGTGGCTAGAGAATGTCCGGGAGGCCCCGCAAGTCCTCCAAGCAGAAGTCGGAACAGGACTTATTCCCCAAAAAGCCAGCGACTCTGGCCTGCACCAAACAGGACATTGCCGAAATCAAAGACCCTGTGCGCTCGGTGAAAAGAGATTGACGGACCACATCCATGCAGAAATCGGAGACCTGAAGCGCGACCTCCACGATATCGGCACCCGCACTGACACGCTGGAGCGGTCACACGCCATCCTTCAGCCGGAAAAACGCAAGATGGCTGGCGACATCGAATCCCTGCAGCAAGAGGTTCTTGCACTCCAGGACGCTCAGGAGGACCTGGAAAATAGATCCCGGCGTTCCAACTTTAAGCTACGGGGGATCCCTGAGACCTACCTGGACCTGACCAAGGTGCTCCGCTTGCTACTTCACCAACTCCTTCCACAGTCTGCCCAGGGGGAGTTCCTGGTGGACAGGATCCACAGGGCCCTGCGGCCTCGACCAGGCCCTGCAGAAAAACCCAGAGATGTCATCGTGAAGCTGCACGATTATAACCTCAAGGAAGAAGTTATGAAGGCGGCGAGATTGACTACGCTCACGCTCGACAACTTTGAGATCCAGGTGTATGCTGACCTCTCACCCAGGACCCTGCAGCGACGCAAGCTTCTTAAACCCCTCACAGATCATCTCCGGGCACACTCCATTGCTTATCGCTGGAGGTTTCCGTTCGCCTTGCAGGTACATACTGGCGACAGGCAAGGTTCTTTGCGGTCCCTTTCGGAAGCCGAGGACTTTCTCAAGACCCTGGATCTACCACCTTTATGTTTGGGCCGAAAACGCAGCAGACGAAGCCCTGATGTCCCCGACCCGGGAGATTGGTAGGAGGTTCCAACGACTACCCCTCCGTGAGGACTCTCGTAATTCGCTTTGCGACGCCACCGTGAGATATCTGGCCTCATAGACTTTTTATTTCTCATGTTCTGTTTTATTTTGCCTGTTTTTACCCTGCCTGTTGCCCGTTAGATCGTACCTTTGGTGCGCGTAATATGAGGTGTGCGGTAGACGAGGTAGATTTCCTTTATTTTTTTTTTATTTTTATTTTTTTTTCTCCACTGTCGTATATGCAGGGCTTGCACTGTTACACGGGCGGTCTACATGCACTTTCCTCATTGCACACGCACACCATATTAGTGTCCTCTTTTCCGGCAGCCTCTTGCGAGGTGGGGGTGTTATTATTTAATTATTTATTTGTTTGTTTTTCTTATTTGCACCTCACTATACATTCTCACGCACACAGCTCCCCCACTCTACCCGCCGATGGGCTACTGTACACGACTATGTCTACCGAATGGGTTCAGTCTGCTCTCCTGTGCATTCTATGCCCATCCCATGACATTTTCCACCTTGTCCACCGGGGGGCTCACATACATCACATACACGACATTTTCCCCTTTTTGTTTTTTTGGGGTTTTTTTTTTCTTTTTTTCTCTTTCTTTCAGTTTTTCCTCCACTTCCAAGCCCTGTCAGCCGGGGGACGCTCTCCCACGGCTCTCACGCCCTGTCGTATGTGCAGGGCTTGCACTGTTACACGGGCGGTCCAGGATGTCTGCCTACATGCACTCTCCTCATTACACACACACCATATAAGCGTCCTCTTTTCCGGCAGCCTCTTGCACGGTGGGGGTATTATTATTTATTTATTTGTTTTTCTTGTTTGCCATTCCCTATACGTTCTCCTGTGCATAGCTCCTCCACTTTACACGTCGCTGGGTTCCTGTGCTTACATGCCCATCCAATGGCATTCTCCACCTCGTCCACATCGCATACACGACATTTTCCCTTTTTTTTTTTTCTTTTCTTTGCCTTGCTACGTTACGCTCGGTGCCTGGGCAGCAGGCTGTTTACTCATGTGTATTATTTGTTAGTCGTTTTTGTTCTTACATATAAGGGTGAATGTCCACCGCTAGGGCGGAGTATCCACCTTGATGGTAGTGCTGTCTTCTACCCCCATGCGACCTTTACCGGTCGAGTTACAGCCTGATGGCTCTTCCCCTGGGCGGTTCCTGGTGGGAGGTTTAGTCAGAATCCAGAGCTGTAGTTTCCATGGACCATGTGTCCACGTTTTTTATGCAACTGCTGTTATGCGTCTGTATTTTATTACACAGTTTTGGCATGTTTCCTTTGTGTTTTTCCCTTTGTCCTAATCTTACCAACAGCCCCCAGACGCTTTATGCTGCTAACTACCCCCCGCTCCTGTCGTTGCTGCGTCAGGATCTTTGGCAGTGGTCGCAGTACCACATTTCCTGGCTGGGCCGGATCTATGCGGTCAAAATTAATACATTACCACGTCTGCTGTACTTGTTTCGCGCCCTGCCAATTGCTGTCAACGCCCGCGACATCTACTCGTTTCAATCGTGCATATTCCAGTTCATATGGAATGGTAGGCGGGCCAGGATTAACCGGCACACAATGTACTTACCTAAAGAGCGGGGCGGTCTGGCGGTCCCATGCCTTCACCTTTATTATCTGTCCGCCAGACTTTCGCAGATGGAATCCTGGTCTTTTCCGGCTGGCACACTGCCCTGGATTGACATTGAACGCAACTGTCTACCTGACCGTCAGCTCCAGTTATGTTTGTGGCTTGGCCATGATCGGTTGCCGGGCTCCCCGCTTCATTCCACTATACAGGCGTCCTACTCTCTCTGGAAGAAAGCCAGTTTTAAATACGAGCTGCAGGGGCGTGTGTCCCAAATGACCCCGCTGTTCTTTAACCCCCTCTTCCCGGAGGGCGTGGATACGCGACGATTTGGGTGGTGGATCGAGGCAGGCCTGTGTAGGTTGGGTACCTTGGTGCGTAGGGGGCGAATACTTTCATTTGAGGAGCTGCTCGAATACAAACGCATCCCCCAAGCAGAGAGGTTTCGATACCTTCAAATCAGACATTTTGTGCACATTCTCCTACGTGAAGCCGGGGTCTCCGAGCTGACCCCCTTTGAACGGAGATTTCTTACCCGCCGCAGACTACGTGGCTCTATCTCTTTTCATTACTCATACCTCATGACCAAGACATACGTCTCTCCCCCGTCATATCGGGCACGCTGGCATGAAGCCCTACAACAAACCTTCGAGGAAGATGATTGGTGCAGAGCAGCGACTAACACACATCGTATTACTGTTAACACAGTTATAAGAGAGCGGTCCTACAAGGTTATTGCTCACTGGTATCTCTCGCCAGTGCGGCTTTCCAAACTCTGCCCTACCTCCGACGCCAACTGTTTTCGCCACTGTGACGGTGTAGGCACTTATCTCCACGCCTGGTGGTCCTGTCCGCTTGTCCTGCCTATCTGGTCTAAGTTTTTCCGGGATCTCTCGAAGGCATTGGGCACTCTGGTGACTGCTTCCCCCCAGACGGCTCTACTGAATATGGACGTGTCGACGATGCAGCTGTCTGCACCTGGGCGTAAACTGGTACATCGGATGTGTGCCGCTATTAAACAAGCCTTGCCCAGGAGGTGGAGGGGAATCCCTCCAACAGATGATGAAATTCAATCCAATATTTGGCATATTATCTCTATGGAAAGGATTACGGATAAACTTCATGATGAGATGCAGAAATTCTCCGATATTTGGGACCCCTGGATTGCTGCCTTTTCCCAAAGGAGCACTGTCTTGTCGTTGGTGTCTCTCTGACTCGCCGTTGGTGTGGAGGTCTATCCTATTGGGAACTTCTTTTTTTTTTTTTCTCTTTTCTTCTTTCTCTTTTTCCTCTTCTCTTCTTCCTCGCTTTCTCATGGTCCTCTGTCCCCCTTCCCCTCCCCCTCCCCCGGTCGGTAGCTACCACTTGCTGATTATACTGTACATATGCCATTGCATTCGTTGTGTTTCAGCGACTACGACGCCGCCTGACGGCTCTGACGCACTGCACGAGCGCTAATCGGAAAAAAAACACAGAAAATACTGCCGACTATTGTTTATTCAGTTTTCTTTATTTTTCTGCTCTGTACACGTGTTTGTCGTGCCAGTCATGTTTGTATGTACCATCTCTTAATGCTGTATCATGAGTGCCTTTACCCTTTTTGAAGTCTTTTGCATTCTCTCATGGGCCTTGACGGCTGTTTCATGACTGGCTGTTTGTTTCTCTTTTGCGCCATTCGCTGTATTGCAGTCGACACCAATAAACATGTTTATAATAATTTAGGTTTTTAATTTTTATTATTTTTTCGTACTTTCTCTTGGAACTGGATTAATCCTTGTGATGTAATTGTGACATAATTGGAATCTTTATTTTTAAATTTTATTACATACTAATTTATTCTTTGTTTTTTATTTGATATTGTATTATTGATAGCAGTGCCTGTGATCAACCTGTAGGGGGAGCTCAAATTTCTAGAAAGACCTTGGAACATCTTTATTTTGTTTCTGACAAGCACCAGGACACCGCCATCTTGTGAAATCAATAATGCAGTGCTCCTGATTTTTTGGGGTGTTGCTGAATTTCAGAAACACCAGCTGAGCGAACTAAGTGATCATTGATTGCTTTCTGTGCTTTTCCAGCAGCCAGCCGTCATATTCAATATGGCGAAGGTGAGAGTGCCAATGGATATTTTTTGGTGTTGCTGAATGCCTCATGATATTAAGGCATTACAACAACACTGGCTGCAAAAAAGTGATAGTTTATCTCTTTGTAAACTTATTTTACCCCATGGCATACCAGGAATGTCCAATGTCACTAACTGTTTTTTCCATGGCATGCCGTCGTTGTCGTTAAGGGGATAAAAAAACAGGACTATGTTTGTGTATGTATTTTAAATCTGATACTAGTAATAACAAAAAGGTGGGAGTTCCCTTTTAGAGTGAAACTGTCTACAGTTTCCATAACTGATTTATTTTATACATCTATTTCCTTATCGTTCAGTACTTGCTTTGGGAAAAGGTGTGACTTGAAAGAAAGTTAACTTGTGTTATAAGCTGGCATAACATGTTGAATGCACCCCACTACCTTGTCCTGTTCTTCCAAAACAGTCTAATCAAGGACAATCATCAGTGTAACAATAAGAGATAAATAAGTACCTCAAACACAAAGTTGAGCTGACTGATCTCATGGTATATAAGGGGGAGTTAATACATACATAATGCTTAATTGAGTCTGTGAAAATTTGTTTTTTAATGTATTCAACTACAACATGCATATTTTGAGAAAGGTTATTCAGTATGAAGTAATTGCTCAGTCAGTTAAACATTGCCCTCTAGTGATCAGTAGATGTAATTTCTCTGTAGTATCCTTATGGTAAATCTCATATTTATAACAAAGGAGTCTCTTACAAAAGTGGTGAAGGTGATTTTGAGAGCAATATTCATCAGGCCTCCACCTACTATTGAAATTATTTTTTTATGAGTAAATATGATAAATTCATATCCTTCTCATCCAACAACAGTGCCTGGCGTCACAAATGCTCAACTGGATGAATAAGCAAACAGAGAAACACTCCAAAATCTTGTGTAAAGCCTTCCCTAAAGAGTGGAAGCTGTTAATAGCTGCAAAGGGTAGATCAACTACATATTAATGTCTGTATGTAGATTGCAATGTCATAAAAGTCCCTGTGGGTGTAATGGTGTCCCAATACTTTTGTCCATATAGTGTAGGTAACCCTGCAGGGAGATGCAGGACAGGTGCCATAGAATGCCAAGTACAGAATGCAGAGGATGTACTAGAGGCTACAAGCTGAAAGAGCACCTCAATGGGTATAATATATACAGCAGCCTGGAAAGCAGGGTGACACTGTTCTGCAAATGTATCTACCGCATACCAAGGATGTATGGTAGTGCTGAAGGGAACTTGTAGACATAAACTACACCATAATCCTAGGAATAGGATTGCTTACAATATAAAAAAAAGTATACCATCTTTGAATTCTATGGTTTTACATATCAGTGCATAATAAGAACTTCACAAAGTAGAGAAGCAGAAGAAGAGCATTGTGTTAGATAAGCCTATCAGCAGCATTTTGGATAGATTGGAGAAGGGAGAGTCTAGACCCATCAGCAGGGTGTTGCAGTAGTCGAGAGAAGGGAATGGACACTCAAATTTCCACTTGGCTCCAATAATTAATTTAGGAACATATGTTTTTTGGAGGTTTATTAAAAAACTGTTTTAAACATATTCATCATGTAATACATATAACATGCAAACCCAGAAGCGTATCTAAGGTATGGCACCTATGGCTCGTCCCATAGGCGCCATTTGAAAGGGGGGCACCAGTGAGCGGCTTTTAAACGCTGTCTTTTGTTTATGCGGAGGAGAGAGAGGGGCGCCTACCAATCGCTCGGCGCCCCCCATTCTCCTCCATGACGCCTCTACCTCCGTCCCGGTGCCAGCATTTCATGCTGAGCGGCGGAATATGACGTCATATTTCGGCGCTCAGCAGTGAAGCAGCGGGCACTGCAGCAGAGCAGGAAAACCTCGTGCTCCCGTCACTGGACCTAAAGGTGAGAGAACTACAAAGGGGGAGAGGGTAGACAGTGAGTAGGGGGAGGGAAAGGGGTAGACAGTGAGTAGGGGGAGGGATAGGGGGTAGAAAGTGATAAGGGAGGGAGAGGGGGTAGATAGTGAGAAAGGAGGTGAGGGGTAGATATTGAGGAAGATGGTGGTAGGGAAAGGGGAGGGAGAGGGGTTAGAAAGTGACAAGGGAGGGAGAGGGGTTAGAATGTGATAAGGGAGGGAGAGGGGGTAGAAAGTGATAAGGTAAGGAGAGGGGGTAGATAGTGAGAAAGGGGGGAGAGGGGTTAGAAAGTGACAAGGGAGGGAGAGGGGGTAGATAGTGAGGAGGAGGGTAGTAAGAGTATTGAAATAAGTAAAGAGTGTGAATTAATGTGTGGATGCATTGCGTGAATGAGGGAGAGCATGAGTTAATATGTGGATTTATTGTTTGAATGAGGGAGAGCATGAGTTAATATGTGGATGAGTTGTCTGAATGAGGGAGAGCATGAGTTAATATGTGGATGAGTTGTCTGAATGAGGTAGAGCATGAGTTAATATGTGGATGGATTGTCTGAATGAGGGAGAGCATGAGTTGTCTGAGGGAGAGCATAAGTTAATATGTGGATGAGTTGTCTGAATGAGGGAGAGCATGAGTTAATGTGTGGATGGATTGTCTGAATGAGGGAGAGCATGAGTTAATATGTGGATGAATTGTCTGAATGAGGGAGAGCATGAGTTAATATGTGGATGAATTGTCTAAATGAGGGAGAGCATGAGTTAATGTGTGGATGAATTGTCTGAATGAAAGTGTGAATTAGTGAGTGACTGTAAAAGTGTATCATAGATGTAGAATTGTGGAAGGGCAAAGATGGCACTAGCAGGATTTTTAGCCTTGGGGACCAAGATGGCACAGCCAGGGTGTATATGGGACAAAGATGGCACAGGCCGGACTGTTTGGGGACAAAGTTGACTTGTGCTGGGTTATTTGGGGACAAAGATGGCAAATCTTATGTGTGTAATCTGGGTGCTGGTTAGGTTCTATGTGGGCAGTGTGGGTGCCAGGGCTGGCTTTGGGGTGTGCAACCTGTGATCTATGCCTGTAATTTAGGGGGTTTTAAATATACCTTTAATCAGGGCCGGCCCAACAATGGAGCCGAGTGGGGCAACCGCTCCAGGCACCACTTTTGAAGGGCCCCAAGCCCTTTTTTTTTTTTTAAAGCCAAGAAGAGAGAGGGCGCCGAGTGGTTTTTGCTTACCAAGTTGTCAGTACCTGCTCGGCGCCCCTCTCTCTCCTCTGCGAGCCCTCTAGCTCAGTCTCGGTGCCGGCTTGTAATGTTGAGCGCCGGAAGATGACGTCATTTCCGGCGCTCAGCATTACAAGCTGACACCGAGACCGAGCAGGGAGACTTGCCGCAGGACTGCTGAAAGGTAAGTACGGGGAGGGGGGGGAGTAAGGGTAGATAATGGGGGGGGGCATTTTGTCTTGGGTCGGCCCTGCCTTTAATGCCGTGTTTTTATGTGAATTCCAGTTGATCTATACTGGCAAAGCTGGGTTTTTGTGTTATTCTGTAGATCCATATCCAGTAGCGTACCTAGCGGGGGGCGGGGGGGGGCGGTCCGCACCGGGTGCCGCTCATCAGGGGGGTGCCAACTTGCCGGCACCCGGCACCCCTCCAGAGACGGACAGCAATGTCCGCCGCTGGAGGAGCAGGCTTGCAAGGGAGCGGTATCGGAGGTCTTTAGCAGACCTCCGGCTCCCTTGAGTGATTTTAAGCCGGGTTCAACCCTTGAACCCGGCTTAAAACCACTCAAGGGAGCCGGAGGTCTGTGAAAGACCTCCGATATCGCTCCCTTGCGATCCGCGCGGCAACAGCTGCTGTGCGCCGGGATTTGTTGTCAGATCCCGGCGCACAACACTGAAGCCGCGCCCACTGCCATCCGTGCCCTCTGACCCGGAAGAAGACAGAAGAACTGAAGAGGAGGAAAAGAAGCTGTAAGGAGAAAAGAGGAAAGGTAGGAAAGCATTCAGTGAGTGAGAGTTGATTGGTATGTGTGTGGATTGGTATGTGTGTGGATTGGAATGTGTGTGGATTGGTATGTGTGTTTTGGTATGTGTGGATTAGTATATGTGTGGATTGGTGTATGTGTGTGGATTAGTATATGTGTGGATTGATATGTGTGGATTGGTATATGTGTGGATTGGTATATGTGTGGATTGGTAGATATGTGGATTGGTATGTGTGGATTGGTATATGTGTGGATTGGTATGTGTGTGGATTGGTATGCGTGTGGGTTGGTATGTGTGTGGATTGGTATATGTGTGGATTGGTATGTGTGGATTGGTATGTGAGGATTGGTATATAGGTGGATTGGTATATGTGTGGATTGGTATGTGTGTGGATTGGTATATGTGCGGATTGGTAAGTGTGTGAGAGTGATGGGTGTTATGCTGTACCATTTCCAATGTATTTTTCATTATATAATTATGCTCTAGTACATCATAACTCCCATCACTCTATACTGTTCCATACAGTGGCAGAGCTGGGAGACAGAGGCCTTGCACCCCCACCGCAGGACTCCTGAAAGGTAAATGAACTTCAAAGTGGGAGAGGGTAGATAGTTAGGAGGGGGTAGATAGGGAGAAGGGAGTGAGACGGGGGGATAGGGGGTAGATAGGGAGAAGGGAGTGAGAAGGGGTAGGTAGGGCAATCATACTCCTATCATGCCAAGTCTGCGAGTACATCCTGGAATCTGGGTATGCCTGGGCATGATAGAAATGTGATTGCTGTTAACAATCATATATATATATATATATATATATATATATATATATATATATATTAATATTGTTATTTAATTGTTTTGTCCTATTTTGGTGTGTTACTTACTTGAAATAAAAGTGTTAGATTTTTTTTTATGGTGTGGGGGGGCCCATATTCGGTTTCGGCCAGGTAAATGCTGCATTTTCGGTTTCAGTCCAGAATTCGTTTCGGTGCATCCCTACTTCTAATGAAGTGGTAGGCCTACACCACATCAATGTTTGGCTTAGTATATAGTGATAGGAGTTATGCTGCACTATTGTCAATGTCTGGCTCAATGTATAGTGATAGGGATTACGCTGTACCACCGTCAATGTGTGCCTCAGTATATAGTGATAGGTGTTATGTTGTACCACCGTCATTGTCTGCCTCAGTATATAGTGGTAGGTGTTATGCTGTACAACCGTCAATGTCTGCCTCAGTATATAGTGATAGGTGTTATGCTGTACCACCGTCAATTTCTGCCTCAGTATATAGTGATAAGTGTTATGCTGTATCACCATCAATGTCTGCCTCAGTATATAATGATAACAGTAAGTGTTATGCTGTACCACCTTCAGTGTCTGCGCCGGTATATAACAGTAGAAGCTATGCAGTTTTAAAGTGTGTGTGTGGGGGGGGTGCCACATACAGGATCCGCCCCAGGTGCCAAATACTCTAGGTACGCCCCTGTCCATATCTGCAATGCTATGTTTCTGTCAGGTGGGGGGGTGCGGAGCGTGGCGCAGGCACCACTACACAAAGTCCAGTACGCAGTACAAAGAGGGGCAAATCCAATAGAAGAGTCGGGGTCACGGTCCAAAGGTCAAGGCAGGCAGCAGACAGCATAAACGTGGGACGAAAGCCAAATAGTCAAGATACCAGGGATTCAAAGAATACAGGGAGGTCATACGCTATGAGGAAGCTTAACAAAGAAGCATTGGTGCAGAGGCTTGTGGGGATTATATAGGGGCAGGTAATGAGTATCCACCCCTGTCACCTGATCCCCTCCCACCCTAAGTGCTACACCTGAGGGGAGGTAGACAGAGCCGTGTCTATCTCCTCCCCCTCCCTCTGGTGGCTGTGGAGAGGGAGGTTGCATCACGGGGCTAAGCCCCGCCCCCTCCTCTCCGAGAGCGCGGCGCGTGTGCGGCACTCCGTGCACGCAGACCGCGAGGCCGGGAGCGCGGCCTGCCACGAGGCAGGGCCGTGCCGTGATCGGGAGGTCCGCGGGCAGGAGTAGACCTCCTGCCTGACGGTTCCCGCGACGCGGGACCCGAGACTCGGCGTGGCGCACGGTCCTGGGACCGTGCGGCCATGTCGCGAGGAGGCCGTCCGACGGGGATCGTGGTCCAGGCGGAAGGACCCCGCAGCGAGGTAGGTGGTCCCCGCCGGGTCTGACAGTTTCCATACATTATTTATGTATACCTGCAAATACAGGGTTTTTATGTCATATTCAGTTGATTTATACCTGTAATGCTGTTTCCATGTATTTATTTGATCTATGCCTGCAATGCTACGTTTCATATATTATTATTGTATACCTTCAAATACAGGATTTGTATGTCTGATTCTGTTTATTTCATATATACCTTCAGTGCTGAGATCACAAGTGAATTTCAATTGATCTATACATGCAAAGCTGGGTTTGTGTGTTAATGTGTTGATCTATACCTGCTATCGGCAGCAGGGTCTAATATATATATATATATATATATATATATATGGGCAGCAAGGGCTAATAAATGGGTTTTAGATATTTGGATAGGGGCGCAATTTCAGTGCTTGCCATAGGCGCTATTTTTAGTAGATACGCCTCTGTGCAAACCAGCAAAGGTCACTAATTATTAACACTAATTTTGTAAGTACTAAAACGTATTTGAATACTGTTGATGAAAAGGGTTGCTATTTATAATAAGGAATATTACATTTTCTTACACATTATGTAGATTCTATAACAATCTATTTAGGATAACTTTAACTTTTTATCAAGATTTAGCAGATGGCGCTGTTTATCAGTCTGACACATAAATTGATTATCTACCGTGTGCTCCTAAGGGCACCTTCTTCTGAAAAAAAGGAACAATGCAAGTGCCGTTCTTACAAATTCCCCACAGAGAAAATAAAAAATAAAAAATGTAATGTATATAATAACAGTGCCAAAACAAAAATGATAACATAAAAGTATACCACCCTTGAGGACCTTTAAATAAGTGTCTACAAATAAATCATTATTATAGATACATAATAAAAGAAATAATGTATTTTTTGTTTCTAGATGAAAGTCCATCCACCTGACACTGTGAGACATCCAAACCAACCCCCTTTGACAAGTATCTGGGTTACTGATTCTCCTTGGCTGACAACAGGTATTATTTAATAACTTTTGTCAGATAGTTATATGTGTTTGCAGGGGCGTAACTAGACGCCTCAGGGCCCGGGTGCAAGAATCTGTTAAGGGCCCCCCCACCCCCTCACCCCCCCCACCCCCTCACCCCCCCACCCCCTCACCCCCCCCAAAAAACATGATTTTTACCCAACAATTTTTTTCAACAAATTCAATTTACATATTGAATCATATCTGTAAAAAAAATCAAAGAAAAAGGGGCGCATGTACAAAGGGCATAATCAAAGAAAAAGGGGCGCATTAAAGGTATAGATAAAACCCCCCTAAATTATAGGCATAGATCACAGGTTGCACACCCCAAAACCAGCCCTGGTCTCCACACTGCCCACATAGAACCTGACCAGCACCCAGATAACACACGTAGGGTTTGCCATCTTTGTCCCCAAACAGCCCATCCTGTGCCTGGCTGGATGGGGACAAAGGTGACACTGGGGAGCTGAACTTGTGTGTCTAATCTATATATAAGTATTTATATATGTGTCTAGACAATTATATCTATATAAAAATAAATCTAAGAATTAAAAAAAAAAAAAACTTTATGCGTTTTGTTCCCCTCCACAGACACACACAGATTTATTTTTATGTTTATAATTTAAATAATAATTAAATAATAATTTAATGCCATATACATACATACAATTTTTTTTAAAAAATACATTATTTTACTGACCTACCTATTCCTTCCACTTTGGGGCCCTGGACAGCTCCAGCTGTGTGATGGGGTGGAGCTTTCACCCCTCATGCAGCTCTCGTGGCACGATCCACTGCTCCTGCAGTCTGTGTGAGGGGGCGGAGCTTTCACCCCTCATGCGCATGCTTGATGTGATCCGGTGCTCCTGCACTCTGAGGGTGAGGGGGCGGAGCTTTCGCCGCTCACGCTGCATCAATGACTAGGCGGCCGTCGGCAGCTCCGTGGCCCAGCTTGCCTTATTTAAAAAACAAACAAACAAAAAAAACGGAAAAAATATTTCGGGCAGCCCCTTGGCTTGGGCCCCCCTGCCGCCGGGGCCCGATTTCGGGCGGCCCCTTGGCTTGGGCACCCTTGCCGCCGGGGCCCGATTTCGGGCGGCCCCTTGGCTTGGGCGACCCCTGCGACCCCGGTAGTTCCGCCACTGTGTGTTTGTATGCAGAAACCTGTATAATTTCTTCTTAGATTACTACCCCAGCTTCAACCACTCCAGTGTCCCATGTTATCCTAATCAGTGTCAAAATTGTGCTCTCATTGTTAGACCCCCTTGTGCAAACCCACACTAAAGCAGGCTAGCAATGAGTATAATGAGCATTTGCTTTAGCGAGCAAGAGATGTGTTCAACAAAAGGAGCTAGGAAGTTGGGGAAAGAGGCAAATGCACATGGAGTTGTGCAGAAACAATGGGACCAATGAAAAAATGTAAAAGTTCTACCCTGCTATCATACGCATTAAACTGCATACAATGTCTGAAGTGTCATTTTTCTGGTGACACTGTCAGTATAGTTACAAATAGGAGGGCCTTGTACAAATTAGACTTGTGCATTTGTATTCGGGCGAACATTAAAAACGAACACGAAGGGTGCGTTTTCATTGTTCAGCCCAAATACCAAACATACAAACATGGCGGCGGCAAAATGTATACGAAGACAAACAACATGAAGAATCTTCGTGTTCATCTTTATTTACTAATCTCCCTGGTCCCTTCCCCATCTAGCCTACCTTATCTATGCAGCATCGTAGGGGTTAACAGGAGTGGAAATCCGTAGGTTCGCCGTCAGGAGTTAAAGACCTTTAACTCTTGGAGCGGGGAGACAGGCCAAGTTCCCCGTCAGGAGTTAAAGGGCCGTGCAAGCGACTCTATTGGTCATTCGTACTGACCTTTAACTCTTGAAGCGGTGAGATGAGTGGTCTCCCCCCACCAAGTTGCGGCACCAGGGTTTTAAAAATCTGTACGAGCGACTCTATTGGTTGCCAGCAGGGGGCTCGTCTACCATCAACTAATCAAGTGCACTTCATTGGTTGATGGCAGGGGAGGCCCCTGCCGCGACCAATAGAGTTGCTCGTACGGACCTTTAAAATCCTGGAGCCAAAGCTGCTGCGTAGTGTGTACTACGTTAACCCCGTATTAAGCCCTTCTACAAAAAACAGCAAACAACGAACACGAAGAATGTACATGAATATTCGCCTGAACCGAACACAGGAACGGGCGAATATTCGTGGAATACGAAGATTTTTTTCCCCACGAAGAGTTGGCCGGCGCCCAAGTCTAGTACAAATGTTCTTTGTCAGAGAGCTGTGTCTACAACGTAGAATATACATTAGTTCACAAAAATAATTATATTAGAGAGGAAATATAGCAAAAAAGCTGAAAATAGGAAATGAAAGATGTAGTACGCAAGTTCATATAATGGAATTAATGAGCTCAGCTACACACTATCGTAAGATGATCACATGGGAGCTGCAGTGTAGGTCTGTGCAGCAAGAGCACAGATGCCCCCAACTGGTCCATGATCCCTATTACCCACAAAAGCTTTGCAAGTAGGCATTTAAAATGCACGGGATTACTGACAGTGCAGAGTTAAGAGGATCAACCACTTTCAGACTAAGTTGTAGTCAACTATAACAAAGATTACCACATTGAAATTAATATCAAGTAATAGAAAATATTGTATTTGCTTGATTATAAGACAACCCTAATTATAAGATGACCCCTCAAAATTTGAATATTAATTTAGAAAAAAAAGAAAAAGCCTGATTACAAAACTACCCTATAAGAAAAAGTGTTATTAGAAAATATTAATTCACATGTAAACTATTTTTCATATTTAATAAAAACTATGATTGAGAAAACTGCATTGTTTTTATTGCCTTTTATTTGCCAACCTGACCCCCAGTTATGCACATTGGCCCCACAGCCTGCTACTCTGCCCCCCAGATATGCCTTAAACCCCCTATATGCCACTCTTCCTCCCTGATATGCCACTCTGTGCCCCTTATATGCCTTATACCCCCTACATGCCACTCTGCCTCCCTCATATGCTACTTTGCCCACCTATATGCAACTCTGCCCCAATATGCCTTATACCCCTATATTCTACTCTGCCCCCCAGATATGCCTAATACCCCCAATTTACCACCCTGCCTCCCTGATATGTCTTATACCCCTCTATTTGCCACTCTGCCCCCAGATATGCCTTATTCACCCCATTTGCCATTCTGGCCCCCAGACATGCCTTATAACCCCCTATATGCCCCCCCCCAACTTACCGATGCATCCCTAGACTTGTCCTCCATGCTCCAGACTCCCTGGTATCAAGCAATGCATGCAGACAATCTCCACTGCTACCCGGGACTTCCACTTGGGCTTCTATGACTGAGGACTGGAAGGTAAAGTCATGCTGGTGCTCCGTCATAGAAGCCCCAGCGTAAGAGTCGAGTAGCAGCGGAGGTTGTCTGCACGCATTGTGCAGATGTTCACCGGTTGCCAGAGAGGAGGATCCAGGTCTCTTGCAGCACTGCTGCCAGTAAACGTCTGCGCTTCTGCTGGCCGGTACTACTGCGGGGGATCTGGATTCTCCATTTGAGGTATGATTATAAAACGACCAATAAATTAAAGAAGACATGCCAAAGTGGGAGACTGTGTGTGACACATTACAAAACACAAATGTCTTAACATATTCATTAAGATAATTAAATAAAAAATGGGGAAAAAAATAATAATATGAATTAGTGAACCAAAAACATATTACACTAATAGATTTAAATACATGCAAATTACAGCCTTAAATCAGTGGAGGATTTCCAAAGTCTCAAATTAATATAAGCTTTAGTCAACTTAATTTAACCAGGCAAAATTGGCCAGAATGCCTCTATACCAGCTAAATTAATGCTCAGGGCAACAGACTGAAAAGGGACAGGCAAATTAACTGCCAATTTTCTTACCAGTTTGGTTAACAAAGGTTGAATTTGTCCCAGGGACCACAAGGCACTTATTGACAGGTTTCTCACCACTCCGGTATTTTACAGACACAGCCGATAATCAATTTGGACCTGGTGCCGGCATAAGTAAAATGTCGGCAATGCAAAGCCAGTATTAGAGAAATGTGTGGGAGACTGTATATGTGGTGTGCGGAAGGTCCACCCTTATGCCGAAAAGCTTTGGAAGGCCTGGTGAACGGAGCTGATTCCAGGGAGAAGCAGACAAAGAAAAAAGACAGAAGAATGGTATATAATGATAATTATAATTATAATGATAGGAGTCAAGATATATCACCGTTGGTGTCTGGTTCACTATGTATTGACAGGAGTCATGCTATAGCACTGTCTGTGTCTAGATCACTATATAATGCTAGTAGTTATACCTTACCACCCTCAGTGTCTGAATTACTATATATTTCTAGGAGTCATACTCCTGTCACCATCTGTGTCTGGATCACTATATAAAGATAGAAGTCATGCTGTACCGCAGTCTGTGTCTGGATCACAAAATAGTAATAGGAGTCATTCTGTACCACCGTCTGTTTTTGGATCACTATGTAATGATGGGAGTCCAATTGTACCACCTTCTGTGTCTGGATCACTATATAATGATAGGAGTCATGCTGTACCACAGTCTGTGTCTGGCTCACTGTATAATGATGGGAGTTGTGGTGTAGTACTGCTAGGGATAACCTGTACAGAGAAACCTGAAGCTCAAAATCGTAGGGTGATGCAACGTTGAGTGACTGCAAAAGCAAAAAGGTGGCAGCCCTACTTACAGAGAGCTAAATTTCTAAATCAAAGCCTACCAAGGCACCTGATTTAAGGCTGCCATTCTCTTTGTGCAGTTTATGTCCCTCACATGATCACTGTCCCACAGTCAACATGGAAATTGTGTCACATAAGCTTTTAGGACCTCATATGTCTCTTCTTCAGGTGAAGTAACACACACACCCAGACATTGACACTAACACAAACCCACACTTACACATCCAAACACACTAACATACAACAGACACACACAATAACATACCCAGACACATACCCACACAGCCAACCACTTCCGCCTCTACTGGCCACTTCCTTCTTCATCTTCTCCCTTATCTTCAATCTTCTTTATTTGTCCACATCTTGGTGGACATAACACTAGACTTGGGCACCAGGGGGCTCTTCGTGTTCGTCTTCGTGCTCGTCTTCGGGGGAAAAAAAACCTTCGTATTCCGCGAATATTCGCCCGTTCCTGTCTTCTCTTCGGGCGAATATTCGCAGACATTCTTCGTGCTCGTTTAATCTTCGTTTCCCTCCCGGTTGCCTAGCAGGGGTTAATACGGGGTTAACAACAGATCGGAGCAGCAGCAGCTGCCGTGAAGGTACGTGTGTGCAACTCTATTGGTCGTTTCGGCAGGGGGCTGGTCTGGCATCAACTAGTGAATTGCAGAACGCACTTCATTCGTTGATGGCAGGCCAGCCCCCTGCCGAAACGACCAATAGAGTTACACACACGTACTGAGGTGTACTGTACACAAAATGACCTAGAGACAAATGCTCCAAGGAACTTGGCCTCCGTTTATCATACACAATCACACATCCATAGATGTTTAATAAAAGAATAGGGATTATTTTACATTTTTAAATTGATTTTGGACCACTTGTAATACATGCCTAACATTTGCTACCTATTTACAATGGCATACTTTGCAACAACCCAACTTTTACTGGACAGGACTGGAAAAAAGCAGTCCTGTCCCAAAATCTTGGGTGTGTTGGCAGGTATGCGGATGGAAAAATGTTGGACAAGAACTAAAAAATAGCTTAGGGTTAATGTACGGTTATGTTTAAGATTAGTAGCAGTGCACTGGTTTGGTTAAAGATGTATTATGTCGAAATAATAATTTAATTTTAATTTTAATGGGTTTTTAAAAAAAAATTAGGGGTTTATTTAAACGTATTTTAAAGTTAGATTTATTATTTAGTACTTTATTATATTTATTTAATGTTTATACTAGTGCTACCTACCGAGCTACTACCAACGTGTATTTGCATACCTAGTTTAGCTAAATTAGATGGGACAGGACTGGAAAAAAGCAGAACTGTCCCTGAAAAAGTTGGGTCTGTTGGCAGGTATGTGGATGGAAAAATGTTATAGTATGAAGTGTGAGTTATAGCGTTAATGCTAGTGAGTGTAGAAGTGAAGGCCAGGACAAATAACAAGAGGAAAGGTCCTTGTGATTTGTGCATTGTACGTGTATGTGTTATGTGTGTTATGTGTTATGTCACTGTGTTATTTGTGTTATTGTGTGTGTTATGTTTGGTTGGTTGGTTGTGTATCAGAAGGAAAATAATGAAATGGAAATGGAAATGGAAAAGGCGAATGAGTGGGCAATTGGCGACCCACTCACTTGTTTCACCCCAGAGCAAAGCATCCAAACACTGTCAGTCCTAGACGTTTGGCAGCGGACTTCCAGAGCTCAGACACAAGGCCCTAGCGTAAGCTGGCCACTCCGGCGGAGGTAGCAGGCGTTGCCACACCGCAGCAAGTACAACCAGGGGGGAGAAACTGCCCTCTCCATTAGGGACATTTGAGGCATGACACTAGCCAGGAAGCGAACTGGCATTGAAGAGACGCTGGCACCAGCAGCAGCAGCAGCAGCAGAATTGGGAAAGGCGAATGAGTGGGCAATTGGCGACCCACTCACCTGTTTCACCCCAGGGCAAAGCACCCAAACACTGTCAGTCTTAGACGTTTGGCAGCAGACTTCCAGAGCTCAGACACAAGGCCCTAGCGTAAGCTGGCTACACCGGCGGAGGTAGCAGGCGTTGCCACACCGCAGCAAGTGCAACCAGGGGGGAGAAACTACCCTCTCCATTAGGGACATTTGAG
Source organism: Sceloporus occidentalis (assembly GCA_023333645.1). Lineage (NCBI taxonomy): Eukaryota > Metazoa > Chordata > Lepidosauria > Squamata > Phrynosomatidae > Sceloporus > Sceloporus occidentalis. Next base: position 2,553,534 of record JALMGF010000133.1, read on the forward strand.
GCATGACACTAGCCAGGAAGCGAACTGGCATTGAAGAGACACTGGCACCAGCAGCAGCAGCAGCAGCAGAATTGGGAAAGGCGAATGAGTGGGCAATTGGCGACCCGCTCACCTGTTTCACCCCAGGGCAAAGCATCCAAAGACTGTCAGTCCTTGGCGTTTGGGAGCGGACTTCCAGAGCTCAGACACAAGGCCCTAGCGTAAGCTGGCTACACTGGCGGAGGTAGCAGGCGTTGCCACACCGCAGCAAGTGCAACCAGGGGGGAGAAACTGCCCTTACCATTAGGGACATTTGAGGCATGACACTAGCCAGGAAGCGAAATGGCATTGAAGAGACGCTGGCACCACCAGCAACAGCATTGGGAAAGGCGAATGAGTGGGCAATTGGCGACCCGCTCACCTGTTTCACCCCACGGCAAAGCACCCAAACACTGTCAGTTTTAGACGTTTGGCAGCAGACTTCCAGAACTCAGACACAAGGCCCTAGCGTAAGCTGGCCACTCCGGCGGAGGTAGCAGGCGTTGCCACACCGCAGCAAGTGCAACCAGGGGGGAGAAACTGCCCTTACCATTAGGGACATTTGAGGCATGACACTAGCCAGGAAGCGAACTGGCAGAGAAGAGACTCTGGCACCACCACCACCAGCAACAGCAGCAGCAGCATTGGAAAAGGTGAATGAGTGGGCAATTGACGACCCGCTCACCTGTTTCACCCCAGGGCAAAGCATCCAAAGACTGTCAGTCCTTGGCGTTTGGGAGCGGACTTCCAGAACTCAGACACAAGGCCCTAGCGTAAGCTGGCTACATTGGCGGAGGTAGCAGGCGTTGCCACACCGCAGCAAGTGCAACCAGGGGGGAGAAACTGCCCTTACCATTAGGGACATTTGAGGCATGACACTAGCCAGGAAGCAAACTGGCATTGAAGAGACACTGGCACCAGCAGCAGCAGCAGCAGCAGAATTGGGAAAGACTTCCAGAGCTCAGACACAAGGCCTTAGCGTAAGCCGGCCACTCCGGCGGAGGTAGCAGGCGTTGCCACACCACACACAGACGCAGCCAGGGGGGAGAAACTGCCCTTACCATTAGGGACATTTTGGGCATGACTCTAGCCAGGAAGCGAACTGGCCCAGAAGAGACGCTGGCACCACCACCAGAGGCAGCAGCAGCATTGGAAAAGGTGAATGAGTGGGCAATTGACGACCCGCTCACCTGTTTCACCCCAGGGCAAAGCATCCAAAGACTGTCAGTCCTTGGCGTTTGGGAGCAGACTTACAGAACTCAGACACTAGGCCCTAGCGTAAATTGGCTACTCCGGCGGAGGTAGCAGGCATTGCCACACCGCAGCAAGTGCAACCTGGGGGATTAACTACCCTCTCCATTAGGGACATTTGAGGCATGATTTCAGCCAGGAAGCGAACTGGCAAAAGATACTGGCACCACCACCAGCAGCAGCGTTGGAAACGGAAAAAGGTGAATGAGTGGGCAATTGACGACCCGCTCACGACCCGCTCACCTATTTCACCCCAGGGCAAAGCATCCGAAGACTGTCAGTCCTTGGCGTTTGGGAGCGGACTTCCAGAACTCAGACACTAGGCCCTAGCGTAAATTGGCTACACCGGCGGAGGTAGCAGACGTTGCCACACCACAAACACGTGCAACCAGAGGGAGAAACCTTAAACATTACAGAGAAAAAAAATTAACTTTCCAAGCTAAGAGCTGGGTAACCCAACTTGGGCAGATGGAATTTAAGAAAGGCAATCTGCTCCATCAGATGAGGTGCCATGCGTGAGCGCTGTGGACTCAGTATGTTTCCAGTCATAGAAAACACGCGCTCACTTTGAACAGTGGTTGGCGGACATGATAGTAGCTGCTGCGCAACCCATGAGAGTGCAGGCCACACACTCTTCTTTTCATCCCAGTAGCTAAGAGGATCAACATTAGGCGCAGAAGGAACTTCACAGAGGTAAAGTTTGACCATTTCAGCAGCACTACTCTCCTTTCTGCTGCTAGCTCTGTCAGATGGTCCAACTATACTCCCAAGTGCCTCTTCCCAAAACGCAGCTGCTCCACTCAGCTGTGTTGTGCTGCTTGTGGCACTGCTGCTGATGCTGCTGCTAGGAGTAGCAGACCACATCATCTCTTGCTCCTCCTGCACCTCTCCCTCCTCGGACAGCATTCCCATTTTACGCTGCCAGTCACGCTCCTTGTTGACCAATTGCTCCCGGTAGCTACTGAGAACATTAAATTTCAAAGCTAGCTTTCCCTTAATTCTTGGATCACAAAGGCACGCTAGCATCATTTCGGGACTCTCTTCCGTTCGTTTGTGAAGGTGTACTTTTAGCAGATCCTTCAGCTTCCTGACTATGGCTGCTACGTCAGGATGTAGAGTGCCACCTTGAACAGCCTCACGGTTTTCAAGGCACACATCCATCTTGCTGCCTAGATGGGAGAACACTGGGATTACCTGGGCCAGACTGGCAGTGTTTGAGCTTAAATTTTCTGTGGCATCCCTGAATGGTTTAAGGACTGCCACTAGCTGGGCGATCACTGTCCAATCCTCCCTATTCAATGGAGAGGTAATCCCAATATTGTGCTCTGAGGCAAGATTATGGATTGCCCTCTGCTGCTCCAAAATCCTCTCCAGCATGTCTAACGTGGAGTTCCACCGTGTACTGACATCCTGACGTAGGCAGTGTACGGGAAGACCTGACCTCTCTTGCTCTTCCCTCAAAAATTGGTGAAAGTGCCCAGCGATCTTTCTGCAGCGGGACAGAACTACTGCTGCCACATTAGTTCCTTCTGACATTGCTGCCTTCACTACAAGATGGATGATGTGGGCTGCACAGCGCACACCAACAATATGACCATCTCGCAGCGCTTTCACCATATTGGCACCTCCGTCAGTTACCACAAAACCAACTTCAACATTGGTGCCCGCCTCTGCTCCCACCCAAAGGCTAAACATTTTCCTCATTGCATGCAGAATATTTTGGGAAGTGTGCTTTTGATCCATCACTTCTGCATGGAGAAGGAAAGATCGGTAGCCTGCTGCAGCAGCTTCCTTAGACACACTGGGCTGCCACCAGTGTGCTGTCAAAGAAAGAAAGGCATGCTGGCCGCTAGGTGCACTCCACAAATCTGCAGTGAAATGAACAGACTGACCAGCAGCCTTAGAAAGCTCCTCTTTCACTGCTGCAACACAGGACCGATACAATGAGGGGACAATGTTCCTGCTGAAAGTGGAACGTGACGGAACTGTATATTGTGGAGCCACAGCCGCCATCAATTGTTTGAAAGGCTCCCCTTCGATCATAGAGAAGGATGCCCCTCCAACAGCAATGAACTGACCAATCAGTCGCGTTACTTTATTGGCCTGCTGTTTGGGCATTGACCTTTTGGATTGGAATGCCACAAATTGTTCCAGGGTGGGCTGGACATGCAGTGCTCCAACCTGCCTTGGTCTCTGGCTGCCAGCACTAGCTGCTGCTGCTGCTGCTATTGGCTCAGAAGAAGAAGCTGTTGGGGTTTTTCCACGGCCACCAGCTATGCTGCCTGCACTAAGTTTTACTTCTGCATCTTTCCCCAATACCACAGCGTTGTGTTGAGTGCTGAGGTGATGCTTCATGCTAGCACTGGTAAAATGGCCAGACACTTCCCCTCTGCTTATTAGCTTCCCACAATGTTTGCACTTTCCATAGCGCCCTTCTTCAACATTTTCAAAGTGCTCCCAAATTGGGGCGCGCATAGCCTTGGAGTGTGCCTTGGGTGCTGCTCCTACTGCTCGGGGTGGATGAACAGAGGCAGAACTAGTGGTGGTGGGACTGGTGGTAACAGTACTGGCCATAGTGGGACTGCTAATTGCTTTAGCTTTAGATTTGCTAGGTTTTGCTGCTGCTGCTGGTGGTGGTGGTGATGGTGATGATCGTAGCAGAGAAGGTGGAGGCTCAGGGGAAAATTGTGCACTAGTCATTTGCAGTGGCGTCGGCAGGGGGGGGCCAGAGGGGGCCATGGCCCCCCCAACATCATGCTGTGCCCCCCCAATTGAAACGCCGGCTTTTTTTTTTTAATAGACCCGGAGGAGAGAAAGAGAGGCGCCGAGCGGTTGCTGAGGATTAAGTTCTCAGCAACCGTTCGGCGCCTCTCACTCTTCTCCGCGACCGCGAGGCCTCTGCCTTGGTCGCAGTGCCGGCATTTCAAGCCGGGCGCCGGTATATGTCGTCATATCCGGCGCCCGGCAGTGAAGCCGCGCACACTGCAGAACCAGGGATACAGAGACCTTGCGATCTCACCGCTGGATAAGCCCAAGGTAAGTGAACTTCAAAGGGGGGTAGAAAGTTAGGAGGGGGTTAGAGAGTCAGAAGAGGTAGATAGGTATAGATTGGGAGGGAGAGGGGATAGATAGGATAGATTGGGAGGGAGAGGGGGTAGATGGGATAGATATGATAGATAGGGAGGGAGATGGGGGTAGATGGGATAGATAGGGAGGGAGAGGGGGTAGATGGGATAGATTGGGAGGGAGAGGGGGTAGATGGGATAGATTGGGAGGGAGAGGGGGTACATAGGATAGATTGGGAGGGAGAGTAGGTATATAGGGAGGCAGAGGTGGTAGATAGGGAGGAAGAGGGGGTAGATAGGATAGATTGGGAGGGAGAGGGGGTAGATAGGATAGATTAGGAGGGAGAGGTGTTTATGGGACAAACTTGGCGTACGTTCAGCTGTTTGGGGACAAAGTTGACACAATATGTAATTTGGGTGCTGGTCGGGTTTTATGTGGGCAGTGTGGACACCAGGGCTGGCTTTGGGGTGTGTGACCAGTGATCTATGCCTGTAATTTAGGGTGTTTTATCTATACCTTTAATGCAGAGTTTATATGTAATTTTCAATTGATATATACCTGCAAAGCTGGGTTTTGTGTCATTCTGTTCATCTGTATCGGCTATATTTCCATACATTATTTATGTTTACCTGCAAATATAGGATTTGTATGTCTTATTCAGTTGATCAATACCTGGAGTGCTGTTTCCATGTGTTGTTTATTTGATCTATACCTTCAGTGCTGAGTGTACATGTGATTTCCAGTTGATCTATACCTGCAATGCTGGGTTTGTGTGTTCTGTTGGTTTATAACTGCAATGCTATGTTTCCATACATTATTTATGTATACCTGCAAATACAAGTTGTTTTTTTTATATCTCATTTAGTTGCATGTGCTGTTTCCATGTGTTGTTTATTTGATCTATACCTGAACTACAGGGTGTAAGTAAAAGAGCGGTATGGTTTAGTGAATGAGGGGATAAAGGGACTCTGGGGATGATTACAGGGGAGAGGACCTCTCAATGTCACGGTGCAGGACTGACTCTCACGGTCTTTCCCTGATCTGCAGTCAGTGTGGGAAATATTTCTTTTTTTTGTTGTGGTAGCGGAGGGAGTGATTGCATGCAAGGAAGCGTTGAGCGGGGCCCAAGGAAATGCTTGGATATTTTTTCACTATAAAATATATTGGCAGCAGGGGCAAATATTTATATATGTTTTGGCAGCAGGGGCTAATATTTATATATTGGCAACAGGGTCTAATATTAATATATATATATTGGCTGCAGGGGCTAATATTAATATATATAGGAAGCAGGGACCAATACTATATATATCGGCAGCAGGGTCTAATATTAATATATATCGGCAGCAGGGTCCAATATTAATATATACCAGCAGCAGGGGCTAATATTAATATATATATTGGCAGCAGGGGCTAATATATATTGGCAGCAGGAGCTAATATTAACATATATTGGCAGCAGGAGCTAATATTAACATATATTGGCAGCAGGGTCTAGTATTTATATTCATATCGGCAGCAGGGGTTAATATTAATATATATTGGCTGCAGGGGCTAATTATATATATTGGCTGCAGGGACTAATAATATATATTGGCAGTAGGGGCTAATATTAATATATACTGGTAGCAGGGTCAAATATTTATATATATATCAGCAGCAGGGTATAATTTTTTTGTATATCAGCAGCAGGGTATAATATAAGTATATATCCGCAGCAGGGGCTAATATCAACATATATCCCCAGCAGGGGCTAATATCAACATATATCCCCAGCAGGGGTTAATATTAATATATATCAGAAGCAGGGTGTAATATTTCTATATATCGGCAGCAGGGGCTAACTTCAAAGAGATAAGTGCATATTATGTAGTTAAAAATGCACGTCTAACGTGTGTGTGTGTATATATATATATATATATATATATATATATAGTGTATATGTACCGTTTTATAATTGGCCCCCCTACTTTGGTCCCTGGCCCCCCATGTGCCCCCTCTAAATATGAAAGCTGGAGACGCCACTGGTCATTTGGACACTGCTCCCTGTGGAATCTGATTCCTGACCACTCATCTCCTCTACTTCCTCTGGCTCATAGTCTAGCTCTTCATTAGCCAGATCGAATGGAATTCCTGCTAGGCTGGAGCTAAGACTGATATCGTCGTGAGACTCGTGACTAGTAGTAGTGCGAGCAGGAAGAATAGACTCTGCACTTGGCCTCTCAGTCTCAGGCTCCTCTGCTACCTCGCTAGGTGGAGTTCCACTATGTGTAGCCCTCTCTCTTTCTTTACAAAAATGTTGTAAGGACTTGGTGGCTTGCTAGAGGTACTAGGAGGACATGGCGTGGCGGTACCAGTGGGAACAGTAGGCGCAGCACTAGTGGTGGTAGAGGTGGTGGTGGTGGTGGTGGTGGTTTTCCCTACAAAGGAATGAGATCGCTTTGGTTTGGGACCCCTCTGAGTCTTGCTGCTAATTTGGCTCTGCTTGGTACCTTGCATGCTGCTTGTTGATGGGGAAGATGCTGCTTGGGGCAAAAGGCACTTCTTTTTAGTCACTGGGCTGGTACTACTTGTGCTACCCTTTAACTTTGAACGTGCTTCTGGTGCTTTAGGCTTTCCGTAAAAAACCATAGAGCTTGTGGGCCTAGCCCCACCACTACTGCCTGCTTTTGGTGCCTTTCCTTTACTTGATGATCCTTCAAGCAATGCTTCCCCAAATGATAAGCTAGAGCTTGGCCTACTTGGCTGACTAGACTGACGCAAAGGCTGCATCTTAGAACTGGTGGTGGTGCTGGTGGTGGTGCTGGTGGTGGTGGTGGTAGATGGAGCTTGTCCCTCCTTAGTCCCAAAAGGAGGATCGATTTCAAATTTTGTGTTGTGTGTGTAGTGTAGTGTAGTGTTTAAAAAACTATACATAGAGTGGCTGTATGTACACTCACTGGCCACTTTATTAGGTGCAACTTGCTAGTACCGGGTTGGCCCCCTTTTGCCTTCAGAACTGCCTTCTTTTTCGTGGCATACTTTTTACAAGGGGCTGAAAACGTTCATTCATGATGCTAATCTCTCTTTCCACCACATCCCAAAGGTGCTGTGTTGGATTAAGATCTGGTGACTGTGGAGGCCATTGGAGTACAGTGAACTCATTGTGATGAGGTTCTACTTTAGTTGTCTAAGGCAAAGACAAGTAAGTTGATGGGGCCTGATGGGATACACCCCAAGTTATTAAAAGAGCTTGGTGGTTTACTAGCAAAACCCTTAACTGATTTATTTAAAAAATTATTGGTAACGGGAGTCGTTCCAGGGGATTGGAAATTAGCGAATGTTGTGCCCATTCACAAAAAAGGCAGTAGGGAGGAGTCGCGCAACTACAGGCCAGTTAGTCTTACATCTGTAGTAGGGAAATTAATGGAAACAATGTTAAAGGGCAGGATTGTTGAACATCTGAAGTCACATGGGTTTCAAGATCAAAAACAACATGGGTTTACCTCAGGAAGATCATGCCAAAGGAATCATTGATTTTTTTGATTGGGTGACTAAAGTAATTGATCAAGGTGGTGCAGTAGACATTGCGTATCTGGATTTCAGTAAGGCCTTTGACACTGTGCCACATAGACTTATCAATAAACTGCAGTCTCTGAATTTAGATCCCAATGTTGTTGAATGTATTGGGGAGTGGCTGACAGACAACAGAAGGTTGCCGTTGTAGTCAATGGCGCATATTAAGAGCAAGGTCTTGTTACCAGTGGGATACCTCAGGGATCTGTACTTGGAGTTGGACCCACTCTCTTTAATATTTTTATTAGTGATATTGCAGATGGTCTTGATGGAAAGGTATGTCTATTTGCTGACGACATAAAGATTTGCAAGAGGGTTGATGTTCCTGGAGGGAGAAGCAAAATGGCAAATGATTTAGGTAAACTGGAAACATGGTCAGAGCTGTGGCAACTGGCATTTAATGTGGATGAATGCAAAGTAATGTAACCAGGGCATAAAAACCCAAGGGCAGAGTATAGATAATTTGGTACTGTCCTAACCTCAATGTGCGCGGAAAGGGATTTAGGGGTAGTTATTTCTGAAGATTTAAAGGTAGGTAGACAATGCAGTAGAGCAGCAGGTAACGCTAGCAGAATGCTTGGTTGTATAGCGAGAGAGGTATTAGCAGTAGAAAGAGGGAAGTGCTCATGCCGTTGTACAGATCGCTGGTGCGACCTCACTTGGAGTATTGTGTACAATACTGGAGACCGGATCTCCAGAAGGATATAGAAATGTTGGAGAAAGTGCAGAGAAGGGCTACGAAAATGGTTCTTGTTTTACAGGATAACACTTACCAGGACAGGTTAAAGGATCTTAACATATATAGCCTGGAAGAAAGACGTGACAGGGGGGATATGATAGAAACATTTATATACTTAAAGGGAATCAACAAGATAAAGGAAGAGAGTTTATTTAAAAGGAGAAACACTACGGCAACAAGAAGACAGTCATAAGCTAGAGGGGCAAAGGTTTAATGGTAACATCAGGAAATATTACTTTACGGAAAGGGTAGTGGACGCATGGAATAGCCTTCCAGCTGAAGTGTAGATGTTAATACAGTAAAGACATTTAAGCAAGCATGGGATAGGCATAAGGCCAAGCTAGATATAGGATAAGGGCAGGTACTAAGGAAAGTACTCAGAGGTTGGTGCAGACTGGATGGACCTAATGGTTCTTATCTGCCGTCACTTTCTATGTTCAAGAAACCATTTTGAGATGATGTGAGCTTTGTGACATGGTGCAGTATACTGCTGGAAGTAGCCATCAGAAGATCGGTACACTGTGGTCATAAAGATATGGACATGGTCAGCAACAATATTCAGGTAGGCTGAAGATGCCCCCCAAACCATTACACCACCAGCCTGAACTGTTGATACATGGCAGGATGGATCCATGATTTCATGTTGTTTACGCCAAATTCTGACCCTGCCATCTGAATGTCGCAGCTGTAGTCGAGACTCATCAGACCAGGCAACATTCTTCCAGTCTTCCACTGTCCAATTTTGGTGAGCCTGTGCGATTTGTAGCCTGTTTCCTGCTCTTAGCTGACAGGAGTGGCACCCGGGGGGTCTTCTGCTGCTGTAGCCCATCTGCTTCAAGGTTTGAAGTGTTGTGGGTTCAAAGATTGTATTCTGCATACCTTGGTTGTAACTTACTGTTGCCTTTCAACCTCTGCACCTCGGCCGGGGCTTCTATGACTGAGCACCAGAAGGTCATGTGACACTGGCGCTCCATCATAGCAGCCCCAGTGGAAGCTCTGGGTAGCAGCGGAGGTTGTCTGCTCTCCTCTCTGGCAGCCGGTGAACACCTCTGCAATGCGTGCAGACAGTCTCCGCAGCTACCCGGAACTTCTGCCGGGCCTTCTATTATGGTGGAGTACCGGAAGGTCATGTCACGCTGGCGCTCCATCACAGATCAGTCTATAATCTTAATGGTAGGTTTTTGAAAAGTGAGAGAAAGAATAACAAAAAATCCAGAATAACGCATTTCAAATAAGTTATAAATTGATTCGCATTTTACTCAGTGAAATAAGTATTCAACCCCTTTGCAAAACATGACTTAGTACTTGGTGGCAAAACCCTTCTTGGAAATCAGATGTCAGACGTTTCCTGTAGTTGGCCACCAGGTTTGCACACATCTCAGGAGGGATTTTGTCCCCCTCTTCTTTGCAGATACTCTCCAAGTCATTAACCCCTTCGTGACAATGGCTGATTTTCTTTTTTGTACCCTTCGTGACAATGGCGTTTTAATATTTCTGCACTGCTCGTGTTTAGCTGTAATTTTCTTCTTTCCCGTTTACTGAACCCACACAAGTTATATATTGTTTTTTTCAGGACAAGAAGGACTTTCTTTAGATGACATTGTATCATATTATTTACTATTAAAAAAAAGTATAAAATATGGTGAAAAAGTTAGAAAAAAAAAATTACTTTTTCTAACCTTTATTTGAAAAATATTTTAATGAAAAAACCTGCTAAGTAGATTCTACTATTCGTCCTGAGTTTAGAAATATGTGTTTATGTTTTTTTCTTTTTTCTGCACGTTATGGGGCAATAAGTACAGGTAGCGTTTTGCTATTTCAAAGCCAATTTTTCCAAATCTGGTAATTCTTCCCCCCGGGTATCTTTAAAGCCGGCCAATGCAATTTACCCCATCAAATCATATATTTTTGAAAACTAGACACCCAGGGTATTTCAAATGCTAGTATTTTAACTCTTTCCATGCACTAATTCTACCACCAGCCTTCAGGTATGAATTAACAGGTTCTGGTATATGTCACTATCATAACATATCATAACACCCCAATATGTGTTCAGCAACATCTCCTACAGTGAGAGTACAGCGATACCCCACATGAATGATTTTGCCTGGCTTTTTGGGGGGGAAAGGGCCACATTTGGGGCATGCACATTTTTCAATATTGAAATTTGGCATTTGGTGACCACTGCCTATGCCCTATTTGGTACATCTTTGAGCGCGGCCATTTGTTTCGTTTTTTTACAGGGCAGTTGGGACCACTCTCTGGAGCAGTCACAGCCCGTTCTGAGGTGAGTGTTTGGTGTTGCTGAAAGCCTCGTGATCGAGGAATTTTAACAACACCATTGAAGTTTAGAGGTGATAGTTTATCGCCTCCTAAACACTTTTAAAACGGGCGTCCGCCGCCATACAGCGTATGGCGGACGTTGACGCCCCGGTGATGGGCCAGACACGGCCCCTAGTGCCAATCGCGGTGTTGCTGAATGCCTCGAGGTCGAGGCATTACAGCAACACCGTTTGGTCGTTAACCCTTTGTTTTCGGGTGATATGCCCAGACCATCAATTGTCATTAAGCGGTTAAGGTTCCTAAGATGACATTTGGCAACTCGAACCTTCAGCTCCCTCCATAGATTTTCTGTGGAATTAAGGTCCGCTCCAGGACCTTAATGTGCTTATTCTTCAGCCACTTCCTTGTTGCCTTGGCCGTGTGTTGTGGGTCACCGTCATGCTCGAATACCCATCCACAACTCACTTTCAATGCCCTGGCTGAGGGAAGGAGGTTCTCACCCAAGATTTGACTGTATATGGCCCATTCATTGTCCCTTTGATGCGGTGAAGTTGTCCTGTGTCCTTAGAAGAAAAACACCCCCAAAGCATAATGTTTTCACCTCCATGTTTGACGGTGGGGATGGTGTTCTTGGGGGTCATAGATAGACCTCCGCCTCCAAACATGGCGAGCCGAGTCTCATCTGACCACAACACTTTCACCCAGTTCTCCTCTAAATCTTTTAGATGTTAATTATCAAACTTCAGACGGGACTGTACATATGCTGTACCTTGCGGGCGCTGCAGGATTTCAGTCCTTCATTGCATAGCGTTACCAATTGTTTTCTTGGGGACTATGGTCCCAGCTGCCTTGAGCTCATTGAGAAGAGGCCTGATGTGCTGGGCACACATGCTGGCACCAAGTAAACAAAACAAAGGCGTGATAACAAGAATAGGGAAAAGCCTACGGCACCTGCCAATCTCAGTTGGACGCCCATACCGGTCTTGACTAGGCTTTGCTTCTGAGATTCAGTGCTTAGAATATTCATACATGGGCATCCAAACGACGCCTAGTGTGCTGGGCATGAACGCAGGCACCAAGCAAAAAAATTAAGGTGCAATAACAAGAACTAGCAGAAGCCTAGGGCACCTGGTGATGCAAGTTAGTCACCCATATGGGTACTAACCAGACTTTCACCTGCTTTGCATATGAAATCAGGTGCTTTCAGCTTACAGTGGCATTGGCTGGCACCCAAGCAAAGCCTGCTGTGCTGTATTAGGCTGGTCAGTTAAAAGTAAGAAAATAAAGCCACCTGGTACTTCGCAGAAAAAGGCCACAATAGTAGAAAATAATAAGTTAGCATTTTGTAAATACAACAAACCCAAAGTGAGGAAAGTAGACAGATCTATAAGAGGAGGCAGAAAGAGACAAAGCAAATTTTAAGAGCTGCCAAAGCAAACAGAGAAAATTGCCCAGTGAGTAAAGGAGCTAAACATCTTTTAGATATATGCGTGAAAAAAATTACCGTATTTTTCGCTCTATAAGACGCACCTGCTGATAAGACGCACCTAGATTTTAGAGGAGAAAAAAAAGGAAAAAATATTTTGAGCTAAAAAATGGGCTATAAAAAAAGGACATCATCCTCCCGTCATGCCTGCACAGAAAAAAGCTGGTCAGACATGATGGGAAGTGTAGTTGGACTACAAGCGCCGTACTGCGCATGCGCCGGCGCCATACGTGACACGGCGCTTGCGTCAAATCCCCCCGTCCTCTCCATCCAGTCCGCCCTTAGCCGTCGCAACGGACCAGAGAAGAGGAGAGGCGGCGACAGAGGCGGCGGTCTCCAGATGAAGACCTCCCCTGGACGGCGAAGCGAGACAGAGACTGTCCGGGACACTTTTGGTGAGTACCGTATTGGCTCGGATATAGGCCGCCCCCGTATATAGGCCGCACCCTAAAAGTTTGGTGCTTTTTTAAAGAAAAAGTTTTTTTCTTTAAAAAAGCACCAAAAAACATACTGCCACTCTGCCCCCCCCCCGCCCCCCGAGATATGCTACCACTGTCCTCCCTCCCCGAGATACGCTGCCACTGTCCTCCCTCCCCGAGATACGCTACCACTGTCCCCCTCTGCCCCCCCCTCCCCAACTTACCGGAGCAGACTCCCGGGTGTCTTGCGGGGCCGGCGGGGGACATCTACGCAATACAACTTCCGGTGCGGCACATCCGGCACCGGAAGTTGTATTGCGTAGACGTCCCCCGCCGACCCCGCAAGACACCCGGGAGTCTGCTCCGGTAAGTCCGCGGGGGGTGCAGAGGTAAAACGCATCCGCACGATGCGCTTAGACAACCTCCCGTGCCGGCACCCCCCCCCCGTGGGAAGTGCTGGCAGGGGAGGCTGTCTGAGCATATCGGGGAGTAGGATGCAGGTCCCCTGCACCGCTGCGGGGGATCTGTATCCTAACCCCGCTGCCTGCCCGGCGCCCGGGACTGCATGTCCCGGGCGTCGGGCGCTAGACCCCGAATATAGGCCGCACCCCCACTTTAAAGTCTTAAAGTGGGGGGAAAAAGTGCGGCCTATATTCGAGCCAATACGGTATATCGTTGCCCCCCCCCTCCCTGCCTGCATCTTCGCTCCATAAGACGCGGCTGATTTTTCATCCTACTTTGGGAGGAAAAAAACTGCGTCTTATGGAGCGAAAAATACGGTAAGTAAAACAATGAGTAGTTAGATTAAAAACAAAAAAGGTATGTAGAAGAGGCTAAAGGTCTAGCTCAGACCTGGGCAAAGCACGGCCCGCGGGCCACATCCGGCCCGCTGAATAGCTCGGACCGGCCTGCAAAGAGTGTCCTGGTGACTCACCAATGAGTCCGGTGTCCCCCCCCCGCCCCGGTCACTTACCTTAAACTCCTGTGTTGGAAGCGTTTGTCTCGGGTGCCGGCGCTTTACGCTGGGCGCCGGCATATGACGTCAGACGCCGGCGATCAGCAGTGAAGCGCCGGCACCCGAGACAAACGCCTCACGCTTCCAACACAGGAGTTTAAGGTAAGTGACCGGGGCGGGGGGGGGGGAGATCCTGAGAAGGGGGGGTTAGGGAGTTAGAGGGGAGATACTGAGAAGGGGGGTTAGGGAGGGAGGTCTTACTGTGTGTGTGTGTCTTACTGTGTCTGTGTGTGTCTCACTGTGTCTGTGTGTGTCTCACTGTGTCTGTGTGTGTCTCACTGTGTGTGTGTGTCTCACTGTGTGTCTTACTGTGTTCATAGCTTATTCAGTTATTGTAATAAATATTTTAGCCCATTTTTTAGCTCAAAATATTTTTTCCTTTTTTTTCTCCTCTAAAATCTAGGTGCGTCTTATCAGCAGGTGCGTCTTATAGAGCGAAAAATACGGTATGCACTCCGAAGCCTTGTTCATTTTGTTCACTTCTGTGCTGTGCTAATAGTTATTCAGGCCTTACTTATTCAAGCACCTCTACCAATGACGTAGGCTTGAATAACTTTATTAAACAGCACATAAGTTAACAAAATGGACAAGGCTTCGGAGTTTGTAGTTTGTAGAGGTCTGGCCCTCTAAAACCATTCCAATTTCTCATGTGGCCCCATGGGAAAATTAATTGCCCACCCCTGGTCTAGCTGATGGCCTCAATGAATATTTATGTTCAGTTTTTAAAGATGAAAACAAAGGAAAGCAAATACTTTAGATAAACTGGAAAAATGGTCAGAGCTGTGGCAACTAGCATTTACTGTAGACAAATGCAAAGTAATGCACCTAGAGCATAAAAACCCAACAGAGTACACAATATTTGATACTGTCCTAACTTCAACTTGTGAGGAAAAGGATTTAGGGGTGATTACTTCAGAGGATTTAAAAGGTTGGTAGACAATGCAATAGAGCATTAGGTTGTATAGGGAGTGGTATTAGCAGTAGGAAGAGGGAAGAGCTCATGCAGTTGTACAGAGCACTGGTGAGAACTCTATTGGAGTATTGTGCACAGTACCAGAGACCGTACTCCAGGCTATAGACACGGACAAAAAGTTCAGAGAAAGGCTACTAAAAGGGTTCTTGTTTTACAGGATAACACTTACCAGGAAAGGTTAAAGGATCTTAACATATATAGTCTAGAAGATTGGACAGGGGGATATGATAGAAACATTTAAATACTTAAAGGGAATCAACAAGATAAACAGTTTATTTAAAAGGGAAAATACTACCACAAGGAGAGGACAGTCATAAGCCGGTAGGGGGTAAAGGTTTATAAGTAACATCAGGAAATATTACTTTACTGAAAGAGCAGTAGATGCATGGAATAGTCTTCCAGAAGTTGTAGATGTTAATACAGTGGAAGCGTTTAAGCAAGCATGGGATAGGCATAAGGCTAAGCTAGATATAAGACCAGTGACTAAGGGAAGCATTCATATGTTGAGCAGACTTAGATGGGCTGAATGGTTCTTATCTGCCACCACTTTCAGTTTTATTCAGCATTTAGAAATTGCTGTTGATTGGCTCAAATTTTGTTTCAAAAATTTCAGCCAAAAAGAACCTGCTTCATAAGCAAAGCCACAGTGAGAAGTATCCAAAAACCATAGAATGTAGTACAGCCTGTTTATGAAGGTGCTTACTTCCCATCACCCGCGGTGGCAACATTGCGAAAGTATTAATCGGCGTTTACTACACTTGCAGCATTGCTGGCCTTGTCACTGCAAACGGCACTCATCAAAATTGCAAAGGAACTGGCACCTCAAAGTTATAATTCCAGAACTGCATTCATGTTACTCATTTATATTCCAACATACGCCACATAGCCAGTGCATTGCACATGAGTTCTTTGTGATCCAAGTAATATATTGCAGTAAAATTCCGATTACTAAACTAGTCTGAAATTCTAACTTGTTTCCTCTGTGTTACCCTTTCAAATCCATGTACGCAGGACACCTAGAATGTATCTATACATGGTTGGTGGTTGCCACTAAGGTAGAACCCACCCCATTAATGCAAAAATTTCAATTTTCAAAAAAAAAAAAAAAAAGCTACCCCCAAATGAAATGACAAGAAATTGTGTTTCAACCTTTATTGACAAATATAGAAGTTTGCTGGTAATAACAGTACACAGGCAGAAATTGTAGAATGCAAAACAAAGAAAACTCAATGATTGAGCATGGTGCCCAAGATTGGGGAACAAAAGTTTAGGCTTAATTTGTTATATACTTGAAATTACCTCACACCTGTAGACAAAAAATATATAAAATTATCTGTACAACTATTTACAGAGCATTCCCACCTGCATTCTGGTGTCCCATCAGGTGTATTGCCACATCTGAAAAATAAAACCTAGTATTCAATGTCATTTTTTTTTTTTTACAAAAACATTTACTAAATAACTAAGTTTCATTTGCTTTTACATCACAATGATCTGTTACAAAATACCTGAATGCTATGCTTAAGTCATTAGACATTTTAGCTTCTTTACAGAGTTTTCACTCTTAAGTTTCCAACCAGTCCATATATAAAAAAAAAAAATAAATAAAAAAAAAAACAAACACATCACCGCACTCTGCTGGTATGTGCACGTTTGGGTGACAAGCTATTAGAGAATGATTTAGCCTCATTTGTCACGGGACGCCACAGCATGTATGGACTTTTATGTTTAACGTCAAGTTTTTGTTCTTTGCCAGTCTCTATGCTCTTTTCAGTTTTGGCCGCATCAACCTGTGTACACAAGAAAAAAATTGTAAATCTTGACAACGATATATAGGATTCTCATCAGTAAACACCATAATAAGAGTAACATCATAAAATGTAAATTTAAGAGAAAGGGGTGGGGAACCTCACCAGAATAGTTGTTCAATTGAGTTGCACATGGGCAAAGTATTGCTATGAACACTGTCTTAAGTTTAATCATCACAATTTAATGCTGCAAGAGGGGGGAGCAAGTTAATCATTCTTATGCATTCATAATTTCACAACTTACAGCGTGGCTAGAAGAACTGCGACTCTTGGAATGAGACCTGTCACTTTGGCTTCTTTTCACATCCTGAGAATGCTGCAAAACAGAGGAACCGATAAGTTAAAAGCAAGCTTCTTTCTTAAGTGGATTTTTTGGAAAAATGAGGAATGAAAAATCACTTTTTTTTTTTTAATAAAAAAATGGATGTCTAGTTCTAGGACTGCACTGTTTTAAACATGAAATAAAACGCATATTTACCCTTAAGTAGTTCTTAACTTGGAACAGTTTCACTTCTTCACAGCTGCATTGAACAAGTTACAAACAGCAAATTTATCTCAGTTTTCATTGCTTCACTACAAGATACCTTAAAGAGGAAGTCCCGTGGGGTGGTGGGGGTAGCATAGGCTTGCATTACCCAATTACAACAACATTCCTTTATATGCCTTTCCTTTAACTGGTGGCTGCCAACAACAATGTAATATTGTAGGTTACTTTCTACAGGTCTCTTCCAGGAGACTTTATTATGTCTCTGGATGATTTGAGACTGAGCACCATTACATTACTCACAAAATGGTGGGATTTCCCCTTTAAGGAGATTGAACCACTTAAAAATGAACTGCCTATGTACCATTTAATTGAGTTTAATACAGCAAACAACCATGGTATACATAAAGAATTAATGACAATAAATGAGCAAGGTAGATTTTGCTTATGACTTGTTATATGTAAGACCAAAGGCACCATCTCAGCAGCATAGTTAACTTATCTGCATGGCTGCAGGCCTCTTCTTCATCAGTCAAACATCTGGAACATAGTTAAGTTAATAAATCATGATTACCTGTACCGTGTCCAAAACATCTCCAAGCTTTGCCTTTTTTTTTTTTTATAATAGATATCTATCTATCTACCTACCTATCTGTAAAAATGAAAACCCCACAAGGAGGAAAGAGTGGCTTTAAATTTAGTTCTGATCATCTAGGTTTACCTCACTACTGTTTCCAGCATGCAACAGATACAAAATAGCATAAGAACGCACAAAGCAAATGTGCGTTTTTTGTTCTTAGAGCACGCTCCAAGAAAAGAAAAAAAAAAAAGTTAGTAATCCAGACACCATCTACTGTTTACCTGGTGTCTGTTAGTAGGACTACCCAAAAACTGGGTGCTTAGTTTATACCAAAAATCAAGAATACCTATACACAATCAAAACATTACCACCTGCTTCTTATCCTCAAAGGCTGGAGTTCACATCCATTTCTATGAAAACAGAAATAAAGCATTTAAACTGCACACTTAGCTGCATTTTCAATTGTTGTGTGTTAATACGAATTTCATTCCTGCACCACTGCTTTTTTTAGGTCAGATTTAAAGCACGAGTCGGTTCCGCTAGTATTTACATTTGGATAACTTGAGATCCAGTTGCTTAAACAACCAGGTTAGCTTTAGACAAAAAGCCGGTCCTATTTACATTTAGCAGTTGGTTAGACACCACTAGGAGACTAACTCAACAATAGAGGAAGAACACCAGGAGCTCTCTGGCCATTGTTGAATGGCAATTTCAGTGCTATTATGCATGATACGCATGATCATTGAGATCATTGATAGTTACACAACATTTTATATATACACCCCAGCACATTTACCTAGCTGTGGATAATCATTTGGTGCTAGATATTGATTGTTTGAAGAATCAATTTTACAATAATCAGGGGCAAAATTACATTTTGTAATGAAGTGTAGGAAAATAAAAGCACTTTCAACTGTTGCCAAGGTAATTCCCTTTGATAAACAGACAAACTTTACTAGCAGCCAGAGTTAACATCCCATGCAGGGAGGCAAAGCGGATCCGACTGCTTAAGAACAAGCCAAATGGCTTGTATTTCCCTCAGAAATCTCATGGTGCTGCCACAACCACAAGGGATTTGTGCAAATAAGGTTAACAATTATCACCTTTGCCTCTATATCCACTTTATACATGGAGTGCTTAATACTTCTACTACCCCTTAAATTTAAGTGGAAAGGTTTCCATCGCCTTTACCCACCATAACTTATGTAATGGGGCTCCTTAAGAAGGAACAGTGCAGCACACCTTGCTTAGCAATAAAGTTCTTTCCATCTACAATGTAGGAGGGGGGGACCTGCTCTACTAGAGATTCTCCCAACTCCAGCTTTTTATGAAATTGGCTTACACAGCATAACCTGTTATAGAACATGCAAGACTGATACATTAGGAGATTAACAGAGCTATAGTAAACCAAGCAACTATTACCTGTTTTGACATCAACTGTCTTAAGTTAGTTAACATACCTCTGAATGCTTCTTTAAGTCCTTGAGACTCTCTGGAAGCTCCACCTCTTTTCCTAGCGCCTTGGAAGCATTCATTTTGGCAATTTCCAACAGCTGCAGCTTTTCTGAGGGGGGAAAAAAGGAAATTAAACAACCACTAGGGAGACAAACCTGCAATATGGCAAATGCGATAGGCAAGAATATTTGTACATAAATATCTTCACGGAAAGTTGTGGAGTTACATCACAACTACACTGACCCCTCCCTTTAATGAATTTAATCAAAACGAACAAAGCAGACTCAAACTAAGGTGGTTGCTTCCACTGTTATAAAGGTGTTTGGTTTTTTTTTTTAGTACAAATAGTCCACACTTTGTAAACACTACACATGATTTGGGGAAGTGACATACCCTTTTCACTTAATCTGAGCGGGGTCCTGCTGCGGGATCTGGTTCTTGATCTGCTCCTCCAGCTTCTGAATGTAGGAGAGTAAGGCCGCCTTACAAAGCCATAGTACCTTCTGCCACGAGACCTTGAGCGGCTCCTTGAACGACAGCTTCTGCGATATGACCCCAGTCGAGAATGTGATCTGCTACGTGATCTGTACCGAGGTGGCGAACGGTAGTACCTTCTGTAAGCAGAAGAATATCTTTTTCTCTGACGAGGACTATAGGACCTGGAGCGGCTTCTAGAGTAAGACCTGGAGCGGCTTCTTGAATACGATTGTGAACGTCTTGATCTCTTATGTCTATATTTTCTGTCACGAGAAAGTGACCTGCTCCAACTCCTTGATCTTGAAGAGCTGGAATCTGACTCAGAGCTACGTGAAGAGGATCTTGAGGTTGACTTCTGCTTGCTGGAATGTGTTTTAGATCTTGAGCGAGACTTTCTATCTTTTGGAGAACTTAAGGTGAGATCATCCATAAAATTGGTCATTTCACTGGTTCGACGCTTTGCCTCATTCGCAAAGGCGCCACTGCTTTTGTCTTTGTCCACTGAGGAGAGAAAACCAAAACGTTTAATGTAGAATGTTAGGAATTTCAGACAGTACACTAGCAAGCTGGAGAGGACAAGGCAAATAAAAGGATGACCGTAAGAAAATGATCAAAATTAAAAGAAAAACATAAATAGCCATGGCTTTCTAATTTGTAGTCTATTTACTCTTAGCATTCTAGGATCCTAAACCTTTCTAACTGGGTCCTTAAAATTAGAGAAACTACTTTAAATTCTTACACAGAATAGCCACGGCATTTTAAAGAAATACCACAGTCTCTTTAAAATCTCCAGTTTGGTGATTAACAGTTTTTAACAAGTCAAGGGTCTCACAATAGAACGTCTGGATTAACAACTGCAGCAGTTGCTCCCAAAAAAAATAAAAAGTGTTGTACATCCCCTGTACTCACCATTTACTTTCTCACTATAGCTTTGTTGGTTCTGCATAATCAACTCTACAACAGCATCGTTTCTACGAGGAAAGAAAAAAAAATTAGACAACGAAATCAAACTACTTTTCATAAGTAAACTTAATTCTGAATACGTTTGTCACATTCGCTGTGCAGCTCAGCAGGTAAGTAGCTTGTGTAAGTACTGAAATTGATATGCAGACTGCGTACAGCAGAGAGGTTGAAGCTCTCTTAGCCGTTTTAATTTAGGATAAGAACTCAGCATATTTACGTTAATATGGAATTAACACGCATTAACTTTTACCACACAAATCAACTCCTCCCTTCTCAATTGGGGAACATATGAAGCCAAGCAAAGAAATCGGCCTGACTGTGCACGAAATGGCGGACACTGCTTCCGTCCGCCATTACACAACAGCCAACTGTCAGCTAACCCCATGCGGACAAGAGGAAAAATGACAGTAGATCAGAGCCGCATTACACAACACACCACCGAAGCTCATTAAGACATTCAACGAAGTTCACGATTAAATCATTTGACATGTCAAAAATGCCTCACTCCACTTTTCGCTTTTTTTACCACAGAAAATGCCGTATAAAGTATATGCGGGTTTGAGAAACATTAAAACAAGATGACGGGAACGCCAACGTAGGTGCACCCCATACAGTATTTTACTTCTAGCCATTCCAACCATAATAAAACCGACAGTAAAAGAATTTTACCACTAAAATAAACGTTATTAAAAAAATGCCTCAGAGAGGAAAAAAACAGACTAAAGCATCTAAATACATACCCGCGGTTCGAGGGGACAAAACCTGACTCCGAAATATCTAACCCGACGGTCAGAGTCATCTCGGAAATTGCGCGACGAAAACCCAAGAAAAAAATAAGGAAAACAACCTCCTCGGCGATCCACAGTCAACTAACTGGGGCGATGGTATTTTCCCGAACACTTTACTCAAACAGAAGCTCACCAAGGAGCGAGGTGAACGCTCACTAGTAGAAAAGGAGGGCGTAGTCAACTGTAATTGGTTGATATGGTAGTCAATCTCTTAATTGCATCTGAAGGGTGGAGCGTTGGGGGTATGAGAAGAACATTCTGGAATCTGGAGCTTAGAAGAAATAGGGCTTTGTTATTATGGTTGTTGTTGGTGGTGGTAATATGTATTGAAACCTTGTCAGTGCAGGTTTACCCCTTTTCGGTTTGTGCTTATTGTACACGTAACCTGTGTAAAGCACTGCTTAATTTGCTGTTAGGGTATCCACCGGTTCTCTAAAAAAAAAAAAAAAAAAATAATATATATTTTTTTTCTGTAACTTCCGTTATTAACCCCTTCAGGACCAGCCATGTTTGCGCTAAATAAATAGCCAGTGCAAATTACCTCCGAAATCTATTTAGGTGTTTGTCCTTATTTTGGAAACACCTCATTTGCCTGGTAATTTAATTTATTTTGGTAAATGCAAGGTAAAATAGGAATGATGTGTATTGCTGTTTCTAAACAAGATCTTTTATGTTATGCTGGGAGTTGGGCCCGAATAGCAGCTAGAAAAAAAGCAAAACTGCTAAACAAAAGTTTTTTTGTATTTTACTAGAGGCATGTGAACACTTGGGTACAGGAATACCCCACTTGCATTGGCATATACCGTATTGGCTCGATTATAGGCCGTACCCTAAAAGTTAGGTGCTTTTTTTAAAAGAAAAATTTTGATTTTTAGAAAAAACACATTAGTGGAACAGTAAAACAGTATTCTAACTCACTGTATTTTAAAATTTTTGGTATCTGTTATGCAGTTAGTTAACATATGTTACATACAAACAGAAAACCATTAGCAATTTTAACGCACCTTACTTATAGATATGCCCCTCTGCCCCAGCAGACATGCTGCCACTCCGCTCCCCCAGACATGCTGCCACTCCGCTCCCCCGAGATATGCCGTCACTCTGTTCTCCCGAGATATGCTGCCACTCTGCCCCCCCCGAGATATGCTGCCCTCTGCTCCCTAGATATTTGGGCGATATGCGTGGAAAACTTCCGGTGCTGGCACTTCTGCCGTGGAAAGTGCCAGCAAGGAAGATTGTTAACGTACATCGCGCAGACGTTCACCGGCTGCGGTGATGCGAGTATAAACAACCTCTGCTGCCGGCACATCTGCACGATGTGCTTTAACAATCTCCCTTGCCGGCATTCCCCCCCCCCCCATGGGAAGTCCCGGCGAGGGAGATTGTTAAAGCACATGAAGCAGACATACCGACAGCGGAGGTTGTTTACGCGCATCACGGCAGCCCGTATCAGAGAGTAGGATGCAGGTCCTCTGCAGCGCTGCGGGGGATCTGTATCCTAACCCTGCTGCCTGCCTGGCGCCCGGAGCTGCATGTCCCGGGTGTCGGGCGATACGAATTGCGCATTCCTGCGCTAAACCCCAAATATAGGCCGCACCCCCACTTTAAAGACTTAAAGTGGGAGGAAAAGTGCGGCCTATATTCGGGCAAATACGGTATTTTCAATAACTAGACTCAGGGAATTTGATTAGCGGCCTATTCCACACCAACACCGTCCGTAACAAAAAAAAAAGCAAATTTGCAGTTGCACCTTGTTTTCTTGAGTGTGTATATTATATTATCTTTTGTTTATTAGATGGTAAGAAATTACACATCTCTGTACAATTTAAATCAGGTAGTTAACACATGCATAACAAATCTATATTAACACCTTCAATCCGAGGGGTTTTTGATACCTCAAGTCCCGGAGCAAATTTTGCTATTTTTGTGCTATGTCGGTTCAGCGATTATTCTCTTTTCCTGTGAATAGTGTACCCATGTGAACTATGTGGTTTGGAAAAAAAACACCTAATTTTTTTTTAAAATCTTCTGAATCCTCATAAAATTAGGCAAAGTGATGGAAAATCCCTCCAAGTTTATCAATTCAGGTGTCCTGATTTCAGAAATACCTAATTTGTATAGATTTTCCATAGTTTCCCAGCACTTATAGGGAACATACTATAAGGTGTACATTTTTTGTAGCATTGTTATGATTATGGCTTAACGGGTTTGGGGGTTGTGAACGGGGGCAGGAGGGTTATACTCGGTAGATGTTGTGCTAGGGCAATAGGATGTAAGGTTTTTTAAAACATTTTTATTATCTTTTTTATATATATATATATATATATTTTATTTTTTGTATTTTTTATATATATATATTTTTTTAAATAGAGGTCCTCTTAGGGACCTCTTGAACATGTTATTAATGCCAATGATGTCACAATGACATCACTTAGCTCACTTAATTTTTTATTATTATTATTTATATTATTTTAATGATTTTTTTATTTTTTTTAAATGAATAACCCGCGACCCCCCTGCACCGATCACACTGTGATCTCTATGCAGGTCCTCACAGACATGCATAGAGATCGCAGCGTCTGTGCCTCATCGGAGGACAGGATATCCCCTGTAGGGGATATCCTGTCCTCCGATGAACTTCCTGGTTACGTCAGCAGTGACCCAACCCGGAAGGGAATACCTGATGTAACCACTTTCCGGCTTTCGTGCCGGAAGCTGTTATAGGAGATCGGACAGCAGAAATCCGGTGATGCCGGCTTCAGCTGTCAGGGGGGAGTCCAGGCTGTCAAACGACAGCCTGATTGTCACGGACTGGGTCCAAACAGATGACTGAAAGGACCCAGCGCGCCCAAAGATTGTGTGCAGGAGTCACAGTGTAGTAGTGGAGTTAGACAGGGCCTGGTTGCAGGGCGACCACACTCACCCAGGTGTTGAGCACCTAGGGTTGTGCGGCCAAACACCAGCGCCCTGATATAGCAGTGGATGTAGTCCAGAACGAAGTTAAATCCTGCAGGCACCCTGGAACAGTCATGAGACATAGCACAAGACTCATGTGCGGGATGCTGCAGGCTGGGAGTGTGGAAGCTAAGCAGAGTTTATAGAAGAAACATAACAAGCAAGGGACAGGGAGACCAGGCACGAAACATAACCAGACAAGATATACATGTTACAGGGCACTACAGTGAACCAGACAAGGAATAACCATTACTAGACAAGATATACATGATACAGGGCACAACAAAGGACAGGGAACAAGGCAATGATACAAGGAAGAAGGGCAAAGGTACATAAGAGACAAACAAACATGAATACAGCAACTAGCCTAGAACTATATGATAACAATTGGAGATTCCGTCACATCATATGGCCATAGTATGCTTAGCCCACCACTACGCCAAAGTACTCCAATGACGGTGGGTCCTAACGCTAATCCTTGCTGACAGTGGTACGAAACAAACCAAACACGTAATCAAACCACATAGCACTGAGACATACCTTAGACTGCAGACTGGTACAAACAGAACACACAGGTGAGGCACACCTTAAAAAGGAAACAGAGCTGAAGCAGAAGCAAGGAATGGAAGATCAGAACAGAGCATAAGGAAATCCAGGAATGGATCGAAGCAAAACAGGGAAACTGAAGCAAGACAGATATGCAGCTCCGCAGCCTGGGCAGAACGTGACACTGATCTCCCGTGCAGCGGCAGGGACCTACCGGTACGTCCATAGGGGACTGAAGGGGTTAACCCCTTAATGTCCATTGATGGGTCAGGCACGTCGCGCAAAAAAAACGGTCAGTTGATGACCTATGACGCTCCTGGTGTTGCTGTAATGCCTCGACATAGAGGCATTCAGCAACACAGAAAAAAAATGTCGGGGAGCGGTTAGATCGCTCCCAGGGTTTTTATATTAGTTAATTAAAAAGATGGCATGTCTTTTAAATATGGCTGTGCCATATGCATACCTGGGAACTCTCCAGGTTTGCCTGGAGATTTCAGGGTGAAGCAACCCTCCGGAAAATAGGTGGGGAGCGTGGCCTATGTCAAGACCCCGCTCCCCGCCTATTTTCCATTTAAATACCTGACGTCAGTGGGCAGTCCTGGCCGCGTCCTGCAAGGGAAGGCTCCAGATAGCTGGAGCCCAGAAGCTCCCAGGTATGGCCATATGGAAATAGCCTCAGAAGCAATTACAAATTGCTTTAGTCACTCAGGGGGCATCCAGTGATTGACACCCCAAGCCTTACAATCACTCAGTGATCTTGATTTGCCCAGTACATTGCCTTTGACCGGTAAAGATATGACTCCCTTCATCACTTGCTTTTAGTGAGGGTGAGAGACAAATCGTGTGGTAAAACAGGTATACTCTTATAAAAATATTATAAAAAAGGTCCCCACAAAGGCTCTTATAAGAGCCCCTCTTTTTATTTTAACCCCTTCTTTACTGTTGATCACTGCATAGGTAGTGATATTGCACATCAGCACTTTTTTGCTGTTTGTGCACTTATTTTTAGCCACATTTTTTCAGGGCTTATTTCATATTATTTTTAGCTGCCATTAACCCCTCTTTTGCTGTAAATCAATCCCATAGCAGTAGGATATTTTTGCTTACTCTATTTACACAAGTAGTGGTGGCAGTGCACCCGAGGAGTGGGTAGCACATAATAGGTATAGCCAGCTATTCCTTCCTTTTACTGCAATTCCTGGCATCAATATTGATTTTACAGGATTTACTCCATTGTAGTTTGTGCAGATTTTTTGGAGAGAAGATGTCTTGTGAGACATTGTCTCCCAATCCAACCTTTATGCCCAGCAGCCATGGACCCCCATTGATGTGCCAGAATTTAAATTCTGGGCATTAAGTATGCTAATTGAAATTATAAAAAAGACCTCCATCCGCTTCTATTGGAGCACCAGCCCTATCCTTAGTACCCCCATTTACACCCAGTCGATGGGTAGAAGGTATGAAATGGTCCTTCATTTCATGCATTTAGCGATAACAGCCTGTGCCCCCAGTTTGACAGGCTGTATAAAATCCACCCCCTGATTACCCATCTCATTGTCAGGTTTGCAGAGGCTTATATACCTGGAAGGAATATCATGCGTGGATGAATCCCTGATGAAGTATAAAGAAATATTGGGATTCAAGCAGTATATTCCCTCCAAACCCTCCAGGTATGGAGTAAAATTGTATAAGCTCTGCGAGAGCGAGGCTGGGTATACCTTGACCCTCCAGGTTGCCCAGAACATCTGGGAACCAGTGCCAAGATTGTTTGGGATCTAATATTCCCCCTTATAAACAAAGGCTACCACTTGTATGCTGACAACTTTTATAAAAGCGTCCCATTGTTCAAGCTTCTGTGTTGTTTTGACACGGTAGCTTGCGGTACTATAAGAAAGAACCGCGTGGGTTTCCCACAACAACTGGCATGATCCTGACTACGAAAGGGGGAGACCTCATCTCTATGTCAAGTGGAGCTCTTGACATTGAAGTTCATGGACAGAAAAGAAGTGTGCATGCTGAGCACCATCCACGATGAAAGAACTGTGGATGTTTCTCTCCGTGGCAGTGCTGGGGTCACTAGAAAGCCAGTGTGCATCAGGGCCTATAACAAGAACATGGGTGGGGTCGATCTGTGAGATCAGCTCCTACAGCCCTACCTCATAATGAGGAAGATAAAGGCCTGGTACAAGAAGGTTGCAATGGAGTCTAACAAAATTAAGGCTACCCATTTTATTTTTAGAATTCCTCCTACAGCAGAATCCCCCAAAAAGATACAGGATATGCTACAGCAGGGGCAAAGAAAGGACACCACGTTCTACTGTCCAGATTGCACTGGAAAACATGCACTCTGCATTGGTAACTGCTTCAAGCTGTAGCACACAGCTGCCAATTTTTCATTTTTTTGTTCCTGCACCATTTTTATGAGCCTTTATTTGCACTGACAAGTGTCCCCTGTGTGTATTCTGTGGCTAAGGGTTTGCTTAATGGTGCTAGATCAAATCCCTTTCTGGAGAAAGGACAAGCTTTCTTGTAGCCTGCCCCTTCTGAAAGTTGGGTACAAAAAAAGTTTTGACCGGATGTCAAAATTCCAAATTGAAACAGTGAATTACGCATGTCACAAATGTTACCTTTTAGCCCTCACACAACCTCACAAACCTATGCATGTGGAGTATCACTTTACTCAGGATATGTTGCTGAACACATATTGGGGAGTTGTTTGACAGTGGCACATACCAGGACCTGTATATAACTAAAGTACAATTTGTATACTATTACAAAGTTTGACAAAGTGTGGTTGTATAATTAGCGCATGGAAACGGTTAAAATACCAGCATTTGAAATACCTTGGAGTGTCTAGTTTTCAAAAATATATGGTTTGATGGGGATAAATTGACTTAACTGGCATCAAAGAAGTTCCAAAGAGGAAATGGAGGCAGGAACCAAACTTGGAAAAAAAAAGGTTTGGAAATCGTAAAATGCTACTATAACTTACAAAAAACAACATTGGGTATTTCTAAATTCAGGACAATTAGTAGAATCTATTTCAGTTTTTTTACTTGCTTTTGTAGATGAGTAAAAATCTTTCAAATAAAATTCATAAAAGGTGTTTTTTTTTCACATTTTCATCATGTTTTATTTTTCTATAGTAAATTATCTGAAGAAAGCCCATCTTGTCCTGAAAAAACAACACATAACTTGTGTGGGTATACTAAATGGATGAGGAGAAAATTACAGCTAAACACGAGCACAAGTGTTAAAACTGCCTCAGTGCCAAAGAGTACAAAAAGAAAAATGAAGCCCGGTCCTTAAGGGGTTAACACATACAGAACCCTACCTATGAGCCTGCCACCTAGCCTTATGGTACTTTTACACAAAGTTCCTGGCAGGAACGGTGGGCATTTGAGGGCCTGGCTCATCACCTTACAATCTGTGACGGATCGTCCTGTGCCCCAGACTGGACACATCCGTCAGCTCCTTCCCTCTCCCAGTAAGCGGACACGCTGGCTGATTAAGAGCCCCAGCCAGATTATAGGATCGTTTCTTTGAAGGCCGGAGCTGCAGCCACATTCAAACAGGGTACACATAAATATAATAATAATAATAACTGAAGATCAGACATGGTTCTTCACATTACTCCCCTCTTGTGCAAACGTCCGGCAGACACAGCCAGATCCCTAACGGATCGGCTTGGGGATGACCGGGCCTCTACTGTCTCTAGTCCTGCGGGGTAGGGAGAGTGGGCGTGCGGCCTCTGGGGCACCCTGGCAGCCCCATGTCAGTCACCCAGGCTCCTAGGCCTGACCCGTAGTCAAAGGGTAAGAGGCCAGCCCAGAAGCCTCTCCAGTGGGCAGCCCTCTTTAGTCTCCTCTGCAGGCATGGGAGACCTTTCTCCAGGGCTTCCTTTCCCTTCTGGGCCCTCAGCCCAGACTCGGCTCCCTCCCAACCTGATGGAACCCTCCCATGGTTACCCTGACTACGGGCTTGTCCCGAGTCAGCTCCACATTCCCCCATCCAAACAAGAGCCCACTCCTAAGCAGCAGCAGTTTCACTTACCCCTACCTGGCTCTCCGAGCTGGGGCTCGTTTTGCCCACTGGACCATGCCGCTGGGGAGGAGTGCCGGTTGCCCTTCCTCCCATAATTGGTGACAGCAGCTGGGGAGGGTCGCTGCCTGCGCCCCCTCCCAGATGCTCGTGCTGGGGAGAGCCAGATAATGGGGGTGTAAGCAGTGCAGGGCAGAGGTCAGTGGCTCTCTGCCCGGTTGCCAGTGCTTCTGCTGGTGCAGGGAACGGTGCTGGGCAGAGAACAGCGTCACTCTGCCCTGTGGCCAGCTCTTCCGCTGGTGGTTCCCTGCTAGCAGGTGGGGACCCTTCGCTGTGGGGCGGGCAGAGGCCAGCAGCACTCTGCTCTGTTGCCGGCGTTTCAGCCAGAGCGATGATTGCTGGTGCAGGACAGAGGTCAGCGACTCTCTCCCCAGGTGCCAGTACTTCTGGTTGGTCCTCGTTAGCCGGCAGGAACACTGTGCTGGGGGATGAGCAGAGGCCAGCAGCACTCTGCCCCGTGGCCGGCTCTTCTGCCGGTCTGGCATTTTGCGGTGCTGGGCAGAGGATCGCGTCGCACTGCCTTGGTGGGTCCCTGCTAGCAGGCAGGGACCTTTCACTGTGGGGCGGGCAGAGGCCAGCGGCACTCTGCCCCGCTGCCGGCGCTTCAGCCGGAGTAGGAGGGGCACATGGTGCTGGGCAGAGAACAGCGTCCCTCTGCCCTGTTGTCGGCGCTTCTGCCGCCTCTAGTGGAAACCCATAGACCGCTGCCTCAAATTCCAGCGACTGCATGCGGTCCATAATCGCCCGGGAAGACTTCCTCCCAAAAGTGATTGCCCACTTTCACCTCTTCGGGCTCTGGCTGCAATACCAGGGGCAGAGTGGCTGAACCTTCAAGTCCGGAGGCTTGCCAATTACAGTGAGCGGCCTCCGGAGCTCGCTCTGTGACATCTGTCGGCTCACACTGCAGGGCGTAGCGCCCCTCGAACAGCGCCAAAGTATTCTGCCTCGAGGCACCATTCTCTCTCTACTAGTCCCTCAAGGTCTTGGCTGAGTTCACTTGTTGCAGTGGGCGGCGGGGCTCTCCGTCGCTTGTCACTAATGTCCCACCATCGGTCCATGTTGCCATTGCCAAAGACATCCCTTTCCTCGAATGCCTCCCACAACAGGCCAGGCCCGCCAACATCCATCCCTTCCGGAGAATGGGGCTTTCTGGATTTTCGCTGCGGGCCTCGGGCTTCCCAGTATATGGCTCGGTACTCCTCTTCGAGCCCAATCTCTTGTCTGACCAGCCTCTCTAGTCCTGCAACCTCACCTGGAGACGCAGGTCCCCCGAACAAGTAGAGCCTCCCATTCACCTGGTCCCTGATTCGTTGTTCTAGGGTGGGCAGATGTGTACCTTGGTGGGCGCTCCACTTTTCTAGGGCCGTTCTCCATCTCACGAGCCGGGCTCGGGTCCGTCTCTCAAACTCCCATACTGGAGTCTCCAATTCGAGGGTCTCAACTCCCCTCCAAGTCACCCCGCATCCCGGTGACTGTTCAATCCACTCCATCTGTGGATCTGTTTGGCTCTTCCTCGTCAGGGTATAACTTTGTTCTGCGGCTAGTTGCTTTGGTCTGCTCTGGTCTGGAAGGAGTAGATCCCACTGCTGCCACCAATGTGACGGATCGTCCTGTGCCCCAGACTGGACACATCCGCCCGTCAGCTCCTTCCCTCTCCCAGTAAGCGGACACGCTGTGGCTGTCCGAAGAAAGCAGTCACAGACCAGCACTTCCCTCAATCATGAGACAGGACTGTGCTGGTTGATTAAGAGCCCCAGCCAGATTATAGGATCGTCTCTTTGAAGGCCGGAGCTGCAGCCACATTCAAACAGGGTACACATAAATATAATAATAATAATAACAGTGAAGATCAGACATGGTTCTTCACACAATCTACGGGATTAGTAAGGGTAACAGAAACAAAAGGAGGATGTATAAGTAAAATGAATAGAGGGAGGGGTAAGTGAGTGCTTGGTTTCAGAAGCTGGCGAGCACACAGTTTAGGATGTAACAGAAGATCTACAAGATAGGAAAGAGACAGGTGAAAAATGGCTTGTAGGATGCCAGAAGGGGAGGGGATCAGGACAAAGGAGCTTACATTTCAACAGGTAAATACCAGCATTTGGCCAAGAAAGAAACAACCTCCCAAGAAACATATTTGGTACATACAAAGGAACACATGCATAATTGTAAAAAATATGAATTAATAAACTTTCTGGCAAAGTGTGGTTGAATACCTGGTGGGTAGCACACATCTTAGGAAACCAGTCTTCCTGCCGGGAGACTAGTTTCAGAGGGTGGCTAGCACACAGTTTGGGATTTAACAGAAAATGATTTGTGAAAGAGCAAAAAAAATAATCTTGATTTGTATTCACCCCCTCCCCTCTAGTACAGCAATACCCCACATGCATGAGTAGGTCATGTTTC
Organism: Sceloporus occidentalis; assembly: GCA_023333645.1. Classification (NCBI taxonomy): domain Eukaryota; kingdom Metazoa; phylum Chordata; class Lepidosauria; order Squamata; family Phrynosomatidae; genus Sceloporus; species Sceloporus occidentalis. The sequence goes on from JALMGF010000133.1 coordinate 2,584,902, forward strand.
TTAAATGTTGTGGGGTCAAAACTGTAAAATGCAGTTTCAGTTCTCAAACCTGGAATTTTGTCATGTCTCATTTAAGACACACTAGAGGTCCTACATTTCCATTTAACCCCATCCAAAAACTAGACAGCATTGGGAATCTGATTAGCGACATATTGGCCTGTCCCATGTAGCTGATTGGATACCAATACCTTTCAAAATTGATGAAACAAAAAAGAAAAAAAATTTCACATCCCCCAGATGCATGCGTAGGCTAAGTCATGTTTCTCAAATATTGTGGGGTCAAAATTGGAACATGCACATTGCATTTCTTAAATTTGGCCTTTTCTCAGATTACTTTACTGGGCCTGTATCTCATTTCAATTGAACCATATAAAACTGCTGTCTATTATTTTCAAAAACTAGGCAGCACAGGAAATCTCATTAAGAACATATTGGCTTGTCTCGTGCAGCTAATTCCACACCAGCACCTTCCAATTTAACCTCATAAAACAATATATTCCCTAAAAGCACCTTGAGGATTTTAAAGACATCCTACTTAGCTTTCTAGGTACTACACAGTAATCTTTGTGGTCTACCTTTTTACATGCCAGGCACGTTTTTGGATATATGTTTTACGTTGGGTTACCCAGAATGAAGTAAGAAAACACAAATTAAAAATTTAACATTTCTCCTGAGCACATGGATACTACTTATGTGTTGTATGTCAGCATTCACGATCACAAGAGACCACTAAATCATGAGCAATGGCGTCGGCAGGGGGAGGCAGAGGGGGCCATGGCCCCCCCTACATCATGCTGTGTCCCCCAGTGTGCCCCCCCAATTGAAACACCATCTTTTTTTTTTTGTAATAGATGCGGAGGAGAGAGAGGCGCAGAGTGGACCCTGAGGAACTACTGTTTGGCGCCTCTCACTCTTCTCCGTGAGGCCTCTGCCTTGGTCGCGCTCAGCAGTGAAGCCGCGCGCGCCTTGGCAGAACAGGGAGACAGAGGCCTCGTGATCCCATCGCTGGACTTCTACAAGGTAAGTGAACTTCAAAGGGGGGAGAGGGTAGGAAGTGAGGAGGGGTAGATAGGGAGTGAGAAGAAGTAGATAGGGAGGGAGGGGGGTAGATAGGGCAGAAGGGAGGGAGATATGCCCCTCTGCACCCAGATATGTCACTCTGCCCCAGCAGATGTTACTCTGCCCCCCAGATATGCTGCCACTCTGCTCCCTGAGATATGCTGCCACTCTGCTCCCCAAGATATGCTGTCACTCTGCCCCCCCTCGAGATATGCTGCCAGTCTGCCCCTCAGATATGCTGTCACTCATCTGTGCGATACGCCTGGGCAACTATCGGTTAAAGCGCACTGGCTGCGGCGATGCAAGCATAAACAACCTCCACTGCCGGCACATCTGCATGATGTGCTTTGACAATCTCCCTTGCCGGCACCACCCCCGTGGGAAGTCCTGGCAAGGGATATTGTTAAAGCACATCGAGCAGACGTGCCGGCAGTGGGACTCGCATCCTACTCTCCGATGCGTTTAGACAATCTCCCGTGCCGGCACTTCCCCCGTGGGAAGTGCTGACAGAGGAGGCTGTCTGAGCGTATCGGAGAGTAGGATCCGGGTCTCCTGCAGCACTGCGGGGGATCTGTATCCTTACACTGCCGCCTGCCTGGCGCCCGGAACTGCATGTCCCGGGCATCGGGCGATACGAATTGCGCATTCCTGTGCTAAACCCCGAATATAGGCCGCACCCCCACTTTAAAGACTTAAAGTGGGGGGGGGGTGCGGCCTATATTAGGGCAAATACGGTATATATATATATATATATATATATATATATATATTGTGAGCTGGGATCATGTAACCACACAGTCTTAAGGTTTGAAATACCATATAAGGCTGAATTATTTTTAGAATTGTAGTCCTTTTTATTAAAAGGTCTGTAAACAAACATAAATAAAACAAACAAAAAGAAAAGCCTTGCTCTCTGAGCACTTACTGACAAACAACAACTAACTATCGTTGGATGGCTTACCCGCTACCAACAAAAAACATTTAGCACAGACCTTTTTCGTTTAGGAACCGTTCAGCAGATTTGTTTAGGAGAAAATGCAGTCTCACTCACTGCTTGTATGTTTCTCACCTGACTAACTTACAGGGCTCTTTTTTGTAGCAGCCCCCTGCTGCTCATTGGTAACAGGTGAGTAAATCTCTGAACCAGAACTCCTGGACTGGCTGCATCACCTGCTGCAAGTAAACTGTGGAGTGGAGCACTGGCCCTCCCTTCTCTCCAAATGCTCCACCCCAGGGACCCAAACATAACTACAACATTACCATTATTTTGCTGGTAACAAAACATTCTCCCTGGGGTTATCGAATACATTGCACTGCAGTATTTTGTGAGAAATGTACATGTTATCCACCACAACGCCCTGTTCCCTGTCACAATATATATATAGTGTATATGTACCGTTTTATAATTGGCCCCCCTACTTTGGTCCCTGCCCCCCCCATGTTCCCCCCCTAAATATGAAAACTGGAGATGCCACTGGGCTTAGCAGATAGCATAAGGGGTGATGCTGGGGTCCTGTTAATGGATATTAATAGGTATTTCAATTTTTTCTATGATCCAGGTACTCTTGCCAAGTTGTGCAGGGCTATCCATCCCTCTTTACCAATAAGAGACTTTGTAACCTTACCAGTGATAACCAATAAATCCTCGATCATTAATTGAGCTGAGGATGCATATCTGTTTACGAAGAGATTCAAAAAAGGGCCTTTCAACAACAGAATGATGCTATGCCTTTTGATGATGTGGCTTGCTCCTCATTTCTAACTTTCACACTATTTACCATTTTAATACTATTAATCCAAATCTTGTTTTAGCCTGTGTCCTCAATCCCATTTTCAACTTTTCCTTATTTTCTATGTTATAAAGGTAACCTTTGCTTCCATTGATCTGTGTAATTACCGGGTTGTTTAACTGTTATCTACTAAGCCTTTGGGACATGCTGCTTAATCATCTTAAAACAACCTTTGAATGTTTTGCAAGCTATATATTTTTTTCTTCACAAAGAAAAAATAATAAGCCATGTCCAACGAAACCTAAATCTTCTGTTCTTCCTAGAATTATCTGCAGCTTTTTTTTTTATTATAGCGGGTCATATATACTTCTACAAGTTAATGTTTTCAGGTGGCTTTATATACCGTATTTGCTCGATTATAAGACGAGGTTTTTTTCAGAGCAAATGCTCAAATAGGTCTGACTATGAGACGACTAAGATCCAGATCCCCCGTAGCTGCAGGGGACGTGGATCCTCCTGTCTCCCCCCGCCCGCCCCACTTACCGGTACTTCTGATTCCCCGGTGTGTAGCTGGGGCAGCGTGTAGATGTCTACGCGATTCGCGTAGACAACTTTCGCTGCAGCAGGAAGGAGGTGTGGCTAGCAGCGGGGGTTGTCTGCGTCCATCGCGCAGACCTTCCCCGGCTGTCAGAGATCAAAGTTCCCCGCACCGGTGCGGTTTTATGGTTTTATAGGGCCAAAGCTCAAAGGCGCAACAAATACAGCATGGGCAGTGGATCACCAAATGCATATGAGTTCTTTTGTCAGGGAAGCTATAAATAATAGTTATTTGTTTTTTTTAATGTGACCTACTACTATTATAGATTTATTACATAGCCTACTAATCTATTGTTAGGCCTGCTCAATTCTAAACAAACACAATTCGTTTTTAAAACTGTTCATATTATCATAATTTTACTGTACTTGTACACATTCTTATGTGTAAAGAACAACATATACATTTGTAAAATGTAATACAATTTCGTTCTGTATCCACCTGACAGAAACATTATTTTAACACTGCCAGCTTGTAAATTTCACTGTATTGTGTTGCTTTTTGTATTACAGTTTTTCTGTGTTTATCATGACATCAATTTTGATGTCATTCTACAGTTATTTTCACAGATATTTTTTACAGTGCAAATTTGAAAAATATCTGGTTTGGAAACAGTGATACATTAAGGCTAATAATTGCCAAAGTAGATTAAAATCTTGGGCATATGAGGTTTACAATCAGGATATATTGCTTTTGATTTTCTTTTTTTCTGGAGTAGCCATATATATTTATTATAGGTGAAACTGTGAAAAAATTTGTTTTATGAACCTTTACTGCAGTTTGATCAGTGTGTAGTATAGCCCAGCCTTATATCAAATGTAATTAAAAGGTCAGATTCTTGATCTACACTTCCTGGGTTTAGCCTGGCCAAGCAAAAATGCTTTTTGTGTGTAAGGTGTTTTTCCATTTATTGTTATGTTTTTATTGATATATATTGATTTTTTTTTTAGGTATTTAGGATTTGTATTCTCTGTACTGCAAAGTTTAATTTAATTTTTATTTTATTAATTGAAAAAAAACAACACTACACAACACCGTATTTGGTAGAAGCCCATTATCGTGCTGTATCATTCAAACAAGGAATACATTACTTATGAATGATCATTGCTTTCCCTATATATGCAGTAAACCACTGGCTCCTATTGTGGGGCATTAGGCCTTCTAATGTCGCTATGCATCTTACAAACATCATAATACTATATTAAATACAAAAATATGTTTCTCAATATATATATATATATATAAACCTAGAGCAAATGCAATACTTAATTGTAATTTGGGGTAAGGAATAGAAAGTAGAGTGCTGTTTTCTAAGACGAAGTGTAGTAGTTAAAAGGGGCTGGTTTAGGTTCGATAGCACTTGGACTAGTATGTTATAACTGGTTAGTAACCCTATACAGCCTGGTTGTCCAATCTCTATCTAACAGATGCTCCTCCTACTCATATAAACATAGACGCCTAGAGCCAGCATTGTAGAGAAGTAGGAGTGATTCGGAGCTCACAGGGTTTGTGGACTCCTGCAATTAGTTTAAACATGGCCGGTACCATACAAGAGATCTTGCCACAGAACTTCGCCTATGTGATTTTGACCTTCTTCTACAGCTACATCATGATAATGTATCTCGGGATAAGCGTGGGAAGGGCAAGGAAGAAGTATGGAATTAAGGTATTGTAACTGCAGGCAGCTCTGTGAACATGAAATGTACAGATGACACGGATTCATTTCATGTTCTTTGCAATCATCCGAAGAACATAAAAATGTATATAAAATGTATTTATATGGAATAATATTGCAACCTTTTTCCGAACTTGTACAGGGGTTATGCAAAATGGGAGTTGTTGTGAAATGTTGTGTAAGCCTAATGTTCTGCAGACACAATGTAGCTAAGCACCATGTTTTCTAGAGCACAAGTGGTTCTGCTACATGGTGACCAGAATGGATTTTTCAGCTGTCTCCAATAGTCAAGATTCATTTAGTATTATTTATACAGAAATTGGTGTAGTGATAGCTTCCCCCCCCACCTAGATGATTCACTGCATCTTTAAATGAATTATTACATTTCCCTGAAGAAATTTTTTTTTCCTAAATTGAGTGCCTTTTTCTAGAAATGCACAGTCAAGGTGATTAAAAATGCTATTTTTTTCTGCCCACTTCTCTAAATCGCTCTGATGTAAAAAAGCAGATTATATATTAAAAATGTATTATGTATGCTCAATTTAATTTATGAAACAAAATTCCTGCTTTTTCTGTGTTCATTATTGTCCTAAAAAAGAGAGATTTAGGGAGCAATTAAATCCTCTTAATAATGCATTTTATGATACCACTGTTATAATGTTCTCAGAACACACACAATCAATCCCCTTTCTTAATTCAAAGATTCAGAGTACGTTTTTATGCCCTTTAAATGTTGTGTTATTCAGTACAGGGCCAATAACAAAAAAAATCTGGCATCCTCACACAGGCCCCCAAATGAAAAGTAAATAAATGTTGGGCATCACCTAATCCTATGAAGTATTAGTGTGACATATATTCCAGACTTAAAAGGATATTCCAGTGTCCTAGGCGGCCCCCTGAAAGAAAAGAAAAAAATAATTTGCTAAACCTATATGAAAAACAAAAAATGAATGACTTGCTTTTAGTAGAAAGTGCCGCGGCAGAGCTGCAGTGCAACAGCTCCTACCTGGTAAGGTTTCAGCACAACAGATCTCCTGCAGGCCAGGAAACTTGGTGTTGGGGAAAGGGGCAAATTCTGTGGGGAATTGTGCGGAATCCCTCGATGCATTTGCTAAGGGACCAAACAATCATTCAAAGGGAGGACTCAGCTAGTATGTTCTATTAAAGCAAAACTAACCATTTAAGTGAATTTCTTCTAGCCAATTTCTAACGGAAACGAATATGAATAAAATATATTATTTCATTCAAGGTAGCATATAAGGTTATCCATGTATTCTGTTGGGTGGCCTTATATTCGTGTACCCGCTAACCCCACAAGTTCAAATTGTATTCTGTATCATGTGAAATGCACTTATCTGCAGGCTTTTCATTTATGACATCTTTTTATTTGACTGTGAACCTAATCCCTACTTACTCAGCATTTTTGCCATATTTTTTTTGAAGAACGCAATAAATCCCATAGAGTGAATGAACACTTATTTTCTCTTGGGGGGGTGTTGTTTAGAGTACATCATAAGAAACCTGAGTAACCGGATTCCTGTAGCAATGGTCACTCCTCTATTTCCTTAACAAATCCATTCACTCCTACATTCTGCCCCTTATTTTCTTGTACAAACTTGCAAGTCATGCTTGACTGAACACAAACTGTCACATATATTCACCTTTTACCCAGTCATATATCGTAATGTAACTTACCAAACTCAAAAACTAGGTTACCAAGAACTACCGGAAAAAACAATATGTATATAATCTAGAACTATGCGTGTGTTTGTACAGTACTGAGAAAAAGCTTTAGGCAGGCATGGAAAAATACTCTAAAGTAAGAATGCATTTTTTTTTTTTTTTTAAAATAGCCATGTTAATAGTTTCTTTATCATATAACAAAATGCAAAGTGCATAAACAGAAGAAAAAATAAAGAGAAATCAATATTTCGTGTATTCTTGCACACAGTTTTTTTTAAGGGACTCGGCAGGTACGGTTGTCACAAAGAACTAAGCACAGTTCTTTTTTATTATTATTTTGCTTCATGTAATCCCAGACAGACTTGATGATGTTGAGATCAGGGCTCTGTGGGTACATTACCATCACCCCCAGGACTCCTTGTTCTTAATTAAACATTCTTAGAACAAAAAAGTTTTAATGAACATATTTAAAGAAAATTCTTTGGGTCATTTATGTACCGTACATATCGCCCACTCTGTTTGAAATTCGGACAACAAACCATACCAGATCTGACCTTCCAGTGCTTACTGTTTTTAAGTACATGCACGTTTTTCCCGGCTGCACCAGGCCAAACTACTACTTTTCCCCAGTGGGTTTTTCCGTAACATGCCTTAAGTTCGCTTGTATGTATTTCTTATGAGCTGCATTTTAATTCTTTTCTTCTCATTGCAGTATCCACAGATGTACTCGGACAAAGACAACATTTTTAACTGTATCCAGAGGGCACATCAGAATACTCTGGAAGTGTATCCTGTGTGGATACTCTTCCAGCTGATTGCTGGCCTTGCTTTCCCAGTAAGTAAACACCCTGCATTGTGAGTCTCAATATGAGAGCAAGACGGCACAGTAGAAATAATTAACTTCTGTGTTTTCACCCCCTGCTTTTCTATTTACCTCTATTCAAGTTTCCCTTGATTTTTTTTTGATTTTTTTTTCTTGCATAGTTGTTATAATCAATCTCAAATATAAATTCCAGTGAAATATATCCTAAATACAGCATTCATTATCCTCTAGATCTGTTGAGGAATAATGAAAAGAGAATTATTCTCGAACAGACTAAAATACAGGGGGGGGTTAACCCCCCTTTTTTAATCTTAAATATATAGACACTCCTGTTTTAAAGATGCTTAGAATCAGGCTCAGTTGTCATGCGCTTTATGGAGGACCTTTTTAGCGAGAGGTAAAGCTAATAGATTAGGGGTAACTGGTATTCTTTGTTGAAATAAACATTCCACATATGGCTGGAAGCTATAGCTGAAATACACAAAGGGAGACACTGTTAGTATTTCATTGCTATAGGTGCGCTATGCAAAGACCGCTTATATAACCCATACGTGCATTGTATATGAACTGAATAAAACATGTTCTCTATTTAGCCTGTAATGTCATATAATATGCATACATCAACTAAGACTCTTACTTGCAAAAATGGTTTAAAACTGGCTTTATATTTTGTTTATATACTGTATGTGTGTATGTAATGCGACCACAGACGCGGTAACACCATATTTCATCTCCCTCAGTTATCTGCTTCTGTTCTTGGAGTGATTTGGGTGACAAGCCGCTTTTCCTATGCCTGGGGATATTACACTGGAGGTATGAAAACATGCAGCTGTTATTTGTCCATGGCCATGACAGATAAATGATAAGCACAATTTGGTATTGATCAAAGTTTACATATTAATTGTCATTTCCAAATAACTCTTAAGCCTATGCACAAATCTAACATGTCTATACAACCCTTATGCTATATTTGCATAAACGTGCTCTGTTAGTTTGGTGTTTAAATCTATAGTGATCATATTTATGTAAAGAAAAAAAATAAATAAATAAATAAAAAAAATTTAAAAGGCTCTTAGTACTAGCCGAACTTATTAGCTGAACTCATCCTATATCTCTACTTACTGCTTCATCATAAATCAGGGCCACCTGAAGACATAAGTGCGGCCACACATTACATTTTTATGCTAACATAGCATGCGGTCGGGCATCACCAGTTGCATGCTGCACCAGCCCACCAGGCAAACAAATATAATGTACAAAATGATATTGTATAAAGCCCTTTCTATTCATAGCACATCATCCGCACTGACTATTTCTACATATATATTATATTCACTATGAAGTATGATTTTAACCTCATTTCTATAATTACAGACCCAGAGAAGAGGCTTAAAGGAGCTTATGGATACATTGGATTGTTTGGCGTCGTACTCCAGTCTCTAGCTGTTGCCCTTCAACTTCTGAATATTATCTGATAATATCTGCTATGTTTTAATAACTTTTTATTGTTCCTTGGAAATTATTATTGCTTTATAGTAATGTCCGTGTTGAAACATAGCTTGGGTATGCTTATCTACCCTCACAATTTATAATAAAAAAATAAAAATAAAAAAATGTTTCCCCTTGAAGGTTTGGACATTTTTTATTTTATTTTTTACAGTTTTTGCTACAGCCCTTATAAACCACTTACAGTTGACCTATAGAGACCTTAACAATTAAACCAACAGACCTCATAAGAAATAGCTTAATAAATTAAGCTGTTCATAGGTACCTATCTGAGAGCAAATGGTGCAGACCCCTGAGGGGGGGAATCTTTTTTTCCACAGTAATTTTTGAAAATATATAGAAATTGTAAACATAACAAAGTAAATATTTCATAAGTTTGTTTGAAAAAAAAAAACTTTTATATAACGAAATAATTTTTCTGTGCCTGTGTGTCTTAATTTTTCATGGGGGGGGGGTGTCTCCCCATGCTGGCCAGTTGAATATGCATGACTGATGGCTGTGGATTGGCTTAGGAACCAGTTGTCCGTTCCTCTACACAAAAAAAGATGTCTGTCTTTTCCAGTCACAAGAAAATGAATATACAGTATGGTTAGCACTGTGGCTGGCATTGAAAATGTTAAAACATTCTGCATTTATTGTAGTTATAGCATGTATTTATTATAAGTGACATGGCTGTGAATGTAAACAAATCTGTACCTGTATAAAGTTGTATATCAGATAAACAAATAAAAAACGTAATTTACCTAGGAAAGGAACCAATGGGTCTCTTGCAGGAATGTACGGGGGGGATGAAAGTTGGCCCTTACCCTAAACTGAGGACTACACAGAAGAATCTCCTTACACTTAATGGAAATCAATGGTTATGAACTTTAAATGGCTTTTAACCTTATAGTGCCATACAATAAATTATTAGTATTATTAAATGCTTGTATTCATAACATAGGATGCACCATAAATACAAATTAAAATAATAAAACAAATCCTGCAAGTACACTTGTATGCATTTGTCAAACTTACAGATAATAAAAAAAAAAAACTTTAAGGAGAAGCTGCAGCTCCAGAATTGCAGAACGCCAATTGAGGCAGCCAATCAGTGGCCGGAAGGCATTCCCACTGAGCACTTTATGCTCATGTACAGGGGTCTCATAAGTCAGTGCCAGAGGCAGTGTGTTTGCAAGGTAAACAACATGAAAAGTTAAAGGGACCTCTCAGCTATAATGCATATTTTGTATAAGAATAAATATGAAAAGAGCATTTTGTGTTCGCGTGTGGCTAGAGGTGGGGCTTTATGGCCCATTGGTAATGTACGGTAATTCGTAATGCATTTATTAGAAAAAATTTGCACTTTATTTACACAATTCACATTTTAAACCAAGTTCTGTTGTTTCTATACATAAAATCGAGTCTTCTGGATCTGTAGAACATCGTGATATGCTCATAACCGGCAAATGTTCTGAGGAGGACAGAAAAAAGCTAGAGGGATATGGATCCAAATAGGGACTTATTCTCTTAAACAGGGACGCTAGGGAGTTATATTATTCTGTAGAGCTCCGTACCCCATAGATATTTGTCTTCTTTCTAACAATAAGTAGAAGACTTGATCACCAACCTACTAATCCTGTAATTTACCCTGCATTGGCGTTAGTTCAATTCATACATAGTCTGACAATACAATAACACGCCTTCACTTTCGTTTTTGCGTTCCCTTACCAATATGGCCACTTTTCAGCTTCCGCCATTACCAATATGGCCGCGTCGTGACTTCACCTTTTCTTTCCTTAACACTATGACAGGAAGTTGCTATACGGAGCATGCGTCTGAAGCGATAACATTTGTTTATTACAAGGCCGGATCAAGAAGGTTTGTTGATGTTTGTTATCATTATTATACTATACTATTATAATATTCAGTGTATCATTTCGGTACTTATTTGATAATTTAAGATGTTTTATGCATTAATTTATAGATTTTATTTGCAGAATTGACATTTAGTTAACTCATCGTATTAAGGCCCCCCCCCCTGTATTATAAAACCAAATCCATTTAAGCTTCGGACTGAGAGGTGGAGATTATAATAGAGTCAGAGACCCTGATGTGATAAAGACAAAGAGTTCTGTCCTTAACTTCCAGTGCATTGTCTATAATAGTAAATATATATATATATATATGTTTAATCATAATTATAGCAATTCCTTGGCTTTTTACAAACATATGTGTTTAATATCTTATGTTTGCAATTATTCTATCTATCATCTCTCTTTGTTCATAAGAACCAAATTTTATTCTGGACATTTTGCAATATATTAGGAATAGATGACTGCTGCCAAAATTTTTGCATTCATAAAATGTAAAATTTTAAAAATATAATATGTGGGGTTTTTTTTAAAAAAATATATATTTTAAATTATCCGTTATTTATAAAATAAAAATGAAAAAATAAAAGATTTTTCTTTGTTGGATGTTCATCATTTAAAATAACCATGCGTTCTTTGTAGATTTCATCGTAGATTACACAAATAGAACTGAGAAATGTTAAGGAAGAAAGGGCAACCCACGTTGTGACATTAGTTCTATTTTTCCCCCCAGCCTTGAAAATCATAAGACGTGGCCGTCCATAGTCATGTGAAGGATCTGTAATACCACATGAATTCTTCAGCTACCATGATCAAATACCTCCTTTGACTGTTGTTCTGTGTATTAAATATGCCAGAGCTACCTTACACCTAAGGATAAATTATTCATTCAATTTTGACCCTATTGACAACAGTGATATGAAGGGCTCCATATATGCGTGATACTTATTGTCACTATTATATGACTATGGTTAAGTAGACATTGTTTTTGGAAGTATGGCTTTATTTCTGAACATGGTGCTGTCAGGCATTGATTAAATAAAGGGATGCTTAACAGTTTAGGTTTCATATATACATGCATGCTGCTACTGGGGTCATCGGTAGAGTACGTTTTAATTATACATTGACGTATATATTACACATTTCTTTTAACAAACTGTAAATGTTGCTAACTGCATTTTCTTTGTGTCCCAGCTGTAAAGAAAATGTCTGGATTCTTTGACAACCTGCGTTGCTCAGAGTGTATTGACTGGGGTGAGAAGAGGAACACGGTTGCCTCAATTGCAGCTGGAGTTCTAGTGAGTACTGAAGTTTTGCATTGTGTGTGTATTCATGCACGAGTGTGTGTGTATATATATATATATATATACTGATCAGCCATAACATTATGATCACTGACAAAGTGAAGTGAATAACACTGATAATGTTGTTATCATGCCACCTGTCAGCAGGAGGGTATATCTTATACAGCAAGTGAACATTCCATCCCCAAAGTCAATGAGTTAGAAGCAGGAAAAATAGGCACATGTAAGAATCTGAGCGACTTTGACAAGAGCCAAATTGGGATGGCTAGACAACTGGGTCAGATCATGTCTCGACTGCAGTTCTTGTGGCGTGTTCCCTGTCTGCAGAGGTCAGTGCCTATCAAAAATGGTCCAAGAAAGAGCAAGCACTGAACCGGCAACAGGGTCATGGGTCATTGATGCACGTGTCGGGTGGGGGGGGGGGGCGAAGGCTGGCCCGTGTGCTCAAATCCAACAGATGAGCTACTGTAGCTCTAACTGCTTAAAAAAGTTAATGCTGGTTCTGAAAGAAAGCGCATTGCAGTTTGTTGTGTATGGGGCTGCGTAGCCAGAGACCAGTCAGGGTCCCCATGCTGACCCTTGTCCATTGCTGAAAGCACCTACAATGGGCACATGAGCATAAGAACTGGACCACGGAGCAATGGAAGAAGTTGGCATGGTCTGATGAATCCCTTTTTCTTTATGTGGGTGGCTGGGTGCGTGTGTGTCGTTAACCTGGAGAACACATGGCACCAGGATGTATCCATGGAGGCCCCACCTCGCAACTTACAGGACTTAAAGAATCTGCTGCTAACATCTTGGTGCCAGATACCACAGCACACCTTCAGAAGTCTAGTGGAGTCCATGTGGTCATAATGTTATGGCTGATCTGTGTGTGTATGTATATATATATATATATTATATTATATTACACATTAACTAACTTATGGGGCTTTCATTGAAATTATGCGCACAGATATCTTTGGTTTCTTTTGTCTTTTTTTTCTTTCTTATTCCCAAGAGTATTTAAAATCCCTTTATCCCCCACAGCACCCTGCCAACACAATTTCACCTGTTTTTTGTCAGTAGTATGTTAAAATATATTAAGTCTATTTAATGGAAGTTTTTTTCTTAGCTCGATGTACTGTGGTCAGTCGTTCACATAAAAATGTGTGCTTGAACTGCATTGTTTGTTCTCTGAATCTAGCTTTTTTCTCAGTTCTTTACAGGCTGGTGGATTATCATTGATGCTGCAGTTAAATACCCCAGCGCAGAGGCTCTGAATCACTCATACCATGCCTGTGGGGTTATAGCCACTGTTGCCTTTTTAATGTAAGTTCCTCAGCCATCTGTGGCTGCCCTATCTAAAGAAAATATTTTAATGTAATATAAAATCACAAATTTTTTTCTTTATGATACTTTAAATACAGGGCTGGCCCAAGACAAAATGCCGCCTGGGACGAAGTTTGAAATGCCCCCGCCCCCATTATCTACCCTTACTCCCCCCCCCCGTACTTACCTTTCATTAGTTCTGAGGTGAGTCTCCCTGCTCGGTCTTGGTGCCGGCTTGTAATGCTGAGCACCGGAAATGACGTCATCTTCCGGCGCTCAGCATTACAAGCCGGCACCGAGACCGAGCTAGAGGGTACTGACAACTTGGTAAGATAAAACAACTCGGCGCTCTCTCTGTCTCTTCTCAGCTTTAAAAAAAAAAAAAAAGGGCTTGGGGCGACCGCCCTGGAGCGGTTGCCCCACTCGGTTCCATTGTCGGGCCGGCCCTGTTTAAATATCATTGACCACATGAAACAGCAGAACCTATATTCATACTACAAAACATTTAGAGTGCATTAATGAAATATGGAGTTTACGCATAATTTGAATATTCTCTCCCTGACACTGTAAATTATTGTGAAGGACCAACCTAACCATCTGTACATATTTTTTTTTTTAACAATTTTCCAAATAAGCAGGCAAACCTATTTGAATTATAATATAGAGAAATGAAGAACACATCACACCAGTGAATTATTAAATACCATGTCAACCTGTAATCTATAAACTAGGGATCTAACTAGAAACCACATGACCCTGGTGTGAAAATTGCCCCAGGCCCCCAACTTTACCAAGCAACATGTCCTACAGTGCCATCCTTGCTCTAAACAGCTTATGAGTGCCTTTGCCCCTAGCAGCTTATTGGTGCCACCCTGACCCCCTAAGCAGCCTATTTGTGCCATCTCTGCCTCCAAACAACTTGCCCGTGTCTTCTTTGCACCTTGCCCCCCCCCAACATACACTCTGGCACACACATGTAAACAAATTACAAACACACTTACTCATACTTAACATGTACACGTTCATTTTAACACATACTCCATCTCACCCCACGCAACACATCCATGCTCATGCACACACACAAGTGCTTATTAAATACCTGTGAAAATGTACACTTTTTATTACAGAAACAGCCAGTAGGGGGAGTACAAAAAACATTTTTTCTTAGCATATGCATGAAAAACTTTTACAAACTGTTAAACAGAAGGAAAGGAAAACGACTGGTGTGCCCCTTCATTAAGACAAAAAAAATAATATTTGTGACTCCTGTCGTTTATGCCTTTATTAATGGAGAAAAAAATAATCTGCGTAATCAAATAGCTAGCAGACACCACTAAGACAGCTTGTAACTCCAGCAGTGTGTAGGTTGGACAGGACCTCCTACCATGAGAACAAATGCAATCTGGCCACCAACCTATCTACCTGTACTCACGTGAGTACTGCGTTGTCATGTAGAGGCTTATATTTAATGTCACATGTTAAAGTAACTTTTATAACTAAACTACTTTAGTGCTTTCTTATCAAAAGTAACATTGCGGGAACAAATCTGGGATCGATAATAAGACTTGGGGTTCAGCAACAGCTGTAAAGCTTGAGGGTTGCCTCAATTTTGAAAAAAAAAAAAAAGAAAACTTTCTTTGCATGAGCTCACAGATAAGTCTCAGAATTCCTTCATATTTTCTTATTTAAAGGATAAATGCAGTGTCCAATGGACAGGTGCACGGTGACGGCTACAGCGAGGGCTGCCTGGGGCAAACAGGTAATTATAGAAAGTACAAGTCTACTTATCTAGTCTGCAGATTTTTTTGTAAAAACCTCAAGCTTGATTTGGTCTTTGTCATATACCGTATTGGCTCGGATATAGGCCGCCCCCGTATATAGGCCGCACCCTAAAAGTTTGGTGCTTTTTTAAAGAAAAAGTTTTTTTCTTTAAAAAAGCACCAAAAAAACATGCTGCCACTCTGCCCCCCGAGATATGCTGTCACTGTCCTCCCTCCCCGAGATATGCTACCACTGTCCGTCCCCCCCCCCCCCGAGATATGCTGCCACTGTCCCCCCCCCCGAAATATGCTGCCACTGTCCTCCTCCCTCCCCGAGATATGCTGCCACTGTCCTCCTCTGCCCCCCGACTTACCGGAGCTGACTCCCGGGTGTCTTGCGAAGCCGGCGGGGGACATCTACGCAATACGCGTATACAACTTCCGGTGCCGGATGTGCCGGCACCGGAAGTTGTATACGCGTATTGCGTAGATGTCCCCCGCCGGCCCCGCAAGACACCCGGGAGTCTTCTCCGGTAAGTCAGGCGGGGGGCCAGAGGTAAAACGCATCGTGCGGTTAGACAACCGCACGATGCGCTTAGACAACCTCCCGTGCCGGCACCCCCCCCCCCCCCCGTGGGAAGTGCTGGCAGGGGAGGCTGTCTGAGCGTATCGGGGAGTAGGATGCAGGTCCCCTGCACCGCTGCGGGGGATCTGTATCCTAACCCCACTGCATGTCCCGGGCGTCGGGCGCTAGACCCCGAATATAGGCCGCACCCCCACTTTAAAGACTTAAAGTGGGGGAAAAAAGTGCGGCCTATATCCGAGCCAATACGGTATATATATAGAGCCTTATGCTTATCCCATGCATGTTTTAATTCCCTTGTTTACATTTCTCTTCCTTTGAAATATAATTTCTGTTGAGTCCCTTTGGGTATTTAAATATGTCTTTAATATCCTCTCTCATTTCCAAGCTATATACATAGAGGGGATGATTAACAATGAGGCAAATGGAGCAGTTTGCAAAGGACCCCCAGTTCCTGCTTCCTTGCAGTGTAATTTATGTATGTGTCTGCACTATACACCATGAATACAGTGCTTATTCTTAATGATGTAGGGCATAGATGGAGACCCACTTGGTGTATAGGGACCCTCTCCATTATTAGCATCAGTGGTGGCAGAGTCATCTTCCTGTCATGTGACAGGATCAGCCAGTAAGAATATTCTTCTGTAGTCAAGTTTTGCAGTCCCTAAAAGTGGAAGCTACAAGGCTGTCTGCTTGTAAAATGCAAGGATCAGGGTTTCTGTGTGAGGATCCCATAGCCAGGAAGCTGCAGCTACTGGAAGAGGTAATCTGCAGATAGGAGCTGCGATCTGTGTTTATGGCATCAGTGTGTATGCTCGTGTGTCTATGTATTTCAGTGGAGCAACAAAAGGACAAATATAAATATTTTTTTCTGCCTTATCTGATGTGTACTTGGTTATATGTGCTCATTCAGTATTAAAACTTTCATCCAGTTTTGTGGGACCGAAAACGTACTTTGCGTGATAGCTTCCCCCTCAACTTTGTCTGTGGCTGCCAACTTGAATATGGTTTTTGGGGATGATAGTGTCTAGAACTTTCCAATCACAGGCTGAATTGTGTTGTGACTGCCTATGAGTGAATACAAAAGTACCACATTTGTAAAAAGGAAATGTGGTAATCCTATTGATTATTTATACCGTGTGTGTGTGTGTGTAATATATATATAATTTATACATACACACATACACACTATATGGACAAAAGTATCGGGACGCCTGACCATTACACCAACAGAGACTTTTATAACATTGCATTCTAAATGCATAGACACTAATATGTAGTTGGTCCCCCCTTTGCAGCTATAACACAATACTTTAGGTAAAGTCTGGCTAGATTTCTGCTACTAAAGTCTATAAAACCCAGCATCATGCTTGTATTTTGTGTGGTCAGATTGAACTTCAGTTGTTTAATTGTATTTAAAGCTTTAGTTCACTATGAAATGGTTTGCAATGGCCAAATCATGTGATCTGATAACAGAAAATAAAATTTTAATTCAAAATGGTCACTACAAAAAAATATGGTGCAGTAACGGTCTTTTTAAATCTCCCCCACCTGTGCCACAATATAGGGCTTCTTTGCTGACCCTGAGTTCCTTTCGAACGTGTATATGGTAATAGACATTTATAATCCTGTATGTTTAATCAATCAGGTGCCCGTATTTGGCTGTTTATTGGTTTCATGTTGGCTTTCGGCTCTCTGATTGCATCGATGTGGATTCTCTTCGGCGGTTATGTTGCAAAAGGTAGGTGCGCTGTTTGACCATAGTAGTGTTTGTAAGAAGTTTTGTACACCAGCCAACATTAGTACGTGACATCTCCTTATTTTATTCAAGTAACTGGCTCACCTGGCCAAAGAGCATTTGACAACGGAGCTGCTAAATGTAATTGTTTGTGTACTATGTGACTAAGCTGGAGTGGGGTAGGTTGCGAACCAATATTTTAGTGGAGCCTAGCCTGATGGAATCCCGAACCATGACCACAATGCTTAACCGTATGATATTTCTAGTGTGGAATGCAGTATTTGCTTCTCGCCAGAAATGAAGTTGCTTAAAAAGTTCCACACTTGACTTCGGTTGCTTTGGGGATACTTTATATAATAATGTTTCCTATTTTGTTTCCTATTTTACTTCTCTACCAACCAATCGCTCATTAACATGCCCAAAAATGCAAGAAAATAGCATACAACAAAATGCAAAAGCTGGCTTTGGAACAAGGTCCATCCATTAGGTTGAGTTTAGTGCTGGTGGGTGCAATTATCTGACAAAATGATTTGTTGTGTCACACATCTTCTGTATATTACTACAACCCACAGTGATCAGTGTCCATGTGAAACATATGCGGCAATCCAGGAAATAAGACAATATTTGTTTGGATATCTGAAATATTATTTCTGTTTGCCCTGTATATAATCTGCAGTGTATTTTTTTTTATTAAGTAGTGAAACATTGTTACAGCTGTTATTTATTCTGTATTCACAGGTGTCACAGAAGTGTATCCTGGCATAGCTGTGTTTTTTCAGAATGCTTTTATTTTTTTTGGGTAAGTAGCTGTTCTACTTGGGTAATGTTTAGGCTAAAGATCCCTCTGCTTAATGGGTCACTCCAGCCCGATGATTTTTTTTATTTATTTATGTATATTGGCATTTGTGTTGCATGTTACCACTTGCAAATAGGTGTATGTATTCTTGTTTTATGGGAATTAGCAAAAAGCTTTTAGAACACTGTTTTATTGTTAAGGCACTTTAGCATGTATCACAGGTACAGGCTTGTATGCCTCTTTTCTTCAATCAGTATGAGTCAGGGAACTAATCAGGCCTAGTGATCACATATTGCCGATGACCCCCATGTGTGTATGTGTGTCTTCCATGCACAGGTACACTGAGCACTTCATAGAGGGCATTCTTTGTGGTCATTGAGGACCAGTTTTTAAGGCAATCTACAATGTGCCTGTCAGTAGAGAAGGGTATTGGAAGCCAGGGTCATAGGCTTTTTAGCCCAAAAACATATCTTCTTTCAGCCAATTTAAATGTTCATTTTGGTCTATTAAAAAAAAATCAATATTCTTATGCAGTCTAAACAACTTAAAGAATAGTCACACTATGGAGGAGAGCCTCTTCTGTGTTAAATAATAGCTTTAATTGTATTACTTTTGGAAGAATACATATTAATACTCAAAGTACTTTAAAATGAATTCTTTACAGGATGTGTCCCTTTTTATACTGTCCCTTTAAAATGTACTTGCTAGGAGGGTGCACAAATCCTAACCCTAACACAGCCATGAGCTCTTGAGTCTCCTTCCAGTTATAGACGGTTGATGCAGCAGCTCATTAACTTAATATTGTTACACCCAAGCTTTAAACCTGTTACAAGTAACCCTGTCACAATCCAACAAAGTATTAGTCGAGCAAGACAAGCACTCCTTTCATTAATACCTTACATGAAATTATTCCGAAAATATACCTTTTGGAAGTTTATTTGGAACGGACAATGAGAAACTCTGCTGTAGACCACAAAGGTGTTATGTAATAACCTGTCCATCTCATGACCAAACTCTTCTGTTATAAGCCTTCTCCCACCAGATCACCATATAGATGTGACAGGTTTACTGCAACATTGTCTCTTTTTTGTTACAGGGGGCTGGTATTCAAATTTGGTCGGACTGAAGATTTATGGCAGTAAACATGTCCAAAACATTGTAAAGCATATTCGTCCAACTTTTTTAATGCACATTCCCAACAATAACATATTCAACTTTTTTGAGATGCCAAGCTTTTCAGGTATTTCAGAAGTGTATAAATATATGTAATAATAGCTGTAAAATGTAATACGGGCTTTTGCACTTTGTGTTTCAAATCATTTCTTGTTCCTTTACATGTGTGTTTTATGAAAAAATAATAAAGTGGTTATTCCTTGCAAGCGGTCTGTTTTTTTGAAATCATTATTTACTATTTAAAATTTGTGTTGCTATGTCATGTTACACTACTTAATATTAAGGGATACATCTATATGTCAGAATTATTGTGAAAATCAAAGCATAGGCAGCCAAGGATAAAGCTGTAACCTTGTGTGGACACATTAAAAGTTGATTTTTTTTCAATTTTAGTCGGGAACCTGAGAAAGCATGTAGTAGGTATGTTTTGTGTATAGGTACTTATTAGCAGAGCAAAAAATAGCACACACTGCAACCAATTAAGCAATAACACATGATTTACCATTAAAAAGTGCGTACACTTATTTTTTTCCCCAAACAGTATAATAATTTCAGACATAACAGAAATTAAACGTAAAATTCCATGGAACCTTGCACATAAAATACAATGCTGTATAATGTAGGTTAGAATTTACAAAAGTGTGTGGGGGGGTTCTCTTTTTCTTCTGAAACTTCCGTTAGTGACAGACCTGGAGCAGTTGTCAGTCATTTGATATTTTGGTCAGTTTTTCTGCTCAAACACCACATTGTGTAGGAAACATTTTTATTTTATTTTTAATCTGTTAGCAATACAAACATTAGGAGGGAGTTCCCCTTTAAACCAGGGCTGGGTTATTTCAGGAGGAATTTACTTTTACGTGGCACATCTTGCATAGACATTTACTAGAGGTAGGAGAGCAGGCCATGGAGCAGCACAAGGTGATTCAGATTCAGAGGCTTGCCTCACATTACACGCAAGTCCATCAGGACTTACTTTCTGTTTAATAAATGTATACATATGCAGGGTTCTTCTTCTGGTTTCACCAAGCCATTGTGGTTTAATTACTAAGGGCAGAGTTGTGATTTCAACTTCATTACAAAGGTCAGACCTTCAGTTTGCTTCTACAGCAGGAAGAGCTTGGCTTGCCCTGATCAATGAATAGTTAAGTCAGAGAGATCTTTAATTATACAGGGTCAGTGCCACTATTCTTGCCCAGTAATGACCTGAGGGAGTGGAATCTACAACTCTTCTTCCAACTTCCCCTTTCGTGCGTAAACTATACCAAGTCTACTCCAGCTGGTCATGCTTTAGTCTCACTCACCTGCTTCTCCTGCTCCACTGCTGGATTATCTGCTGCGCTTTAGACGGTTAACTGGGTTTCCCACCTAATTTAGATGGGTCATAGAACCGGTTGTAGCCACTTGCCTCAAGGGTTATAGGGGCAAATGATAATGGGGTATGTAGGGGAACAAAGACAGACAATTAGTTGTTATCCACTGTAAAGATCTGAAGTAATCTAACACGTACACATACGATTTCATAACAGATACCAGTTTTCAAACAATGTTTTTTGTAATGTCAACCAACACTTATTTTTCTCATTATAACCCATGTGTTGCATGTTAAAAAAGGCAAAACCACAATTTCCAGTTATAGTAGAACTAAAATCATAACATTTGACCTGTTTTTAAAATGAGACATATTGATTGTTATATTGTGCTCTGCATGAAACTGAGATCCCAACAGGAATAGACCAGATTCATGCACCTGCCTGTGTCTGTTTCAGACATTAGAAGCTATCCTGTGGGCCCTGAATAGGCGATTACCTCCTTTCAAAGGAATTGGGAATATATGTCCTATATAAAACATTCACTGGGATTCTGAGCCCTAATTTAGTGCAAAGAAAAATACTCATACTCATGCTGACTCTGTGTGTGCGCCGCAAAAAAAATATGGAACTCATCATCATCCCTTGGCTTGTTATACAGTAAGTCAAGGAACTGTGTGCCCATTTTCAGTCTCATGTTATATAACATGACAAAGTTTACATTGTATTGGCTTCTTCATACTAAGTTTGCTTTTAACAAAATGCTGCCCAACATCCATTCCCTCCTTTCATTTTTATAACACTTATTATGGACATGCGCTATAAAATATACATGTCTCATCTTTTCTTTAAAACCGTACATATCAATTGTGTGTACTGTCATCGCCGTAGGAAAACAGTATCAGAGATGATAGGTTATTTTTTTCCTATGTAAAAATCAACCCAGTAGTCATGGGTGGGGGCAAGGCACACATAGTTTGGAGGCCCCCAGCAGTACCCTAGGAACATTTTAAGGTGCAAATAAACAATTTTTATTTTTTTTGTTCATAACGAAGACATGTCTACTTCCTTGGAATGAGTTCAGCCAGTTTCACTGTGCACTGAGACTCCGTGACAATGTTTATTGTTAAGGGGTGGAATACCTGCGTACATTGTAACTATATACTTTAATACAATGATCCCAACAATCAAGCACCAATAACTGTCCTTTTGGAGTGACCGAAACACCTACAGGACATATCAGGCCCTCTTTAATCAAGACACTGTACCCTCCACTTTTGGGAAAATTTAGAATTTCCTTGCGGCCACTATCAGCAACAATTAGGTCTCCTCTGGCCCCAACACACATGCCTGCAATACAACGGAAGTCCTCATTTTCAGAAAAGAAGTGGCTAATCTGCCGTCCCAGCTGACCATCAGACCCCACAGAACCTATAGAAAAGCCTCCTTCCAGATGGTGCTCATACTGCCTGTTCTCAAGGTTCAGACCTAGTCCCTGGGTAAAGAAAACAGTACCTTCCTGGTCACAGGTTACAAATTTTGGACGCACAGCGCTACAGAGCCGGCTATATTTGACAACTCCCAGCCTGCGATCTACAGTCAGACACCAAAGTTTGCCCCCTTCCACATCAGTTACTACAAACTGACCAGAGGGCATGGCTGCAATGCCCCAGGGCTTGCTGAGCTGGCTTCTGTGACAAGCAATGCAGCGTCCCTCCATTGTGTACACCTTCACCGAGTTATCGTAATTGTCTGTAACACCAATCAATCCGTGGCAGTTCATGGTGACAGACAGTGGGATAAGATTTGGGAGATCGGCTCCCAGGAAGCTGAGCACAAAGGTATCAATTCCAGTGGGGCTTCGCCTGATCTCTTTTTGAAAGCCTTTCCTATTGAAGACCTGGATCCTATGGTTTCCTCTATCAGCCACAAGCACTTCTCCCATTGGAGTAACATGCAGGCTGACCGGTAGATTAAACATGCCTGGCATATTGCCTTTTGATCCCATCTTTCTCAAGAACTGGCACTGCTGCAAGTTGCAAGAGGCCTCAGGTAACTGGTTGATAGGAGGAGAAGGACACTGAGTGACATTGCTCACCTCTTCTGGCATTATCTCCATATCATTACATGGAACCAGCGGGAAAGCAGCAGCTTCGAACATAGAGTCTTGGACATTGACAATGTATGGTTTCTTAGCCACTTCACCAACCTGCAGTGGATCAACGTACCCTACCTTGAAGAACTCCACATCTTGCAAGGTAAGCTCTGTGGGTAAGTCATTTGCAAGTTCAGGCTCTTCTTCCTCTAGAGACTCTTCTAGGAGAACTGTATCTGACTGTTTTAACTTGAGCAGGAGGTAGTCACACCTAGACACAAGCTGTACCTCAGTGATATTCAGTAAGTATGACTGTTCATCCAGAACTTCACTGTTCAGCTTCTCCACCTCAGCCAAGGAAGCTGTGAAAAGCTTGCGGGATTTGCCCAGTTCCTCCTGCACACGGCACTCTTCCTTGGTGTAATCTTGCAGCACTGACTTGTACTTGGATTTTAGCATTGATGAGATGCCTTCTAGGGAGGCCTTCCTTTTCTGGAGGTCTAGTATATGCTGCCTGATACGTGTAAGCCTTTCTTCCAGTGCCCTCCTGCATTCACTGGCAGCCTCCCGCAGTGACAGTACAGTGTGACCAGGTTGCATGTGATCTCCTTCCCCGCAGCCTTCACACAGCAGCAGGGCACAGCTCCTGCAGAAGCACCTCGGCAGCCTTCTGCTGCAGGACTTGCACAGCAGTCCGCTGACGGCCTGGCCGACCTCCGACGTGTTAATAATCTTCAGGACAGTCAGGTTGTCAGCCAGCTGAGTCACACTGGTCGCATGGGTCACTCTGCTGCAGAAGGGACAGCGCACGCCATTAATGGCATTCGCCAAAAGCTTCTCCAGGCACTGCTTGCAAGTAGTATGACCGCAGTGCAGCAGCTTCGGTCTCAGCAGCTCCTCTGTGTAGGTTTCCATACAGATGGGGCATTCCAGTACCTCCCGCAGGGTGTCCACGTTCAAAGACAAGGCTGCAGCCATCACTCCCTCCGTGTTTTGGCTGAGCAGCTATAGTTCCT
This sequence comes from Sceloporus occidentalis, assembly GCA_023333645.1. Taxonomy (NCBI): domain Eukaryota; kingdom Metazoa; phylum Chordata; class Lepidosauria; order Squamata; family Phrynosomatidae; genus Sceloporus; species Sceloporus occidentalis. The sequence continues at coordinate 2,608,909 of JALMGF010000133.1, forward strand.
AGGCTTGGTGGCGTCAGCAGATCATGTGACTCCCCTGATCAGCTGGTACAGTGAACCGCAGGAAGGGGCGGGCAAGAGAGAGCTTTGGGAATGATGGATGTGTCAGAATGCCCAGTGCTTGGATGTTTAGTTTTATGTACAGTAATTACGACACAGAGGCTTTTCCATAATGAATTAAATGCACGAGGTTCTACAGCTAATTGTACTCATATTTCGTTTTTATTTATTAATTATCTACAGATCAAAGATTCATGTGCAGAGTAAGAAAGAAATACCTGTATATTTACATATAAATATCTTTATATATATATATATATATATTCAACAATGCATTGAGCAGTTGTATGGGAGATGAGGGTAAACGTGTAACAGTACTCACAGTCAAAGTTAATTATTCCCATATGTTATTAATAAATGAGTATAATAGCAAACATCGGTCTCCTGAAGTATTAACTAGGCTGTTTGCGGTGGTCGTGTTTCTCTCATTTAGTGTACACACACGTTATTTATTGTTTGTTTTTTTTCAGAACAAGATGGGCTTTCTTCAGATGCCATTTTTTATTATATCATTTAATTTACTATTTAAAAATAATAAAATATGGTGCACATTTTAAAAAGAGCTTTTTCTAATTTTTATTTGAAAAATGTTTTACTCATCTACAAAAGCTAATGAAAAAACACTGCTAAATATATTCTACTATTTGCCCTGAGTTTAGAAAAACCCAGTGTTTTCAAATTTTTTTGCTTTTATTTTGTAAGTTAAAGAGAAATAAGTGCAAGCAGCGTTTTGCAATTTCAAAACCTTCTTTCCAAATCTGGTAATTCTGCCCCCATGTGCTATTTGGGACATCTTTGAAGCTGGACAATGCAATTTACTCCATCCAACCATATATACACACCACAAGGTATTTCAAAGGCTGGTATTTTAATTCTTTACATGCACTTATTCTTCCACCAGCCTTTGAAAAAGTTTATGGTAGTCATTTTTTGTTCATTTTAACACACATTGTACTTCATGTATGAACTCGTACCTCAAGATTGTAAGCTTGCGAGCAGGGCTCTCTCCACCTAATGTATCCGTCTGTCTTAGTCTTTCAATTCTTGTCTTTTCATACCCCTTGAATATTATGTATGTATTGTAAGAAGCGCTGTTAAAATCGTTGGCATTGTAAATAAAAGAAAATAATAATAATAGCTCCTGGTATATGTCATTGTAAAAAAACACCTCAATATGTGCTCAGGAACATTCCCTGAGTACAGTGATACTATCCATGTGTGGGTTTGTTGGGTTGCTAGGGGCTTAAATGCCACATTTGGGAGGTGTGCTTTTTTCTTCTTCATTTTGACATCTGGTCAGTCTGTGTCTATGCCAGTCATGTGTCTTTGAACTTGCCCAATTTAATTTGCCCCTTTAAACCATACATTTTTTTAAAGCAAGACACACCTTGGGTTTTTGAAATGCTAGTATTTTAACTCTTTCTATTGTTTTTTTGGGAAGATACAAGTCTAATTTTAGCACTTGCTCATAAAAAAAACATTTTTACATTTTGTTGGAACTGGATGGTTCCCCTGATGGTGACATCACTGCATAATTGTTTTTAAATGTTACCATTTTCTTACTATATATATCAGGAGTGTCCAAGTTTTTTCTGCAGTGGGCCACTTCACCAGAATTGTATATGTGCGCGGGCCGCACTCATTTTTCACTGTGAGAAAATATGGCCTTTAATAAAATATGCAGATTAAAATAAAGTAAATGACACAAAACCTTTACTTTTCATCTCAATGTTTTCTGGGCCTAAAAAGTTTTCTACAAATTCAGGATAATTAAAAATGAAATAATTCTATTTATTCTAGGGATGCACCAAAATGAAACTTCTAGACCAAAACATTCACTTAGCCAAAACTGAAAGTGACCCCCACCTTTAAAAATAATAATAAAAACTCACATTTTTTATAAAAGTAGGTAACCACCGCAATCACAGTGCCATCATGCCTAGGTTCCAGCACTTACACATCCAACCAGTAAATGTTAGAACCTAGGCATGATGGGACTGTGATTGCTGTTAGCACTCACACTCCTATCATGCCAAGTCAGCCAGTACATGCTGGCACAGGGTGGCTGTAAGTGATTTGCAGACCCCATACTGCTGGCAGCATCAATACACAAGGGGGGCAGCTAGCTAGGTTTCAGCATGTACTGGCTGACTTGGCATGATAGGAGTGTGATTGCTAACAGCAATTACAGTCCCATCATGCCTAGGTTCCAGCACTTACACATCCATGCTATCACACACACACACTCATTCATTCATATACTCATTCATTCACAGATTCATTCCCTCAATCACGCATACTCATTCAAACACCCTCCCCACCCCCTTACCTGCACTGCAGCTCCTCGATGCCGCTCACAGACTTCGGCAGAGGGCGCGGCCTCCCTCTGCGTTCTCTTGTACTGCACAGAGGAAGCAGGACTGGAGCACAGTCATGTGATGTCGCGTGAACTCTGCTGGGTTCCGCTTCTTCTTTGCAGTACAAAAGACCCTGCCACTGGTAAGTAGCAGGGCTCTTGTTGTAACGGGTCGAGGTACGGCCCGCGTAAGATCAGTTACCCTGGCTGCCGATCTTAAGGGGCCGCACATCGAGGTCTCGCGGGCCGCATTTGGCCTGCATAGTTTATTGCTGATAGGTCTCAGGGGGGCTTAGACAGAACCTCTGGGAACTCTTTTACTTTTTGCAGGATGTCACCATTTTGTCAGAGGCAGCGTTACCTCTATTATCTTTACTAAAAGCAGGAGGCATACTCAAGTATACTCTATGTGCGGTAGCGCTCCCATTGAACTCAGTAGGAGTAGTGACTACCGATCACGTGTATGTTAGCGGAATGCCTGATGTTGTATAACTTATTAGAAACAACAGAAGTCATAACTTTTTTATTTTATAATTTTATTCTTTTTCATAATACACTATTCACTGGACCTATGAGAGAAGGCATTCTCCAGGCAAATTGGTTTTAACATTGAAACACTAATGTAAATACATAGAGACAGTGAAGGAGAAACAAAAAAAAGGCACAGGGGATGACTTGCTTTAAAATATATATTTCATTATTGGTATTGTACCAGTCTGGATATCATTATGGTATGGTCATTTTAGCTACTCACATAGTCACCCATCCATATCCTGTTATATGAATTAGTCATTAAAACATAGGACACTCTAAAAAGATTCAAAATAACAAGCCTATCAGTGATTTAGAGGCAAAGTCTAAAAGGCTGACTGTCGTAACATTCCCGCTGGACCATTATTTTTTATTCTTTGTTTATAATACTACCTCAACCAAAATGAGTGTGATTTTTGTGAATCTAACGTTATTAATTTTTCAGAAGGAGGGTACAAACACTAGTAGATACATTAGGAGCAGAGCCGGCCATAAGTGTTCTGGCGCCCTGTGCGAACTACTCCTCTGGCGCCCCCCATCCCAAAAAAAAAGAAAGGAAAAAAATCCCCCCCTCTGCCCCTTCTCACTGTCTTCCCTCCTCTGCCCCTTCTCACTGTCTTCCCCCCTCTGCCCCTTCTCACTACCTCCCCCCCTCTGCCCCTTCTCACTATCTACCACCTCTGCCCCTTCTCACTGTCTTCCCCCCTCTGCCCCTTCTCACTACCTCCCCCCTCTGCCCCTTCTCACTGCCTCCCCCCCTGCACCTTCTCACTGCCTCCCCCCCTGCCCCTTCTCACTGCCTTCCCCCCTGCCCCTTCTCACTGCATTCCCCCCTGCCCCTTCTCACTGCCTTCCCCCCCTTGCTCCTTATCACTATCTACCCCCCCTGCCCCTTATCACTATTTACCCCCTATCCTTACTTACCTTGTTGCCGGAGTCCTGCGGTGGGAGCGGGAGGCGTCCATCTTCCCACTGTGCCGCGATGCGAGCTTTACAGCTGAGCGCCAGAATAAATCCGGCGCTCAGCACGAAATGCCGGCACGGCGACGGAGTCACGGAGAGTGAGGGGCGCCGAGCGGTTCCTGAAAATTTCACGAGGAACCGCTCGGCGCCCCTGCCCTACTTAAATGAAAACACCGGGTTTTTGTTTGTTTGTTTTTTGTTAAAAAACTTTATTTAACATGGAGGATGTTAAATAAAATTACAAAAAAAACAAACAATGTTTTAATTTAAGTCCCGGACGGCGCCCCTGTTGCTATGGCGCCCTGTGCGGCCGCACAGGTCGCACACCCCTAAGGCCGGCCCTGATTAGGAGGGATCCCAAAAAAGGGAAATACAGGCTCTAAGGAATGTAAAATTACCTATGGCAATATACCAACGATGCCCAAAAGGAGCAAGCCCACTGAAAGCTTCTCACCAGAATTACTTTTTATATATATAACTCATCACTTCCGATAATTCACAGAGCTCAACTAATCTCAGTAAACTATCTTAATGAGCATTTTAAAATGGTAAAACTACGTACAGAATGTGTTAATGTTGTAGTCCACATGTGATTTACTGTAATACGTCATAATATTAAAAAAACAAAATAAAAACTTTTGTCTTAATGTCAAATATGATAAAAACCTAACAAACATGTCCATTTGTTTCCTTTGATTAGCTACAACACCCACAGGCTTAACACAGTAGATAAAGGCATTCTAGCATCATTTTAATATTGATATCAGAATCATGTCAAGATAAAAGTTTCATGCAGTTGGCTCTTGTAAGAAAACAAACAAACAAAAAACTTAAACAGAGTTAATAATGTCTGTTGAAGCACTGCTTCACTAAATCTTAAAACCAGTAAAGAGGACCTTTTAAAGGAACTGACAAATGTGAACAAAGAAAAAACAAAACAAATAGTACAGCACTGAAAAACATCTATAACATATCGTTATTTAATGTTACATATTTTCCATATCTGCTATCACATCTGCATCCATCTAAGACATAACCAGAGCTTTTGATGCACATGATCCCATGATCTATGGCCAAATATTGCATGTGAATCCTTCTGCTATTCAAAGCAGGATATATATGCATACTTTACTCTTCCTTGAACTGGTCCTATTCATGAATGTTTGCAGTTGCACAGTTTCTAATAATGTTATTATCACAAGGTACCTTAGGGCAAAGTAGGGATTTAATTAGATATTGTAAAATATAGATAAGTAAAAGGTGATTAAAAGCATAATTCATTTGTGTCAGGTCCTCTTTAAAGAAACATAGGTTAGTTTTAGCTTTCTTTATCTTTATGGGTAAATTGAGCCACACTAAGTTTAATATAATGTGCACTAATTTCCCTTCAGCAAGTTGCTATTCGTAAACTTCAATTCCCATCATTACTTAAAGGTGAGATGTCAGATGTGGAAGCTGTGGATAAAAAAAGATTATATAAATATTTCTTAAAATAAAGCAAATAAAGCTACATAGAACACATTCTACCGGAACAGTATATGAAGTAGAAGTAGCTAAAACATAGCTGTCACAATGTCTTCTGAAAAACTATGAGCTGGACACAATGTCTTGTTGCTCACACGGTTTTAGTAAGTACCTAAGTGATGAAGCCCTTTAATATCATAAGTATTTATGTAATGCCTTCCAAATTACCCCAAAAATCTAAAACATTAGCAGGTGAATCATTTTACTCACTTCCCAAAAAGGTTGATCTTGGAAAAAATGAAATTCTTTGGGTGGCCTCCAAAGCTTACATTTCAACAGAAGACCTGTTTGGGAGAAAATGTAAAACTAAAAATTATATAATGTATTAAGCTGAATTTTGTTTTAAAATAAATTGTCACAAAGATGTATGTTAAATAGTGCTTTATCCAGTTACACACATTATGTAACAACTGTCTTCAAATTCATATGAATTGCACATTTACATTATCAAAAAAGAGGCCAGACCCACAACGAATCGGACAAAAACAAAGTAAAAAGCTGCAAAAAATCTGATACCCACCTGTCACAATCCCACTGACCATACTTATAGCCAACGTTAGGAAGATGGAACCAACACCTACAATGGCTTGGTAGCCCAGTCTGCAGAGAGATGTATATTTGGTTATTGCTTCAAGCACAAGGGGAGCTTTAAGAAGATGGTATGTCTAGCCATGAACTAATTAAAGTTACTATGCCTCTATGAAAGGACCAGAAACAATATATTACAATGTTAGCATGTACTACGCCTATGTAGCAATATAAATTCTTGTGAGTCCCTCCTGTACCCCAGACTTGGAGCTGATGTTAACCAATGCATTTTTTTGCTGTACAGATTGCCCCATTGTTAATCATCCTAGAACAGGGGTGTCCAACCTGCGGCCCTACAACTACTGCAGGACTACATGTTCAATACTCCTCAGCCAGCCCCTTAGCCTTAGCATTATGGGAGATGTAGTCCTGCAGCAGCTGGAGGGCCGCAGGTTGGACACCCCTGTCCTAGAACATTACAGTCTCTTAAATTAAGTCTTGTTACTGCCCCATTCTTTAGAAATAATACCTACATGTCAATGCCGTTGTAATCTGCTGTTATGATAATGATCGAGTAGGAAACTCCTCCTATTAAACCAGGGAACCCAAATGTATACAGAACTCCACAGGTGTCATGCAGAAGTGAAACATTATCCAGTGTTCTCTGCAAAATGAATTTAGTGGGTAGTACACGTCCAAGGTTGGAAAAAAACAATATATATATATATATTATACTAGTGCCTAGTAGTTGAAATATGTTTGTGTTGTATATGGTATACTGGTATATGAAAAGTGAAGAATGGTAAATCAGCCCCTTATGAGTTTTCATTATCATCAATATCCTAATGTGCCTTGCTTAGCATGTACTTATTCACATGTTCTGAAACTTGTTGATTCTGACAGGGCTATAGGTAATCTTCCCACCATAGCAATGATTAAAATGTTCTTCCTTGATAGGGCCACTTAATTGGCTGCTATAATGATGAGACCACTTTTCAAACTCCACCAGAACCACATTTTAGAAATAACTTTTTACCATGCATAGATGACCATTCTGGATTTCCCAACCCTTGTAAAAGGATCATTCTAATTCCACCTAATTGTTCAATGTCCATACTTGTATATTTAGAAAGACTGATTGACCCAAGGAGAGGAGACACAAAAACCGAGACTGTTGGTGGGAGGACCTCATTGATGTGAGATGGGGTTCACTGAAGTTGCACACATATAGCCATTACCTGAAAATACTTGAGACTAAGTGTGGAAATGAGTCCAGCAATTAATCCTATGGTCATTGTGATCCATGGGTACTGCACCATGAAAGCTGTAAATCCTGTAGAAACTCCACCAGCCAACACAGCGTTACGAACATGGACCTACCAAAAAACATATATTCAGGAATACACGTGAATGGGGAAACACAGAACCTGCGTATTTGGAATGGTTTCCTTTGTGGCTGGTTTGCTAAATATCAACATTTGCTAAAAATAAAGAGTTAAAACTTGTCATTCCCAAATTATGTGGGGTTTTTCCTCTCCTTTCAGTGGAGTGGAATAGGTGAGCAAACGGATTCCTGTGGACCTTTTTTAACCCGATCCTCCTCTTAAGTACATGATTGTTTGCATGGCCTAAAGGTCTACCCAGAGATTCTTCAGTGAACTAGTCGACTACAAAAGGTTGTGATATGGGCTGAGCCATATTTGCTATCATGATGAGATTGTGAAAACTATTACTGCTAGGCAAGAACAGATTTTGGAAACCTATGTATTCTATTACATCATCAATTCATCAGGGTGTAACCTTCAATCCTATGTTTCTACAGAGAACATATACAACCCTATTGGTTAACCCCTTTTGTGACTGTTTTTTATTTTTTGTACCCTATGTGACAATAGTTTTAACATTTCTGCAATGTTTGTGTTTAACTTTAATTTTCTACGTTCTCATTTACTGTGATCAAATCAATTATAGATTGTTTCTTTCAGCACTAGAAAGGGTCTCTTTAGATAGAATTATTTTGATCATATCATATATAATGTATTATTAATAATGTGCTTCATACACAGAATAAGCAGCGTTTGATTTGTATCATTTTAAATCTGTGCTTAATTTAGCCCACACCGTGTTTACTGTAGTGCTATTTTAGTAACTAGGTCTGAGCGTTTATTCACTCTCAAGAAGAAGCGGTTTTAGAGCAGATTCTACTGTTCTCTTTGCTAAAGGCCAGCAACCTCTTTCTGCTGGTGTTATTAATACTGATATATTAGAGTGGAGCATCTTGGCAGCCAGTCACTAAGATTCTAGTTTATCTATAGCATGCTCACCTGGGATTTTTATAACTGACCTAACCCTGAGATGCTTCTAATAGTAAACCTTTAATAGTCATTGACAAAGATTCTGCTGAATGTTCCTCATTACTTGCCAGGACTTAAAGATATTCTTAAATAATACCTTTAAAGGCTGTTTTGCACCCCAACGACCAGAGTTTTCATTATTATTGTTACTATCATTATCCCCCCCGCCCCAGAAACCATTGTTTAAAAAAAAACAAAAAAAAACCCCACACATGTCAGTACAGCAAGTACATTTGGTGTAGTCACTATAGAAAAACAATGGATTTTTTTCTAATAAAACCTCTGAAATGACACTGCTAAAAAATGGCCCAACATGTCTATAGGTTTGGAAAATACATTTACTATATAATTAAAGCATGAATATTCGGGTGCTCATGCAACTGGCAATACCCTTGATTTGTTTAGAAAATATCAAATAGCAAACAAGTAGTGGAAAATATTCTTTTTTTTTTTTTGGTAAGTATTCTATTGTTTTGGATTGCAGACTTTAATTCATTATCAAATAACTAATCCTTTGTTGGGATAGGCTGCTAAATCCAGCTGTCGGTGTGATCAACTGAAGCGTTACAACCTTGTTTCTCCCAGTTATATGGTCCCTAGAAAATCTAGAGACAGCTGACTCCACTTTCACAACGAAAAGTGGAGATCGCATGCAGAGTTCTTGGAATTAGTCTAGGTAAAAGTTCTCTTTTAACATATAACTTAATAAATGTCTTAACCTCTTTATAGCTATTCTTATCATTCTAACAGGTATTGGATACATTTTGAAAGTTGCTTACCATTTCCAGTTTCCCATTCCGATTAAAAAGAGAAGAAAATGAGAACACGGTAACCGTGCTAACAGCTAGTGTGAAATAGGTGTTGCAGATTGCATTTCTTATTTGCACGTAATCTTGAAGTAACGCAGAATTATATGAAGGCCAGAACATCCACATGAAAAGAGTCCCTAAACAGATAAAATATTGGTGATCCAATCATGTTCTACAGATACATTAATCAAATGCAATGCCAAAACATGCACGTGATTGTTTGGTCATATCTACTTATTTGCAACCTACGCCCTGCTCACAAAGCCTTTTTATAATTTTTGACATGGTCTATTTGGGTCTAGGAGCACCTAGAATGCAAATCCAGTCCTGATCTCAGTCGAATCTGAGTCTGTACTGCTGACAGTTACTACGGTCCTTAGGCTGTAGCCTTGTGTATTAACAGTGATCTACATTCATCGTTTTACATAAGGTGTCAAAAAAAACTAGGGCTGCAACTTACGATTATTTTCATAATCGATTAGTTGGCCGATTATTTTTTCGATTAATCGGATAAAAAAAACCAATATGCAAATTTTTCGTTTAAAATAAAAACGTATAATTTACTTTACGATGTGTCATTAACACTGACATAATAATAAAGCTATATTTTAAAGGAACCCAAACACACTATTTCTCTAAGTTTTAATACCCAAAAAGTTTTACTAGTAAATATTAATTCATGTAAAGTATATTTATTTCATATTTAATAAAAACTGTGAGAAAAATGCGTCTTGTTTATATTTTCTTTTATTTGCCAACCTGCCCCCCCCCCCAGTTATGCACATCTCACTCCCAGCTTGCAACTCTGCCCCATATATGCCTTATACCTCCTATGTACCAGAGATGCCACTGTGCCCCCCAATATGCCTTATACCTCCTATATGCTACTGACATGCCACTCTGCCCCCTGATATGCTACTGTGCCCCGATATGCCTTATAGCCCCCTATATGCCAGTGTGCCCCCTGATATGCCTTATAGCCCCCTTATATGCCACTGTGCCCTAATATGCCTTATACCCCCCCTATATGCCACTGTGCCCCTGATATGCCTTACACCCCCGATATGCCACTGTGCCCCAATATGCCACTTTGCCCCGATATGCCTTATACCCCCCTATATGCCACTGTGCCCCGATATGCCTTATAGCCCCCTATATGCCTTATACCCAATATGTCACTGATATGCCCTTTACCTCAATATGCCACTGTCCCCCGATATGCCTTATACCCCCTATATGCCACTGTGCCCCCTGAGATGCCTTACACCTCCTATATCCCACTGTGCCCCCTGATATGCCTCATAGCCCCTTTATGACACTGTGCCCCCTGATATAAAAAAACTGACAGCGCTAAAATAGGCATAAAATATATGCTTTAATAAATATAGAAAAAAAAGGATAATACACAATACAATATAAATATATATAAATATATGGACAATACAAACAATAAATCATATATTACAGCAATAAAAAAATAAACAAAAAACACAAATTAAAGAATGCACAGACATAATTAATAGATCCCGAAAAAATTCTACCTGCCCCTCCAGGGGTTAATATATCAACAAAAGAAACACAGGGCAAATAAGCATAAAAATAAAGATAATATGCCATGCTTACCTTACCCAGTGGTGCTTACTTGCTCCGTTTTTCTTCTGCTGCTATATTAACCCCTGGTGGGGCAGGTAGAAGTGAAGGGAAGTAGCTGAGGTTGTGCACATCGCGCACTAAAACCCAAATCCCCTGCAGCACTGCACGGGACCTGGATCCCCGGTAGGGGTCTGTGCGATGCGCGCAGACAGCCGCTTCTCCCCTCTGCTTCCGTTGGGGCTTCCATGATGGAAGCCGCACCGGAAGGTCACGTGACGCCGGGTTCAGTAATAGAAGCCCCAGCGGAAGTGGAGGGGAGAAGCGGAAGGGGAGGGGAGAAGCGGAGGATGTCTGCGCGTTTTGCACAGACCCTCACCGGGTGGCAGAGAGGATCCAGGTCTCCTGCAGCTTTGCGGGGGGGTCTGGATTTTACTGTTATAATCCGATCTCTATTTGAGATAATTTTATAAATCGAGAAAAATCGATTCAACTAATCGATTATGAAAATCGTTGACGATTTTCATAATCGATTATTATCGATTTTATCGACTCGTTTCAGCCCTAAAAAAAACCCAACTGTTTTTTTTACAAAACCAACTCTACTGCTCCCAGTAGCATTATTTTGTTAACTCTTGTCACAGTCACAGCTATTTTGGGCTTACCCAACATTGAAAATAACTCTGAGGTCTTTTCAGATTTTTCCTTTTCTTTGTTGAATTCGTTATTTACGGATGGTAAAGAGATTGTCCAGGATACCGCCAATCCATAAAATGCACCAAAGATATGTGTGTGCATCATGCTAATGTGCTCTCCCATCTGTCAAATGAACACAAAAGTAATGGGTGTGTATATATATATATATATATATATATATATATATATATATATTATCATTATTTTTTATAGTTTTATATAGTGCCATCATATTCTGTAGTGCTGTACAATGGGTAGACAGGACATAACAAGTAGTATATAACATAGCAATTTGACTTACAGAGACAACAGGTGAGGAGGGCCCTCAAGCGAGCTTACAATCTACAGGGAGTTTGGGTGTATTACACAGTATATATGGCATGTTAGATGTGAGCGCACACAATAGATGACCAGTTTGGTGTGATTGTCCTAAAAAAAAAAGAGCTGGTAAGCTAATAAATGTCCGTCATTATATTCTACAGTTTAGCAGATAAAATATTTTCTGTGGTTCTGCTAACTAAATGAAGTCCATAACATAAGAAAATAAACTAAATTGACACCAGGGTTATCTTTACCACATGGCTAAAAAACAGGCAACTGGTCAGGGCCCAGACATCTTTTGGTGACATCCACAGTTGTTGATTTCTCCACTATGGGGATTATGTGTCCTGGATTGCCTAGGACAGTACCCTAATAAAAAAAGCTGTCCAGGGTCCTAGTCAACCTTGTTCTAGGGTCATGTAATGTTTCATAATGAAATACAAGTTGTGCAGACTGGAGGGAAAGCATACACAAGTAACTGACACGGCAATCATATCCACAGACCCCCACAACATGTTACCCCCCCATCAGACATCATTATTTATGTCAGGCTATTATAGCCATATGTTGAACTACACACTTGTAACCCAGACACTTAAAATACAAGAATTTGACAAAATACCGGTATAACTTCAAATCTGGATCAGATCTGATACAGTATAGAATTCCGTACTTTTGCATGCATTCTAAAACGGTGGTCTCTTACCATTAGATACTTTGTCATGATGTATCTGTTTGCAGTAAATGCTGACATTTCAATTGCAGTCATAACTATCAACTGTATTGAATTCATTTTTCCCAGGACAGCTCCCGATGAGATTAACACTGGTACAACGCTCATTAGTCCTCTGCATAAACTGAAAATGAGACACTGGCAGTTAGCAACCAAGAGACATTCTACTCTATTTTGTAACATTATATTATCAGATTTATTCTTCTACTAATATTCATCTCTCGTGAGAGAAATAAAACTTCTTCCCGTTTCATTCTGGGGGGTTAATAACTAAAGTAAAAGTGTGCTAACAGTTTCATGACTATACTCCACCGAGTAACATAGGAAGATGTGTTCCCGTTTGTGTAGACCCAAAAGAGTAATATTGGCCAAGCGGTGGTAAGTAGATGCCTGAAAAGCTTATTTTTGAGGGTTTAGTTTTGATAAACAGAGGTGTTATACATTCATGTTAATGAAGGTATATCAGAAGATGAGGGTGCAAATACCATTAGTAGGATGGGGAAATGCTAACCCTACTTTAAGAAAATTAGGAGGTAGCCAACCCAGTGGGGTTTATACCATCCACTAAACATAAGCTTAAGTGGCTTAAGTGTACACCTGCCCGCTGAATAAGGAAGGAAAGGTGTATCCAGCAGGCAGACGCATACATGTGCTTTACTGGCTGCTTGCCTTAAAGCGCCAAGGCCTAATTTACTTCCCCATCCATCTCTCCTGGGTAGGTCTGTAGAAATGTATGGGTATATTATAGATTACAACTGAATGCAGTGAAGAAATGATTTTAAAAACATATGTCAACTACATGAATTAATTGACCTTTGTATGAATGTTACTGAACTAGTATTGCCTCTGACAAGTTCTGTACCGTGTCTTGCAGTTCTGTAGCGTTATGTCCCAGACAAATAGCCATATGAATGACTTAATGTACATTTCGTACCCAACTCCAGGGAACTGTGCACTATGATCCATGTGATTTGGCAGAATGACCAAGCTGTCAAAAAATTTGAATATCTAGGAACAAAAGGCTATCTAATTCCTGGGGCTATATTGTTGCATTGTATGGCTCACATTTGTATATATATGTACTGAACATTGTTATGTTCTTGTTCCCTTGACACAACTTTTATTTTTGTATTGTGACCAAATGCAAATAAACAGATTTAAACAACAAAGGCTATCTACACCTAATTTTTTACATAGCTTGGAACAGAGATTTTAATGTGATATTTAAAGGTGAGTCTATTACAATATTCAATCTGCCAGCAGGTTTCTGATCTGCTACATATAGTGGTCTATTCATTAAAGAGAGAGTTGGAAGGAGAGTTTGCAGGAGAATTGTGGTTTCAGCTCCTCGACTTCACCCTACATTATGAATGTCCAACCCCAGTGGCATTCTGCTGCAGGAAGAGCTTGGCTTGCCCTGTATAGTGCATAATTAAATCAGTGAGATTTCTCCAAAGTAAGCTACATACCACATGCATTATGTAGGGCCAGTTATAGTGAAGTGGATTGAGGGAGTTAAAACCACAAGTCTCTTACAAACTCTCCTGTCAACTCTCCCTTTAGTGAATAAACCCCATAGTGTAACATAGTTATCAATTACATCCATATCAGTTTTCTTGTAATCTTTGAAAGCTATTGTTCTGTGTGTACCATATAGTACAGACCACTCGGAATTATACAGTATACACAAAAAACTAGAAAGAAAAAACTGTTAATTAAATATGTATATTTTACCTTTTTAAACCAACAACTCGAACTCCATTTTTTGGACCAAACAGGAAAGCATCCAGTATGACAGACAACTGCAGTCCAAATGCTGCTATTAGAAGGTTGAATCCAACACCGCTAAATCCAAATCTCCGCAAGAACACAAAGAAAAAGCCAAATCCAAAGATAATCAAAACATTTACGTCTTGAAATGCTGTGAATAAGGGAAAGAAATTGAATCGTTGGGATGCAGCTTGGCAAATTTTATCTCTATTCATATATATATGTATATATATATACATCTTGATGAAAGAGTGAAGGTGAGGTTGTTTTTTTTTGTTTGTTTTAAAAAAAAAAAAAAATATGTTTAATAATAAAATAACACCATAATGCTTTCTCCAAACTATGGAGAGGGCTGTTCTTTTGTGCACACCAATTTGTCACTGTGGTTCTATCCTTGAACTTTATCAGGATGGAGACAAAACCAAAAAAGCTACCATTTTTTGTTACTATTTATTGTAACTAATAAATATATGATCAACTACAAAGCGTCTAGCCAAGGTAATCAGTTTTTTGGGAGTCAAAGCTGATTTTAGTTGAAGTCTTAGTTGGCTTTGTGCATTCATCCGTTCACGGAGAAAACATGAAAATGGCACAACAGGGTATTAATGCTGTGTATTTCAATAGCCACGTGTATGAGTGCATGTCGATAATAACCCCCTTTAATAACACATTGTGCCCAAAAGAATAATTATATTTATTATTTGTAAGTCTGGACCAACAAACAGTTATTTGTAGAAATAAAATTACAGTAATTGCCCAGGCAACTGCATACTGAGTCTAAAGAGGCAAAAACCGATTTACACATCAACCTCATCATCTGATGTGGCATCCCCAGCTGTATAAATACTTTGTATTGTAACTATAACAGTGATTTATAATTTTCCTTACAGCTTATTGTATTGTGTCCTTATCGTATCGAATGGTTATGGGGGAGTGTGGAAAAAAACGCAAAAGGTTGGAGTGTGGAGAACAGAAATACAGGTACAGGGGAGGTGAAACAGAATAGGGTATCTAATAGGGCAAGATACATATAGTTAAAGACCCTCAATGAATTCTATCGTTTCACATATCAGCACATAAAAACAACCACCCTTTCCTTAGCAGGTCTAAAAATACATCCTCATATTAAACTGTGTCATGGTTTATTTAACAAAAATAAAGCCAAAATGGTGAAGCTATGTGTGAAAAACTAAGCATACCCTTACTGCTTCCATAGAAATTAAGATGTTAATCAATATGGGAAGGCTTATATGGCCAGATGTTTCAGTGAGAGATTATTCAAGACATTCAAGGACATACACCTGATACCAACTGTCAAGTACAGTGGTGAAGTGGTGATTATTCATGATGGTGTTCATGTTTTGCAGCCGTAGGAGCCTGGGGGCCTTTCAGCCATTGAGTCGACCATGAACTCCTTTGTATATCAAAGTATTCTAGAGTCAAATGCGAGGCCATCTGTCCAACAGCTAAAGCTTGGCCGAAATTGGCAACATGACAATGATCCCAAGTATGCAGTAGATGCAAATCTACAACAGAATGCCTTAAAAAGAAAAAAAATAAGGTGTTGCAATGGGCCAGTCAAAGTCCAGACCTCAACCCGATTGAAATGCTGTGGCGGGACCTCAAAAGAGCTGTGCATAAACGAATGTCTGCAAACCTCAATTAACTGAAGCAACGTTGTAAACAGAGTGGGCCAAAATATCTCCACAACAATGTGAGAGACTGAAAGAGTCATACAGAAAATGGTAACTTCAAGTTATTGCCACTAAAGGTGGTTCTTTGCCATTGAATCATAAATTGTACTTAGTTTCTCACACACGGCTTCAACATTTTGGCTTTATTTTTGTTGAATTAATCATGACGTAATGTATTATGTCATGTGTTGTTATTCATCTGAGGTTGTATTTACCTAATTTTAGACCTGCTAAGGTACAGATGATTGTTATTATGTCCTGATATGTAAAACCATAAAGAGGGTTTACTTTCTTTTTCACACGACCTATGGTGGTACCTCCTAATAGCAAAAAATGTTAAGCAGCACACAGTTTGTCTATTTGGTATGGCCCCCTTGCTGGTTTTATATTTTGTGGTAGATCAGACTGATAGTTTGGTTCCATGGAGTAACGCTGGAGTTTTCTTTGAATTTTTCCTATTTAGTATACATATCTCATATATGAAAATAATGAGAGAGGCTACATTTTTGTTTCACAGGATCATTATTAAATATTAAAAACCTCAAATTAGCACAACCAAAATACTACATGACAGTTGATAGCTTACATAGGAAAGAGCACATGATTACTAAGCATTCTTTATCAGCTCTGACCATGACTCCACACTAAGCGCCTTTAAAATGTTATCATGCCTATTTTTCCTTTCTCAACTGAAAACATTCCCTGATTAGAAAGTAGCTATGTATTCTGCTTTTTGCTGGATGCTAAAGGACAAAACTGCACAGGCTTGTATACAGTTATATAGTTTTGAATGGTGTATCACTAAAATTGAGATTCCACTTCATTAGAACACATCCTGAACCCTGACCTAGAAAAAAATAGTGGGCTTGACATAGGCTAGTAAAAAAAACTTAAATTCTAGTTTTGATTTAACGGAGGAAAATGTGTCTCAGAAATTATGGCACATTGTATTTTCACCAAACTGTTTATGTGAATGGTTACATTTCCCATGAGCAAACGAGGTACCTGTCTAAGGGTGCAGTGGCCACTGATGCATCTCTTTGAACCCCATCCTCACTGATTTATATAAACCACGTGGGTCCTGCACAAGTGGTTCATCTCTTTGAAATGTAGTGGTGAGATTTTATAGCAGTCTTTTTAGCAGCCAATGAAATACCAGAATGTCAAAGTGATTTAACCATTGCCAGTCATGTCTCTTAAAAATAAGGATACATGGGTATGGTCTCCACTTCGATATAAGATATGGGAATCTGCAAAGCCAAGGAGGCTGGGCAATTTGAGCACATGGAGCGGCTAACCCTAACACCACCCTCCTCACCTGGAGATTAAATTATAAAGAGGCATGGGTTCTGAGAATTCATAGGTACCAGAATGAGTGAAAGTGGAAAAACCTCCAGGATAGGAATGGATAATGTCCATTGGTTGGATATACAGCTACCCCTTTGCATAAAACCTATTGGGACCCATTTATGCTACATAGCATTAAGTTTACATTTTGGAAAAAGCCTTGTGAAAATCATGGGTACCTTTTGGGCTCCGTCATAAAGCCGGTAGTAGCCCATTCATGCTCTGATGAAGTCCTTAAAATAATACAAAGTCCTTAATAAACAGACCATGATAATTAAAAGAGCAAATAGGCTCACTTGGCTTAATAACACACAGCAAAAAAGAGCTCGGCTAAACTGTATCAGATGATAGAACCTATTATACTTTATAGTGTGAAGTGGAAAAGGACAAAACAACAATTGAATCTTACCTGGATACCGCTGAAGGTACTTCTCTTCATAGTTGTAGTTGTGGGAAACTAAAAACAAAAAGATCAATATAAAAAATGTTTGGAAGGAGATAAGCAAAATAGGCAAAGGTCCTCTCAGGCTGGCACTATACTTCGGTGCCATTTTAAGTGTAACTTTGCTGAAAAATGTTCTTCAGCAATGAAATGGATAAACACTGGTGGGTGTCAACCAAAACTGTGACGGTGCTTATCTCACCCAGGCCTCTAGACTATCAGCAGGACAGTCTGTAAAAATTCAGATGTTAAAAAAATGGTTGGAAAGGAGTAAGTATTGGATAACAAATGTGGCAAAAAAATAAGATAAAAAATGCCTCTCTGCAAACCAGTAGTTTACTATCAAATTATACTTTGGAGCACCATGTCCAAATCTGAGTATAACCTAGAATTATGTACTACTTTTAATGCAGGATAGTCTACACCTGGACATTTGATGTTGTCAAGGAGCCACCAGTGAACAAAATAAAACTTTACTTGCTATTTTGAATAGTTTAGAAACTACTTTATATAATAAGAGATAGCTTTTAACTCATCAGCATACTTCTGGTTTAGTAAATGCACCTCACTATCTTTATGTGTACTTGGGAAATTGTGAAATGAGTCACCCTTGAGGCTCTTCCGATATAAACCCTTTTATAGCCCAAATAATTATAATAATGCTTCTAATTAAATAATTTACTTTAGTAGGATATAAAGATACTCTGCATTAAGTTACTGCTACGCAAGTCGGATTTACCCATGAGAAACACCATTTAAATTGTTTAGATGTCAATAACAAAGATTGGGAGCTCCAGATGAGACCCTGGAGTAGACCCTGAAATAAACCTTAAGAGTTTCCAGATTCCATTAAGCCAAGGAGTGGTCTACTATGGGTAGGTAGGTGCACTGCCAGGAAATATATGATGTCTCTCAAAAAAGTCAAAATCAGCAGTCGCTAAAGGATGGTGAGCAATGTAAACATGGGAAATAGGTATTAACAGTTGGCTTGAGCCAACTCCTGGCTCAGATCAGGTTCATCAAGAAGTGAGAAGTACCGATACAGTTCCAAGTCTTCTTGTCAGGGTTTTGTGGAAACTTTCCCTTTGTCGTGCGCAAAATTGGCTTAACTCAAGAGCAGCGGCACTCGGCTTGTGTTGCACAATGGCTGGCTTGCCTAAATCTATTCCGGTGTAGGCAAAACATTTAGTACCCTGGTGCAAGTGTCCCTGATATGGCTTTTGAACTTATACATACAGATACATACAACATACTTTTATTCATTATAAGCAAAGATATATACTGAAAATCTCACATTTCCTTCCATGTGAAGTGCGGTGTCTGAATATATATATATATATATATACACGCAGTATATATACACTATATCTGCCAAGCTGTGTGATCTGTACGTGTATGTGTGTGTAAGTATTGTGTGTGCATGCACTATACCAGGGACACGCACCAACATGCAGTGTTGGCACTTTGAGGTCTGCAACCTGGTTTGATGCCGGGCCCAAAAAGATTCACCATCACTAGTTTATAGCATGTGTCTCACAAAATTGGCGAGATAATATATAACCTTGTATTCGTTGCTTCGGAGGAACTTGCTGCGACAAGTTAGATTGACGAAAATCAAAAAAAAAAGGATTAACGTTAAAAAAAAAAAAAGTGTATTGTGTACAGGAGCAATATGGCCTTCAAAATGAATTAAATGAATTCAGGTGGAGAATAACTGCAGGTAATTTTTCAGCACTGCCACCTATCATGTAGAATAAATGGATCCAATTTGTTAAAAATTATACCTTTATTAGCTAACAGCATTACATTAGGTAACATTTTTCTTTTAAACAAATTTTTTTAGCCCAGATTTTTACATTTGTGGTACAAATTGCATTAAATGTCTAAATATAGTTTCAAAAGTCTGTCCTGAAAATAACAATGTATAAGTTCAATGGCACTTCAGGTATGGAAATTCCTTGGCTTTGAAGCGGTTAAACTGGACATTTATCCATCGTATGTCGCTATTATTTGTAGAGTTAAATGTCTAACTCTAGCTGAGTTACGATAAGCAGACTTTGAGATGTTTTTATGCACTAGTCCTCCCACATGGCGCAGTCTCCCTCCTCTCTCAGATTAAGGACGGCCTATTGTATGCCCCAGACTCGCAGTGGGCGGTCTAACCGGCCCGGCCCTTCATCCTGCGGACGTGGAACCCAAAACAAACCCGCCCAACGCTCTGCCTCGAGGGCCAACAATCACAATCTCCCCACCCCCTCCCTGCTATCATTGGACACTACGCTGTCGCCACTTCGCGTGCGTGTCCCCCTGATTGGCTCCGGTCTTTGACACTTCTCACTGCTCCGCGTCCCGCAACCTGGTCTCTTCCCGCGCACCATGTTACTAAGTACACTTACCCCGCCCCTTCAATGTAAGGCTCTGCCTATTGGTTTGCATGGTCGCCACTCAGCGCCACTTCCCAACCCTACATCTCAGATTCTCTTTCTAGGGCTACCAACCCCCGAAAGAAACCAGAGCGTCATAATTGGCAGATTGCCCTTGAACGTTATTGGTAGCTTCCGTCATCGCACACCGATGCCCGCCCCTTGATTTGTCCCTTCGACCATCAATCAATGTATGGGCAGAATTACGGTGTTACCGCCCCTGGCTGCGTCGTTGCTGAGGGGAGGAGGAGGAGGGGCCACCATCTTTATTTCTTTGTTTCAAACCCTTCAAACTCGCTATTATTTTCCTTGTTTCATGATCGAAGAACTACCCCTTCGGGCGGGTAGCCCTTGTTGATATACGGGACAGTTGTGTAAAGACCCTTGGCTGGCGGGGAAGGGCTCAGGCGGCGGGAGCGAGAGGAGGCGGCCACCGGGAGAATGAAGCGGCGGAATGCGGACTGCAGTAAACTCCGGCGACCGTTGAAACGGAACCGAATAACGGAGGGCATTTACGGCAGGTGAGCGGCAGCCACCTTCTTCTTTCTCGTGTCCTATTTAGCCCTTTCGGGTTGTTAGGCCGCAACTGAAGCCTCGGCCTCACCTGAACGCGTTCTCCCAGTGAGAAGAGGTCTCTGTCAACAGTGACACTCCGCCCACCTTTTGACAGCTGCCTCCCCCTACTGTTGTCAGGATAGCAGGCCTGGCAGCCCGTGTGTCTTGTAAGAGTTTGAGTATGTTTCATTGACGGTCTGCCATTTGTAGAGGGTAGCGTCAGTGTCATGTACCGAGCTGTCAGTGTGAGCTCGGTACTCAAATACCTTGGGCAGCCTCCAGCCTGGTGATTTAAAAGCCAAATCCGTTTTCATTTATTTTTGTTGGCTAATTTAAAGAAGGTATTTCGGTGGGACTTTAAAGCTTCTTTGTTAACGCTTGAACTTTGTTGTCATCCCGTATGCCGGGCAAGTGTTTGTTTAGGCTTGCAGTGTATTTCTTTTGTGGATGGAGACTTCCTTTTGAAGCATTTATCGCGGTACTAAATAGCAGAGACCAGGTTATCTGTGTTGTCAAATGACATAACTACACCAGATCTCCCCCTTCCTTATTATTCCTGGAGCTGTCTATCTAAAGCCATCTACTGTCACACTTGGTTTCTTTTGCCTCATTTGTTTCTGTAACACGTTATTGTTTATTATTTTGCTATATTTATATTGCGAGGCATTTCCAGCATAAAGCGTGGCCTTCCACCTTTTTCTTAAATTTTATCGCGTGTAATGGAGGTATTCATTTTTTGGCCAATTTTCTGGAATTATGTCATGACTTTTTTAGTTATGTATTTTAGGGTTTATCAGCTGGTGGACCTGATATTCAAGTTTTGTGCTACAACATATGAAGGAGAGACTTAAGTTGTGCCAAACTTTACTTTAATACTGCCTTAGTACCCTTTTCAAGGTACCTTTTAATTGTCAAATAACTAACTTTTTTAGTTTGACACTTTTTGACTGTTTTTATTAGTAATCGATTTTGTAATGTTTTTTTTTTTTTTTTTTTTTTTTTTTTTTAATCCAGTGCCAGAGACTTTGCCACTGTGAATTAGCACCTTGTGCTATTCCTTTAAACCTTTCTATATAATAGAGCTTTAGGGTCATAACATGCTGAGGTTTTCTTTTGCTTTACATGCAATTGTTTTGTTTCATGTCACCATATTTTGTTATCTTGGGAGCTGGGTCCTCTTTTACTTAATGTAGCGGTTTGACATAGTATGTCTATTCTAGTTTTGTCATTTTGTATGCACTGTAAGAAACACTGTGGTGACTGTGCTATATAAATAAAAGATAATGTAAAGATAGAAGAGAAAACTGAAAATACATTGATATTTACATAAAGAATATCCTGATTAAATATGGTAAGGATTAGCCAAAACAGAGTACATGGCACTTCGTCTCTTTTTTTTTTTTTTTTTTTTCCGTCTCATTAGTAAAGTTTAATAACTTATTGTAAAATATTGGGGTACTTGTAGATGTCACAACTCCCGGGCTTCTTACACTTCATCTATCTTGGTTAAGATTATTGGAACAAATTGCTTGGTGTTTCAACTGATTGTAGGAAAAGTAGGGTCCAATATTATACTGAATGTGTTGTCTTCATATGCGTCTCTTGCACAAAATAGTCATGTTTACACTCGTTATGGCTGTTTTCTCCATAGCTGTTCTGGTTGGGTCATGATTAAGAGCTATTAAACAGAGACATTGACAGGGAGGTGACCAAGTTTAGCCTGCTAATAATTATATCGATCCTGTCTTGCACTCGTTTTACATGTTAAAGGAAACCATACGTATATCTTATGCATTCATCATGTTCACAAACCAAGATCTGATACAGAATAGATACTTCATGCATTCGTGGAGAGTATTTGAATATTCTTCAGGATTAATATTAAAACAAAGCAGAAGCTTAGTAACACAAACGAAGAGGGTTCACACTTCTGCAAATAGAAAATGATTTGTATATTGACACTTTTTCTAAGAATGGTTAATGGTACCAAATGTCGGAACTCCTGGGAAGTAAAGCGAAATAAAGCAGCAGTCCTTTGCAAGTCACGGGAGGATTAAATATGTGTGTATGTGACAAATGTTTTGTTTACTTTGTGGACCCTCCACAGTACACAATGCTTAAAATTAATCAGTTTAAACTATATACTAGCTTTTATGTTGTAATGGTAAGAGCATTTTCTAGATTACAGATGTGTGTTCTGTTGAGAAGCTTTGTTTCCCAGCATGCACTTGATCTAACAGACTTGCTGCTGCTTTCCTTTTCTTTTTGCATTTTCCCCCCTCTTCTGTTAAAGCGACGTTGTTATGATGCAGCTTCACCAATGTAGAATGCATATTAGTGATTTAAAAGTATTTTATTATACATTCTTCACCAGGTGGGAGAAAAAGGTGAGCGGCTTGCCTTTTTTGAAGGTGTAGATCTTCTAGAATAGGTTTATCAAACTAGCTTGGCTTGCGTGTTTATTAGCTCTCCTTTCAGGTTGTCCAAGAAGTTGATCGGTTTCATTGTAGTGATCCGGTCTGGCCTACAGGGAATGTTGAACTACAAATATAGCTACTGGAAAGGCTACTTGCTCATTATGATAGCTCAACATTCCCCTCATCTGGGTAAACATCATTATTAGTATTTTATTTTTCTGTTCATACCAAGCAGTGATTGAGACTGGAATATATCGAGTGAGAAAGTGTTGCCCCTATATTTTGACCCTATATAGGATCAACTAGCATCACCAGAAGCCTTGGGCCTTTACACTTTCTTTTCTTTCCCCAAATGGCTGCAAAACAGGCCTTTGTTGTGCCAAAATAAAAAATAATAAAATTCTAACAACTTGCACTTTTTTTCTTTCTTTTATAGCACTTTCTTGTACCTGAAGTTCCTGGTCGTCTGGGCCCTAGTATTACTGGCAGACTTCGTCCTGGAGTTCAGATTTGAATACCTGTGGCCATTTTGGCTATTCATCAGGAGCGTATATGATTCTTTCAGATACCAAGGCTTGGTATGTATCTGTGTGTATATTTTTGAAAAATGTTACAGAGGCCATGTGTAGAAGAGTACAGTACCTTTTGAGATAAACTACGCAAGCCATAAAATAACATTTTGTTGATGACAAATGAGTGCTGCTGGGTAGTAATGAAATCTACAAATGTGTTTACTCCAGTAAGTTCGTATGTGGTGGCTATAATTGGCCCAGGCTTTATTCCACAAGCTCTGAGTTGTTGAACAGCTGTTTAGGCCAAATACATTCTTTGGATATAATTTGAATTGATATGCTATTAGTATTTCTAGTTTGCCACAACAAATTTTTAAAATTACGTGTTTATAACAATACATGGTTTGCTGAAGAAACAAAAAAAAAAAAAAAAAAGGCACATGTAACAGTGATCAAGAGATTCATTCTCATTTACCAGTATTTGCTATTAATTTATACTGAATTATTAATTTTATACTGAATAAGTGACACAATAGTCTTTATCACTGGAATAGTTCAATAATTTCCAGACTTCAACCTCCATAGCCATATAGTCCTTTTTTTTTTTTTTTTTTTTTTTTTTTTTTTTTTCTATTGTTTTCTAGAGCTGGAAATGTCAATTCACACCATATTATGGACCTATAATAATCTGCTTAAAATTTCTATGAAATAGTATTGTTTGACAACACCTCTTGTGTGATGCAATTATTGGTATTAAAGGATCGCCCTGTTAAGGTCACTTGTATGTTCTGTTACCAGTAGGGTTTATGTTCTCTGTTCTAATGCAGCAGTACGATGGAGGTCTTGGCAGACCTTTCAGGATCCACACAGTGGACCTGAGTCTGCATTTTGATAATGCACTTTTTGTTGCACATGACTTTGCTTCGGAGCTGTTCTTTATAATAAAAAAAAAAAATGCTACATTTTCAGCTATAGTTTAAATGAGGAGCTGTCAACTGTAACAACTCACTGGTGTCCATAGTGATTTCTCAACATTTAACCATTGGATGGTTTTCAACAGATTACAAATGTTTGGGTCTAGATTTTTGTTAGTATTGTGTTACAATATATTTGCTATTGCAAATATTGCTCTATTTTATAATTTACGAACCAGCAATTCTTTATGGTTATCGTGATCAAGCGTGGTCCTTTGCTAAGAGTGTCGCTGTTTATTGATATGGACCATAACTGCAAGCATATAGTAGGGTCCCATTGCATCTCTTCTCTGTTGCTTTTAATCTAGAATATTGCAAATATTCTGCACTTTATCCCTGTCCACCTTCTGAATGCCTTTTTTTATATAAAAGGAATTGCAAATGTAAACTGGTGACTTAATGGTAGTGCCTTTGTCCTAACGACTGGATTAAGGGTTGCGGACAATTCCAAAGCAAAGTCTTCCCTACAGCTGCTAGAAAAAAATATTGGTATAAATGCAAATCCACTGGTCTTTATAAAGCACTAAGCACCTTCTCATGTCTTTGAGAAAATGTGCTAGAGTATTGCCATGTTATAAAACTGAGCTCTAGTTTTGTGTGAAAACTAATGACCCTCTCCATTCTGTTTTGTGTTGCAGGCCTTCTCAGTATTTTTTGTGTGTGTAGCATTTACATCTGATATAATATGTCTCCTATTTATACCAGTTCAGTGGCTGTTTTTTGCAGCCAGTACCTATGTGTGGGTGCAGTATGTTTGGCACACAGGTAAGTTGTATAATTTTTTTCCTGCCCTATCTCTCTTTCAGTGTCTGCACATGCATACGAGTTATCTAGTTAGACTCCTTGGAAGTCTTTCCGTCGGCACTACTGGCTGGCAGGGAGTACACCGCTTGTCTGCGCTCTTTAAGACAAGAAGCTAAGGCAAATGCATAGAGAGAAAATAGTTGATTTACACGTGGCACTGAGCTGTCATATGAATTAAGGTGCATACGGTGGCTGGAGTGTCCCTTTTTTTTTATTTTTCTAAAAGCAAAACATTAATTGTACTCCCTAATACGTTAAGAACACATTAGCAGAGTTGTCATCGTTTTACTCTTTCCTCTAAATATTTACAATCCTGAAATATATATAAAAAGCTTTTAGAATTAGTTCTGTGAAAGAGCTAGGAATGATATTTCTAATACTGTATTTAGTTACAAACCTGTTCAATGCAGCGTGGTTGCGGACTGCCATCTTTATGGTGTCCGGTTTCAATTTTTCATATTTGCAATAAAATATTATTCTTTGGTTGATCAATAATTTTTCATATGTCTGCTTCATATTTGACTGTTGCTATGGCCCATTTCTCAGGATGTTGCTGTTAAGCCATGTATTTGTATACATGGAAATTCATCTAAATCAAGTTCACTCACCTGATGTGATTTTGACCACTCGCGCTTGGTTAGTATGATACAGTAGTCGAGAAACCAGAGAATGACATTTTAATGAAGGACGTATGTACCGTACGTGCCAGTCGTTCAGAGCAG
This sequence comes from Sceloporus occidentalis, assembly GCA_023333645.1. Taxonomy (NCBI): domain Eukaryota; kingdom Metazoa; phylum Chordata; class Lepidosauria; order Squamata; family Phrynosomatidae; genus Sceloporus; species Sceloporus occidentalis. Next base: position 2,635,031 of record JALMGF010000133.1, read on the forward strand.
GGTTGGGCGATGGGGTTTGCAGTCGTTGAGGTTCAATGTCAGTGATCCTAAGCCGGCCACAAACATTAAAAACTTTAAAAAAAAACAAACCTTTGGCTGCCCAAGGATCATATGGCTCTAAGGATCAAATAAACAAGCATGCTTAGTCCACATCAGCCATGCTCTTCATCCTTTGAATTAATTATTTTTCTTTTATTTTCAGAAAGAGGAGTATGTTTACCAACAGTTTCGTTGTGGATACTCTTTGTTTATATTGAAGCAGCAATTAGATTTAAAGATCTGAAGAACTTTCATGTAGATCTCTGTCGACCGTTTGCTGCCCACTGGTAGGAATATATATATATATATATAAATACTCCTAGTTTTTGTTTCAACAGTCTTACTATAAAGCCATTTAGTAGCTGCAGAATACATTAAGTGTAACCGGGTATATAGAATAATGCACATAGCCATTCCCTCAGCACCTTTTAATTGCTTTTTATTTTTGTCAGTTTACATAAAATAATGGTTTTGCTGATGGTGTTCTTTGGTGTTATTAGTTTGCTAGAATGAAAATGTATGCTTTTGTCCATCATGGCAGTTGGGAGAAACTTGTCTTTCATTGTGCTTGTATTAAGAGAAATATCTTGGAATGGACATTATTTTGTTTTGACAATTTTGTAGTTACATCTATCTAGTGTCTACGACCTATATTACCTACTTTTCTTCTCTCCCTCTAGTATTGGTTATCCTGTGGTCACGCTGGGCTTTGGGTTTAAAAGCTACGTCAGTTATAAAATGCGGCTAAGAAAGCAAAAGGAGGTTCAGAAAGAGAATGAGTTTTATATGCAGCTCCTGCAGCAAGCACTTCCTCCAGAGCAACAGATGTTACAGAGACAAGAAAGGGAAGCAGAGGAAGGTTGGTACTCTCCACCTGTTAGCCATAGGGAAAACACTACACCTTTTGGTATGCCTTCCAAACTTCTTGGAAGTTATAATGCTTTATTCCAGATGCAGTTCTGATATTGCAGGGAAATCCACACAAGTAGGTAAATCTGACAAATTCACGCAATAAATATACAGTTTGATTACAATAGAAAATAAGTATGCACATTTCAGAGGTTGTTGCTATTGGTAAAACCTACTCTTGTACCAATAAAGATAAATATTGGAACCACAAAATGCTTAACCACTTAAGAACCATGGCTATTTTCACCTGCAGGACCAGAGTATTCTTTGTATTGCGATATCTGCCTTCAGAAGTTATTTCCTTCTTTCACATTTAGTATACCCACATTTTTATTTTATTTTTTGTTACAAGCAGGGGTTTTTTTTTTTTTTTATTTAAAAAAATAATATAAATTATACACAGCTAGAATAAACAGAGGGACAAATACAAAGGATATATTTAACTTGCCCTGATTCAGGTGTTACAGGCCTCCCCTTCCAGCTGTTATGTGCTATGGTACTCATAATGCACAGCACCCTCCTATGCCTTCACTATCCATCAGAGTCATATAGTACGTATAGTATGTTACTTATATAATGCCCAACAAATATAGGTGGCCGTTTACCACTCTAAACCTAAGCATAACCAAAAACTTTCCAGAGCATCAAGATAAATAAGCCAAGAAGCAAGACTGAAAATCTTTGTAATACACAGTATTGATCGATATCTAAATATCTGTGTATTACGAAAAAGATTCATCCTATGATGGAGTGATCATTACTAAGCGGGGATTCTCTCATCATCCACATCGCATAAAACATTAAAAAATGCTAGTAGGATAAGGACCAGAGACTAGGAATAATCCCCAATGTTTCAGACTTAGGGAGTCACACTGTATGAAATATGATGATATCGGTTTATTGTGCAATAGACATTCTCTGTTCTATTTCTTGCCTTATTTAACTTGTTGATCAGGCTATTTTCATATCCGATGTGGTGCCAGTGTTTTTCAATCGGCCTGTGTTACCTATTGCAAAGCATCACACATTCTAGCTTTGATTACTTATATCACTTCGGTTTGGAGACTTTCATAGTGTGTATGTATTTTCTTATTTATCTTAATACTGCAGCAGCCAAGGGTTTATCTGAAATGGATTCTTCTATACTGTTACAACACAACGGAGGACTTTCTTCAAATAAAAAAATCCCCAGCACGTTACCAGAACTGGAGTACAAAGAAAAGGGCAAAGACAAAGATGTTAAAAGACATAATTTGGGTATTAATAACAACATACTGCAGCCCACAGACTCTAAAGTACAAGAGATTGAATATATGGAAAACCATATCAACAGCAAGCGACTGAATAATGATTTAGGCAGCACAGAGAACCTCTTAAAGGAGGACCCGTGCTCCACTTCCTCCAAGAACTACAAGAACACAACTGGGACAGCAAATTCATCTCCTCGCAGTCACAGTGCAAGCAATGGGAGCATTCCCTCATCATCAAACAAAAATGACAAGAAGAAATGCACTAGTAAAAGCCCAACCACGCACAAAGATCCCACAGAGAATTGCATCCCAAATAACCAGCTCAGCAAACCAGATACATTATTAAGGTGAGGTGTGTGTGTGTGTGTGTGTGTGTATATATATTTTATTTATTTATTACATCACACTTGTCAATATCTCGAAAATTATCTAAAATGCATATTATGGTAAATTTTGTAAAGTATTTACTGAGGAGGTTTTACTGAGTGTTTTACCGGATACACTATAATTTTCCTCGGTTTGTTGCATTCTAAACATTGCCCTTAAATCTTGTTCCCAAGTGAAACTTCCTTTGCAGTGTGGGCCATTTACACCCTTTTGGATATACTCGTCATAGACAAGTGTCTTCACAGGGGCACCCTAGTAAATATGGCTGATGACAGTCTTTCCACTTTAACACGTTCCTTCGCATCTCTTTATCAAGACTGCTATTATGAAGGTAGACCTTATAAAATCTTGGACACTAAGGTTCCAAAATCCATAGAATAGCTGCGGTGGAGAAATTGATGTAGAAATGAAATGATTGTCTTCACCTTGAACCTTAGGTTGCGATAAGTGCTTTGCAGGTTATATATTCCGTGGTGCACTTTTCTTTGATTTGAATAATCTAAATTTAGATTTTTAGGTAAAATGATTGGATCATGGGTGAACGATTCTCACTTGTGTCGTGGTCTGGCTTAACAGTTAAACAGCTCTAGATAACTTGTGAACAAACTAGGGCTGCAACAACTAATCGATAAAATCGATAATAATCGATAATGAAAATCGTTGCCAACGAATTTCATTATCGATTAGTTGAATCGATTTTTAGCGATTATAAAATGAGGGTTTTTTCAGAGCAAACGCTCTGAAAAATACCCCTCATTATATAAACCGTTTCAGTGACTCACAGCAGCAGCTCCTACTTACCAGCCCCTCCCTGTAATCACTGTGACAACTGGCCCCGCCCCCTTCCTTCTCCCAGAAGGCCAGAACCACATGGCTGTGACACTCATCTAACTGCAAGTATAAAATTAATATTTGGGCTGCTGAAAGTTAGGGGAGGTGGGGTTTAATTTAGGGGCAGTTATGGTTAATGGGGTGTTTAGGGTTAATTTAGGGGAAGTTATGGTTAATGGGGTGTTTAGGGGCAGCTATGGTTAATGGGGTGTTTAGGGTTAATTTAGGGGCAGTTATGGTTAATGGGGTGTTTAGGGTTAATATTGGAGCAGCTGTGGTTAATGGGGTGTTTGGGGTTAATTTGAGGCAGTTGTGGTTAATGGGGTGTTTGGGGTTAATTTAGGGGCTGTTGTGGTTGATGGGGGTCTTTAGGGTTAATTTAGGGGATGCTGTGGTTAATGGGGTGTTTAGGGTTAATTTAGGGTAGTTGTGTTTGATGGGGTATTTAGAGTTAATTTAGGGGTAGTTATGGTTAATGGGGTGTTTAGTGTTAATTTAATGATGAGGACTGAGGGTTAATTTAATAAAGTTAACTTAAGGCGCAGTTAGAGGTAAAGGGGGGCAGACTAAGGGGAATCTAAATCCTGGGGGCAGTGAAGATTAACCCAGTACTTATTTATAAAAGTATGGTGTCAGTGTGATGCGAACAGGTCTGTGACTCTGAGGGGACTATGAGATATCTGGGGGTATAAGGCATATCTGGGGAGGATGGAGTGACATATCTGGGGGTATAAGGCATATACGATATATAAGGCATATGTGGGGAGGGCAGCGTGGCATGTCTGGGAGGCAGTGTGGCATGTCTGGGGAGGATTGAGTGGTGTATCAGGGGTATAAGGCGTATCAGGCACAGTGGCATATGTGGGGGTAGAGTGGAGTGGAATATGTGGGAGGCAGCGTGGAGTGGAATATGTGGGAGGCAGCGTGGAGTGGCACATGTGGGAGGCAGCGTGGCATATGTGGGAGGCAGCGTGGCATGTTTGGGAGGCAGCGTGGCAAGCCTGGGCTCAAATGTGCATGTGGGAGGCAGCGTTGCATATGTGGGAGGCAGCGTGGAGTGGAATATGTGGGAGGCAGGGTGGAGTGGGAGGCAGGGTGGAGTGGTATATGTGGGAGGCAGCGTGGAGTGGTATATGTGGGAGGCAGCGTGGAGTGGTATATGTGGGAGGCAGCGTGGAGTGGTATATGTGGGAGGCAGCGTGGAGTGGTATATGTGGGAGGCAGCGTGGAGTGGCACATGTGGGAGGCAGCGTGGCATATGTGGGAGGCAGCGTGGCATGTTTGGGAGGCAGCGTGGCAAGCCTGGGCTCAAATGTGCATGTGGGAGGCAGCGTGGCATATGTGGGAGGCAGCGTGGAGTGGAATATGTGGGAGGCAGGGTGGAGTGGAATATGTGGGAGGCAGGGTGGAGTGGAATATGTGGGAGGCAGGGTGGAGTGGAATATGTGGGAGGCAGGGTGGAGTGGAATATGTGGGAGGCAGGGTGGAGTGGAATATGTGGGAGGCAGCGTGGAGTGGTATATGTGGGAGGCAGCGTGGAGTGGTATATGTGGGAGGCAGCGTGGAGTGGTATATGTGGGAGGCAGCGTGGAGTGGCATATGTGGGAGGCAGCGTGGAGTGGTATATGTGGGAGGCAGCGTGGAGTGGTATATGTGGGAGGCAGCGTGGAGTGGTATATGTGGGAGGCAGCGTGGAGTGGTATATGTGGGAGGCTGCGTGGAGTGGTATATGTGGGAGGCTGCGTGGAGTGGTATATGTGGGAGGCGGCGTGGAGTGACGTATGTGGGAGGCAGCGTGGAGTGGTATATGTGGGAGGCAGCGTGGAGTGGCATATGTGGGAGGCAGCGTGGAGTGGCATATGTGGGAGGCAGCGTGGAGTGACATATGTGGGAGGCAGCGTGGAGTGGTATATGTGGGAGGCAGCGTGGAGTGGTATATGTGGGGGGCAGCGTGGAGTGGTATATGTGGGAGGCAGCGTGGCAAGCCTGTGCTCAAACGTGCATAAATTGGGGGGCTGGTTGGGGAATAAAGACAAGAAATGCATTTTATCAGTTTTTTTTTTTTATTCTGCGTTTGTATTTAACATCATTTGTTTATTAAATTATTTTAAATAAATGAAAAATGTACATTCATTTTTTTTTATCCGATTAATCGAAAAAATAATCGGCCAACTAATCGATTATGAAAATAATTGTTAGTTGCAGCCCTAGAACAAACCCTATTGGAGCCTGAGAAACCTTTATTTTTTTATTTTTTTTTTGAAACTGCCTGACTTTTATAATTGTAGAATATATAGCAAAGTGTATTCAGTTAAAATTTTTAGAATTTGCAGGCCTTATTTCTAAACAGAATAACATTAAATGCTAAAGTTCTTAGACTCTTACAGGTGAGGTACGTGTCATACACAATATATGCAAATTTGCTTAAGCAGAACACTATTTTTACATTTTGTGTAACTTAAGACCTGTTAAAGGCTGAATGTGTATTGGTGCTCTGGAAATCCTAGTTTTCTTCTTCTGTTTTTTAATTTTAACAATATATGTATTCTGCGTGTATCAGTGTGTTTCATACTGATCTCTGTGTGGCTGTAGCTTTCAAATCATGATTTAAATGTTTTTCCTAATGGGTTAACGTTTCACTGTTGTGCAGGCCCTTAAGAGTTGTAAGAGAGTGTCTGGATGGTGTGTACAGACTCTGCTGGGGTCTCTGATGCTGCCACCCCCCCCTGCTTAGTAGACCTATGGTTAAACATACACAGCAAATGTGCTGAAATGTTATACTCTGAAATTGTAAAAACCTTTAACATACCTTTTCTTTAAAGGGTTAATAATGCATTTTTCTGTGCTCACCAAACTACCCATAGTAGGAGCTCAGTGCGGTCTGTCTTCAAAATGTATAGTGCACTCCATGATCTGAAACTACATATGGCCTGAAAACTCCACCTTTAGTGCATAAACCTAGGACCATTGATGAGCAAGGTGATGGATCAGGGTTTTTTGTTTTTTTTCTTTGCTCCACAAGTTATCCTATCAACAGAGGTATAAACCCAACACAGCCATCCTTTTTAGGGAGTAGAGGAAGATAGGATATGGTGCCGTGGTGCTTTGATTTTTCATTTAACTGTATGCTTGCTAGTAAGCTGCTGGGGAAAAATCTGTGTCATTTTGTGATTCTAATTTTCTTGTGTGTATTTTGACTGATATGGACTCCTGGTAACTCTGGACCTAAATGCAGTTGCTTTGTTGTTGACTGTGAATCACGTGACTTTTCATCCCTGCTCCCTTCTGAAATGTATGTCCTTGAGTTGACTGTTTTACATGGCAATTCACCCCAATTGTTTTTCCAGGTTGGAGCAAGATGTTAAAAAATTAAAAGCAGATCTGCAGGGAAGCAGGCAGATTGAACAGGATCTGCGGAGCCAGATCGGAGTTTTAACAAACACAGAGAGGGGTATTAGGAATGAAATGGGACAGCTCAGGCAGGAAAATGAGCTGCTACAGAATAAGTAAGTATTTGCAGTTCCTGGTATAAGAAAGTTCATTAACTCTCTGGGATGGCAGATAAAAAAAATCAAACAAGCAACGGCTCAGGTCATGGTTTGCTGCATTCCATTCTGGAAAAAAGCTTTATCTTTCTGATGTGTCTGGTCATCTCTACTATTTACAGGCAGTAACATCTTACCATTATCTGATTGTTGCTGCCTATGATTTTACCCATAGCTATCCCCTATTCCTACTTCACCTTGATAGGACACATACAATAAAGTGCAAAGTTCCTTAGTCTTTTAATGTATCGTATACCTTTTCTTGTCCCTACCAGGTTACACAATGCAGTACAAATGAAGCAAAAGGACAAGCAGACAATTAGTCAGCTGGAGAAGAAGCTGAAAGCAGAGCAGGAGGCACGGGCATTTGTAGAAAAACAGCTTATGGAAGAAAAAAAAAGGAAGAAATTAGAAGAAGCCACTGCAGCCAGAGCTGTGGCATTTGCTGCAGCAAGCAGGTATTTGTATGGCTTGTACATGGGAACTACCTGTATACGTAACTTTTATAGATGCTTGTTATAGCACCCAGAGTAGAGCCTTTTTAATCAGAAGTGATTTGTCTTAAACTATGACAATAATTTAAGTTATGGCTCAGTTCATGTATAACCCAGTAAAATAGCATAATTTGTTGAACCAGTTGACTCTGTCATGTTAAGGGTACTTTCCTGTTATCCGGGACCATTAAAAAAACAAAACAAAACTCAAATACGTCCTTGTGTCCCTTGTGCTGCCTTCAAATGAATTCGGCCAAATATTGAATCCAAATGATGGCGTGGTGTTCCTCTGTGTTTGTTGCGCCATTTAGGCGACACTCAGTGTGTGGATCAATGAAGTTGTAGCGATTGGCTTTAAAATGCTCAATTCCTCGGTCTTGTAGGCGCACAAACTATCTGAGTAAATGATAGAGCTTATTTCGATACTTTTCAAAATTGCCATCAATAGGTTTGCTGCACAGCTATCTATAGCTTCGACCAAGAAGCACTTGTGGGTCTCTCGACAAATGCCTCCGAATACCCACCGCTGAGGAAACACTTGGCCGGCATTGTTCTTATGCTTAGTGATTTGTCGAAATAGACGAATCATGCTTATGACAATCCTTCGCCTCCAATCTTCTGTTTTGCTAGTTCGATGGGGTAGTTAGCGCAGACTTCACACATTTAGTTGCTGCAGTCGATGGTTGTGTTCTTATTCATGCCCAATTCATCCTTGCACTGCTTGATGGACGTCAATTCCTTGGCCCGGCAATAGTAAGGAACGGCTGTCACAAAGTGTAGCCGACTATCCGTGAACCAATTATCGGTGCCGATGTTGACCACCTTCTGACAAGTAGACGTTCCACCATTCCAGAAAATACACAAGCCAAAGTAGAGCTTCATTTTGTGAGTAGCCCAGCTATCGGTACACTGTTTCTTTTGCAGTAGGAGGTAGAGTAAAGATGTTAAATTTCATTCTATTAAAAAAAAAAAAAAAGTATTGGCTCTGCATAACAGGAAAGTACCGAATCTACTGTGCCTTACACCCCCCACCAAAGAATAATGTATATCAAAGTACTCTGGGAGTACTGTAAACTTGCTTGAGGAAGAGGTTACAACCCTGCAGCTGTTATTCTCCCCCATGGTATAATAATTCAACTTGAATCAGCCAATTGGTGTCAGGAAAAGCACTCTTTCAAATCATAAGGAGCACCATTATGGAAACCCCTACCCGCCTCATTCACTGAGCCAGCTCTGGAGCTGACTGACTGTTGTGGAAAGGAACAAATGCATATGGGTTAGGTGGAATCTGTACAATCGCCTCATACATTTGACATATGAACTGTGCCCCCAAATTCTTATGCTTCTATTTGCTTTACAGAGGTGAATGTACAGAAACCTTACGGAGTAGAATTCGAGATCTGGAGAGTGAATGTAAAAAATTATCAATAGATATGAAACTAAAGGAAGACCAGATAAGGGAACTGGAGATAAAAGTTCAGGTACTGTACTTGTTTTCACAAACGTCTGGAGTATTTGCAACGGTTACCTCGTTGTATACTTTTTTTTTTTTTTTTCTCGTTGCAACCGATTATGTATTTGCATTTATCCATGAAAGCATAACCTCTTGACCACTTCACCACCGTAGGAGAGAGACATCCTGTATCTACCAAGATTGTCTCTTGCATTGCTGTAATCCAGGTGCTGGCAGCCTGTCACTCTACAGCTGCCTGTGCCATAGTTAATTGACCCTTTTTTAAATTTTTACTCTTCAGGATTTGCGAAAGTACAAGGAAAACGAAAAGGATACAGAGGTATTAATGTCAGCACTTTCAGCAATGCAAGATAAAACACAGCACTTGGAAAACAGCCTCAGTGCAGAGACAAGAATCAAGCTGGATTTGTTTTCTGCATTAGGAGATGCAAAAAGACAGCTAGAGATTGCCCAAGGTAACTGCTCTTTATTCTTCCTATATATATTATGTTGCACTATTTAAACAATTTTGTTGCAACATTTTCGTTCACGTTCCTCTGTTTTTGTGATTATGATGAGCATGATTTTAAGGCTCGGAGGAGTGAGTGGAAAGTGATCTAATGAAAATAGCCCAAATGGAAAAAAAAAAAATAATATGGCCCTAAACACAAAATGAACACCGAGTGTGGGCAGTGAACAATCCAATGTATTCATATTTGTGTAATCTAGTGACGTTTGGCTGATAGAAACAATTTGAGTGCACATATCTTTGTCAACTGGCAAATATTTAGGAATTATATTTGTTCCTGAGCTTTTTTTGCTTTTTTTTTTTTTTTTCCCCCCAGGACAAATCATTCAGAAGGATCAAGAAATCAAAGACCTCAAACAGAAGATTGCAGAAGTAATGGCTGTAATGCCCAGCATTGCATACACTGCAGGGACAAGCACCCTAAGCCCTGTCTCCCCACACTATTCTTCCAAGTTTGTGGAGACTAGCTCATCTGGGCTGGACCCCAATGCATCAGTTTACCAGCCACTCAAGAAATAAACTCCATGAGCCTAAACCTGTTTCCCATCAATTTTGTCCAATTCAAGTCAACATGCAAAAGTCTGTTGCATTTAACAGGGGGTTTTAAGTGGTTAGTATAACTTGTTTACATATATATATTTTATTTAGCTCCCTTCTTGACTTTCACCCCGCCTCTCAAAAAATCTCCAGGACGTTTGAGTTTATTATTCTCCTAGTGCAATTCAGTGGGCTACCTTAGGGACTCCATGACACAATAATAGTCTGAATATTTAATTTGGCTTTGATACGAATACTAAAAAACCAAAAGTATAAAAGCAAGTTATTTTAACCATTTGAGTTTCTTTTGAAGATGACATTGTATTGTACAAGAACTGTATTTGTAGTAACTGAATATGATGGCATTGTGTAATGCAGTGAGCGTCGTGGATACTTTCAGGTTTTTGGGGGCAAATTGAACTAACCTCACAGATTTTAGTGACTTTTCTTGGCCAATACATGAATCACTTAAGCATAACCTACTTACCGCCAATTTGCCATGCATCTGTAATTACAGTTCCCCCTAGGAATCGAGTGGTTTGCAAAATAAAAAACACTTTCTCAGATGAGAATGTTCAGTTAGATATTGGGGGAATTCTTTTTTTTTTTTTAAAGATTACTTAGTCATCGGTATGACAGCTGTAATGTTTCACACTCAAATTTTAGGTATAGTTTTATCAAGTAGTAAAAGAAAAAAAACAAAAAACTGCATGTAATTCTTTGTAGCCTGACAAGTACAAAAACCAAGGCTTCAAAGAACGACATTTGCAACCGGTTCCCAGAATTCAGTAAATCACTCCAAAATGTAAAATCTGTTTTTCTATGAAACAAAACCATCAAAATCACCTATACAAATGCATTGGGGTGAAATTACTAAAAACAGAGTTGCATGAAGGAGATGGCTTGTGAACACCAATTTAATATTCTCTTTAAGCTATTTTTGGTAAGAAATTATGGAGCTTTGTAGTTCATGAATAGCTGGGAATGTGTTCCATATCCCATACTGAAAATGGCTAACCTTTTTTGTGCATTCATTGGTTGCAACTCACCACCATGATGTCAGTACACCTCTGGGTTTACGGAAGTAGATTAGTGACCCGGAGTGACTTATGATTTCTGTAATAACAGATGCAAAAATATGGCGGGTATGGTATACGTGTTTTCATTTATTTTCTTGGTACTTGTGCATGTTTCCAATTGACAAACAAAACTGCTTGATTTTACTCCTTGTTTTAATTTGTGGCGGAATGGTTCATCTCTGATCCAAAATGTGTTTTTGTTTTCATGATTGGAGGCTGAAGAGAAAAAGGTGGAGCAATTTTTTTTTTTTCATGTGAGTAAAAAAAAAAAAAAAAAGTAGACACTTGTGACAGGAATAATTTCTTTACTTCGAACCAGGACCAAATTACTAATTTTCATTGTCTACATTGTACAGGTGAAGGAGAGAGTGGTAATGTAATGGTTGTTGATAGAACTGTGAAGTACGTATTCCAGTTGGTATTAGTAGAACTTAGAATGGGTCTTGTTCAGTGCCTTGGGGATAGACTGTTAATGTTGGGGATTTTCTCTTCTTCCTTCGTTTGGATCATCAGATGTCATTTAATATGCCCTGAAGCCACCAGAACAGCACTGCTTGGCAGATTTTTCTTTTCTTTTTTGGTACCAAGATATCCAACCCCTTGCTTCACTTTTTATTTTGAACTTGAGCCGAGCATGGACATCCTTACCAAATGTGTTTTTGGTTTCACTTTCCATCTTACGTTTTGAGTATCTTTCTTTCAGTGTCAACTACAGCATATATTTTTGAGACCTCTGCCTTTTGGAGACGCCTAATACCACACCAAAGGGTTCATGCAAGGAAACATTTTAAAGAATAAGTCTGTATGCTTTAAAGTATAGTGTCACAGATTACAAATCAGAAATTGTGCCAAGAAGCTTTTGACATTATGGACAGGTTAAAACACATTTGAAATGTATGTTCTACCAGAAGTTCACCATTTCTGGTGATTAAACTATGCTATTGGAATCTTTAAAATCTGAACTAAAGAAAAAATGCTATAGCAATTATTCAAGGACAATGGTGAAACTTCTCGGTTGGCATGCAATCCACATTAAAATAAACAATTTAGGGCAAGAAAATCCATCAGGTATTAATATTTTTTTTTTGGGGTGGGGGTGAAACTTAGTTTTAGCAAGATGTGTATGTTGCTATTATTTTCCATTTTTAAACCATCATGTATAGCGGTCACCATGAAAGTGTTACTCAAATACATCTCATAGTTTTTCAGCTTTGTGCAGGACATTAAAATACATTCACGGAATTTGTGTTAAAAGTTCTCCGCCGTTTGCTGCCTCGAAGGCAATTTTTGTTACTCTGTCTTGGCTGCAGTTTTTTTTCTGTGGGGTTTACAATGAATAAACATTTTCTTGCAGATAAAGTGCTTTTCTAGGTTTTTGGGTTTTTTTTTTAAAATAACTGCTTCTTTAAGGGGAACGTTAAAAATTTATAAATGTATGTCAAACTCCTTACAATGAGCCCAACTCCCTTTATTAACTAGAAACATGGAAAAACACAATTGATATGCGATATCGAGCAAAGGTACTTTAGAGCTGTAGCGGAAGTATACATCCTTGACGTATACATTCCAATTACTGTTGAGGAAGAAGAGAACGTATACTTAGCAGTATGCTGTATAGTTTTATGAATGCAAATGTATCCTCACAGTGGCAGATAACTTTTGAGTTAAATGGTAGGCCAGGTAATTTTTTTTTTTTTATTATTATTTTTATTGAAGGCATAGCTGTGAAGCTACAGAGGTAAATTGGCAGCACCCTGCAAACCATACCTGAGCATGAGACAGTCTTTAATAACATTTTGCTGAAGTTTAAATTTTAAATATCCTATTTTGTTGCACTTGATGGCTGCTGAGTATTGAACATGAGTTAGTCTAGTTTTAACTGATTTGACATGTTTGTGTGGATTCCGATTGGGCACAAACACTTTGCTGTAAGTACCCTGGTGTTGAGTGATTAGACAGACTGTTAGATAAAATGTAATATTTCAGAGCTGCATTAAAGTGCTACCTTGCAGGATGCATTGTGTCCACATTAAACTATACCATCTGGTTGCCCTGCTCTGGTCTTGACACATACATAGCCAAAGACGATTGTACAGTTGTGCTCAAAAGTTTGCATACCCTAGCAGAAATTGTAAAGTGTTAGCATTGATTTTGAAAATGACTGATCATGCAAAAAAGTATATTTTATTTAAGGCTGGTAATCATATGAAGCCCTTTATTATCACATAGTTGTTTTGGCTCCTTTTTAGATCATAATGTAAACAGGTATCACCCAAATGGCCCTGATCAAAAGTTTACATACCCTTGAATGTTTGGCCATGTTACAGACACCCAAGGTGACACACACAGGTTAAAATGGCAATTAAAAGTTAATTTCCCACACCCGTGGCTTTTTAAACTGCTTTTCAAATTATTGTCTGTGTATAAATAGTCCAATGAGTTAGCTCTCGTGTGGATGCACTGAGCAGGCTACATACTGGGCCATGGGAAGCAAGAAAGACCTGAAAGATGCCATTCAGTGCTGTTCAATAGCTTATCAAGAAGTAGAACATTTGGGGATCTCCTGATACCAAGCCAAGGTCAGGTAGACCAAGAAATATTTCAGCCACAACTGCCAGCAGAATTGTTTGGGATACAAAGAAAAACTTACAGGTAATCTCAGGAGAAACACAGGCTGCTCTGGAAAAAGATGGTGTGGTTGTTCCAAGGAGCACGATACGATGATTCAAAAATGAGCTGCATGGTAGAGTTTTATTCTTGTAGACCGTATATTCGTTCAGTGAAGACTGCCTTTGGGAGTTCAAAGCCATATTGAGTAAAAATTAACCATTAAGGTTAAGGGAATCTTTATTAAAGATTGAAGTTCTACTTAGAAACTCTACAGCAGTTTAAATAGGTACCGCTGTATAAGAATGCTTCTTAATGAATGATACCACCATAATACCATTTAAATACCATTAAAAGATTTTCTTGGTGTTTTTACCCCACCACTTAGCTACGTGGCGTGCAGGAGATATATTCGCCTAACACATCTCAATGCATGTGATATACTTGCCTCCAGTGAATTCCAGCACTGTCAACGATCATGGTAAGCGTGGGTCAGTTTAGAGATACCTGCACAGAAAGCAGTTTGAGTAGCAAGAATAGTCCAGGATAATGAGGGCGGCTGCAGCTTCTTAATTGGGTAAACCTTTTATTTTTTATTTCCCCTTCACCCAAGTGGCAGCATACATTAGGGTTTTCTTTCTTGCTCCTTCGGGCAGGACAGTAAACTTCCCCCCCCTACTCCGTCTCCTTCCTACCATGTATGTCACTGTCAAACAACATATTGGGGGGGTGTTTGACAGTGACATATATCAGGAGCTGTAACTGCCTAATAACCACACAAAAATTACTACCACAGAATCTGACCTTAATCATTAATAGCTTAATGCCAATCCTATATATTTTATCGCTCACCGTATTGGCCTCAACAATTTATGCTAGGACACTGTTTTATTTATCTGCCAACGTCTCAGCAAAGTAAAATGCCCTTACATTACATCTAAACCTCTGACCCTCTAGTTTCAGATTATGACCTAGTGTTCTATTATTGCTCCTCTTCACAGTTGTGAAGACTCTAGTACAGGGGCAACCGATCTTACGCGGGCCGCACCTTGAGCTCTGCTACAACGAGAGCCCTGCTACTTACCTGTGGGAGGGTCTTTTGTACTGCACAGAGAAAGCGGAACCCAGCAGAGTTCATGTGACATCACATGACTCTGCTCCAGTCCTGCTTCCTCTGTGTAGTACCAGAGAACACAGAGGGAGGCTGTGCCCCTTGCTGAAGTCTGTGAGCGGCATAGAGGAGCTGCAGTGCAGGTAAGGGGGTGGGGGAGGGTGTTTGAATCCGTATGATTGAGGGAATGAATCTGAATGAATGAGTATATGAATGAATGTGTGTGTGATAGCATGGATGTGTAAGTGCTGGAACCTAGGCATGATGGGACTGTGATTGCTGTTAACAATCACACTCCTACCATGCCAAGTACATGATGAAACCTGGCTAGCTGCCCCCTTGTGTATTGATGCTGCCAGCAGTATGGGGTCTGCACATCACAGCCACCCTGTACTGGCTGACTTGGCATGATAAGAGTGTGATTGCTAACAGCAATCACAGTCCCATCATGCCTAGGTTCCAGCATTTACTGGTTGGATGTGTAAGTGCTGGAACCTAGTCATGATGGAACTGTGATTGCTGTTAGCAATCACACTCCTACCATGCCAAGTCAGCCAACAGCTAACGGCAATCACAGTCCCATCATGCCTAGGTACCAGCATTTACTGGTTGCCTGGGTATGATAGGAGTGTGATTGCTGTTAGCAATCACACTCCTATCATGCCAAGTCATATTGCTATTTTTTTTTGTCCAATTGTGGTGTGTTACCTACTTTTATTAAAAATGTGAGTTTATATTATTATTTTTAAAGGTGGGGGGTCATTTTCGGTTTTGGCTAAGTGAACCATGAATGTTTTGGTCCAGAATTTTCATTTTGATGGATCCCTAGAATAAATAGAACTACTTCATTTTTAATTATCCTGAATCATGAATTTGTAGTCACAAAACTTTCTAGGCCCAGAAATCAGTGAGAGGAAAAGTAAAGGTTTTGTGTTATTTACTTTATTTTAATCAGCATATTTTATTAAAGGCCATATTTTCTCACAGTGAAAAATGAGTGCGGCCCGCGCACATATACCATTCTGATGAAGTGGCCAACTGCAGAAAAAACTTGGACGCCCCTGCTCTAGTATGTCTTTTTGTCCAGCACAAAGGGGAAGTTCCAAGGGAAATTAGTCCTAGCAAGGCATCTGGGCATGTTTTAAACCAAGCTATATTCTGGATACTATTAAGAATATTACAATTTTTATTTCAACAGCCCTTCCACTTCATTATCTTAGTATGTTCGGAAAATACTACTAGGTTTATCAAACAAAATTAAGAGTGAAGAGTGTCTGATATGCTACCCACAATACACGACACATGCATATATTAAGTGTAACACATTTTGGCCAAACCACAAGTTAATTCCCATTAATAAGAACATGCAATATATATCTTATCCACAGGGAGGCATAAGATGAACACTAATGTTTCGATATGCAGCGCTCAGATGAGAATCTACCCAACTAAACAAAAAGAGGAAAGTATCAGTTATGTATAATAATCATGATAATTTATAAATTATAAGATATAAGATTTTTTTTTTAATTTTTAAATAGTGTCATCTATAAACTTCTACAGAACATTACAGAACTTCTACGTAGACATTGTCATTAAGCCTGGGTTCTGTGGGAGAAGCAGGAACATGAGCACGTCTGCGAAGTAATTACATGGTTTCTGCAGTCATACCATAGAAGTAGGGTCACACCAAAAGGACTTTGTTACCCAAAACCTGCAATTTAAAGACAATCCTTAGTAGGTTATTTTATATTATTATTTTTTATTAAGTACCACCTTTTACAAAAGCCTGTCTTGTTTGAGCCATTTCCGGATATGTATTTACGTACTGTGCTGTTCTAGGCCTTGTCCAAACCACTTCCAGCACTGATCTCTCTTTCTTGTATAGCTTGCTTAGCACAGAATGCTGGGATACAATGTCAAATGCTGGGCATTTTTGACAGAAGAAGCTTAGGCCTATCACAACATATTCAAGTAGGCAGCAGTCCAGTATCAAATCTACTGGCCCCTTGAATACGCTGCCCTGGGCCTAAATACATCCCTGCCGATTACCCCTGTGACGCTAATCCAAACCGACAACGAAGACAGATATGAATTGTTCATTACATCCAGTCTGTCAATTTTTCTAAAAGCCCAAAACTTACTTTATGTTAAACTTCCTTGCCAATTCCATTCATGTTTTCAGAAGCTAATAATTATAATGAGAGAGAGAGTTAGATATGTTATATAATGCTGGGGTTTTTTTTTTGAAGTGTAATTCCTCTTTTCTGTTATTTTGCTGGACCTAATGTCCTAAAACCCACAATGGTCGACATACCTAAAATAAACTTATTTTGTGAGAACCTGTGTTTATTTGTGTCTTTGAGGATAAAACACCCTTCCTTCCTCCCAAACCATGTGAAAATGAATTTCCTTCCTTGATGTCTAAAGTTAAAATTGTGTATTTGTCTACAAATTACTGTGTTATGGTTCATTTGATATATTTCTTGAGAGGAACACACACAAATGTATTGCATAATAGAACTGGCACAAGCCCATATACTTTAACATGATGTTTTTTCTTGCTATCTGTGGTGACAGAGAAAATACATTGTCCTGGGGTAATGCAGGGACAAAACAAAGCAAGATTTCAGCGCATATCCAGTGAATAGCATTCAAAACCCACCTATCTAAGGCATAAATATTGGAGACTCCATACTTTTTTTTTTTTTTTTTTTTTTTTTTAATATCTCGCGGACCTCACCGATACAAGCAATTGCACTTTACAATGTCACGCCCGCATCGCCACTTACAACACGCTTTGTTTTTGTCAACACAGTCATGCATATTAAAAATAACCAACACATTGAATTGAATTCCCATGAGGCTCAGCCAGACATACTACTTCCATGATGCTGACTGAGCATCATTGGAAGTGCAGCAACAGTAAAGTTGCTAGCTGATTCTCAGCCAGGTGTCCACCATAATGCTGGCTGAGTATCATTGGAAGAATAGTCCACAGCAGCAGAATTTTTTTTAAATTAAAAAAGGCTAATGTTAGCCTCCCTCCCAGGACCCTTACACGCTGCCGTTACACACACCTGCCACATATACACATACACTGCCTTTACACACACATATACACATATAGACATACACTGCCCTTATACACACACATACATGTACACTGCCCTTACACACACACATATACATGTACACTGCCCTTACACACACACATATACATGTACACTGCCCTTATACACACACACACATATACATGTACACTGCCCTCACACCCCTTTCTTCCACCATCCTTCATCCTTCTTCCTTCTACCTCCATCCTGCATCCTGTGGTGGAAGCGCGAGGTATGTAACTTCAGACCTCGCTCATCACTACGCGCCGGCTATTGCTGCAGAGCGCAGGGATGACGTCATATCCCCGCGCTTGGCATTATTTCTGGTGGGTAGTGATGAGGGAGCAGTACAGCAAGGTCTGAAGTGACAGACCTCGCGCTCCCTAATGTTGAGCCGACTAGAGGGCGATTGCGATCTCCCAGCTAGTCTACAAGCTGCAGCTGCTGATCGGGAGGCTATGCGCCCCCCGCAGCTGCACCTGAGGTGAGTATGGATCTGGCCTCACCCTTCCTCTGCCCCTGCAAAGTGGGACACCGGGACAGAGACCCAAAATCGGGACTGTCCCACCTAAATCAGGAAAGTTGGGGGGCATGGGATTCTATCCCCAAATACCCTTCTACCACACAGGTGCCTCATTAATGGCATCCAGAAGAGGCTTTAAATTTCTCGAGAGTCGTATTTGGGTTAAATGCAATGCAGTGCCACTGATTCAGCTCCTTGGTAGCCATTAAAAATGCCAAGCTTGGGGTGATGGAATCCTCAATATTGGTCATTATTATTCTACCATCAACCCATGTGTGACAGGGCCAGGCTAGCTGGCTCATGTGTCATATGAAGTTTAGCCGGGTCACGGAGCACTTTTGTGTCCGGTTCCGTATACCGTGACCCGGTAATATATTATATTGTGTATTATTGTGTAACCAGCCCAGAGACTGATGTGGCTTCAGCTCCAGCCTTCAAGGAGACAATCCTATAATCTGGTTGGGGCTCTTAATCAGCCAACACAGCCCTGTCTGCCCAGACGGCACCCGCACTACAGGGGGGATAACACAGGTGGGGGAACCCATTGTATTCTGTAATCCCCTCACCTGATACATCCCCTGGATACTGATGGGATTTGTGATGGGATGTGGCTGACTACTACGAATGGTGGTCTGACTGATCCGTGGATAGCTGAGTGCTATCCGTATGAGGGACTGACTGGTGATTCCTCAGCCCTCAAACAGGGGTACCCAGCCTTGGGTACGGTGACCCTGTAACATTGGTTGGCAGCGGTGGGATGAATCCCACGACTTGGGTGAAATCCTTATATTTGTAGATTTTTGGTACTATAAACACATATACAAAAAGAAGTATTTCTTTCTGTAGTAGGGTTGCCACCTTTTGCCATGGCGTTTCCTGGACAGTCATTTAAGGGTTGCTCCTGGGGGTGTAACCCGTGCGTGGCCAAGGGTGTGTTTTTATTCTTTACAACAAGAATGTTTTCATATTTTGTGTGCTCTAAGATGGGTATACAACATCAAGGCTCCCAGTAACCAAGGAAAAAAGCAGGGTCACACATGTGTATGTGTGTCCAGGTGTTTAGTGTTGGTGTGTGTGTGTAAGTGGCCTTAGCATGTGTTTCTACGTGTTCCTGTATGGTTTAAGTGTGTGTGTGTTTAAGCTTATGGTTAGTAGAGTGAGGGAAAGGTGTGACGTAGTATGATTATATACGAGTATTTGGATGGTGTTAGAGCGAGTTTGCTTGTTTATACATGCATGTGTTTTACAGTTATGAGGGGGATCAACAATCCTAGGCTCACCCCTGCATTTTGTTCAGACCGAAACGAGGAATTGAAAAACAAGTGGAAGCAGAGAGGGAAAGAAGAAAAGATGGAGGTGATAGAAAAGATTTCTTAAAATTCATCTTTTTGTTTCTACATCTACTATCTCAAGTAGGGGTGATGGTAAGAGGGACAGATTTAAAGATTTTAGCCCTCGTAAAGTTTCATTGTGGGTTTAACTTGCAATTACACATACAGCCACCAGGATGTTAAGAGTAACAGGGGCTTTAGGTAGAATTTACTAATTGACTATATCATTTCTGTGTTCCCTTTATGTGTTTTTATGCATTTCCCTGTTTAGATCAGACAGAATAGTACACATTGGGCATATTGTTTTCCAAATGAGCTTTGAGCTGCTTAATTACTGGGGGGCCACCTGGTTGGGGATGCTCAGAGCTAAATGACGCCAGCACCTCCCTGACAACAAGTCTGTATGTCTGTTCTCTGGTGGATATACTGAGGAACATATTCACCTTGTAGATGTTACTTTGGGAAGTAATTAAGATAGATGCAAGCAGGAGAGGCATGAGAGCTCGTTATAATTTTTTTGGCTCAGAATACAGTGACAGAATTCCAGCTCTCAGATTTTCATCTGGAAATATGGGAAGCTCAGCACATGGAGTGAGCTACAGGTCATTTCCACCCAAGAGCCCTTTTCACACAGATTTTAGAATAGGTTAGTTTTCATCTAGTCAGAAGTTATGCCAAAAGTGGCATTCTCTTTGTTGCCCACATTTTGTCGAGAACCTAAGCCCTTCATACATTAGACCCATAGAGAAATATTTTAACCTATTTTGACAGAACAAACGTTCAGAGAATGGGTGCCTACAGAAATTTGTCCGGGGGGGGCAAAATAGTAGCCCTGCCCGATGGGTGAGGCATAAGCAGAATAAGGCAGAGCATGGGTGGGTATTATCAGAATAAGATGGATAATCATAAGTCATAAAATGACTTTTTTGATTCATAGGAGAAATGTAACTCTGAAACGCTCTTAAAAAGGAAAACTCCATTCACATAAGCTCCTGATTTCTCTTGCTTTGCAAAGAAAGTTATAATGAACAGTTCCAATTTGTAAGTACTGGTCCTCTGTTCCAGGTAGCCGTCGCACTGTATCGCATTTGCTGGCAGTACAGACCATAGCCCAGTTGAAGAGATTAATGGAGGACTGTGTTGTTGCAGCCCCACTTGGCGGCGCTCTACAGTTGATCACTTTGAAAGGACTTTCCAGTCAAATGCAAGTTGTCCATGCCTCAGGCCCTGCACACATCTGGCACCTGTCAAGCACCCCAACACAGGTGTTCCAATTTGTACACCTGAAATACAGCGCCGTCTACCAAAGACTATCAACAAAGATGTGTGCCATGGAACACAATTTATCTGCACTTTATTTACCAGTGGTCACAAGCCCAGGTAGACTGCTTTAAACTATCTACAACACGCACATACATTTTAATTAGCTACAATTAGATTATTCAAATAACAACTAAAATAAAAAAATGACCTTTTTAAGAAAAACAACTTAATACTATATACCTTGTCAACAGCAGAATTGGTGTTATTTTCGGTACTTGGAACTCATCACAGCGGTTGATCAACATTGGTGTCTGTTTTCAAGTTACTGATTACACTGTGTACCCTTTGGAAGAGGCAATGGGATCCTCTACCCCACTGAATTATTTTGTCCATGGACGACTGAAGGGAGTGGGAAACAATCAGGTATAATTGTATGGATTAAGGGCATGGAGAAATTAAATAACTACAAGAAATTGGACATGTGGGAAGTGGAGTGAAGGCTGAGCAAAACAGAATTGATATACTTGAAACGGATTTGTTTTTGATTGCCTCTACCACAATGGTAATTTTATAGTTCATCAAAATGTGGCATGCACACCAGTTCTGGGCTGGAAGCTTTAGGGCCAGCATCCAATGAATTAAGTATGTGCGCCTACCTGCTTGGTATACACAAACATACGCTACATCCTTATATTATTTTACAGAGGACGGTTTCTGTATGCCCTGTTTGTCAGATGGCTAGCCTGGGACTTGCATTCACAGACTTAACTCTGTACCCTAGTTGTGGCTGGTACACACAAGGGTGGTCTTAGAAACTAAACTTTCTTTCCAGTTTTTTTATAAACAGCTTAGACATACATTTTTAAACAAAATGATTCTATACATATGATGTAAAAAAAATATAAAATACTGAAAGCCAGCTTTATCTTTTTTCCAGTCCTGCCGGCACAGGTAACCTTGGTGACAATGGCAGAACGTGGGTGGAATACAATTCAGAGCCAATGTATGCTGTACAGCCATATCTATAACTAAACTCTAGATCAGCTTCACTCAAGGAGACAGGGTTCCATCTTTGAGGCTAATTATTTGTGCATAGTTGTAGCCAAACAGACTATTCCACTGGATCTAACTAGACCAATTAAAAATGTTGTTAAACACAAATTGTCAGCTGCCTATCTGACATGGATGACTGAATTGGGTTAGCATACATTTTACACTGAAACAACTACAGGTTTATAGACTAGTATTGAGCTGATTTTATTACAGATACGGTAGCGTGATGTATATACAGCATTTCTCATAAATCTTACATTGTTTTAAATTCTACTCACTAACTAACCTATATATAATGTTGCTTGCAGATTATCATAAGCAATATAAAATGATTAGACACCCACTTTTGGATATACAATGGAAGCAGTCTTCCTAACTGCCTGTTCTCAGGATCTGCATGATTATTCCTCCCCATTAAGATAGCTTTCCTAATGTTAAATGAATGATGCTCCAAATGGTACAGGTGGCAGTAACTGTTCTTAATATGCTTGGAAAAACCCTGGCATGAATTAACAAGTTATGCCAACATTACAAGACTGTTCTTATTTGCCCGAACAGGACTGAACAGGATTGAATACGTGACATAGGTACAGTCAAATACATCCCCCATGCCCCCCAAAAATACACACACATTTTCTTTTCTCAAATAAATATACTTTATTCAGCTGGATGATTTTAGCCACGGTCCTTAAAATAACATAACAAATAATGCAAGTGGAACACACATACAACTTTTGCAATAATCAAAAAAATTGAAAATCAAATAATTTAAAATAAATAAATAAAATGGGCCTAAATGTCTCTCTTTTACCTTTAAAAGCGCAGTCAAACTATCCGCATCACCTGGGCGTATACCCAAGTTGTGTTTTCAACTTGCACCCATTAGGCTGGTGCACAAGTGCAACCATTCCCCAGACGGTTGCCTCCTGCATCGTACCAGCCACAAAACATTGTCAATAAAGATAACCTTTTTTTGTCCAACCGCCAACATCTGTAACATGCAATCCGTTCCATTGTTATTGACTCTCCAAAATCTCTAGCATCCTCCCAATGCTGGATTGGATTGCCAATATCCAAATATCCAACCTTACATCAAACAAATGGACACCATCACGCCTGAATAAACCTGGCGATTCGACCTCTACATCCCTGTGCCGAACAAACAAACCCCATGAAATGCTAAATTGGACCTAACATATGACATGAAGCTAGTGGAAGTCCTGTATAATTACATGAGCACCTAAACCCCACTTGACCACCTCAGTAGCAGCCCCAATCCGGAATAAATGTGTACTAAAAGAAACATGTTCAATGCCTAAAACAGCCAAGCAATGCCAGAAATTGGGCAGAAATTAATAACGGGATAGCAAAAACACATCAACATGTACCATGCAGCCCACCAGACAAACCACACTACCCCTGCACACCATAAGTGTCACATATGACTCTTTAACCATGTGGGTTTGTCTTGAACCATCAAATATGTATGCTGGCCACATCCTCCCTTTATATTCCCCTTTTAACAACTTTTGATGTACTCACTAATTCCATAATTCGAAATACCCCAAAACAGGCCAAAAAAAGCCACATTAAAATAAAGTTACTTCAAACTGAGAAAAACATAACTGCTGTTTCCCCACAAAATCTACCAACAACCCATGGCACGGGCAGAGCCGGCCTTAGGTGTTCTGGCGCCCTGTGCGGACTACTCCTCTGGCGCCCCCCCCCATCCCAAAAAAAGAAAGGAATAAAAACTTGTAACAAAACCCCAATCACTATATACTACGCCAAACATTGATGTGGTGTAGGCCTACCACTTCATTGTCTGGCTTAGTAGTAGGGATGCACCGAAACGAATTCTGGACTGAAACCAAGAGTGCAGCATTTACCTGGCCAAAACCAAATATGACCCCCCCCACACCATAAAAAATCTAACACTTTTATTTAAAGTAAGTAACACACCAAAATAGGACAAAACAATGAAATAACAATATTATATATATATATATATATATATATATATATATATATATGATTAACAGCAATCACATTCCTATCATGCCCAGGCATACCCAGATTCCAGGATGTACTCGCAGACTTGGCATGATAGGAGTATGATTGCCCTATCTACCCCTTCTCACTCTCTTCTGCCCTATCTACCCCTTCTCACTCCCTTCTCCCTATCTACCCCCTTTCCCCTGTCTCACTCCCTTCTCCCTATCTACCCCCTCCTAACTATCTACCCTTTCCCTCTTTGAAGTTCACTTACCTTTCAGGAGTCCTGGCGGGGGGTGCAAGGCCTCTGCCTCCCAGCTCTGTATGGAACAGTATAGAATGATGGGAGTTATGATGTACTTTTAGAGCATAATTAGATCATGAAAAAGACATTGGAAATGGTACAGCATAACACCCATCACTCTCACACGCATACCAATCCACGCGCATACCAATCCACGCGCATACCAATCCACGCGCATACCAATCCACACGCATACCAATCCACACGCATACCAATCCACACATACACACTACGCCACACATATATACCAATCCACACATGTATACCAATCCACACATGTATACCAATCCACACATGTATACCAATCCACACTTACTAATCCACACGTATACCAATCCACACGTATACCAATCCACACATATATACCAATCCACACATATATACCAATCCACACACATACCAATCCACACACATACCAATCCACTCTCACTCTCACTGAATGCTTTTCCTACCTTTCCTCTTTTCTCCTTACAGCTCCTTTTCCTTCTCTTCGCTCCTCTTCTTCAGTTCTTCTGTCTTCTTCCGGGTCAGAGGGCACGGACAGCGGTGGAGGGGTGCCGGGTGCCCCCCTGATGAGCGGCACCCGGTGCGGACCGCCCCCCCCCCCGCTAGGTACGCTGCTGGCGGCAGCGGTACGCTACGGTGGCGTCGGACCCTGCGGCGGCGGACCCCGCGGCGGCGTCCCCTGGAGTGTGGCGCCCTGTGCGGTCGCACAGGTCGCACACCCCAAAGGCCGGCCCTGGGCACGGGGTACTTCTAGTTCGGCATCCTCGGCTTTTAACCCCTAAAGGCATGTGTTACCATGAAATCCTTGGGGACATCCGGAAATCGAGACCAGACGCAGACACACCATATAAATGCCTAGTAAACCAAAACAATACTGCTACAGTTTCATGTTCTTCTGCTGATACCGTGGCTTCCTGCACAAAAGATTCTCACTCGGACCACATTTTGCAATAAAATGACCTGGTAGAAGTTATCAATGCCCGCGGCACCAAGTGCTCAGCCGTCAACATTTAAATTGCGGGAAAGACAACTTAACATGTCATTGAGCAGGCCATTGTCCAACACACCATCCCCCTTAAAAAAAACCAAAACAATTGCCTCCAATGCATCTGTCCATAATTCAAGGTCAACACTGAATACTTGAGCATTCATCCATAAAGAATTCCCATTGTAATGGAAAAAACTCTGCCCATATGATCCTACAAATGAAATTCAGCTTGTACACTGTGACAAAAAGACCTGTCATACAAGGCCCCAAGGTAGTCAGAGATGGCTCCAGCCTGTCTGTCAAACATAGATAGCACAGGTAGGAACTCCATTGTTTAATTAATCCCATCAATAGGATTGCTGTCAGGGGATTCAAGGTTGGGTTGTCTACATGTACCTGTTTATCAATGTTAATTTATGTTAATGAGGTTCTATGGATATATGAGTCTTATATTTTTACAACAATAAACTGTTCATTCCTGCTGTACTCAATTCAAGGTAGTTGTGTCTACTTATTGGGTACACATAGCAGGGTTCCAAGGTGTGCATGCTGGCTGGTGCTGGAAGTGATTCCGGGGACAACAGGAGGATACATCAGGGGCGTACCTAGAGTATTTGGCACCTGGGGCGGATCCTGTATGTGGCACCCCCCCCCCCACATACACTTTAAAACTGCATAGCTTCTACTGTTATATACCGGCGCAGACACTGAAGGTGGTACAGCATTACTGTTATCATTATATACTGAGGCAGACATTGACGGTGGTACAGCATAACACCTATCACTATATACTGAGGCAGACATTGACAGTGGTACAGCATAACACCTATCACTATATACTGAGGCACACATTGACGGTGGTACAGCGTAATCCCTATCACTATACATTGAGCCAGACATTGACAATAGTGCAGCATAACTCCTATCACTATATACTAAGCCAAACATTGATGTGGTGTAGGCCTGCCACTTCATTAGTAGTAGGGATGCACCGAAACGAATTCTGGACTGAAACCGAAAATGCAGCACTTACCTGGCCAAAACCGAAAAAAATATTTTATTTAAAGTTAGTAACACACAAAAATAGGACAAAACAATTAAATAACAATATTAACATATATATATATATATATATATATATGATTGTTAACAGCAATCACATTCCTATCATGCCCAGGCATACCCAGATTCCAGGATATACTCGCAGACTTGGCATGATAGGAGTATGATTGCCCTATCTACCCCTTCTCACTCCCTTCTGTCCTATCTACCCCTTCTCACTCCCTTCTCCCTATCTACCCCCTATCCCCCATCTCACCCCCTTCTCCCTATCTACCCCCTCCTAACTATTTACCCTCTCCCTCTTTGAAGTTCACTTACCTTTCAGGAGTTCTGCTGTGGGGGTGCAAGGCCTCTGTCTCCCAGCTCTGCCACTGAATGGAACAGTATAGAGTGATGGGAGTTATGATGTACTTAAGAGCATAATTATAAAATGAAAAATTCATTGGAAATGTTACAGCATAACACCCATCACTCTCACACACTTACCAATCCACACATACACTAATCCACACATACACCAATCCACACATATACCAATCCGCACATATACCAATCCACACATATATACCAATCCACACATATACCAATCCACACATATACTGATCCACACATATACCAATCCACTTTCACTCTATGATTTCCTACCTTTCCTCTTTTCTCCTTACAGCTCCTTTTCCTCCTCTTCGCTCCTCTTCTTCAGTTCTTCTGTCTTCTTCCGGGTCAGAGGGGCACGGACAGCGGTGGGCGCGGCTTCAGTGTTGTGCGCCGGGATCTGACAACAAACCCCGGCGCACAGCAGCTGTTGCCGCGCGGATCGCAAGGGAGCGGTATCGGAGGTCTTTAACAGACCTCCGGCTCCCTTGAGTGATTTTAAGCCGGGTTCAAGGAAGATCCTTGAACCGGCTTAAAATCACTCAAGGGAGCCGGAGGTCTGTTAAAGACCTCCGATACCGCTCCCTTGCGAGCCTGCTCCTCCAGTGGCGGACATTACTGTCCGTCTCTGGAGGGGTGCCGGCAAATTGGCACCCCCCTGATGAGCGGTACCCGGTGCGGACCGCCCCCCCGCTAGGTACGCTACTGCATCTGGGTGATCTCTGGGAGTTACTACAGCTCTTTTGGTGAACCCGTTACATACACCAAGGACTGTAATTGCAGAAGCATCACCTTCTATAATCTGTGTATTAAAAAAAAGCATACCCTGAACATTCTCTTAACAGTGATGTGGATCCCATCGCTTCAACGATCTGGCACTGCATGTCTTAGTCCAGATGGCTCTGGACTAAAGGGCACTAGGGGGACCATGCTGGGCTGCGTCCACACTTCGAAAGCTTGGAAGCTTCACCGGGTCTCGGACAGGATCCTAATTTCACCCTATACTAATAGGGGCCTTATCAATTAGTAGGGGCTAAATCTGCCTAGTGCCAGCTGTTACTAAGGCATAGGGATCCTTTCTCCTTACCTCTGTCAAGCAGCCTCTCCACCCCTATTTCACTTGTTCCTGTACTATACTATCATCATAAGAATTCTATCACATTCACTATACTTACATAAACCTTATTCGAGAAAGCATTGGCTTTATACTGGCAATTCCTCTACATACACAGCTAAAAGTTAATATATCGCACCAGATTTGATATAACAATAAATATGACAAAGTATAATGCTTAAGCGCATACAGCAGGAGGGATAAAGGCAAGGGCAAACGCTTATCTGCCTTCACATTCTGTGCCCAGAGCTTGCTGTCTCAGCAGTCCTCAACCCAGCGCACAGATATTGAGTTCAACAAGCAACTGCAGACGCAGAGCTTAACCCTTTGGGCTCTAGGAGGGTTAATAAAAAAAACAGGTTTTTAACACTCATAAACACTTTATGGGGTAGATATATAAAAGTTTACGGGAATAATAAACATCTGCACAAATTTGTAAAGCAATGGACCAAACTAGTAAAGCGATCAAATGATTATTTTGGAATTCCAGACAATGTATAAAAAGGGGAAGATTTGTTGATCAAGTTTGCACCTTATTGGGCTATTCTAATTAATAGTGGCAGTTATGTACCAAGAAGACGCTTTCATATTTGGGGGTGTGGTTATGGGTGTGGCTAAGGGGCGGGCCCTAAGACTTTTTAAGTGAACGTGCGCCCTGTTGAGTGCAGTTGAATAAGGCATTAAAGAGGAGAATGATATTTTGTTTACATAAGTTAATATGGGAACATATTTTCTGCGGTTTATATACACATTAATGTCACTTTTATGGCCGTAGAACAAGTGATACACTCATACTCAGCAAACACTGTGAAATCCTATTAAAGGACTGATGGTGGGAATCGTACGACACTGTGGTCCTACCTAGAGCCATGGAATTTATAAAAGCAGGGCGGACTGGTGATCATTGATGCATGGCCACACGCTAAATTTCTATACTCATGTAGTATGTGGTCGGGGCATATCCAGTCGCATTTGCCCAGTGTGCCAGATGGCTGGTCC
Source organism: Sceloporus occidentalis (assembly GCA_023333645.1). Lineage (NCBI taxonomy): Eukaryota > Metazoa > Chordata > Lepidosauria > Squamata > Phrynosomatidae > Sceloporus > Sceloporus occidentalis. The sequence continues at coordinate 2,663,925 of JALMGF010000133.1, forward strand.
GAGTCTGCATGCAAGTCTCTCCCCAACACATGAACGTATATTTACCCACTGTGTCTAGTAATTTGCAGGCTACATAAATGACCTGATCCATTAAGACGGATAAGTGCTTCTATGCCTCTGTGACACAGGTCACACCTGTCAATCTGTAAGTGATGATGGTGGGATATGATGTAAAAGTCATCATGGGGCCATCATCATGGAAAGAGCAAAAGGACTGATAACCAGAAGAAGCTAGAGATGCCACGGAGATGAAGATCTTCACTTCCGTGCTAAACGTGAGGGATAAGAAGCTCAAAGCATGGGCAACCAGGCCACACTTGAGTAAGGTTGCAGCTTGGTCTCTGTAGCTGAGCCTTTGGCGACATTTGTGGATTATTTCTATAAAGCAATTGTCGTGAAAGCTGGTGAAATGAACAGGAACATCCACATTGACCACTATGCTTTTGCACTACACTTCTCTGTGAATAACATCTCTGTGAATAAAAAGAATGAAAAAGAGAGAGAATATGATATTGTTTAAGAGACAATAATGTAGCACATAATATGATATAAAATCCTACTACGGTAACAAAATATCACAGATCTGCAAATTTGTTTAAAACTGACTCTTTTTTTTAGAAAACTAAACCACTGTCATTTTTCTAGCTGCCGCTCTTGTATAATAGTTATTATTATTCTGGGTATGTAACACAGCATGTTGTAATTATGCTGATTTTAAAAGAATAACGCTTTTGTACATCTGCCCACCACTGCCCTTTGCGTTTTTAGAATGTAAAATAATGCAAAAAAACAGAATGTTGCAGAATCTTGTAATACCTTTTTTATTGGACTAACAGTATTTAAAATAAAAATATTAATTATAAAATATAAATATTTATTATAAAATATTTTAAATACTGTTAGTCCAATAAAAAAGGTATTACAAGATTCTGCAACATTCTGTTTTTTTTGCATTCTTATACACTGGACTAATACGGCTACCCCAAACTACAGTAGAATGTAAAATCTATCGGTTTGTCTCAGTCTGTCTATTCCAGTTTTCTAATAGCGCTGAATAAATGATTGGTGCTGTGTAAATAAATCTATAATAATCATAATAATTATATTTTTATTTATATAATAATATTCATAATTATATATTTATTTATATATACAGTAGTAATAATAATAATAACAACACTAATAATTATATATTTATACAGTAATAATAATAATGATCATATATTTATGTATACAGTAAACAATTATTATATATCTATAAAGTAATAATAATCATAAGAATCATAATACTCATGATTATATATTTAAACAGTAATAATAATCATAATTATATATTTACTTATACAGAAATACTAATAATACTCAAAATTGTGTATTTATAGAGTAACACTAATCATAATTATTATATATTAATTTATACAGTACTACTAATAATAATAACAATATTATTATTATTAGTATTATTTGAACTACAACTACTTCCAAAGGCTTCTTGTAAGTGCAGATTGAATAGTAAGGTGATGGACATGTATTGGACATGTTACAGATGTGGAAAAGTCAGGGGAAATAAGAAAGAAAGAGTGTCTAAGCCATGGCTCCGTAGCTCGGCCAGCAGAAGTCTGTCTGTGGCCCGTCTGTCTTTATGATCGGGACTACAGGATCTGACACGGGGTGGGTGGGGGTGCGGCCATACTGGCTACATTTACATAAATATCGCCTCCCTCGTTATAGACGTGATCATTCATCGACATCCCTGCCAGGGAGGGGGTGGGAAAAGCGAGAGAAGAGAAAAGTTTGTAGAAGTCGGAAAGTTAGCGGCAAGTTGTCTGATTGCCTGGCGGTGGGTTCTGTCCGGCAGTAGGATGGATGCGCTAAAGTCTGCCGGGAGGGCGATAATCCGCAGCCCTAGTCTCGCCAAGCAGACCTGGGGAGGAGGAAAACACAAGAGTGAGTAACGGGGTGCGGGGCGATACTCGGGGGTCGGTGTGGCCGGGTGGGTACGTGATGCACGTACCTTACTTTCTTCGTTACTTCTGTGTACGTGTCTAGCGTTAAAAGACCACCTCTGCGTCTGGGTATGGCCTTGAAAGTGACGTATTTAACCATTTCACAGCCACTGTGATTTGTGCTGCAGCGGCGAGCCGATAGGGTTAAGGCTTCAGCACACCTGTAACGCGCTATGCACTATAGATCGTTAAGTCCGTGGATAGATCTGAGCTGAACAGGCGTGAAAAGTGCGAGAATATTCGCCCCTCCCCCACTGCTATCCTGGGATGACATCTAGTAAATTCCTCTGTGTTTAAAGCTAACATGCTGTGTTGTCATTTACATGGGTTAATAGGAGTATGATTTGTTATGTTGGCAGTGAAGCTGACGGTTAACACCATTTGCTTGCTTGCTGAGTGTAGTGAGAGGGAAGACTTCAGATGTATCCACCCAGGTGCCTTAAGTAACAAGGGTGGAATTTACACCCTTGCTGGATCCTTTGTGTGCCTGTGGGCGTTCTAGTATTTCCCTCCCTTTTGTGTGTGGATGGTCCTGTATAATGCACGGTTAACTTATTTTTTTTTTTTCTTACTATTTTTGCGAGTTAATCCATTATATTAGTTTACGTATTGGAAGTGTTATATATGTAATGACAAATAGACGTTCTGATTGCCAGCTATCTTTATGCTTACATTTTGTCTGTGTTTTTCCATAAACAATAGAATGTATCTCTGTTAAAAGGATACTCCAGACATCATGTGCGTTAATGCCGTCAAATCAGTTTCGCCCTTTCCCCACCTAAACGTTAAATGCCACGCAGGATAGGTTTTTGGCCAAACAACTGCATGCGATATACTCTCCTTTAGTCACTTGGTGTTCAGACCCCTGGGTGTATTTGTGAAAAGTCCTATTGATATCCATGGGGGCGCTTTACTGTTACTACATGCTTAAAAACGGCAGGAATAGTCGGACCACGAAGGAAGTAAGCTGCTGTAGCAAGGCCGCAGCTCCTCTGTCATGTTTGGTTTATTTTTGTTTGAAGAATATGTGTGAAAGTACCCTGATTACTCTAATGGGCATTTGTTCATAGTGGGGATGTCAGGGACTCTCTGACTAATGAAAGTCTATGGACGAACGGACTTCATTAGCATTGCTATGAAGAATCGGCTCAGTGTGGTGACTGAGCAGGGAAAGTTACCCAAAATAACCTGTAACTGACAATAGTGGCAGCCGCTACGTCTGCTGGTCGAGCCAGTTTATTGAACTTAACAATAAAAAAAAAACAAAAAACCAACACTTTGTTACATTATAATATACAGGGTTATATATTGTGCTCTTCCATAAGCCTTTCCCCTTTTTAGCTTATCTCCTGTATATAACTTTGGTAGAAGCTTTTGGGGTTTTCTTTATATAATGTCGCTGGAGACAGTGCTTAGAAACTTGACATCTGGTGGCATATTCTGCCTAGACTGGCCAGATAGATGGAAAATAATACAGAACGCTCTAAAACCCTTCAAGAATGGGGGGGGAATATTTTGGAGATTAAAGTCATATCACTTTGTAAATGGTTGTGTAGGATACTCGGTTTCCTCATGAACCTTATGGCTGCAGCATTTAATTACAGTAAGTTTTTGGTTTCATTCGAACATTACTTTTTTTTAAACCCTTGTTTGGATAAGGGATGGCCAACAGGCACACATTTCCAGTTCAAATACAACTCCCATGATATTTGGCTGGAGATGACTGCGAAGCACTAAAGACAGCTCCCGCTTTTCTTTGGATTACGTGATGGCAAACCCCATCTTGGACTTTAGGTTGCAGGCCTTGGTCACCGGTTCTCCCACCAGTCGATAGCAGATAATAATAAAAAAAACTAAACAGGATAAATAAAACGCTGGGCAACTAGAAGCTTCTGCAAAAAGTTCATTTATATTCAGCAATTACAGGTGCCCTTGTCCTGTGGAAGAAAACATGCCTTGCATGTTTCATGCCCTCAGGTGCTTAATTCAGGTTTTTTTGGTTTGTTTTTTTTTGGGGGTTTTTATTGCTGGCGTGGAGTTCTGACTGCAAAGTACCTCCTAGGTTCAGACAGGCTTAGGTGTGAGATTTTAGTAGCACATGCTTAGTATAACTGTGGTCAAATACAACAAACGTTGGCTGTAAACTGTGTGGTGACACATGGGGGGGGAAATCGACCTTCTGCAACACTGGATATTCTTGTGTAAACTTGTCCTTGATGAAGAAATTGCCTTCCCTTTGGTAATGCAGACATGTACTGTATGCAAGAGCTCTAACTAGAATGTAATTGAATTACTCAAATGTATCCAAAGCTAGGATCCTGAAATAACTTTCATGGGAAAAGGGTTTTTGTGCGTTTACTTATTGTGGTAAGCTGTTGGATGTGTGTCATCTTCTCAGGACTCGCCTGTGATATCAAGCTGTGGTTAAGTGTTACTGCGGCTTACGCAGAGTCGTTAAACTTAATTAGTTGGTAGAATGTGGAGTCTTCTGCCACATTTTGGATGCAATAATACATCCTAAGGTTTTTAAGGAGCTTAACCCTGCAACAGCACATCTTTCCCCATGGGTGGCTAGGCTAACTTTTTAAATTTTTCCTATAGTTATAGGAAAACGGCTTACCTAGGGGAAGCATAAATGTAAGGTAAACTGTTTGAGGAAGAGTTACCGGTCCCTGACAGCCCATCTAAAGTATCTTAATAAGCATGCAATCTTTGTAAACCAGGGTTGGGACACTTTCCTCAGCTAAAAGCTCCCTTCCTTCTCCAATTCTTACCAACAGGAAAGCACCCTGGTTAAAACGAATGGGAGAGCTTTCCATGGATGCACGCAGGGGTCTGAGCATCGAGGGAGGGGGCTGTCCAAGGAGCAAATGTGTATGAAGGCGTTTTGCAGAACCCCCTGCCATGCATTTTCAAAAGTGCCACAATGGAAATTTAGGGAGCTCTCACCTATTGTAGATATGGTTGTGGCGTGTCGCTTTCAGCTTATACAGAAAAGCACCACCAAAAAGAATAACAAATTTTCTTTAAAAGCCTCCAACTCCCTTAATAATATTATCCAGTAGATGTAGTTGTCACATGACGGTGACTAGTGTATTACAAGTTAAACACCCAAGGATAATTGTGCGAAAGGAATACACATCTAAGAACCCAAACTCTTCTGCATCTTTGAGGGCTATAACAGTGTTCACCCTCATCTGAATAATAGCCAAGGGTGTTGTAGTGCACACATGCGCATTAGTTTTTGTTTTTGTTCTGGTAGGGTGATATAGATATACATCTACACGCACGTGCACTTGTCACAAAAGATCAGATGGCAGCATGTTGTCTCCTGTGATCCCTGACCATGAGAGAGCCCCCCCCCCCAATTGTCTTGGGAACAAACCTATAAAAAAGGGCCCCTGCCAGCTGCCCTCTCAGGGCTTTTGTTCATGCTGCCTCTACTTTTAAGGATCATGGAGCCTTTTCTCTCCATTCCTTGGTTCTGTTAGGCTGCTTAGACACTCTCCCTCTATCTTGTTCTTGAGCTTTGTCTTCTGAATGTAGGAGTGGGGTATGTAACTTGGCATAGCAGTGTTTTGTCCAGTAGCTTAACTATAAACAAAAATTCCTGCAATATAAAACTTCTAAAACTAGAATAAAATCCATGAAATGTGATAGAAATCCTATGTACACTTTTAATCCAGTGTCCTTAGTGTTGAAGTAATCTTTATTACAAATGTTTTTATCTGCTCTGTGTGTTTTTTTTGTTGTTTTTTTTTTTTTAAGTTCTCCTTTGAAGTAAAGTGGTGGCCATGTCAGTGTTTTATGAAGGTTCATCCTTGGGTTCAGTTTCTGGTTTTGAAATTATAACCCTGTTAACTTTTTGTTTAGGAAAACTGAATGACAAGTAAAATGCACATAAGTGTATATCTAATTATATTGTAACAAGCCACTAAACAATCTCATACTAAAAGATACAATGACATTACTGAAGTATTACAACTACAATGGAACAAAAGGCCAACAGACACCTTTAAATTAATGCTCAGCAAAAATAACCACAAAAGCACGTGTGGGGTAATATAATATTTCTAATAAAATTGCACACCAGCAGCAAATATGGTTACCACCACCCCTGGTCAGGTCTGTATGTAGTAGGCCTTTCTTTCGAAGTATATTCTCCTTAGCGTCTCGCCTAGAAAAGAACACTCCGTGTGTTCGATTTGGGTGAGGTTTTTTTATACATATTTTTCTCTGTGTAGAAGGGATCAGACCGCACTACATCTTCCCTACGTAGTTTCCCCACATACTCAAGTATGTCAGGAAGCAATTCACCTGTCCTCTGAATATTCATGAGCTCTTATTCCAGGATGTAGACCATAGGTGAGAAAACCCCCATGTTCCTTCTCATCAGTTAGGTGTTAAGACAATCAAGCCTTCCATTACCTGGGCGGAACTGTTACTTTACAGGAATGACATATAGATTATAGGTGACTAGGGAAGTGAATCTTCCAGATGTTCCCCGAATAAAATTATATTAACTGCAGCATATAGACAGTTGGTTTCTCCAATGTAACGTCCTGTTTTACACGTATTAAACTGGATCACATACATCTGCATGTATGGTAGTAGGGGTCTTCTGATCCATTCGACTCAGAGTAAATAAGGTGAGTGGTATATATCGCTGCATAGCAGACGAAGCAGTAAGATTGGGTATTATATATTTAAGATTTATATTTTATCCTCGTTTCTGCCTTTTTTACCATACCCATTATGGAGATGCGATTTGTATTACTATGGTTTTTGCTGTCTTGTGGTTTTGTTTTTTTTTCCTTGAGCTACATAGCTGAAGATTAAGAGGTATATTTTTGCCTTAAGTTGATGTGCTATCCATTTACGTTTCAACACTGAGACAACTGTGGAGTTAGTCTCCTTTGGTCAGTAAGTGGGTTTTATTTAGCTATCTCACCTAAGTGTGTGTGTATACAATATAGAGTGCAGGCAAAGAGGGGACAGACTACACCAACAATGAAAGCTCCCCACTGCATGAGCAGGATTCCACCAAATCCCCAAACTAATTTAAGATGCTCAGCAATGAGACAAATGAGTGCAGTTTGGAATAGCCAAGATCCCATATGGGTTCTACATTCTTCATGCCATTAAACATCAAAAAAAAATAAATAAAAAATAAACAAATGTGGGTGTCAATGGCCTCACCAAACACAAGCACAAGGTCTGTTTTGTTTACATTTTTTTTTTTTTTCTTATTTTTAGAACTACCAGAAAATTGGACAGATACCAGGGAAACGTTATTGGAAGGAATGCTGTTTCATCTCAAATACTTGGGCATGACCTTGGTGGAGCAGCCAAAAGGAGAAGAGTTATCTGCAGCTGCAGTGAAAAGAATAGTAGCAACAGTAAGTTGTGTGGGCTTTATTTTTTTATTTTATTTTTTAATGTTCTCTTCCCAGCAAATATGTATCAAATATATTCAATGTTTTATTTCTCCAAATTGTCGCTTAATGTGTACTAATTTCTTCAAGAATTTTAATAGACCATCCCTTTTATGTATGCATGTGTAAAATAAATATATATATATTTTATTTTTCTTGTGTAAAGGCCAAAGCAAGCGGCAAGAAACTGCAGAAAGTCATTCTGAAAGTGTCCCCTAGAGGAATTATTCTGTATGACAGCGCAAGCAACCAGTTGATTGAAAATGTGTCAATATATAGGTGAGTAGATGTGGTAATAGAAACTGGTATGTATGCATTGTTTTAAAATGCATGCAAAAATGATTTTTACCCTGGGTTACATTGCATACTCATTATTTTATGTACAATTTAATGCATATTGCCAAGAAACTCTCTTGCACTACAGCTCTCTGTGGATCACGTGTGCATGGCTTATACTGCTTGGTACTTTGTACCAGCAAACAAAGTATAATGGCCTCAGCCTGTTTGTATAGAATACGTAGCGACTGCGTGCTGTACATTGCACTGCTGGGAATATGACTTAGAATAGGAAAATGTGCACTTGTGATATACACCTGTGTGTGTATATAATTAACCCTCACATGCAGAACAGTAATAGGTGTAAAGTATGCACAGCTGTTGTGTGCTGATGGCTGGGAGCTCCTCCAGTAAAGGCTGTGCGAACGGGGATAAAATGGGCGGCTCAGCTGGTCTTTCTTCAATCACACGTGCGCTGCAGCAGTGCGCTAGAAGAAAGGTGCCTGTTCATAGCACTTTCTTTGCATAGGCAGGCTATATCAGGGGACAGGAGGCTTCATGGCATGTGAACCCCCAAGTGCAAAAGGGGGGAAAAAAATGCAAAAATCCATTTAATTTTTTTTTCTTTGTCCCCTTTTGTGCTTGGGGGGTTTCATTGACATGAAGCCTCCTGTCCCCTTATGTAGCCTGCCTATGCCAAGAAAGTGCTATTAACAGGCTTGGGGGTTCACGGGCGCATGTGCTCCTATGGAGAAGTCTCCACTGGCTATGATGTCGCTTAAGGAAACTACCTTTCTGGGATATTATGCTGTAAGCTATATACACATTATTTTCCTACAGGATATCGTACTGTGCCGCTGATAAACTTCATGATAAGGTGTTTGCCTACATTGCTCAGAGTCAACAGAATGAAACTCTGGAATGTCATGCGTTTCTTTGTACAAAGCGGAAAATGGTAATTTTTATTTATTTTTTTTTTTTGCGCATTTGTTGAAAGGGAGAGGGGCTGTGTGTGTCTTGGTATCGTTGTTCTGAGTCTGTTTTGCTTTAGTAAATTGTGTGTTTGGTTTTTGTCTTAGGCCCAAGCTGTCACTCTAACAGTGGCGCAAGCCTTCAAAGTTGCGTTTGAGTTTTGGCAAGTATCTAGAGACAGTAAGTACATTCCTATTAATGTGTATGTATTTTGGATGTTCTTGTTCATAACACAAGTATAGGATATTCCTTTCTGGCACCTAGAGTAACAAGTGCATAGCAAGTGGGAGCTGTGACACAATCTTGAGGAAGTGCATACTTCTGTTCAATCCACCATTGGTCAACCCCAACTTCAACAATACAGTGGACATATGAGCCTGTGTGTGTAATTTGTCTGGCATGGGGTACATTGCAGTGTGTAAGCCACGTTACTTGGACGATCTCTTCTTTAAAACATGGTCAAACTTTTATTTTCTAAGGTAAAGAGAAGAGGGAGAAGTCTGGTTCGGATGGCGAGGGGACAAGCAGTTCACAGTCTGAAAGCTCATCTAGCGTCACAAGTCTAAAAGGGGGTAAGTTCGGATAAGAGGTGTGAGAAATGTGGAGATCTCTGTCTACTAATGTGTGTAATCTAGTTAGCGACATTGTTATAATACTGTATGACTTGGTCTAATGCAAAGGTGTTGGTGCAGCAACAGCGTCCTATATGGCAGTAGCAATATGTTGTGGGTTTTCTATCTCTTGTGTTTGCTTGTAATAGCTAGAAGGCTGTATCGCACAAGCACAATTCTCATGAGATATATGTTCAGGGCAGTTGATAAATGCTTGCATGTTTAGGGATGCTGGGTAACTTTCCTGTGTGCGCCCAGTCTAGGCCAGGGAGTAGCACCACTGTATGTATGGCTGTCACGGTGTTACATTGGAATTGCTTATAGTTTAATGAGTGTTCTCTTTCAGCTACGAGTAATCTGCTAGAGTTAGATGAGAGCGCCAAAACGTTGGATATGTTAAATGCCAGCGACAATCATTTTGAAGAACTGTTCAGACAAAATGCTGCCACAGAAAACAACAACATTGTATGGGTGAGAATTCTTCTGTGAGACTTTTCACAAACCACACTCTTAAAGTGTGTAAGTCTCATATTAGGCCAATGAACACATTTTAATCACAATTCAATGTGATGTAATGTTTACTCTACAATATCCCTGTCTTAAGTTTTTTTTTTTTGTTTGTTTTTTTTTTGTTACATTCTGCATAAAAGATGGCTAGATCTTTAAAAAAAAAAAAAAAACTTTACATATTGATTTTTCTTCCCCCAGGAACTGGATGATGGTTTGGATGAAGCATTTTCAAGGTAATTGTGAAGACACATACACACACCTTGTAAGCAACTTGTGCTGATAAACCTCAAAATGCAAGTTGGTTTGTTTTCCCCCCCCCCCCCACCACCCTCATTATTAAAGTAGGATCCTTAATCCGTTGAACAGTGGTTTTATGTGGGATCTTGTCATGTTGGGCACACTCAATGTTGGCTCCCCAGGATGAAGATCACTTAAATTTTTTTTTTTTTTTTATATCACATTTCTTTTATCAACAACTGCATTGTTGACAATTGGCATGTCATTTGTATAGATATATAATAATTCAACTGTTAATCAACTTCCTAGGCTTGCAGAATCCAGAACTAATCCTCAAGTTCTAGACATTGGACTGACTGCAAATGACCTTCACGGTGAAGAATGCCTGTCTCCTTCCAACTGGGACAAAATGGAATTGAGTCCTGCAGATGGAGATGAACTTTTTTTGTTCTGACTTTGAACCTCAATGCCAGTTTTCTGTGCAATAGTCCAACAAAAGGATTTCTTTGTTTTTTCACGAACAAATCAAACCACTGAAATAGACTGTATAACCAAAGCTTTATCTTGCATCTACTTTTCCACAGCTTCATGAAAATGACCAATGAAAACTATCTAAATCTAGTAACTAATGCACCAGCGTTTTTATTTTTTTATTTTCCTCCCACTCTTTAGTTTTAATGTGCAAATGGATCTAAAACTTGCTTTTGAATGTTACCTTTCAGAATTTTTTTCTTTTTTTTTGTATCCCTTTAGATAGTTGTGTGTTCTCGTATGGGGGAGTTGGTGGGAATGGTGGATGAAGTTAAGGAAACCTTCCGCAAAGTGGGCTGTACTTGATAACTCTGAGCAGACCATGAATATAAACTCATTGTATAAAATCCCCCCCTTTCTGACTAAGGAGGTGTTGTACCTTCTGTACCTGAAACGCTTAACTTTTGGTTCTCTAATAAGTCTATAAGTTCTTGCTTACGTCAGCCCTGTTTACTGAGGGGAATATGTGTTCCACAAAGCATACTGATCTGTATGAACAGCCAAGATGTAGGTGTCAGCGAGAGGCTCACCTGACCAGACTCACTCCACCAGTTACTGTTTAACTAAAATGTGCGGTAGGTGGCAGATATTTTGGGAAAACGCTAAAGTAACATACATTAACTTTATAGCATTACATTTTGTTTTAAAAAGCCTGTTTTCATGGGTGCACAATACGTGCGCTAGACCTGTAAGGCTTAATTTACATTGGTATTTTACAGCACTAACCACTTGGCTACCAGTTCTGAGTTTTGCTCACCCCCAGAAAAGAATGGATGCTTTGTTGCGAGTATTGCTTGTATATACTTATGGAGAAGAGTACACTCTGGACCTGCATCAAGCTTAAAGAATTTGTGTGTGTGTGTGGGTTTTTTTTTCTCTTTTTCTCATTATATATAAATATACCAACTGTTTAAACCACATTAACATTTTTTTTTCTCTATAGATTTTACATGGTGAGGGTTCTTTTAAACATATTCTTAATTTTGTTTGCTTGGCACTTCTGTTTTCCTTTTTGTGAACGGTTTACAGCTGGAGACAATCATTTAACTAATATAAATCTACCTATTGCTGAGCTGCAACACTTTACTTTTTAAACGGTGAAGACACGGATAAAAGATGGGGTTTCTTTACTTCTAAATACAGTGTTATATGACCAGCTGGATATATGTGCTACCCTGCTGCATATGAAGGGCCCAGCTATAGAGGGAGATATGGTCACCAGTGTCTGCTAAGCAGTCTGGTGGCGCTTTATAATGCACTTATATACCTTGGCTACAGCAGGCATGTACAGGCCAAAGGCTTTGTATCTTTATTGCAAGATAGGATAACTTGGTAGGGCACTTTTTTTAAATCAACTTTCGGGGGGGGGGGGGCTTTATGGCAAATACTTTTCGATGTTTACAGTATTATTGAAAGAGTAACTTGATATAAGTGGTGTCTCCTACATTAACAAACTTTTTTTTTTTCCTACTTTAATTAAAAATGTTTTCAAAGCATTTTACAACTCATGTATTCATAGACTACTTCATTTGCAAATGGTTTAGAGGGTTTTGAGCCAGGTGGAAGAACTGTATCTGAGTTGGTCAGCATCTTCTGTATTTGGGTTCCTTCATAGGGCAGTTGGCACTGAAGACCTGAATCTTGTCTTGCTCTTCTTCTGATGCGCTGTGACAACAAATGACCTTCATGGTTAGCTGCTGAGAATTATGGCTGATTCATATCTACAAAAAGAGCAAGCTGTGGGGCATGGAAACTTCAGATCCCAAAATATATAATAATACAATTGGCCACTATCATGTGTTTGGTTTTTTGTTTTTTTATTCATTCTTCAAGCTCTGGTTTTGTGCCATATCAACTGAAATTAATGGGGGCACTTTATGCATATGCATTAGGCCCCTGCAATCTAAACTGCATTAGAAGTGACACCACAGCCAAATGCTTCTTACTCACGACTAAGAGTTGAGTCTGCATAAACCAGCTAAATAAATGAGATTACCCACACCATACATCTAATCACCCCCGCCCCCCCCCGTTATATTTTTTTTGTTTTTTTGTTTTTACTGGGCTGCTACTACTCATGTATTTCAGTCTCGACAATACTTCATAGACTGGTACAAATACAGATGGTGGTTTTTGTTTTTACTCAAGAGATACCACTGTATATATGCTTGGCAAAGCTGATGCTGTAAATATTGTTTGCTACCAGCCCTAGTAGACCAAACACATTGCAAGGAGGACCCCAATGATCTGCTGGGTGCTCTAAAAAAAAAAAAAAAAAAAAGGGGGGGGGACATTACACAATGTTTTGTAATGATTTTATTTTGCTGTCCCCTGAAATGGATATCGGTTTCTTCTACTGATTAATTATATTATCCCCCAGGTTAAGTACAGTAATACATCCTTTTAAGCTTGCTTACCAATTTGGCGTTAGGTAATGAACAGATTATGAATAAACATTGAAACATGGTCTTTCAATCTTTCTTACCACTTTGTCTTGTACAAGGTGTACAATTTCCCCATGGTTATGATGCTCTTTATTAACAATTGCAACAGGAATTCTATAGTGCAGAGGTTTATAGAATTCACATAGGGGTCTGGTCTCTTTGTATTCATTGTGTAACATGAAAACAACTTTCACCTGGCATTCATTGTTGTAAGGTGAGAGTTTGTGTTCTTTGGATAGATCAACTTCATTTTACTGAAACTGTTGAAACTCCATCACAATTATCCTATTATACGCCCACTTCCATTTCACATAGGCTTTGCCGGTAGCTTACCAATTAAAGCAATTTCCAATGGCAAGAATATTTCACGTTAGACATTTACAATGGGCTTTTATTTTGACAGTAGATTAAAGGAAATGCATAGAACAAACTGATCTTTATAGTACTAAGCTTGGGTTAAGTAACTGAATATATGCAAAACTCTTATCTGGATAAACATCTGCCATGCTGGAATTTAGAATGGTGTGGAATTTAGATTTTATTCAAGTAGGGAATATTAATTTTTCCAATATTAATGTAAATGTTTTCAACAGCCACAAAAAAACCCTAAAACCTTGTGCTTCTGTTATTGTGTGGCTTGAATCTATAGAAGGTGTGGTCTTGCACTCTTAAGGGCAGAGATTTTGTGGGATTACTTTACCCCTAGTGTACCTGACACAAAGTTTAATTTATAAAAGGGATATTCTGGGGCCTATGTAGACCAATCAGTAGAGGTGGGTGTTCAAAAAGGAGGGCTAGTGCACAGAGCTGCACCAGATTTGCCCAGTATGTAAGGAAAGTATACACACAAAGTCTGAAGGACCAAGCAAGAGGAGACGTTTGACTTTGTTCTAGCTTCCACATAGTCGCCATGTTTTGCTGCACCATTTTTTGGACAATTGTTGAAGGGTTGCTCCCAGGGGTGGGACAAGGGCACAGCTAGGTTATGGCCAGGTGTGGGTTCTTATTTAAAACGGGAATTAATTTGCAAGTGGAAAGAACCAAAGGAGCTGGTAGGGGTTAGTTAAGCGAAGGAAAGAAAAGCGGGAAAAAAGGAAAGGAAAGGCACGGCACAAATTAACATGCTTGCCCTGCATGAAGCCTCAGCTTGTCTTCAATGCAGCTTGCACACAGTGATAAAGAAAATATTTATTTACTTTACACAGTTATGGCAGATAAGATGTGTTTGCACGTGAATTCAGTAAGTCCTTTAATACTTTTGGGACCATGAGGGTGTGGGCTATGTCACACACAAAACAAAAGTCCTTGAAACCCAATGACATATTCCCCTTCATCATGGCCTTTTTACACCAGAAGGGCTAAATCCCTATGGGTGAGCAGCCTGCTTTCCCCTCTGACAGCTGGGGCCCTGAGTTGCGGAGATTGATGTAAAGGCAATCTGAGCACTAATATATACAAAGGGGATCTGAATGCCTGAACAAATTTTGGGAAATATCAGTTATGAAATGGCATAAAAAGTGCCAACGTTACCATACCTTAATACCCTGGGTTGTCTACTATTCCTAAACATATACTTTTATTGGGATAATTTGAATTGGGGGTCTAATAAACTGTCCAAAGATTAGATATGGGTTCAGAAAGCCAATCTCTGAAAATGCCACATTACAGTTAAAAACTGTAAATGTTCCAGTTTTGGTATTGTAGCTTCCACAAAACATACCAAAACCTATGCATGTTGGGCATCACTGGGTTTGGGTGTCCCATCATACTGACTTTGAGGGGGAAAAATGGAATTTGAAAAAAAATTTACACACTTTGTAATATTTGCCCTATAACTGCCAAAATAGATGTAAATCCTAGGTATTTCTGGTGGTTTCCAAAATGGGACAAGTCAATGAATATATTTGGGGTATTTTTCCCATTGTCTCTAGCTGTATACAAGTTATTTACATGTAAAACTGTGAAAAAATGTTTTTTTATTATGAAATGTTTGATATATATGAATATGGTTTCAAAAGAAAGCCCTACTTGTGCTTAAAACAAAATATTATTTGTGTGTGTGTGTACACTAATTGAAGAACATGGAAACTACAGCTGAACAGATTTTTCTAACAAAGTTAAATTGGGGAGGTGATGAGTAGGAACACTCGGGATCAACAGACATGGGTACTTGGAAGGGTTGAACTTGATGGACTTTTCAGTCATTTTATTAACCTATGCAACTGTAACATTCCATCGGTTGTTATGGTTAAAACAAGGCTTGCTATTTTGCATTGCAACTCAGAGTGTGGCAACAGGCTGCCACCAATCGAAATCTCAACTTTCTCTTGGGCTTGTTCTATAATTTACTGTGTATACTGTGTAGAGCTTGCAACCATATAGCACACATAAATATACTATATGACCGAAAGTATGTGAACTACTGACTATCACACTTTTCACAGCTTTTGTACCATGGGCATTAATATGGAGTCCCCCCATCCTTTGCAGCTGTAACAGCCACCACTCTTCTAGGAAGGCCTTCCACAATGTTCTGGGGTGTGTTTGGGGTGAATCGCTCGCAATTCTAATTTATCCCAAAGGTGTTCAGTGGTGTTATGGTCAGGGCTCTGTGCAGGCCACTTGAGCTGTTCCACGATAAAACCATGTCTTTAATGGCCTTGCTTTGTGTACAGCGGCACACCTATGCTGGAACAGGAAAGGGCATTCAACAAACTGGTGCCACAAGGTTGGAAGCATACAGTCATCTAAAATGTCTTTGTATGCTGTAGCATTCATTTTCACTGGAATTAAGAGACCAAGCCCAAACCCCAAAAAACAGTCCCAGACCATTATCCCTCCTCTGCTTAACTATGTATTCCTATAGGTAGCATTTTCCTGATGCCAAACCCACATTCATCCATCAGACTCCAGATAGTGAAGCATGATTCATCACTCCAGAGAACATGTTACTACTGCTCCAGATTCCAGTTGCATTGGTCTTTACAGCACTCCAGGAAGCACCTGGCATTGTTTATAGTGATCTTCGGCTTGTGGGTAGCTGCTTGGCCATAAAAACCCATTTCATGAAGCTCCTGACACACAGAGCTTGCGCTGATATTGCTTCCAGAGGCAGTTTGGAACTCTGTAGTGGGTGATGCTACAGAGGACAGACAATTTTTACGTGTTACAGGCTTCATCATTTGGCGTCTCCACTCCATGAGTGTGTGAGCTCTGCTGCTTCATGGCTAAACTGTTTGACACCTAAACACTTGTACTTCATAATAGAAGCATTTATAGTGGACTGGGGCAGATCTAGCAGGGCAGAATTTCAAGGATGGACTCATTGCAAAGGAGGCATTCTATGATGAGGTAAAGTGGGAAGGGACTTTGTGCTTGAGGGTACATGTAAATAGGTAGAAGTAGCGCAAAAACCCGGGGGATGTGGTCTCAAAGTAGAGTGTTAAATTAACCTTGCTCATGCTCCTCTTCCTGCTACAAGCTATAAAGTCTATACTAACCCACTGATCCCCAGTATTTCCTGTCCTGGGCAGGGACAGGTTGGGTTTGGTTTTTTTTCTTACCTGAGCTGGTTATCTCAGAGTCCCATGGTGCTGCCACCTGGTTGAGCAGGCACTAGAAGTTCTTCCCCACACTTCCCCAGGGTTGTGGTTTCACAGTGCGCGGTACATAAGGGTGCCACCAAAGACAGCTGCCACCTTTGTTCTGAGATTTAGGGGGGCTTGTGCAGTCAAGCTTGTCAGCCCTGCTTGGATTCCAGTCGCGTTCTGATGACGTCATGGAATTTATACAGCATTTCTCTGGGTGATCTAGGTTGCGGTTTGGCACAGCTCCTCAAGCTTTAAAGGTATCTGTGCTGGTTTTAGTTGCTTTGTGCCTTCTTTGTTTGCTTTATGTACACTTAGCCTAAGTATTGTATTTATACATTCTGGCTATTTACAAGATGAGAGCCTGTAATTATCCTCCTTCTGATCTTTAATCTGAACACAAAGAGAAAGTTTATTCTAAAGGGAAACATTTAATTTGTGCCTCTTGTGAACAATCTATACCAGAGGAATACAAGAAAAATCTTGCTCTGAAGAAATTTCAAATATGAAATTTTTGAATGTACGGCATGGCTAAAATCAAATCTGCTACAAACATTCACAGAGATTCTCCAGTCTGTTCAGCCTTCACAAATAAGTGCATGATCAGTTAAATGTAAACATCAGAATTGTCTGATTCTTCCTCTGATCGGGTTTCTGAGGATGTATGTTTTCAAATTACAGAGGATAAGTCATCTTCTGAGGAAGGAGAAATTACAGAAAATTTGGCTGTTTTTGCTATGGAGAATACTTCTAAATTAATTTTGGCACTTAAATTTGTTATCGAGTATGATGATACACCTGTTCAGGATAGTTCTTTTACTGGCGGTGTTTCACATAGGAAAGCATACCACTACTATAGAAGAGTCCTCTGGACTTAAGGATGCTAAGGATAGAAAGACTGATTGTGCTCTTAGAAGAACTTACCTAGCATTTGGGGGAGAATGTAAACCTTTACTCATGTCTGTTATAGTTTTAGGGGCTCCAATTGGAAGAATCTTTTTCTGCATATGCATCTTAAGATATTTAAAATGCTAGAGAATATCAGTCTTGCTGGGGATTTTCTATGTGATGCTTCATTAGAAGCTGCACTCCTAGCTGCCATATCCATGGGTCTTTCTAGTGTTGCTAGATGTACCTTATGGCTAAAAGCTTCTAAAAAAGTTTATACTCCATTCCATACGAAGAAGATTTTTTGTGTCTCATCTAGGCTAATTAATTTAAAGAATACCGGATGGGGAAAATACCTTGCCTCAGGAAATGAAGAAATGGAATTCTAGACTTTTTTGCTCCTCTTTACAGATACAAAAATGAAAAGTCTGCATATCAGTTCAGAGTCCTCTACCAATAGAAACTTTGGGAAGTTCAAGGGAAAACCAGCCAATAAGGAGAGAAAATTCTAGCTCCCCGATTCCTGTAGGAGGAAGACTTATTTTCATCACCAGTGGTCCCTTGCTACAAATGACTGGTGGTCCTTTGCATTATTGCAGAAGATTTTTGCCAGTATCCAAAACCTGTTTTTTCATTTCAGAAAAAATGTCCTGTGACACCGGCAGCAGCGGAGGTTGTCTGCCCGCATCGTACAGACCTCCACCGGCTGCTGGAGAGGAGGATCCAGGTCCCCTGCAGCGCTGCGGGGGATCTGGATCTTAGTCTTGTAGTCAGACCTCTATTTGAGGTCTGATTAGAAGACAACCTCGAATATAACACGATATATCAATATGATAAATATATATATACACACACACACACACACACACACCTTAACAGTGCCAACTTTGTCCATGGTCACACACTTTCATACATGCTCACATGCAAACACTTATACACTAACGTACATACAGTCATACATGCATACTCCTTCCCCTCGCACGCCTTCCCTCAATCACCCCTGGTAAGAAATTATTACCTTCTTACCAGTTTATTCTTTAGGGAAAGCACAAGTGACAAGTGTATAGAAAAAGGTATATTGATATTGAATTAGGTCACTGTTACAGGTTATAAGACATATATCATACACCAAACATGAATCAATACAAACCACAAGGAATTAAGCATTAAAATGATGATGCAGCTATTTTAATTTCTCCTTCATCCTTGGGAAGCCTCTTTCTGCTGACAGCATTCTCCTGGACACCACCTTGCGCAGCTTCGTTCTGAGTCTACTGACCCAAAACACTTCTGTTCACGGCCCTCTCCTTTCCCTGACTGACTCTTACAGCCCCTAATTAGTTATCCCAGAATCTTTTGTAGCTCCCAAGAGAGTTCCTGTGGAAGCCTCAATAAAACACACACTGATCTATGTGAAAATACAGCACCTTTTGCTTCAGGCGTCTGACCCTTCCTGTGAGAGGCACTCGGGGCAGACTGCCCCCCTCAAGTTCATCAATGTTCCCAGTGTTCCCAATGTTCCCAGTGCATTTCCCAAAAGGGCAGGGCTTCCAGGCACACCTTCTGCCCCTGATTTGAGGAACAGGGGAAAAGCTGTCCCCATGAACTGCACCAAATGGCCAGTAATGCAGATAGATTCATGGAGAAAGATGCAGAAACACTTCTTTTTCCACAAATCTATCTGGAATGAAACCCCAGGACCCATATAAGGGCCAGGTCTGGGTTGTGTGGCTTTTTATACTGCCCCCTGTGAAGTGCCATCCTAGCACT
Source organism: Sceloporus occidentalis (assembly GCA_023333645.1). Classification (NCBI taxonomy): domain Eukaryota; kingdom Metazoa; phylum Chordata; class Lepidosauria; order Squamata; family Phrynosomatidae; genus Sceloporus; species Sceloporus occidentalis. The sequence continues at coordinate 2,683,192 of JALMGF010000133.1, forward strand.
GGGCCAAGATTTAGCTCTGATACACACTATATGGACAAGTATTGGGACACCTGACCATTACACCAACTTTGATGACATTGACATTTAGATATATTTTCTCCCCCCCTTTGCAGTTTTAACAACTTCCTCTTTTCTGGGATGGCTTTCCACAAGAGTTTGGAGTGTTTCTTTGGGAAATTTGCCCATTCATCTAGTAGAGCATTTTTTTAGGTCATGCACTGATGTTGACCGACAAGGCCTGGCCCGCAATATCCGTTCCAGTTCATCCCAAAGGTGTTCCACGGGGTTAGGGTCAGGGTATGGGTTGGTATGTTGAAGCATTTAGATTCCCCTTCACTGGAAGTAATGGGCCTAGTCCAACCCATGAAAAGCAGCCCCATACCATTATCCCTCCTCCACCAAACTTTACAGTTGGCACAATACAGTCAAAGCAGTCCTGATCTCCTCCAAACCCAGACTCACCCATCAGACTGCAAAACAGAGAAGCGTGATTCATCACTTTACAGAACATGCTCATGGGCGTAGGAACCAGGGGGGGTGGGGGGAGGCAATAATAAAGAAATCCCCCCCAGGGCCGTAGGAATCCCCCAATCGAAACGCCAAGTGCCAAGCTGTCGCTCATGCAAGAGTTTTTGGCAACTGTTCGGCGCCCCTCTGTCTCCTCTGCTCCAGCCGCCACCTGCCTCAGCGCTGCCCTGACTGCAGTGGTGGGAGAACGAAGCATCTGTCTCGGTGCCGGCGCTTCACGCTGAGCGCCGGAATATGACGTCATATGCCTGCGCTCAGCAGTGAAGCTGCGAGCATCGCGGCAGAGTAGCGAGACAGAGGCATAGCCCTCCCACCACATGACTTCAGCGCGGTAAGTGAACTACAAAGGGGGGTTGGGAGAGGGTAGATAGTGTTAGAAGGGTGGAAGAAAGGGTAGATAGTGTGAGAAGGGGGGAGAGGGGGTAGGTGGTGTGGGAAGGGGGGAGAGGGGGTAGGTGGTGTGGGAAGGGGGGAGAGAGGGTAGATAGTGTGAGAAGGGGGGAGAGGGGGTAGGTAGTGTTGGAAGGGGGGAGAGAGAGGATAGATAATGTGAGAAGGGGGGAGGCGGTGTGAGAAGGGGTAGGTAGTGTGAGAAGGGGGAGAAGGGGTAGGTAGTGAGAAAGGGGGGATAGAAAGTAAGAAAGTGGGGTAGTAAGAATATTAAAATAAAGAGTGTGAATTAGAGAGAATGAATACATTAATATGTGGATGAATTGTGTGAATGAGTAAGAGAATTAATTAATTTATGTGTGGATGAATTATGTGAATGAGTGAGAGAATTAATTAACATGTGGATAAATTGCTTGAATGATTTGTGAGAATGCATTAATGGATATGTGTATTATGGATGTGGTTTAGGGAAAGGCAAAGATGACTCAAGCAGGGTGTTTGAGCCTTGGGGACCAAGATGGCACAGACAGTGTGTTATGAGACAAAGATGGCAGAGGGCGGGCTGTTTGGTGAAAAAAATTGTCTCACTCTGGGTTCTGGTCAGGTTCTGTGTGGGGAATGTGGACGCCAGGGCTGGCCTTTGGGGTGTGCGACCTTTAATCTATGCCTGTAATTTATGGGGGCTTTATCTATACCTTTAATGCTGAGTTTTTATGTGCAAAGCTGGTGATTGCATTCTAGGGAGTGTGGCCCAAGGAAATGCCTAGGGTCCAATTTTTCAATATTTAAAAAAATGTTTTTGTTATACATATATATATATATATATATATATATATATATATATTATTGTACGTGTTTGCAAAAAAAGAGATGAGGAGAAAGTGGGGTAGGGGATAGTGAGGAAAGAGGTATCTGATTTTTAGGGGTTCCTACGCCCATGAACAGAGCCGGCCTTAGGTGTTCTGGCGCCCCCCATCCCCAAAAAGGAAAAAAAATCTTGTCACAAAACTCCCCTTTCTCACTATCTATCCCCTCTCCCCTTTTTATCACTATCTACCACCTCTGCCCCTTCTCACTGCCTTCCCCCACTCTGCCCCTTCTCACTATCTACCACCTCTGCCTCTTCTCACTGCCCCCCCCCTCTGCCCCTTCTCACGCCCCCCCTCCCCCCCCTCCCCCTACTTCTCATTATCCTCACTTACCTTCTTGAGTCCTGCAGTGGGAGCGGGAGGCGTCCGTCTTCCCGCTCTGCCGCGGTGCACGCTTCACAGCTGAGAGCCGGAATATGACAGTGTTCAGCATGAACCGCTCGGCGCCCCTGCCCGGTACTTAAGTTAAAACATTGATTTTTTTTTGTTTTAACTTTATTTAACATCCTCCATGTTAAATAAAGTTAAAAAAAACCTTTATTTAACATGGAGGATGTTAAATAAAAAGTTAAAAAAAAACAACAAAAAAACCCCGATGTTTTAATTTAAGTCCCAGGCAGGCGCCCCTGTTGCCATGGCGCCCTGCGCCGCACAGGTCGCACACCCCTAAGGCCGGCCCTGCCCATGAACGTGCTTCCATTGCTTCAGAGTCCAGTGGTGGCATGGTTTATACCACCCGATCCAACGCTTGCCATTGTACTTGGTGATGTGAGGCTTACTTGGTGATGTGAGGCTTACTTGGTGATGTGAGGCTTGTATGCAGCTGCTCTGCCATGAAAACCCATTCCATGAAGCTCCTGCTGAACAACTGTTGAACAACTCAGTGACCTCACTCTGTGACTTTACATGGTCTTCAGCTTCGTGGCTGCCGTTCCTAAACACTTTGACTTTCCAATAATACCACTTACAGTTCACCGTGGGATATCTAGCAGGGATGAAATTTCACAAACTGATTTATTGCAAAGGTGGGATCCTATCACAGAACCACTCTTCAAATCGCTGACATCTTCAGAACAACCAATTTTTTTCACAAATGTTTGTAAACAAAGATTGCATTGCTAGGTGCTTGATTTTATACACCTGTGGCAATGAGTCTGCTTAAAACACCTGAAATCAATAATTAAGAGGTGTGTCCCAATACTTTTGTCCATAGAGTGTGTGTGTCTATCTATCTACTGTTGTTCTGTAAGTCAGATTATTATTGTAAATACGCCTTGTTATATCCTGTCTACCCATTGTACAGCACTGCAGACTATGATGGCGCTATAAAAGAAAAGATCTATGAGTGCACTCATTTTGTGGATATATAATATATATATATAAACGTGTGCATACAAGTGTGTGTATGTTTATATATATATATATATATATATATATATATACATATACAAGCTGATGTGTATGCGTGTATTCATCACAATTGTATAGAAAGACGTTTAAGAAATGAGTATGCCTCAATATTTCTGAACAGTAAGCATTCTAGTATCAGAATGATGTACAGCCTGCCAACAGCTGAGACAGGCAGACGCAAACAGTTAATGGCATGAAAAGGGGCATCAGCACAATAATATTAGGCTTATGAGCCAATAGCAAAAGCTTTTACTTTGACAGGGCCAGCTAAAGCTAACCAATTACAGTCTAGTTTACATCTAACCTGTGAAACTAGCTTATATTAGAGAGGGGGTGAAATCTGCCTCATTAGTCTGAATCCCAGCATACAAAAGCACTTTAAAGCATGTTTGCTCATCTGTAATCTACCGAGATACCGATTTGCCATTTTTTTTCTTAGATTTTTTTTTCTGGCTAACATTGCTTTTTCTACACACACAGCAAAGACGTGTTTTTTTAAATTGAGGAGACAGATAAAGCATCTGTGTGGGGGAGCTGGCAGCTGGCTAGATTTTTTAACCATAACTCTGTGTTTTGTAATCATGAATGTAGGTGATTATGCATCACGGGATTAAATTGTCTATTTGGAATATAAATGAAAGATTTTTTATTTTTTTTATGAAGTCCACAAAATGATTCAATTTTTTTCTTTCTTTAATGAGGCATGAATTCCGTTTTTGCAGAGGCAATAAAATGTAAGGTAGGTGATTTTTTATAATTTAATTGGAGGGAATAAACTGAAATTTTTATTTAATTATTTTTTTTTTCCATTTCTTTTTTACATTCTATTTCAGTGTTTTTGCCCAGGAGTCATAAATCAGATGCGTTCGCTAAGGACTTGTCCATGGTGCTGAAAATAATTATCTGTACATCTCGATATTGCAGTTTAAGGCAAGAATGGAGTCAAAGGATAACAGTTATCAGTGCAGCATTCTAGATCTAGGGAGTGCTTTGATTCCCTCTTTTTAATATTTATTTGTGTTATTCTTACAGAGTCTTAGAACTGTTTAATTGATCGGACTGCCTTTAACATAATGAATGTTTTTTTTTTCTCTCATTCATTTACACACACTCTTTAGTTCTTACTGAAAGGAGCCTTTACTTTTGTGGTATGATGTAATGTTTACAGGAAAGAGTTAACTGTAAACTGTGGAAAGGTATATTATTATTAGATTATTAGATAGTAAATAAATATTAATAATAGTTAAAATACATCTTTGATTGTGGCCTTAATTCACAGATTTCATTTCGAACGTTGCTTGGGAAAAAAAAAATAGAATCATTTTTGCATTTTAGCAAACCGTAAGTATTTACTACATATAGCTATTGATCCAGAAATGGAATATGTGGTAATTGTATGACTCTGGGGAGAAAATGTCCATGCCAAATCCAGTAAATCACAGTTGGTTCCTTCCCTTTCGGTCAATATTCTCTCTGGCTGTGATTGATCTTGATGAATCCGACGTGTTCCTGGACCAATAAACTGCTAGTCTTTGTTTACCTGATCAATTAGAATGTTCCCAGTATTAGGAAATTGACCACACTTCTATGTACAACAATCCTTTGTAAAGATAACAGGTCTGCCATTACAGTCCAATGCTGATGAATTCTCCAGCATTACCTACCTTGAGGTAGAGGATTTTTTTTTCTTGCTAAACCCTGCAGTCAACTAAAACCACTACTGACCAAATATGCTTGAATTTAATTATTTAGTCGCTCAGTATAATTTATTATATTATTTAGGGTGAACAGAAAGACTTCTTTATAAAGACTTCCTTCCAGAAATCACAATTTTAAAAGTAACCCCACATTTTGTCCACAATTGTCTCATTATGTTAGAATTTCTTCACGGATGTGTTGCACATGAATTATATAAATAACTTTTGATGGGCAATCTCATGTTTCACAATGGGTCCTCAGACAGAACCTTACAATTATTGTGGTCTGTTATATCAGATATCATCGGCACAAAGCAGACTGGAAACTGACACACACAGTCCAAATGAGGTTCAATAAAACGAACCATTCATCAGCAATTGGGATGTGTGAATGATCGTAATAATGTAATGAGTTGTTGTTCCATTCCTGTATGAGGTTTAACAAATGTCAATATTGTTGATGGAAGCTCAGGCTCATCTGAATGGCTGCACAACCTAGGATGAGCAGAATGAATTAGATTGCTTTCTATAAAAGCAGGTAGAGTTGCATTGCATCAAGATCTCAGATGTCTGTTTCGCAGAAGTGGTGATAGCTGTGCTACTTTTCTATTTACGTGAGCTTAGCTCCACAAAACAGGAAAAAATTTGAACAGCACAAACTTATTTTCCATGCATTTGATACGACTGACCCCTCATGCTCAATCATTCTGTAATGTGTAACCCAACATCACACCCAACAGTAATAATATGCAGTGCTTGGAATTGGAAAAGCAGAAATGACACACTATATTAAAAATTAACACTGTCGTATTTATAGTCTAAACCATAGACAGAAAGAAGTACATATTTCAAAGGAACAATTTTGGAGCAATTAGTTAAATGTGGAGCAATCATAAGAAATCGTTCTGTTGGTTGCCATGGTGACTGCTCTTATTTTGGCACTATGTCTTTCTATTAATATGACTCCTACAGTCATGAAGCACTAACAGACCAGATTCCAGCGCGACTCCTGTCTTAGCACAGGTGATCATTAAATAAAATGACTTTAGTGAGACGATCAAGAGCTGCTTGTCCTAGTTAGCCTAGTGCTTTTTTTCCACCTAGACACCATTTGATCTTTCTCTCAAAATATTCAAGATGTATCCATAGACTTCTCATAAGCCTTTACACCTCCTCCCCCCAGCCTTTCACATTGATCTGCATTCTGCTCTTCCTCAATTTTCCAGTTAATATAACCCAAGCCAGTGTAAAGACAGGCCAAGAACTACATTTATCTCACGGTTACAAAACAGATGATGTTTTGGGATCAGTGTAGGATGTTTAAGCATGACACATTGATGCAGTTGACAGTAATCCTGCATTACAGTGTGTTTTGCAGTCATGCAGAATTACAACATCTCTGTTTCTCTTTCGTAGTCTGTCTTGTTGTGTGGCATTTTATTACATGGCTCAAGGAACACAATCCTGTGTATGAGTATATTATAAAATCAAACATCAGAATTTGTGCCGTAAAATATTTCAGAAACCATTCCTCCTAGGAGCAAATCATCTTGGCAATAATATGTTTGAGTGGCTCCTTTGCTCTTACAATTAAAACAAGTGACAGAGACGTGTTTAATGGGTTAGTGCATCACATGATGCCAATGGTATGTTTAATGGTGCCTGGTACAGCTAAAATCTACTAATCACAGAGCTAATGGAGCAGTACATAATAATGACTGTAACATATTGAATATGTCAGGCCCTCCCATCACCAAAGTGTACAAATGACAGTTCCAAGGTTCCTGCTATGATCAAAGCGACAATTCATTGTTCAATGGGTCATTGTCTTCTAAGTGCACCATCTAATTTTTAATGAGCTTTGATATCTGGAATAGATATATATTATTATATCCTATTAAAAAATAATCATTTAGTATGATTCATAGAACTAAATGCATAGGCTAAATACAACTTTTTTTATTTTGTTGTTTTCTTTGTTTAATCATGTCTTTAAATATACAAAAATCACATTCCTATTCTATTTTGTAGTTCTAAGAGTTCATCACATTATTTAACATAAAGGAAAGAACTAAATTAATCTGATATTACAAAATAATACTGCTGGAGGATATCAGCTATATTTTATTTAATTTTTAAAAAATCTGATACTTTTTTTTTTATGTTATTGATTATATTAAACAATTGATATAATAACCAATAGAATATTAGGCTACTGGAATATTTAAAATTGTACCAATATAGGCCATTATTCTGCCAGTAATTAATCTATATGGTTTTCTTGATTAATGGGGAAGACTGCCTATAAATACAAACAAAATTTTTTTTAAATAAAAAATACACTTATCTTTATACTAGAAATACAGTTTGCTATACTTCTTAGAAGGCATTAACTATAATTGAAATGGTCTTTTGGTTAACGCTGAGACCTTTTTTTTAAGGCAACATACAAAAAGATTTGGTGCAGTCTTCCAGTGATTTCTTCCTATTACTATCTGTTAATATAAAATTAATATAACATTTCCTTTTTGTGTCTTACAGCTGGACAACCATAAAGGAAGGCTTTATTGAAAACAGAAGCTACATTTCTATGCAATGGAAACGCATTTCTTAATTAATAAACTCATCAGATTTCAATTGAATCACTAAAATCAACCTAAAAATAATGTTTCTAAGGAAAATATCTGGGATATTCCCAGCTGGCTTTGGACTTCGACTTTCTCAAAAATTTATATTTCTTTTGTTTTTATCTGGCTTCATTACGCTTTGCTTTGGGACTTTGTTCCTCTTACCAGATACATCAAAATTTAGGAGGATATTTTTATCTAGTACGCAGAACCAGAATGTAGAAAAATTACATAGTTACGCTGGGAAGAAAATAAACAAGAAAACAGTGGAAGACCAAAAGTCTGTACTAAAGAGTACAAACCATGGAAAATCCAAAGATAAATTTGAAGCAGGGGAGAAACCCCTTGGATTTATAGCCAATCGTGATAAACTGGGTGAAAACCAAGATGTTTTCCTGAACAATGAGCATGTGGTGATTAATGTAAAAAGCAAAGAAAGTGTGATTCCTACAGATCAAAGGAAACCATCTCAATTTCAGTTTGATTATAAAGCTTTTCAAAAAACTCTTAAATATCCACCACTGGGTTACAGGCGTGAACCAGATGGTTCTGAAATACAGGAAAAAAGGAACAAGGTCAAAGAGGTAAATTTTTTACATTTACTACTGTCGTATTTGTATAGTATAGTTCATTAAAAGTTGTCGATTGGCTGGCTTTGATTGACTCTACATAAGACTTTTATGTCTCCAGCTGTTTTTAGATGCACTTCTGTTCAGCTTGCTAGCATTGTAGTCTGACAGTAGTACTGATGTGAAGCCCTGATTTAGAAATATATGGTTGATGTACGGAACATGTTCCAACTTAATTCTACATTGTATTCAGAGTGGGAAGAGACCAGAGTAATGGGAGGAAGAATTGCCAAAAATTGCCAAAGGGATGGGATCAGTCAGAGATATACCCTGTGCAACCTGTTAAGAGAAACACTCAGTTCCCACCAGGAGTTTGGCAGCAAACAATGCACAGAAAGTTTCTGGGCTAGGCCTGAAAGAAAATAATTTGAATGAAAGGAAAGCATGACTGTGGGCAGGAATGGGCATACTTCCCATGATTCCCGTGGGCCATGATTATCTCTTCGGAGGAGTTTTGTGATGGGAGGGTTGGCTGAGGCCAGAAGGAACACTTTCTCTTCTGAAGTTGCTCCCTGGATCATGAGCTCAGGTAGGGTATTTGGCACCCAGGACGGATCCTATATCCCTACTATACTCCCACACTTTAAAATGCAAAAACACTCTCACTCACTCTTACACTTTCTCACTCGTTCTCACTCTCACATTGTAACTCACTGTGCCAGATGGAGGATGCTAGTGGGAGCAGCAAAACACTTATACCATTTTTCGGAGGAATCATTTGAAAGTGAGTTAATTGTAAGCTTTGTTAGCAGTTTTGAAATGTTGTTTAATTATGCTAATATGTCACAGTGTGCAGAAATAAGAGACATCATAGAGTGGCCATTTAGTAACCACATCAAATGTAAACTGAAGTTTTAAATTTATATAGGATCAGTGTCTTTATTTCCTAACCAAAGGATGCAAAGGATTGAGAGTACCACAGTCAAGTTCCTAGGTATGAGGTAATTACCTGCCTTGTTTTAGTTAATTAGAAATCATGATGACCTTTCCATATGGAAATCTGTAAAAATCATTAAGAGATATGCTGTTTTGTAGAACGTGTTAATGTGCAGGCAGTAAAAAATGTAAATTTGGATTTTAGATGTTGTAGATTTCTGGAACTCATGACAACATGACTTCAGCCAGGCAGAAATTGGCAGAGGGCATCACAAAGGCTCTACTCTTAGCAGTATCTATGCTGACATTTGCTGACGGGCCACTTCTGCTAAGCACATAGCCTATATGTGAGCGCTGGCTTCAGTTGGCAGTATAGGATTTTACATAGAATACAACCAAGTAAGGTTTAAGTTCTTAATGACTAGATGAGCCAAATAGCTCTATTGCACTGCCAGATTATGTGTTTCATTATTTAAAATGTAGTAGCTGTACATTTCTACAAAGATAGATTCTCCAATTGGTAAACTGCAGAAATGTTCATCTTATATAGGTAAAATTCCATAAACAAATATTTGTAGATACCAGTTTACTTAAATTCCAATTATAAAACCTCCAACAATACTCCATGTTACTAGTCCTGTTCCATAAACTCTAATGCAAATACAAACAGATAAGATTATTTGTTACCATCCAACAATTATTCTTTTTAGCAAATTATAGTATGCTGAATTTAACAGACTATATATATAATGATTATCCTTTTTTAGTGTTGAACATAAGTATGTACTTAGATACATTCATGCACGTTTAAATCATCATATGGTTCAGTATAAGCAGTGAGAAGCAGACATCATACATCAAGCATACCAGGGGCATACCTACAGTAGAGTATTAGGGACCCAGGACGGATCCTATATCCCTACTTTAAAATGCAAAAACACTCTCACTCACTCTTACACTTTCTCACTCGCTCTTACACTTTCTCACTCTCACATTGTAACTCACTCTCTCACCCACTCTCCCACGCTCTCTCTCTCTCTCCCACCCTCTCTCTCTCTCAATGTCTTATTTTCCACAACTCTGCTTCTCTTATTTCTGCAAAAGGGCTAAACTTCCGGCCACACCCTCTCCTCCGATTGGTGGAATGGATGATAGGTTGTCTTCGTGGCTCCTCCCTTTAGCAGAAGTACTCCAAGAGGCCAGAATAATAAAGGCAAATTGGCAGAATAAGAGAAGCGTTTCTGTACCTTTCTTTCCTTGTAAATCTGTTTGCATTACTCTGGCCTCTAAACTCAAACCTTAGAAAGACCTTTTTCTCTTCTCAGATATAGCATAACCATATCCTTATCCCTCAATATGTATGCCTCTACGAATCCTGCTGGGAGGCTGTTCAACTTATCTACCACCCTCTGAATAAAGTAAATATTCCTTACGTTACATCTAAGCCTCTAGTTTTAGATTATAGCCTCTTGTTCTAACAATGTTTCTTCTCCTTTGGAAAAATCCTTTATTTATCAATGTATTTAGCTGTAAGGGTATCTGACTTATTTGGCTGATCAACAGTAATTTCATGTGTAGGTTAAATTGTCATTTCAGTGCCAATTTGATGGTGCAAAAAGCAGCTGAATAGGCATTAATGATTATCCAAATTGCAAATGGCTGATCTGGCAGGCAGAATTTAATATATACTTTTATAGTTATAGCATATGCCCAGGGGCGTAACTAGAAGCCTCAGGGCCCCGGTGCGAGAATCTGTTAAGAGCCCCCCCACCCCCAACCCATCTACCCCCTTCTCAGGCTATCTACCCTCTCCCTACCCCCCCTTCTCACTATCTACCCTCTCCCTACCCCCCCCTTCTCATTATCTACCCTCTCCCTACACCCCTTTGTAGGTCACTTACCGGCCTCTGTCTCGCAGCTCTGCCGCGGTGTGCACGGCTTCACTGCTGAGCGCCAGCATATGACGTCATATGCCGGCGCTCAGCGTGAAGCGCCGGCACCCGAGACAGACGCCTCACACTCCCACCACTGAAGTCAGGGGAGGGCTGGCAGCCTAAGGCCTGGGGGGCAAGTCTAGTCAAGTGGCCCGTTGCGCCACCGAATCAGCACACCATCCATGCCCATCTTTTCCTGATTTTCTAACGCATATTGATGTAATGTGATGGGACTGGGAGTAAAAAAAAAATATGTTTAATACATTAAAAACAGCTAATCTTTGTAAAAAAATTAAAATTTAAATATGGAAAAATTGGACCCTAGGCATTTCCTTGGGCCCCTGCCTGTAATCATCCCTAGAGTCCCTTTGTCCCTCATTCACTAAGCCACACCTCTGTTTTACTTACTCCCTGTAGTTCAGGTATAGATCAAATAAACAACACATGTAAACAGCACATGCATGTATAGATCAACTGAATAAGAAATACAAACCCTGTATTTGCAGGTATACATAAATAATGTATGGAAACATAGCACAGCAGATACAGATCAACAGAATAACACACAAATCCAGCATTGCAGGTACAGATCAACTGGAAATCACATAACAACTAAGCATTAAAGGTATAGATAAAACCCCCTAAATTACAGGCATAGATCACAGGATGCACACCCCCAAAGCCAGCCCTGGTGTCCACAATGCCTACATAGAACCCGACCAGCACCGAGATAATATTAACAAATTACAGTCCAGAGTGAGACAACTTTGTCCCCAAACAGCCCAGCGTGAGCCAATTTTGTCCCCAAACAGCCCACCCTGACACCAGGACAGGCTCTGCCACACCGACACCCAGACACACACACCAGGACAGGCTCTGCCACACAAACAGTCAAACACACACACCAGAACAGGCCCTGTCACACAGACAGCCAAACACACAGACACCAGGACAGGCTCTGCCACATCAACACCCAAACACACACCAGGACAGACTCTGCCACACCAACACCCAAACACATATATATATATATATATATATATATATATATATATATATATATATATATATATATATATATATATATATACACACACACACACCAGGACAGGATCTGCCACACAGACAGCCAAACACACAGACACCAGGACAGGCTCTGCCACACTGACATCCAAACACACACACAAACCAGGACAGGCTCTGCCACAGCTACACCCAAACACACACACACACCAGGACAGGCTCTGCGACACTGACACCCACATCCAAAATGCTTTCCACACTGGATTGCTGTTTGGGGCAGCGCTGAGGCAAGCGGCAGCGAGCAGAGGAGACAGAAGGGCCCTGGAGTTCTGTCAGTCAGGAGGCCCAAGGGGTGCCGAGTGGTCGTTTTCAGCAACCGCTCGGCACCCCTTGGGCCCCCCTGACTGGCAGAACTCCAGGGCCCGGTCGCAGTCGCGACCCCTGCGACCCCAGTAGTTCCGCCACTGCATATGCCATGATCAGCAAGAGTTTGATGACCTGAAAAATATTTTTAGGATGTCATCAAAATGCAGTCATAGACAGGACTTTTATGTTGCTTTCCAGGTCAATATGTCTTAAAACATTAGGGAAGAAAATCCTTTACTGTTTGTAGTTAAATGCAATCACTCATTTGGCATGTGTTTTACATAGTATGTGTGCACATGCAACAAATATTAGCTACTTCCTAAATACTGTTGTGTATTGATGGATAATCCATAAGGCAATAGACCTTTTACTGCATCCATCCAGGGCATCTGCCAAGTAGGGGGCACTGCCAAGGGCCATAGCAAACCTTCCAAAGCTGTGGATGGAACCCTCATCTGTGACAATAAACCCTAGCCATCGTCGCTGTCTTCCCTCTCGGAAGGTTCCGGGGAAGCTCTGCTACTGCCCGCTGCTATGTGGACGTTGTATCCCACCAAAAAACAGGAGATTCAGGGGATAACAAGAGAAACTATTTATTAAAGGAATATTCAACCTTTTATCCAGTACAGATCAAATGAGGACAATAAAACAAGTAGATAACAATTCAAATGGGGAATTGAGACACGACAACCAGTAAAGAATGAAGGTTGACACAGAGGGCAAAGACAGTCAATAAGGAAGAGTCACTTCTTTAGAGCGGCCCTATGTTATGCTATGGGGAATGGCGATGTCAGGTACCAATTTTTCGCTGCCTGAACCATGGCTTTTTCATACCTGTGCCATTTACATCTGCTACCACTAGTGGCCACCCTCCGCCCTCTGGAGCACTCAGAACTCAGGTGTGCCTTGTTACCTGGGTTAAGCCCTAGTCAATACATCCAGCTGGGCCTTGTTACCTGGATTACCCTGCCTTTATGAACCTGCCCTGCCCTTGAGTCAGGGCCTTTGTATTGAAGTCTATGGACCTTCCTGCTGTGGCTCTGCACCTGTACTGTTCCTGGTTCCCTGCTATTGTGTCCTTCCAAGTGGACTCCCTGCTATTGTGTCCTTCCAAGTGGACTCCCTGCTATTGTGTCCTTCCAAGTGGACTCCCTGCTATTGTGTCCTTCCAAGTGGACTCCCTGCTATTGTGTCCTTCCAAGTGGACTCCCTGCTATTGTGTCCTTCCAAGTGGACTCCCTGCTATTGTGTCCTTCCAAGTGGACTCCCTGCTATTGTGTCCTTCCAAGTGGACTCCCTGCTATTGTGTCCTTCCAAGTGGACTCCCTGCTATTGTGTCCTTCCAAGTGGACTCCCTGCTATTGTGTCCTTCCAAGTGGACTCCCTGCTATTGTGTCCTTCCAAGTGGACTCCCTGCTTTGTGTCCTTCCAAGTGGACTCCCTGCTTTGTGTCCTTCCAAGCGGGCTGTGTGCCTTTCGTACCCTTCCAAGCGGGCTGTGTGCCTTTCGTACCCTTCCAAGCGGGCTGTGTGCCTTTTGTACCCTTCCAAGCGGGCTCTCTGTCTGTCGTGCCCTTCCAAGCGGGCTCTCTGTCTGTCGTGCCCTTCCAAGCGGGCTCTCTGTCTGTCGTGCCCTTCCAAGCGGGCTCTCTGTCTGTCGTGCCCTTCCAAGCGGGCTCTCTGTCTGTTGCGCCCTTCCAAGCGGGCTCTCTGTCTGTTGCGCCCTTCCAAGCGGGCTCCCTGCCAAAAGACTTATTACCTGTATTTTATTTTGCCATACGTCCGGTTACTTGCTTAGACTATATTACCCTTATTTGCTGGCCCTGTTATATACATGAAATACACTGCATTACCTGGATTTCTGTTTGTGGTGTCTTTGTTTGCATAATCATGCACCGTGGGTTACATACTGAACCCCAAGTATCCCCTGCGCATGGGCTCCTACCCGACCTGATCACCCGAGTCCTGACAGGCGAGTCTTTGCAGGAGGGCGACCAATCGGAGTAGCACCTACTTTCTCCATATAACTCCTAGGGGATCAACATAGGCAGCCCGCATTAACTATTACTGTATGCGGCCACCTGATGACAAGCCCAGGGATACACTTACAAGTACTCCTGCTCCCATCTTGCCCATTTTGTCAAAGAATCTTTGTGTGAAAACCTACCCAACCTTTTCTGGGGCCTTAGTCTGCCTCTATTGCTGTTTTAGGTCACTGCCATTTCTATTTTTTCAAGAGATGTTAATCAGAGTTGTCTGCTGTAGCCAAGCTGTGTTGCAATCTCTGCTGTTCCACAGGGTCCATTAGAGCAATGCATACAGAAAGTGCATGATAAGCATAATTCTGCAAATCACACTTGCAGCATAATATGTATAAATGGAATTAGCAGCCAGATGTCACGTTTAATTTTGTTGGGTTTTTTATGTGCAAAGAAAAATTAACAAATATTCACATAATTTGCCACTTGTATGGCTTGTTTCTTCACTTAAAGTTATTTGTTCCTACATTTTCTCACGCTTTGAGTACTTGCCACACAGAAATTACCCTTATTATGCCCAATTACAGTTCACCCTTGAAAAGAAACTTGACATTTATTAACACAGTAGAGCAGAAAGCAGTAAAGTGGGAGGTAGATTAGATGAGTGGCCAAGACACAAAGATATTTCCATAAGGCAGGCTGAAATCTTTTATTAGTAATATTTCAACCATTAGCATATGCCATGTTGTCAATACACATCGTGCTGCCTGTGTCCCTGAGAAAGGGGTCCTTAATAACCTGTACACAAGTGCTTCATTTTTACCTACAAAATTTTCATTTTATTAAAGCTTTGAGGCAATAGAGCCGTGTAAAAAAAGCCACCTTATGAAGAGATGGATTTAAACTACCCCATCCAGAAGACATGCAGGGAAAGCGAGAACTTTACAAAATGACCGTAAATTTACAAAATTACATCTGTAGTTATTTAGACATGCTGCTTAGTTTACATTTAACAGTCACTTTAATTTGAGTGCATATCAGTAGCTCGTATCGATTGTCTTGTCATTGTTGCAGATGTGCACACTCCTTTCACAAATTTACTGCCAACTCGTTTACGCCCGTGAAACAGTAACAGGCAAAGGCAGCTTCTGGCATTCCAGATGTTGTTAAGTCCAATAATACTACACAGCAAAACTATAATCGCAGTCACTTCTAATCCTCCCAGAACAAGTCCTGTAAACATCAGATTTAGTATGTACTCGGCTGTGATCATTTCGTTATAAATGAAATAAGTTACAATACCCCAGCTGTACCGTAAAAAGGCCACTAGTTATTTCAAACTATCATATTATTACTATTCATCTCAAGTCATTTCATTTTTTTCTGTTCACGTCTAGCGCTGCACGCGTAAAATTGTTTGCACAAATCTGAGGTAACTAGCCAGCTTGTATTGCATTGGGCTGAGCTTCCCACCCCCCCTTCCCCCAAATTAAAAAAAAAATAAAAATGATTATTGACTTGTCGTGGTTTTCATTGAGGGTATGGGTCACCTGCCAATTAGAGGGGGGTGGACAGCTTTTCAATTTTGGTTGTAAGTCTGGCTAGTAGGGCTGACTTAATGGTTAAATTATTATGTATGAAGTTATGGTTAATAAACGGTTAATTTTAATTGTGGTTTTATTAAAGCCTCAATAAAATACCACGGCCTTTTTATATCCAAGTTCGTTTGTCTGTGTGTTTATTTAAGGTTATTCGCACATACACCACTCATGACTTTAGGAGGGATGGCACATCCAAAGTGTATCTCTTTCCTATCCCAAATACCTGTCTCTTTTGAGATCCCAGAATAACCATATTATTTGTCTTATAAAAACCTCACCCTGTAATATAAATAATTATTTAAAGGTCCTAGTAAAGTCCTGCCTGCTAGTCACACATCTCACACATGCCCTATCTGAATGGCCATAGCATACAAGTGAAAGTGGCAGGGCTGGCACTATTTAGTATAGTCAAGGCATGCCCATATAATTGGCAAGTAATACAGTGTATCAAGCAAAATGTGTACGACAATATGCTGAATGTGCACTAGACTCCACCCTATATAACCAAATGGAGAGACATTTACTTTACATTTATTTATAAAGTGCCGGCAGATTCCGCACCCCTGTTACAGTCAGAAGAACAATTAACAAACAAATACAAAAACACATACAATAACAAACTGGTGCAAAGGAGAAGAGGGCCCTGCTCTTGTGAGCTTACAATCTAGTCACCATAAGAACCATAGAAAAGGACCACAGGAAGGACCCTGTCTGGGTGTGAACACTTTCCATAAGTTACATGTTGCCATCATGTGGTATTTCAAAGTAGTCTAGGGGACAGTTGCACCCCCGCCACCCTTGCCAGGTTTCCTCTAGGCAGGAGTATCATAAATATATACAGTATCATGAACCATTTAACTAAACACCTCCGAAAGAATTATGCTGATTGGCAACAAACTGCACAACCTATAAGCAGTTTTCATAAATTGATATAGTTATAGTAAAATAGCAAATGGTTATAATTCTCCTTTAAAAGTGTCTGAGATGCATTTATTGAAAAAAGCAAATAGTTGACAACCAGGAAAATGTTTTCATCAGTATTTGCTATTTCTTTTCACCCGCAGATGATGAGATTTGCATGGTACAGTTACAAACAATATGCTTGGGGTGAAAATGAACTGCGCCCAGTGACCAAGGATGGACACTTTGGAAGTCTGTTTGGTAAGTTCTGTTCTCCTTCCTGTAAACTGAACAGAAATGTACAACCCAAGCAAAATGACATTAACCAGTTGCGCATAGAAATATATTTATTTTATTACAGTATAATGATAGATTCCAACCTAATTGCCATGGAAATCTTATATCATGCCTATTCTGAGAGCACATGAACTCCTTTTCCTATTTTAAGGGTAAAGAACAGCCGTTGCTAAGATACAAATTCTACAAGGCAGGTACAAATGTGTCATTAAAAATATCTTTAAAATTGCAATAACAAAGCAAAAAATTGGTTTGACTTAATATGTAATACAAAGTTTGGTTTCAAATAAAACTGTGGTGTCACTGCTTGTTCTAATATATAATGTTGGGATTGGATGTCATGTTGAAATTATTGAAGCAAAGAATCAAAGCTTAAAACTGTCCATTCTGTTAAACTGGAGATATGGATGAAGTATGATTAACAAAGTATGAAATTACACAAGGGCTTTCAACAAAAAAAATCTATGACTGCATTTTCTATGACTTGTGTTTTTCCATATTACTTTTTTTATGGCAAAAAAATGTGTTACTTTGCACTTGCAGTGTGTTTGACATACCTGCAAATTAATAGTAATGTAAAATGGTTTTACCCCAGTGATGCAATTTTATGTGTATATTGCGTTTACAAAAAAGAGTAGGAAAAAGGCTTGTAAAGGTACTGATCAAGTCAATATGAAATAGCATATCTATTATAATTCATCATTTGTAAGTTTCTACTTAAGGAAGGAATGCTCCTACTGCCGATTTATTAAATTTATTAAAAAGTAACTCTTGTGTAGGGTTCTGACTACCATATTGTCAGGTGAACCAGCTCCTTTTCTCCTTTTATGATCTCACCACCAACTCTTCACAAGTTGTTCTGTCCACTTCCACTCCATGAATGCATTAATGCACCACTTTTATCCCCATAGGTAGAGGAAAGGGATGGAATCCATGTGAAGATGATATTTTACTTGCGAGGATGTTTCTTCATATCCCCCTTTTTTGAGTTTTTAATATATAAACATCTAAGCTTTCGTTGTTATCAATACCAGTGTATACAATATAAAGTTTTCATCCACTGTAGAATAGATTTGCAAATAAAGGTAGTCATGCATTTCACTCATGCCTTATTGTTTGATATAAATGATATAAATGAGCAAGCCTTTGGAACAGATGACATGATGCCATCAGTAATCATTTTGTTCAGAATGCCACCGGGGATCTCATCAAAATCATATCTTTTTTGTTTTTAGTTTGGTTTTAATTAATTCTATTTTAGGCATATCACACAACTGAAAGAAACTAAGTGTGATACTGTGGGGCAAGCCTTAAAAAG
Source organism: Sceloporus occidentalis (assembly GCA_023333645.1). NCBI lineage: Eukaryota > Metazoa > Chordata > Lepidosauria > Squamata > Phrynosomatidae > Sceloporus > Sceloporus occidentalis. The sequence continues at coordinate 2,701,635 of JALMGF010000133.1, forward strand.
AAGGGGGGATTATGACAGAGAGAATCATGTGTGCACGGTCGGCAGACCTGCAACACAATAATGTTAAATGTTAATTGTTTTTTGATAGTTAACATTTTTGTGTTCATATTAATTATCTTTTGATAATGAATATAAAAATGCTTAGAAAATGGCTCGCGTATCCTTTTCAAAGTAAATGTGTTTCTGCTGTTTCCTTTAAAATGTCAGACACTGAGACTGACACAATTAAACATGCAAATACTTTTGGGATTTCTGTGTAATAGTAACATGGGTATTGCTTTGAGGAAGATGCCAGTAGTCTTGTTTGAGAAAATGAGATTCAATGCACACAATTGTTATAGTTTTCAAATTAGACACTTTGAAACAATACTGTGCTATAGCATAATACATAAGGGACTTGGCATTGTGTTTTAGATAAAAAAGAACAAAAAAAACCCACGAACTCTCCTTCCCTTCCTGCTGTTTATTATTATACCTCATTTGCCCTTGTAGTCTTAGATCAAATATAATGGTGTAAAACATCTCCTGATGCATGGGAGTCCCCCCACACACCCTGGAGAGTTTTTTTTAAATTCTGTGCACTGTTGTCAGAGTAGTTTGGTCTGCTCTTTCCCTCTAGCTGGTCTCCTCCCCTTCACCCCGGCAGCTGCTCCTTCACAGGCACAGACTCCTCAGAGAACCAGTGTTCATAGTGCAGACACAAGGTAGTTTGAAACATGTATTGTAGCTAGGATTGGTTAATACTTCAGCTGTTGAGACTACAGTTCCCATGACTCTCAGCCAGCCTGGTATGTTAAGCATCATCGGAAAGTGAGTACTCAACAGCTGAAGTGCCAAAGGTTAGCTTTTTTTTTATCATTATGGATTGGTACTGCAGCTGCTGGGGAATGCATATCTTATGATTCTCAGCCATCCATTTGGTTGGATGAAATGAGTTCCAATTTTAGCTATAACTGCTGCAAAACTATCAAGTGTCCTATTTGGTTCCAAGCCTTTATGTCCCTTGTTTCTCCCCATCTTTTGTAATACCTTAGAATGATTGCTGCGCATCACAGAACTACACTACACAACATTAACTTTTTTTGACTGCAACTCCCATGATGATGAGCAGCAATATTGCTAGTTATGGGATTAGTAGCTGATAACCTTAGAATTGTACAAACACTAACTTTTGTTGACTGCATCTACAAATAATATTCAGCCAGCCATAGTGCTATCTGAACTTCATGGGAATTGTAGTTATAGACTGTGGTTGTGGCGGCCTACACCACACGCTAACTATTTTTGTTGTTGACCGCAGCTCCCACTATATACAGTCAGACGTTACTGGCTCACCACCATAGGAATTGCAAACTGGGGTAGTTGTGGTTTACTACCATTGCATACTAAATTTCTCATGTTGCTCAGGTACATGCTGGTCTGTAGCTACTATCACCATTGTCATATAATTTACCTATTGTTAGAATATTCTTTGTCTTGAATATCTAAGCTTCTCCAGTGATCAAACAGCAATCAAGACCACAGCTTCTATGTCTTATTAATAAGGTTTATTCGATAACAAATTATCAATTCATACAATACCAATGCTGGAACAAATGTTGATAAAAGGTACTGTAGGCTAAGTATCTTGGTGAGATGAAGATGAGAGCGTGGAAAGAGCGTGGAAAGAGACCTTGTCCTTGTAGTCATGCCAATTTATACCCCTTTACATTTGGTTAGGGTATACGTAAAGGAATCCTATTGGAACAGTAATATGATACACCGGCATTCCACAGAAGACCCTCTAAACTACGTCACTTAATTGATACCATATGTTCCTAGCACTCAAGTTGCATTCAGGCCTAAAATGTGCAGAACAAAATAAAAGTATAAAAATGATTTCTTACACTTCCCCCTGTTTATGGTTATGTACCATAAATAAATGTTTGCTGTCCATTCATACAACATTCGTATCACATTCATATCACATTCAGTGAGTGCAGGAAGATATGTAAACGATAATATTATAAAAAAAGAATCTGTGGAAGACTGATGCATCCTACGTCTTAAAGTTTCCCTTAATATCATCTCTCCTTGCTTTATCTTTTCTCGAATAGTTAAATATGATTTTCTTATTCTACATAATAAACATATTTGAAAAATAATACATATAAAAGACACAAATAAAACAATAATAAATGGATGTAACAAAACATTGGTGATAGCGGAGCCAACAGATGATTTTGCCATAATTTCTGTTGACTTAGCAAAGTTTTTCCACCAAGATGTACCTGAGACTATTGACCATTCATGTTCTATGTTTTTGAGTTTACCTTGCTCATGTTGAAATACAATCTGTGCTTCTTTTAATTGTTTTTGCAAGACATTTAAAAATCCTACATCTTTCCTTATCTCATTTGCCCACTTTTGCCATGGAAATTCACTTACTTGTGATAAATTAAACTGTAATGGCAAAACATTTAATTTTTGAGAATTAATTTGAGAAACATTAATCTGAGTTCCATATATATATATTGCTATTGGATCGCCATCAATACAATACAGACCTTTCGATAATATTTCTGTATGCGTACATTTAGAAAACATTGCTTTAATCAATTCCCCATTAGACATTACCTGTACACATACTCTACCTTTCTCTATAGGCGTTACAAGATCGTTAGATGTTTTCACACTTTGAATTGTACCTGAACATGAGCTCTGGTTATGAAAACATGAATGATATACAGTTTCAGCTTGATAAGACAAACAAATAATTTTGGACACAAAATGTAAACATGCAGACAAATCTAACTGTTCCGGTTCTGACATATCTGTGGAAAAAACAAAATCAGGATACTCTAATTTATAAAATAATAATTGTGTACTACTGACAGGTACTCCAAATACTCTCATAGGAAACAATGTTTCTTCATTATCTGCCATAGGTATTAAACATGTACCTTCACATACATTATTACTGCATCCTATTACTATACTCAATAAAGCTACTTTGTTTATGATATGATCCCAAGACCCAAATTTTTCATCATCTTGTGTGTAGGTCCCTTTAGTCCAACTAAATAAATGTTTAGGCCCTATCGTAACATTTAACCTCACATTACTTTGTCTAGTGACGTTAATTCTAATGTTACAAACTAATAAGTACCCTTTCCTTACACCAAAACACACATGACCATTGAAATCATCAATTTCTCTTTTCTTCTTAATTATGTCTGGGAACCCTTGAGTATTGTTAAATTGTCTATAAATTGGTTGTCAAATCTGTATATCTTCTTGACTCTGTAGATCTTTCTTAGAACCATCAATCATCAGTATGGTCGCCGTCAGAACTGCGAGAAACAAAAAGGGTTGTCTCTTGTTGAATGTCAGATGTCTTTGCCATGATAGACTTTTTAATAATTTGCATTGTCCATTCGATTCTTACATACAACCTAAAAAACACAACAGATATGCAGCATCAAAATCTTAGCTGATACAAAACCTTTATTATTGTAGCACCTCACTATAAAACATGATGTAATGTTCTAATATGATTCTTAAGAAATTGTTTAAAATGATTAACATTAAAGACCGCATCATTTTATCAAATAACCAAATAGCAAATTATAACACATGAATTTGGATCATGAGATGAATTTAAGAATATGGACAATAGTAAATAATTAATACTTCAATTGATTACGGAAAAACATATTTGATCAATACAATACAATACATAGTAATCCTTTTTAGTCATGACGCAAAACCCTGTTCTCATGAACTAAATTAAGGTTTTGAATCAACCTGAGAAGCAAGAAAGGAAATATCCCTAACTTGTACTTCTGCAAATGATGGACACTATGTAGTTGCAGTTTAACATATACAACATATAACATTACAGGATCTTAACTTACAGAATAAAACAAAACACAAAACTTTAACATATAACACATCTGATGTTCATATAGTTTTTCTTATTAATAAATTAACTTATTCAAAACATCTTCATAGAAGACAGAGTGCAGGGATACAGTACGAATTAGAGTTAATTGCTATACTAGCTCCCTATATACTGAATCAACATAGATCTACGTATTATAGCTCTCGCGACACTTACAACAAACATACTCCTGTGTAGTTCCTGTATTAGGTAAATCTTCTTTATTAACTTCAATCTCCCTGATTTGCCTAATCATTGGAGTGTAAAGTAAATCTCTTTGAGGTGTTACAGCCCTGTTAGTATATACATTTGGATCTGAACTGTAAACAAATCCATTTGATTTTCTTTGCTCTTTTAATTTTTTATTATAGAGAAATTTGCGACATTGTCTTTTAAAATGTCCCAGTTTCTTGCAATAGAAACAGTGAAAAGACTCTTTATTCCAAAACCTGTGTCCCCTGGGATTCTGCATCTGGGTATGTTTAAATTCCTGAGGGGGAGAAGGGGGATGAAAGGAATTAACCCTTTCCTTTCTGTGTGTGTAAAAACTTTTGTTAATAGCAGCCACATTCATTTTAACCTTTTCATTTTTGCGTTCCCTTCTGATTTTATCAATAAACGCAGCAGCAGCCTCAAGTGTTTGCATATCCGAAGCAATTGCAATACTAGTAGGATTCAAATATTTAAACTTTTTAACAAACACTTGTATCATAGAAGCAGGACATTCATCATCAGAAATTTTAAAAACTATTCTATATGCCTGCTCAAATCTTAACAAAAAAGAAAATGGATCCTCTGAAATTGTAGGTTTCAGGTTTTCTAGTATGTCAAGTGTTGGATTTTCATTTCCAGTTGTAAACTTAATCAACTGTTGGAGTCTATCCTTATCTGTTCCATGGATGATTTCATCATCCTCCACTATAGGAGTACTTATTGGAGCTACTAATCTTCTACTCATGTATGTAGGCAACCATATTTTAAATAATCTGTTTCGTTGTTCATTAGCCAAATTATGCTTCTCTGTATTCGATTCAAATACATCTGCATTACCAAATGCATCCAAATTAGAATTATACGGCGGTATTTCTTTAAGTAATTTCATTAATTCGCTTTGTATCTGTAATTTTAATTTTGCTGCTTTATTTCTAAGCTTCTTCCTTTGCAGTTCCTGTTCTGAACTGACCTCTGGTTCATCCTCTACATTTTCTGGAATTAAGCTGTGTCTTTGTCTATCTCCCCTTGTAATTACACAAACTTGTTTCAAATCTTTCTGCAATTTTGTAATTAACAAATTCTTAATTTCTAAGCAATCCGACAAATCAGAAATCTCTTCATTTAATAAATCACATTTAGGACATTCCTTTTCTATTGCACACACATTGTGCATCTCATTTTTAACCATGTCACTACTCTGTGAATTACTTTGACTAACATCATTATTAGTCAGATTAACACCACCATCAAGTAATGTATTAAAAATCTTAATCATTTTCATTACGTTTCTCAACTTTTGTTTCTCCTTATTCACAGAAAATATCTTTTTGTCTATCTTCTTATTTGCATCTTCACATTGACGCCATAAATCATGCCACAAAGCTGAATCACTAGCCGTATAAGGAACAAACGTAAATTCAAGTTTACTTCCGGAAGACAAAGTATTAATAAAATCCATACTTACCGTAGATCAGTTGCTTGCTCAATCTGCTCTCACTACGATACACGGTTCTGGAATGCTCTTGCTTCTCACCACGTGGTCTGGTAATGGTCTGGTAGTGTCGAATTACACTTTCTTCTGATCACACTGCTAGGTTTTTTTTTTTTTTAGTCAGAGGATCTCTTTGATCTCTTCAGACAACTGCACACTATCCCCCCTTTGTCGGAAGAGGAAAAGTAAAAAACAAACGTGCAGTAAAGGCTCGCCGTAGAAAACTGACTAAAGACTGGCTGGCTCGTCAATTTGTTAGAATATTCTTTGTCTTGAATATCTAAGCTTCTCCAGTGATCAAACAGCAATCAAGACCACAGCTTCTATGTCTTATTAATAAGGTTTATTCGATAACAAATTATCAATTCATACAATACCAATGCTGGAACAAATGTTGATAAAAGGTACTGTAGGCTAAGTATCTTGGTGAGATGAAGATGAGAGCGTGGAAAGAGCGTGGAAAGAGACCTTGTCCTTGTAGTCATGCCAATTTATACCCCTTTACATTTGGTTAGGGTATACGTAAAGGAATCCTATTGGAACAGTAATATGATACACCGGCATTCCACAGAAGACCCTCTAAACTACGTCACTTAATTGATACCATATGTTCCTAGCACTCAAGTTGCATTCAGGCCTAAAATGTGCAGAACAAAATAAAAGTATAAAAATGATTTCTTACACCTATTAATGGGTAACTAACATTTGCCTCCCACGAGGAAACTCCTCTACTGAATCAACAATGGTAGGCAATGGGGAGAAGGAATGGGGGGGGATAGAGAGGATAGCCCCCCCGGAAAACAATCCCGTGAACGTCCATGTCCTGTTGGGTTTAAGCCTAATATTTTTGATGAGATTGGAAAGCACGTGTTTTATATGTATATTCTGCCAGATAAAATGTGTATTGTTTTTTTTGCCACATTAGAAAGAATATGCACCTTTTGTACTCCTTTGTTGTATAAAAAAAAACTCCACAGCATGAATGAATTAAATTCCACTACACATTCTCACGCTGGCTCCTTAGAATGCATAAATACAGACTATGCTAGTCACAATTTATTCAAACGTAGAAAACGAGAGCAATCCAGTAAAACAATTTTTCCTTTTTCATTGTAGCTGCTGGCACCCAAGTGCCATCAGCAGGAACATTGCCTAATGAGAACTACGGCCCATAATTAATACTCTATGCCTTTTACAGAGAATTACAGTCATTCTTTATACATCCATACAATGGATTTATTTTCACCTGTATTCAGTTTTTCTGGGCTCGTGTGTCAGTCAAGTTCTAGGGGTATAAATTTTAAGATTAATCAGTATATATATATATATATATATATATATATTACACACTAACTGGTCACTGTATTAAGTATACCTTGCTAGTACCAGGTTGGACCCCTTCAAAACTGCCTTCATTCTTCGTGGTGTATATTAGAATGAATTAGGAATTATTAGAATTAATTAGGAGTGGTTCTTTTATTAGCAGTTGTTATGTTGTAAAAAGATATTTAATGGAAGAGAGAGAGTTTTAATGGCTCTTTGCTTGAGCCCTTTTATTTTGTATTCATTATTGCTTGAGTGTTTTGCTATATAATAAAACATTTTTCATTGCATTATACATTTGAATTTAAATATTTGGTCATATTTTACTGATGTGAAGGAATTGGCATTCTACCTGCACCCCACAATTTATATTGATTTGTTTTTTCTTTTATAACTTCTCCCCTTGCTGCTATATTCTATATGTTTTTATGTGCAATCATATGACTTTCTTACTTGAACTTTGTCCAAAAATCCACCTGCAAGGAACTAAACAAAGATTTGAAGAGCACACTGTAGTGACTGAGTTGTACCTCAAAAATCATAAAAATACATTTCTTCTAAATAGGAGGTCTGAAAGGAGCTACAATAGTGGATGCATTGGACACACTTTACATCATGGAGTTGAAGGAAGAATTTGCAGATGCAGAGAACTGGATAGAGAGCAGTCTTGACCTGAATGTGGTAATATTTCTGTGACAGATGGAAGCAATGACCCATGTGCATTTAAGAATAAATTGCCAAAGTACTTACTACAGTGCTGTGGAAAAGCAAATTTATTTTATGTATGCATATTCGTCACCCTTAAATGTTTTAATGTTCAAATTAATTGTAATAGTAGACAAAGAAAACCCGAAAAAAGCCAAATGGTTTTTAAATGATTTCATGTAAAAAGGAAAAAGGCTATACAAACCTACCTGGTCCTATGTGAAAAAGTAATTGCCTCTTAGTTACTAAATCAACCAGTTAACCAAATGTAATTGATAATTGGGTTCAATTTCACTAGATGCGCCCAGGCATGATTCCTGCCAGCCTTGTTGAATCTAAACATCAATTAAATAGAACCTGTCTTGCAAAGTGAAGTAGGCTAAACGTCTCAAAAAGCAGCGGGTGATTCAGCAATCTAAAGAAATTAAAGAGCAGATGAAAAAAAAAAGAATTGACATCTATCAGTCTGAAAAGTGAACCACAGTGGGAGACACTATCTACAAATGGAGAAAACTTGGAACAGTGATGAACCTTCTCAAAGGTCAAAACATTCCTCCAAGAGTGCATCGACGACTCTTCCAGGTCACAGGACTTACATATAAAAAAACTGCAGGCCTTGCTTGCCTCAGTTACGGTGGCACAACCAGTTATTAGGTTTAGGTGGCAATTACTTTTTCACATGGGTTTTGATTAACTCTTTCAATAAATAGAAGACATCAGGAAGGGGCAAATGCTTTTTCACAGCGCTGTATGTTGGCATATAGATTTTAAGACTAACTGATCATTCATTCAGAATAAGTGAGGGTTGTTAAAATTAAATTTATACAGTTTATTGTTCCCATTTCGCTTTGTGTGCAAAGCTACATTCTTCTGATACGTTGCAGCAAGACAATCAACATAAATCTTTTGTGATAAAACAGCCTATAAGCTATAAACTTCATTACCTAAGGAATTGTTTTCTGTTGAGCTTTAATGTAATAGATGTAAGGCGTCATACAACAGAAGGCACTCAAGAAAGCTTATATAGTTTAGAAGAAATAGGTGCAGAATATTACTGTACAATACTCAAAACTGTGTCTCCCAACACAATAAAATAATAGAGATAAATTGATAATGGCGAGCTGTACAACAAATAAACACCTAATTTACTAGTGTATCTTTTATGGAAATAAGTTTGTAATACAAAATATAGTCCAAATATGTTGTATGGAATAATGGACAAAAAGCATAAACCACACGAGATCCACCAATGATTTGGTAGCAATCGGCTAAGGGTTGGATTAGCTGTAAAATATATAATTCACACAGATTCAGAGCTTTAAGGCTCAGCATACCATTCACACACAGCTTTACAGTACTAATAATCTCCATATAATCAATATATAACATTCAATATGCAGTTTTAAGGCTTGGTATGTTATAGAAAACAATAAGAAAAAGTCTCTGGATATTATTCATGCAGTGCATTAGAGTTCCAAAGCTGTGCATGCCATTCCCACAGAGCATTAAGAAGCCAAGGGTCTGCACATCATTCATAAATAGCATTAGAACTCTAAAATTCTGCTTATTATTCCCACTGCATACAACTTTTATGAGACATTAGAGCTCCAATGTTTTGCATATCAACCACACAGAGCATTAGAGCTCTAAAGTTCTGCATATCAATCTCACAGACCATTTGGACTGTAAAGCATCGCATAGCATTCATACACAAGATTAACTCTATAAATATCTGTATATTATTCATACTGAGGGCGTTAAGTCTGTATATCATTAATATTGAGCATTAGAGCTCTAAATCTTCTGATATCAACCACATATCACAGAAGGCCTCTTTATATCATTCATAAAAAAGTATTATGGCCCCATATCTCAGCATATGAGTTAAGGCATTGCATATCAGTCATATATAACACAAGAACAGACACATTTTGTATGCCATTCATACAGAACACGAGACCTAGGAGGCCCTACATTTCATTCTTAAACATATGTTAATTTTATATTGTGGTTTTTTATTTATTATTAGAACGGTGAAGCCTCTTTGTTTGAAGTGAACATCCGGTATATAGGAGGATTGCTCTCAGCCTACTTTCTCTCAGGAAAAGAGGTAAAAGCTAAAATAACATCACAGCGATATAAATGTATAGCTTAATGCAGAAAATACATACACAGGGTATATGACTGATAAAAGATTTTAAAAGGTGTGTAGAATGTGATATTTTATAGGCTTGCTCTGTTGCCAATTTAAGTTGCATATTACATCGTCGTTGACAAATATAGTCGACCACTTTGCAGCATCCATATGCTTGATTAATTACAGTTATATCGTACCCAACACAAATTGGTCAAAACAGGAATGGAACTCCCAATGCGGGATGACACCTATAAACTAATAGCTGATTGAGTTCAATGGGGAGTTAAATGTTATTGCAATGTTTCGTTCTCAAAATAACTAGAAAGGTAACATGCATTATTAAATGACTGTGGATTGAACCCCCCCATAAACTATCTAGAAATGTATTTGGTGCCTTCTTTGCCTTAGTGGAGGTGTTATAGAAACTTTGTTCTCCACCTACTTGATGAGAGCATGCAGAAGCAATTGGACTGAGGTTAAGGTGGTTAAAGAGTTGAAGTTCAAGTTGCTATAACATAACAATTTCATAGGGAAGCCTATAATTTTTAGAGCAAACTCTGAATTGAGTTCAGACCCCAGACCTGACTACATAAGAACTGAGGACAAAGAGTTCAGTCTGAGTATTTGCACAATTAGTTCTTTTGGAGCCAACAATCACCTTTATTTGCTCTAACACGGCAGTAATAACTAGATTATTTGAAAAGCCTTCATATTCTATTTTAATGTATTACTAGACTTATGCATTTACATCAGAATTGTATTTAATGAATTTAAAATAATTACATATATTTTTTTTTTATGTTACCTTTGCCTAGTGTATAAATAATATTTTCATTTGTTTCAGGTCTTCAGAGAAAAGGCTATAAGTCTTGGAAAGAAATTGTTGCCAGCATTTAGCACGCCTACTGGTATCCCACGTGGAATCATCAACCTTGGGAAGTAAGAATGTGACTCCTACTTGTTAAGTTTTAAGTCAAAACAAACCTTACAGTAGAACCTGGCAGTAGACACACACACAGTAGTCTTATATTACTTGAGTATGGAGAGTGAACATTTCTAGGTCAAGTTATAACCTGCTAAAGCAAGCATGATAAATGATGAGCCTCCAGAACAGAAAGGTTATGGGGTATTAATGAATGGCATGGTTTTGTGGGATTCAAAGGGGGACTGACGATCGAAAAAAGGGAGGCTTGGGTGCTCTGCTTGGATATTTAGTGACATTAAAATTCATATACATTAGAGTGTTGAAACCTATTTAAACAGTAATGTTATTAACTCTATGGTTTCCTTAGACAATGTAGATCTATGGTAAAAAACAAAAAGATATCCATTTGAAATAAAGTCTATTACTAAAATATGGACAGCCCAGAAGGGCTAAATCATTAAAGTTGTGCATCTCTTTTCACATGGCCTGTTATGCCATTGTTTTTTCATGTTCACATAAACCCATTGCTGCAATGAACTTTCTCTCCCTAGACAAATATGTCATTTATTTTATATTTTAAGTGGATTGAACTGGAGTTGGGGCTGGGCCTCCGCAGGAAGCAGCATTTTGGCTGAATTTGGCACTTTGCACTTGGAATTCCTGAAGCTCAGTGAACTATCTGGAAACACAGTTTTTACCGAAAAGGCAAGTATTCCACATAATTACTGAAAAAAAAAATACTCAATTGTGTGTCTGACACAACTACCTCAATACGTCCTACATAAAAGCATTCTGGCCCTTCAAAATGTTTCATTGCATCAAACAACTGACCTCATGATCATGAGTGACTGGTACAGAATTGCTATATTCCACCCAGTGTGAGACTGAGTTACTGTTACGTCAGTACAGAATACAGGCATGCAGGTTTGGAGTAACACAGAGAGTTTCAGTCTAAAGACGAGACTAATCTAATGGCGTATATAAACATAACTACCTGCTTATATATATCCTAATGTGACACAGCATCTTAGGATGTAGCAGATGTGATACCGCCACTTACAGAGTCAGTTTAGATTTTATACATAATATGGGTCACATTTTATACCATAGGTACATTCAGACCTAATGTTTGGGGCATGTAGCACAAAGTACTTGAAACTTGTCACAACTGAAAACGTATATGTGGCTTCTTAGAATTTTGCAATTACGACATCTTTACACGTATACCCATCATGTGACATTTAGAATTTACAGGTATTTGAAAACATAAGATAATGAATGTATATACTGTAGACAAATGCCATCAAGGGATAGTCATTGGAGACATCAGTGTGTCTGACTCTGACCATGCTAGCCTTGGAAATGTTATCAGTTTGCTAATTTCATGCAATCCGGTTATTAACATTGTGAGCAATGTCTTATCTATCAGCTGTTGTGTTTGCTACCCTCAAGGCCATGTTGGACAATCCAGGAATATGTACACTTGGTAACACAATTGATATCATTGGGCATACTTTTTAATGCAGGGTTGTCTCTGGATCTTTCAGGTTAATACCATAAGGAAAGTATTAAACAAAATTGAAAAGCCTCATGGACTCTACCCTAATTACTTCAGTCCGGTCAGTGGAAACTGGGTCCAACGTAAGTAGAGTAATATCAGTTACTTGAATGGCGTTTGCACAAATCATTAATACTCCACAGTGAAATAATTACACAGGATTGACAACGTGTTTTTATATGGCAGTTCTAAAGGATTTAGTGTTATGGAGACAGTTTTTATTAAGAAATCTACACAGTTCTTAGAAGGTTCAATTGATTCTGTGCAAAATAGTATCTTTTGACCAAGAGAAAGCAGGCTGTTTGATATATAAAATATATAATGAGAAAAAAAACCAGAAAAATAGTTTGTCAGGTTAATGGGTGTCTGGAATTTTCCTAATGGTCTGCTAATTCTCATATGTAAAGGGACTAATGGCATTTCTCACCCAGTTATACATAGGACTTTGTAAGTACGCCGAACAACCGCTACATGTGTAAACCATCTTAGAGGAGGGCTACTGAAATGGTGAATATTCTGCAGGATTCAATAACGTCTAAGGGAACTCAATATGTATAGCTTGGAGGAGAAAAGATATGCTAAAAATATTTAAATACTTTAAGTACAGGATAGAAAAGCATCCTTGGGTATTTGGATGGTATAAACGGGTGGTGACTCCCAGGGTAGCAAATGGATCCATAAGTGTATAGTTTTAAATGCCAATTGATTTCATAACCGCCATTATCTCCTGGATTGGGTTCTAAACAGTTTTTTCTGTAACATTTGATTGTGAGCCAGCAATGTTATAACGATAATGTTAAAACAAACCAGAATAGAATAGCTATTTATCTTGAACGTATAAAAACAAGATATGCAAGCATGTAAATTAAATGCCAGATTACACTCCTCATCTTCCTTCCCATATAAATGACTTGTCACTTCTCTCTCCACAGACCATGTGTCACTTGGAGGACTTGGTGACAGCTTCTATGAATACTTAATCAAGTCTTGGCTGATGTCAGCGAAACAAGACGATGAAGCCAAGAGCATGTATTATAAAGCCGTGGAGGTAGCAATTACTTATTTTTCTTTTGCAAGTGACTCCCATACATAATCTTCCACTTTAATGTGTGCTGAGTTTTTTTTTTTTTTGCAGGTACTGCCAAATGCCGACTGTCTACAAATGCGTCCAGTCCTGTTCATTTTAGAGTAAAAACACATCAGGAATAGAGAAGGGAGATAATGCAGTTTTTTTTGTTTTTTTAACCCAACAAGTTATGTTGGCTGTATAAACAAATTAAGAGTACATTCACTTAGTTTTTAATGTCTATCAAGCTTTAATGTGGTTGCTATGGCTCTTTATTGCTTTAGATAAAGTTTGATTTCAAACGTAACATTCCTAACGACAAGAAAATATGACACTGCAGTTTGGATGCTGCTGTGTCTTAACCACTTCACGACTACAGAACCATATTATGTTATTTCAGTTTACTGGGCTTTAATGCCTGTAGAGATGGTGTAATATATTTCAGCAAAAAACGCATGCTGCCAAACCCTTGAGCATGCTGTGTGAAAACACGGGGTTTCATATGTTGGGGCAAAGCTATCTCTCGGCTTTCATTCCATAGGTCAGGTATAGAAAAAAAGTACAGCACTGTATTGCACTGACCCTCTAGGACACGAAACAAAGTCATAAATTCCACCTTCACAGAGGAAACGATCTGGACATTTAAGAAGAGGACAATAATGATTTTGACTCCTTGGCTGTCATTACATTTTTATGCTCATGTACCGCGCCGTCAGGCACATCCTCCAAATGGAAAGTTTTGTTTTCTGATCTTGTTTTGGGGTGTTTGCTCATGAGTTTGCCTGCAATATGGACTTGTAGAGCCATACTGGGCTAAAAAGCCATGGTTTAAGATAAAAAAAAAAAAGGCTTGGTGACCCTCAGCTAAAGGGGGGTTGCCATGTATATGTGTGAGTTTTATTTGCAAGTGAACAAGACAAACACCCCAAAAACAAAATCAGAAGATAAAAGCCAAGCTCCTATACCTGATTTACACAACACCTGTCTAACAAAACAGCTATATACACTGATCAGCCATAATATTATGACCACTGAATAACATTGATAACCTTGATATCATGGCACCTGTTGGTGGGATATATTAGGCAGCAAGCAAACATTTTGTCCTCAAATTTAATGTGTTAAAATTGGGCAAGCGTAAGGATCTGAGCAACTTTGACAAAGGCCACATTGTGATGGCTAGAGTCTGAGCATCTCCAAAACTACAGCTCTTATGGGGTGTTTCTGGTCTGGAGTTGTCAATACCTATCAAAAGTGATTCAAGAAAGGAAAAGCAGTGAACCACCTACAGGGTCATGGGCAGCCAAGGCTCATTGATGCACGTGGGGGGCCAAGGCTTTCCCGTGTGGCCTATTCCAACAGGCAAGCTACTGTAGCTCAAATTGATAACGTTAATGCTGGTTCTGATAGAAAGGTGTCAGGACACACAGTGCATCGCAGTATGTTGTGTAGCTGCAGACCAGTCAGGGTCCCCATGACGACCCCTGTCCACTGCTGAAAGAGCCAATGATTGTCATGTGAGCATAAGAACTGGATTACGGAGCAATGGAAGAAGGTGGCCTCGTCTGATGAATCACGTTTTCTTTTACATCACGTGGATGGCCGGGTGTGTCTGCGTTGCTTACCTGGAGAACGTATGGATGCATTCAATGAGGCCCCACCTCACTACTTACAGGACTTAAAGGATCTGCTGCTAACATCTTGGCACCAGATACCATAGATCACCTTCAGTGGTCTAGTGGAGTCCATGCCTCGAAGGGTCACGCCTGTTTTGCCGGTAAAAAGGGTACCTACGCAATATTAGGCAGGTGTTCATAATGTTATGGCTGATTGGTGTGTGTGTGTATATATATATATATATATATATATACATACAGTAACCTGAGTAAACACAAACTGCAGTTTTTAAATGATGCAGGAGGAAAAAAAGCTATATGTGAAAAAGTTATTGCTACTTTACATACTAACCAATTAGCCTAATGTAATTGGTATACCAGTGAACCACGGTTAAAAACATTGTGTGCAAACCTAGAACAATTGGAAGAGTGGTGCAGCTTCCCAGTGGTGGCTGGCCTACCAAAACGCCTCAAAGAGAACATCGACGACTCATCCAGGAGTAGGAGGTTACAAAAAAAGACTACCACGTAAAGACCAGCGGCCCTCACTTGCCTCAGTTAGGGTCAGTGTTCACAATTCCACAATTAAAAAGCTAACACAGCATTCCACAATGAGAACATCGTACCAACAATCAAACCTGATGGTAGTATGATAGTCTCTGCTGCTTTGCAGCTTCGGGACCTGGGTGACTTGCCATAATTAATGGAACCATGTATTGTGTCATCTTCTGAAGGAGAATGTCCGCCCGTCAGTTTGTGACTGGTTATGCAGCCGAACAATCATAAAGCACGCAAGCGAGTCCACCTCTCAATGGCTCAACATAAACAAAATGAAGGTTTGGAAGTGGTCTGGTCAAAGTCCTGACTTGAATCTGATTGGGATCCAATGACATGACCTTAAAAAAGACAGTTCATGCTCAACAAAACTTCAATGTGGCTGAATTAAAACAATTCTGCCAAGAACAGTGGGCCAAAATTCCTGCACAGTGATGTAAAAGACTAATTGGCAGTTATCGCAAATGTTTAATTGCACTTGTTGCTGCCAAGGAATTAGGTTGGGGCAATTATTTTCTCACATGAGTGGTATAAGGTTTAATCATTAAATTAATTGATCATTTAAAAGCTGCACTTTGTTTACTCACATTGCCTTTTGCTTATATTTGTGTGATCTGAAACATTTAAATGTGAGAAATAAGTGACTTTTCTAAATGTTGCAGGCAATAGAAGCACATCTTATCAGAAGGTCTCCTGGGGGTCTCACATATATTGCTGAATGGAGAGGAGGAATTCTGGACCACAAAATGGGACATCTAACCTGCTTTTCTGCAGGAATGCTGGCTCTTGGAGCCAATGATGCACCAGCAGAGAAGAAAGAGCATTACATGGAGGTAGCTGCAGAGATTGCTCACACATGCCATGAATCTTATGTACGTACAGGTATGAAGTAGTCATATCTCATATCAGTATATAGATATGATATTTGCACATATATATTGTAGATGTAGATTTCCCTTAAGAAGCTCTAAATATATTCAATTGTTGCTTCATATTTCGAAAGACTTTGACTTATATACAAGTGCATGAAGCGTTGTAGTCCAGTGGTCTAGTCTTCAACAAGAGTTTTGTGTAGAGTAAAATAAGGAAGGGATATATGATCTTCATGAAAGGGCTCCATATGAGATCAAGGCTTTTATTTTGTTCGGGGTTATTTGTTTTCACTTGTAGAAATGTTGTTCCTCAGCTTTAATGTCTGAAAAAGGGCTGTGCTTTAAAATCCTTGAGGAGTTACTTTAGCGGCCACAAGTTGTATTTATCCTATTGTCTATTTTGTTTTAGAGACCAAGCTTGGGCCTGAGGTTTTCAGGTTTGACTTTGGAGCTGAAGCCACATCTACTCGATTAAGTGAAAGATATTACCTATTGCGTCCAGAAGTGGCGGAGAGTTATCTGTACTTGTGGAGATTGACACATAACTCCAAATACAGGGAGTGGGGTTGGGAGATTGTACAGGTAGGACAATGTGTGGATGATTGAAAAGGCATGCTGTAAGTGGTGTGTAAACATCTTGGATACAATGTTTCATGCAACCTACCCATACTATTCAGTAGAGAATAAGATGTGTTACTTTTTTTGACTGCTTATCAGTAACCTGCTAACTCATTATCTGTTCCATTCTACCCATATGTTTTTCTCTTCCTGCTGCCCATGCTGTTCCAGTGAATAGAACATCCAAGATCTAGTATTTATTTATGCTTGTTGTCAATGCAACCTCTGACTAGCATGCACTACTGCAGATCACTCCAGCAAGATGAATTATTAATTACAGAAGGAAAAGTGGGCTTACTATGTGGGCTGAATGGTTATCATCTGCTGTTAAATATTTTGTGCATTTATGTTTAATCTACATTAGTGAAGCTGTGAGGTTTTATACAGAAGCATTATAGTCTGTTTTTAAAATGTTCATTCTGACTAAATGAGAATATGTCCATAAATGTTTTGTCTTAATATTTATGGTATACATTCCCCAGGCCTTAGAGAAGCATTGCAGAATTGAAAGTGGATTTTCGGGCATTAGAGATGTTTACGCGGCAACTCCAAACTATGACAATGTTCAGCAAAGCTTTTTCATGTCGGAAACATTAAAGTAAGTGTTAGAAATCAAATATATCACTCTACAACATGAAAATAGATACTGTATATTATATATTGATTGTCATTTATAAATTATCAACACAATGTGTCCTTCCTTGTGTTTACTATATTCTCTACAAATATATATTTTTTACTTTTCCTATCTTGTGCTACCCTTGTAGAGAATGTAACCATAATGCATCGTAGGCTACATCCGGTGATGTAACAATAGGAATCTAGGGTGAGATGTAACTCTGATTGGGCCATAAATCCTAGGGGGCTATGCTACTCTGCACCTCCCAGAATCGGTATACCTGATCATCTAACAGGAAAGAAATGACATTGATTGGTCCATCACCTCCTTCTGTCAGTGTGTTGCTCTGGACTTAAGGCGATGGAGTCCTATCCTATGTATACATCAGCAATCTGCAAAAGTCTTCTTCAGTATTGATGTCTGCTCTGTTGATATCGATAGTGATGCCACCAGCCATAGCATCTCATGGTCCCCCACGTCCCATGACACTAGTGCTGGGTCTATATATTTTTTCGGTCACGGATGTTAAATTAGTAAAAGATTATAATAACAATATAGATAAATACAATGCTAAAGAGCCATCTTCATATCACCGATAACTAGTATTTTTCAGTTTCACAAGACATTGTTCAAGATCACTTTTACATATCCTGCTCCCAGTGAAACTAGTAACGACCCCCCCCCTATCATTATGTGACACAAGGTAAGGGCACATAGTAGAACTAGGCTGTGGATCTAAATATTGTTGTTGTGTAAACATCCCAGACACAACATTGGCAACTTCTTATACCACAATTATCACATTAAACATTATGTTCTTAATTTCTTATAAATATATTAAAACAGTATTTCACAATATCTAATAATTTATTAATGTATTTTTAACAGATACCTCTATTTGCTGTTTTCTGAAGATGATTTGCTATCATTAGAAGACTGGGTTTTCAATACAGAAGCACATCCGCTACCAATAATTCATCTAAAATTAGTTTGAAGCACAAACTATACACATCTGTTTAGTGTTTGTATATGAAGTTGAAACTTTCATACAAAAATATATTTTATGAAATACCAGAAATTGAACAAACATACAGCAACAAATTCTCTGATTTGTTAAATTCAGCACTAAAAGAAACAGTGGCCTTTAGCAGACAATTCTGCCATTAGTACAGTTTTATAAATAGTATTCTTACTGTATTCGGATGCATACATGATATATGTTTCTTCTTACATGAAATGTCTGTATTTTCTTCATTATTTGTTGAACGAATGGGACAAAATTATGTTTGCTTACTATAAGTTGTATAGCCTGAGCTCTGCATTTTGTGCAGATTTCCTCATTCCCACCAGAGACAGCATAGCAGCCTATATCGTGAATAACTAAAAAGAACAGATGAACTACAATAGCCAATGTTCTTTCAGATGGTATATGTTTAACACAGTATATACACTATATGGACAAAGAATAGGGACAACTGACCATTACACCAGCAGGGACTTGCATTCTAAATACATATACATTAATATGTAGTTGATTCACGTTTGCAGCTATAACAATTTCCACTGTTCTTGGAAGGCTTTTCACAAGGTTTTGAAGTGTTTCTGTGGGAAAACTGGATTTTCCCATTAATCCAGTAGGGCATTTGTGAGGTCAGGAACTGATGTTTAACTAGAAGGTCTGGCTCGCAATCTCTGTTTCAGTTCATCCCAAAGGTGTTTGATGAGGTTGTGGTCAGGGGTGTGCCTGGGCCAGTCAAGTTCTTCCACACCAAACGTATCCAACCATCATGTCTTTATGGACCTTGCTTTGTGCACTGGGGCACAGTCATACTGGAATAGAAAAGGGCTTTCCCAAACTGGTACCACAAAGTTGCATACAATTGTCAAATTTCTTTGTATGCTGTAGAATTAACATTGCCCTTTACTGGAACTAAGGAGCCTAGTCCAAATCCTGAAAAACAGCCCCAGAGCATTCTCTGTTCGCCACCAAAGTTTGCAGTAGGCACTATGCATTCCATTTGGTAGCATTCTACTGGCATCCCCAAACTCAGATTTGTCCATCAGACTTCAGATGGTGAAACTTGATTGATTACTCCAGAGGACACGTTTTCACTTCTCCAGAGTCTAGTGGTGGTGTGCTTTGCACCAAACCAGATGGCGCTGGGTATTGTGCATAGTGATCTTCGGCTTGTGTGGAGTTGCTCAGCCATGGTAACCCATTTCATGAATCTCCTGACACACAGTGCTTGTGCTGCTGTTGCTTCCAGAGGCAGTTTGGAACCCTGTAGCGAGCACCTGGCAGCCCTGATCTGTGGGGTCTACCACTTTGTGACTGAAACACAAGGTATATAGAAAGAGGAACAGTGTTGTAGCTAAATGTGGGAGTTGAATTAAAAGCAGATCGAATAAGGGATCATTTTCTTATTAGGGCAGACATTTATGAGAGGTCAGCGTGATGGAGGGCTTTGTATGTGGTTAAAAGGTTTTTACATTTAATACTACAGGTAATGGGGAGCCAGTGGAGGTCTTCACTAAGTGGGGAAGCAGAAAGAGAATGTCATGTAAAGAAGATAGATTAAAAGGGAGAAAGTCAAAACTAAGGATTACCAATCAGAAGGCTGTTGCAATGGGCACGTTGAGAGATAGCAAGGGAATCGAGTAGGGTTTTCGTGGCTTCTTGAGTGAGGAAAGGGTGGATGTGAGAAAAGCTTTTGTTTTATGTAAGAGGAAGGATCTGATGCGTGATTGAAAGTTAGTGAAGGAGAGGGCTGAGTCAAAGATGACCCCAAGGCTTCAGGCCTGGTGAAGGGGTAGTCATGTTGTTAATAGAGATTAAGAATTCAGGTATTGGGGCGGAGATGGAAGAGTTATTTTTTTATTAGATTAAGCTTCAGGTAGCATTGTGACATCCAAGAAGAAATAGCAGACAAGCAGTTGGTAATCTGGGACATGAGCGAAGGAAATAAATTGGTGGAGGACAGGTAGATTTCAGTATTATCTGCATATAGGTTATACTGGAAGCCAAATGAGTCTATTAGTTTTCCAAGAGGGTAGAGTGCCAAGGACTGTTCCTTGGGGGATACCAACAGAAAGTGGAAGAGGTGAAGATGTCTCGACAAAGAACAATTAGATATAGCTGTCTCCTGAATCTCTTCACATTTATCTTGGATACATGCACAAGGAAGCAAGTCAAGAAGGTGGTAGTGATCAAAAGCAGCAGAGAGATCCGGGAGTATTAGCAGGGAGAAGTGACCTTTGGCAGAGAGAAAGTCATTTGATTTTTTTGTTAGTGCTGTTTCAGTGTCAAGGAGGGAATTAAAGGAGAAAAGTTAAGCGATTGTTCACAATCCACTCAAGCAACTTAGAGATGTAAGCGAAAGGAGCGACAGAGTGGCAGTAAGTCAGAGAAGTGGGTTTTTTTTTTTTTTTTTTTAGAATGGATGTGATTAGGACATCCTTCTATATGAAGATTTACAGCTACTTGTACAAATACATAGGAACAAGAGATTGTCTCACTTTTTGTTTTGAAACATTAAACAATATTTCAGTTTTTTCGTTCTGTAAATTGGTTTGTATATTGCCGTTCAAAATTGGATCAATTATCTTTACAATTAATGTACTCACTGTACACAAAGAAACCATATTCTTCTACACTGGGACTTCTTTAGTCCAAGCCTTTTTTTCGTTTTGTAGCAAAACAGCATATCTGTCATAGTTTGGAAGAGCCTGTGCAATCCTAAACTGAAGAGATTTTTACAAGGCTTCCTGTCCTGGAAAACAAAACAGTCCAATTGACCTTGAACATTATGTTGGGAAATAAAACAACTTGTCCATGGTCAGAAAAAGATGAGAAGAAAGTCATGGCATGAACTTAGTCACTGTCTGTGTTATTTCAACCCTCCCTTGGGCTTCTCAGCATCCTATATGTATCAGTTACAGCAGACTGAAATTTAATGAGGTAATGTTTTTGGGAGAATTTTTTTTTTGGGGGGGGGGGGGATTAGAGGTGGCTGGTGAGAATAATTTTAGAATAGCTTATATATCAATTCTGACTTTTAGCTTCCCCAATGTTTAATGCTCAATGCCACTCTCCGTGTAATGTTTGCTAATTAAACTTTTTTTTTTAATACACTGTAAGGTCCATGCACATTACAACCTTTATGATTCTAGTAGATGGGGTGAATATTGTGGAAGGAGCAGCATGATCTTTACTGTGAAAGGCAGTACTATCATAACATTAAATGAGAGTGATAACTAAAACACCCAGTTGGAAGTATGTATAAATGGAACAAAATGATTATGTATGTATAAAACAGTGTGAATTAAGAGTGTGTAATGATTGCAAACAAATGTTGTAGCACAATTTGCATTTTCCAAAATTGTTCTAGTTTTTTAGACTATTCTATAGGTCTGAAATATTTTGCTACTTTTATAGTGCTACAACTCAACTCTGACGTTTCTGAAATCACATAATGTAAGTTATGTCAGACACCAATGTACATTCTCAAATGTTGCAGAAAAAATAAGACTAAGAGACTCCTATTTACTCTTACAAATTACCTCTAACTCTCAAAATACCTGTGGTCTAATACTTTATTTATAAATACAGGTTTCCGATAACCTATGATGTCATGAATAAATGTTGTGAGGTCTTTATGGGCCTTTAGAGGTCTAAGCGTATTTTAACATTTTATTTAAGGTGCCTCAGTTACCAAAAAAAGCTTGACATTAACGTCTGCCTAAATGCTGTGTTAACATTTGCTGGTTTTCAAGAAATCCCCATCAATTTGAATTTTCTATACTAGATATAAAAGCGAGCTGGTAAAGGATGACTAAGGAAGGGATGTAGCCCATAGAGTTATATACAATTATAAACAGAAATAAGAAACGGCTCGTGAACTCAAAGGAATATCAGATTCCTCCAGATATGTAGAAAGAGCTTCCGGTCTCCAAGGGCAATTCAAAGTGTCCAGGTACAGAAAAATATAGGCAGAAGTGCCTTATTTGTTGTTTATGATCTTAAATTTATACAATAAGCCAAACACAATGTGAAAGAACCACTTGGGAGCTTAGTGGTTTGGTCCACAGCTGTATTTCATCACATGTTGCTACCACCACTGGATTTCATTCTGTTTTCTGATATTTAGGTATATTTTGGTAGTGTAGCAAGAAACATTTGGTAAATGACAGAGTTACTGGAATCATCTCAGCAGAAGAGGCAGGAAATGTCCGGACAATTATATTATTGCAAAGATCTTTAAAACTGCCGTTGAAATAAGACATGGCGGTTTTAAGTTTTGTTGATTAATGTCTGCTGTTGCTTTGGCAACAGATCTTAAACTGAAGACAAATATTTTAACTAGTTTTTCTTATCTGTCCATGAAAATGTGCCATACTATCATAATTGTGTTATCTGTCATCATGATCATGCTATGCAGAATTTAACGCATTTCATGTACTACTTATTTGCGTTAAAGGGTACAAAATATATATTGTATGAAATATATTGTTATTCAATGCAAATGATTACTTTTTTTAAATGTTATATTGGTAAATACTAGTGTTGTGTTATTTTTATTGTTCTGAAACCCCCCCCCTAAAAAAGAATGCAATGAATCAAAGCCCCTGCTTAGGGAGCATACATTCATTCTGTAGCAAGCTCTAACTATTTTATACGCTCATTACAAACCAGTGTACCTACTAGAAAAATAAAGAAGTTTCATCAATTTTGAGTTGTGTGCTTTTTCTGCAAGACACTTTACGTAGACCGTAGCGCTTGCCATGAACAGACGTGCTCCGTTTTGAAGGCTTACATATCACTAGCATGATGGGCAGTGATTACAAACTAAGGGAAGTACCTTAGCAGCAGTCTTGATGGCAATATAGATAAAAATATATGAATGGAGTAAGTTTACTAGAAGATATTAGTAAAGCTGCAAAGCTTCCCAATGGTTTTTCCTCAAACTAAGCAGGCTTGCCATGAAGCCTAAAATGAGAGATACAAGCAGCTCGGCAACCAGAAGCATTATACAGAGCAAGGAGCAACTTGGATGGTCTGCTATAATTAATCTAATGGTATTGTAAAAATTATATGATTCCTTTAATAACATAATTTCTTTTAATAGTAGTCATCCATTAATATCATCCACATAGCCTTCAAATGGCCACAAAAGACTCTCACAAGTTGCATGCCAAGCGTTTTGCAATAGATAAAGAACAGTGTACAGACTATCACTCACATGCAGTACGGCAGAATGGAAATACCTGAAAAATCAGTCTCGATAATGTCTGTGAGAACTGAAAAGTGCAAGCTGTTGCAGCATCGCGAGCGAGTGCGCATCATTGGTTTAATCAGCGTGTTAGCATCGTGAGACAACTTTATTTTAAATAAATAGCAGCCATTTCGGAGCTTATGTTGCTTACCTCGGCTGACCTGAAGAACCGTTATCCCTGCACGAGTGTCCCACCCTCCTGCCCCTTTTATTTGTCATAGATGTTTGTTAGGGTAAAGGTTGCCTCTGATTTGGGATGGACAGATGCTTTAATTATACAACCTGTCTGAGAAAGGGCAGATTGTATTCAGTTATGATTAATAGGTCGATTTGTTGTAGTGTATGGTTATGTTTAAATCTTGGTTTGATCATAACTGACAGCTGTGACTGTTTCCCATATATTACTATTTGTGTTATTTGTACTTCTTATTTCTTTGAAAATTAATAAAAAACTATTGAAAGTAAATGTGTTATACTTCTTATACCCTTTAATAAAGCTATGGCCATTATTATTATTACATTGTGTCTTGTTTTATGTTCAAATTTGTTAGAGTGGTAAGGTTTCAACGGACAATGGGGTAAGGTTAAGTTATCAGAGTATAAAGGTATGGAGATGCAATGCTACACCCTATGACAAGATGTCCTTCATGCTCACTGTGCAGAGAGAAAGTGCAATGGAAAGCAACACTTGAGGGGGTGGGATGAAACTTACTCTTTTTTTTTTTTTTTTAAACAAAACTCTCCCTGCATTTTCTGTCACTCTAATCACACCCAGGCACTCAAAATAATGAATGGGAAAAGAGGTGGTATGGATGAGCCATTACCCTGTTTTTGCGGAAATAAACTTGGGTAACCTATATTATCCTGGTTTAGCCCGTATCTTAAGTTCCCACTTGCAGGTAGATACTCTTTCCATCACTTGTTGGGGAGATGTGTTCTGCATGGCTGCATACACACATGTTTCCGTAGTCATGTCTTTTTTGCATTTCCCAGGTATGACGCTTTTTGTGCTTAATCTGATGCAACATGTCATACAAGTAGGTCTGTGAAGTTAGTCCTTCTTTGCCTGCTCAATTACCATGTATTTAGAGCTTACGGTGTGTTACACCAGGTCAATACTTTGTCTTAGACTTATGAGTGGACTTTGTTTGCCCTGTTCTATTGTCTAGTCTTCTTAATTCAGGGTAGTCTTCTTAATTCAGAGATGTCTTCTGTACTGTTTCTTAGCTTTCAAGTCTCAGTGGCCACATAAAAACCAGGGGCTGTCTCAGGTGAAGAGATAGGTTTAGTGTGTCCAGCCCACATCCAGCAATTCATTACATCTGAACAGGCCATTAAGTATAGATCCTGAAGGACAAAACACACCTTTGGCTAGACAAAATAAACCAGAGCAAGTGCTATCTGCTCATGCAACTCACCTGCAATTGATAGACCAGAAACTCGATGTTATGATGGAGATGTTTTGCAGCTTGACTTCTCCTTGTCCTGTCCTATGAATGCTCCATTTGTAGGTCCAGACTTACCTGTTTATGTCCCTAATTTCAAGCGGCGCAATGTTCAGCAGGGTCACGTCACCTTGGAGTGTGTCTGGGTATGTTAGTGTGTGTCCAGTTGTGTTCATGTGTCAGGTTGTGTTGTGAGTGTCTGGATGGGTTATCTGGATAAATGTTAGTATGTGTGTGTGTGTCTGGGTGTGCATTTGTGTCTGGGTGTGTTAATATGTGTGCATGTTAGTGTATGTGTCTGGTTGTGTGTTAGTATGTGTGTTTGTGTTGAGTGCCTGGTTGTTTTAGTGTGAGTGTCTGGGTATTTTAGTGTGAGTGGATAAGTGTTAGTATGAGTTTCTGTGTGCGTGTGTGTTAGTGTGAGTTTCTGTGTTATGTTTGGGGGGGGGCAGAGAAACATGAATCAGAGAAAAATTGGAGGAATTTGGGGCTCTTTCCATGCTGTGGGAAATAGGGCCACCTTGTTAGTGAATGTAAAGAAAAATCACAAAAACGCAGAATCACAGAAGCACCATACTTAGAGGATACAACTGTGTATATGAATTCCTATATCACAGTGACGACCAAAGCTTTCACTGATATCAGGACTGCTTTGAACTGCCATTGTGACATATTCATAATTAGTTATATTTGTAATTTATTTTCTTTACACAACCAAATTTATAAACACATTTACTGTTTTTATCGATATGCAATATGCTTAGGGTTATCTATCTAAGAGACGACACAACGATTTGGAGCCAAAAGAGAGACTATTATGGATGCAAGTTAAGTGTATTTATTCAGACACAATTCCTGCTGTTTATATACACATTAGTGTGGTTTTTAGGACTGTAACACTCATACTCATAAAATATTCTGGGCTTCAAGAAAATATGGCAATTAGGACAAAAAAGAGAAACAGAGCTATATTATGATGAAGATTTGAGAAGGGCAGAATTTATGTGACAAAAGATCTTGGTCACCCAGACTAAACCCATAACACTTGTAAGAATATACCCAGTTTAATTAAGGCTGATTGGTACAAGATAGCTAGGTAATTTACATAAACACATTTCAGTACAGACTATTCTCATTTGGCTTTCTTTGTGTGCAATAGCACTATTGATCGGTTAAACTGAAGTTTCGACGTACAGCTCAAGGACAATGTATAATAAAAATACTACGAATACTGTAGTCTCCACTGTGTGTTTGTCTCTGTGGCCGACAGCTTAGAGCCTTGCTGTCTGAACACCCTGCTACAGTTCTGTGCTGATAACGCCTTCAGTCCTGTGTCCCTGAAACCTTAGAAAAGAGAAGAAATCAACCCTCTACACAGCTTTATTGCTAACAGCTCATGGTGAGTTTAATATGTCGCTAGTCTTGACCCTTGCACTGCCCATACCCAGGAGGTTCCCCATTTCCCAAACCCGAAATAAAAGACAGACACCAGCAGGATTGGATTTAGAAAAGGCCGAGACATTTATTTAACAAATGTCTCGACATAACTTTATTTAACATCTTATAAATTGTTGTAAAAACACTTTAATAATAAACTTCTGTATAAATAGTATACAGTCTTCTGTACACCTGTGTACAAACAGCTGAGGGTTCCCAACCTAAACACAAAACAATGGCTTCACACTACCCCTTCCGCCGGATACCACAATCGCCCAAGCGACCGCGGGTCGGATAGGGGAGCTCCACCTTAACGCTTTGGTTAATCCTGTACAGGGAGGGCATTAACTCTAACCTCTAACCAAAACCATCAACTTGCCACTCCCATTATCATTCAAACTTCTCCAGGGAACTCCTCCGCCACAGCAAAGAAAACGGATCCTGCAAAAAGAAAGAGGGAAAGGGGGAAAGAAAAAACACACACAGCTAACACAGAAACACACAGCCAAAAGACAAAAAAAGGGGGAGGGCGGGCGGGAAACTGCTCCTGTGGTGTTCACTAATTGCCCCTTACACGTGTGCTTAGAGGGGTTTTATAGCCCTGTCCCCTTCCCCCTACAGTCACGTTCCTTGTGACTTCCCCCTCGTTCCCTGTGCATTCTCACCTCGTGCTAACCCTTGCTGGGTTAACCCTTTCCTGCCCTAATACCATGTGCACCGTCCTGTAGTGCTGGCAGGGTCATGTTCCCCTTACGCCTATGACTCCAGGGTTTCTTTACAGACCATATAATTTAATAACTGTACATTGTTGGCATCCAAATAGAAAAGATGGCATGAGCAGTCACAGCATTCTGTAGGCTTTACTGTGTTTGCGAGTTAGAGGCGGCATGTAACCAAGGCTCCCTTCTATGGATTTCCTGCCTTTAGCAAGATCTCATTTCCCCTTTTTTCTCTGCTTTTTTTTTTGTATATTGCATTTCTCCACTGTTCTATTCTTTCCTCCCTCTATGGCAATTTTTTTACCTAATATTTTTGTATCATCTTTTCCTTTTCTGTTCTATCTTGTCTGCCTTTTTCATTTTCTCCTCTTTCAAACTTCTATTCTCTCTCGCTCTATACAGTAGATATAAAAAGTCTACACACCCTGTTAAAATGCCAAGGTTCTTGTGATGTTAAAGAATGAGACAAAGATAAATCATGTCAGAACTTTTTCCACCTTTAATGTGACCTATAACGTGAACAATTCAATTCAAAACAAACTGAAATCTTTGAGGGGGGAAAAACCAATTCACAATAACCTGGTTGCATAAGTGTGCACACCCTTAAACTAATACTTGGTTGAAGCACCTTTTGATTTTATTACAGCAATCAGTCTTTTTGGGTAGGAGTCTATTAGCATGGCACATCTTGACATGGCAACATTTACCCACTCTTCTTTGCAAAAGCGCTCCAAATCTGTCATATTACGAGGACATTCAGGTCTGGGCTCTGGCTGGGCCATTCCAAAATGTTAATCTTCTGGTGAAGCCATGCTTTTGTGGATTTGGATATGTGCTTTGGGTCGTTGTCGTGCTGAAAGGTGAACTTCCTCTTCATCTTCCCAACAGACGCCTGAAGGTTTTGTGCCCAAATTGCCTGGTATTTGGAATTGTCCATAATTCCCTCCACCCTGACTAAGGCCCCGGTTCAGCTGAAGAAAAACAGCCCCGAAGCATGATGCTGCCACCACCATGCTTTACTGTGGGTACGGTATTCTTTGGGTGATGTGCAGTGTTGTTTTTGCGCCAAACATACCTTTTGGAATTATGGCCTAACAGTTCAACCTTGGTTTCATCAGACCATAACACATTTTCCCACGTGGTTCAGGGGGACTTGATGTTTGTTTTTCCAAACTTCAGCCAGGCTTGGATGTTTTTCTTTGTAAGAAAAGGCTTCTGTCCGGTAAATCCTACTAGAACAGCTGAACTTTATTTGTGATTAATCAGAGTCACTTTAAATGATGGCAGGTGTGTTAACATGAGTTTGAATGTGATTGGTTAATTCTGAACACAGCCACAGCCCCAGTTATAGGAGGGTGTGCACACTTATGCAACCAAGTTATTGTGAGTTGTTTTTTTTCCCCTCAAAGATTTCAGTTTGTTTTGAAATTGACTTGTTCACGTTATAGGTCACATTAAAGGTGGAAAAAGACACAATTTATCTTTGGCTCATTCTTTAACATCACAAGAACCTGGCATTTTAACAGGAGTGTGTAGACTTTTTATATCCACTGTATATACCAGTATATATATATATATATATATATATATACACAGTATTTATACATACAGATATATATACATATACATTTACACATACATACATATAGACACAAACATATACGCATATACGTATGCACATATACACACACTGTACTTACCCCATCCTCCACTTCCATCCTGTATTTTCCTTGTAGCCTACAGCTCACTTACTGAGCCACAGTCCTATTGGTTCCAGAACGTGCTGCAATCATCCTCCCTTATTGCCACTGTGCACCAAGAAGTGAATGCTTTCCAGGCGCACAGTGTTAGTGAGGCAGGCTGGTTGCTACATGTCACAGGACCTGATCGAATTGATGCTTCATGGTCAAACCCGGAGAGTTCCCAGGTATGTTCATGGGACAAGTGATAGGTATGGACCCATAAGAACTTGCTCCATGTGCTCCACCGTTAATCTGGCCCTGCATGCGTTCAATTGAAAAAAGCTAAATTGTGAGTAAGATAATTTGTATAGTTTTTGAAATCAATGAGAGTTCAATGTGCTTATAGGAGAAACAAGATCAAGTAGATGGAAAATAAGCAGCAAGTCTCACTTTTAAATTTATATGAAAAAGTAATCCATGTTAGAGGACTGCATTGGGAAGTGGGTCCCGCGATGTTTAATAAAAGAATAGGGATTATTTTACATTTTTAAATTGATTTTGGACCACTTGTAATACATGCCTAACATTTGCTACCTATTTACAATGGCATACTTTGCAACAACCCAACTTTTACTGGACAGGACCGGAAAAAAGCAGGACTGTCCACCAAAATCTTGGGTGTGTTGGCAGGTATGCGGATGGAAAAATGAACTAAAAAATAGCTTAGGGTTAATGTACGGTTATGTTTAAGATTAGTAGCAGTGCACTGGTTTGGTTAAAGATGTATTATGTCTTAATAATAATTTAATTTTAATGGGTTTTTTAAAAAAAATTAGGGGTTTATTTAAATGTATTTTAAAGTTAGATTTATTATTTAGTACTTTATTATATTTATTTAATGTTTATACTAGTGCTACCTACCGAGCTATAACTACCTATGTGTATTTACATACCTAGTTTAGCTAAATTAGATGGGACAGGACTGGAAAAAAGCAGGACTGTCCCTGAAAAAGTTGGGTCTGTTGGCAGGTATGTGGATGGAAAAATGTTATAGGATGAAGAGTTATAGCGTTAATGCTAGTGAGTGTAGAAGTGAAGGCCAGGACAAATAACAAGAGGAAAGGTCCTTGTGATTTGTGCATTGTACGTGTGTGTGTTATATGTGTTATGTGTGTTATGTGTTATGTCACTGTGTTATTTGTGTTATTGTGTGTGTTATGTTTGGTTGGTTGTGTATCAGAAGGAAAATAATGAAATGGAAATGGAAATGGAAAAGGAAATGGAAAAGGCAAATGAGTGGGCAATTGGCGACCCACTCACCTGTTTCACCACAGGGCAAAGCACCCAAACACTGTCAGTCTTAGACGTTTGGCAGCAGACTTCCAGAGTTCAGACACTAGGCCCTAGCGTAAGCTGGCCACTCCGGCGGAGGTAGCAGGCATTGCCACACCGCAGACAGAGGCAGCCAGGGGGGAGAAACTACCCTTACCATTAGGGACATTTTGGGCATGACTCTAGCCAGGAAGCGAACTGGCAGAGAAGAGATGCTGGCACCACCACCAGCAGCATTGAAAAATGGAAAAGGCGAATGAATGGGCAACTGGCGACCCACTCACCTGTTCCACCCCAGAGCAAAGCATCCAAACACTGTCAGTCCTTGGCGTTTGGGAGCGGACTTCCAGAACTCAGACACAAGGCCCTAGCATAAGCTGGCTACACCGGCGGAGGTAGCAGCCGTTGCCACACCGCAAACAGACGCAGCCAGGGGGGAGAAACTGCCCTTAACATTAGGGACATTTAAGGCATGACACTAGCCAGGAAGGGAACTGGCATTGAAGAGACGCTGGCACCACCAGCAGCAGCAGCAGCATTGGAAAAGGCGAATGAGTGGGCAATTGGCGACCCACTTTCCATTAGGAACATTTGAGGCATGATTTCAGCCAGGAAGCGAACTGGCAGAAGATGCTGGCACCACCACCAGCAGCAGCGTTGGAAACGGAAAAAGGTGAATGAGTGGGCAATTCACGACCCGCTCACCTGTTTCACCCCAGGGCAAAGCATGAATGTCTGTCAGTCCATGGCGTTTGGGAGCGGACTTCCAGAACTCAGACACTAGGCCCTAGCGTAAATTGGCTACACCGGCGGAGGTAGCAGACGTTGCCACACCACAAACACGTGCAACCAGGGGGAGAAACTACCTTAAACATTAGAGAGAAAAAAAATTAACTTTCCAAGCTAAGAGCTGGGTAACCCAACTTGGGCAGATTGAATTTAAGAAAGGCAATCTGCTCCATCAGATGAGGTGCCATGCGTGAGCGCTGTGGACTGAGTATGTTTCCAGTCATAGAAAACACGCGCTCACTTTGAACAGTGGTTGGCGGACATGATAGAATCTGCTGCGCAACCCATGAGAGTGCAGGCCACACACTCTTCTTTTCATCCCAGTAGCTAAGAGGATCAACATTAGGCACAGAAGGAACTTCACAGAGGTAAAGTTTGACCATTTCAGCAGCACTACTCTCCTTTCTGCTGCTAGCTCTGTCATATGGTCCAACTATACTCCCAAGTGCCTCTTCCCAAAACGCAGCTGCTCCACTCAGCTGTGTTGTGCTGCTTGTGGCACTGCTGCTGATGCTGCTGCTAGGAGTAGCAGACCACATCATCTCTTCCTCCTCCTGCACCTCTCCCTCCTCGGACAGCATTCCCATTTTACGCTGCAAGTCAATTTCAAAGCTAGCTTTCCCTTAATTCTTGGATCGCAAAGGCACGCTAGCATCATTTCGGGACTCTCTTCCATGCGTTTGCGAAGGTGTACTTTTAGCAGATCCTTCAGCTTCCTTACTATGGCTGCTACGTCAGGATGTAGAGTGCCACCTTGAACAGCCTCACGGTTTTCAAGGAACACATCCATCTTGCTGCCTAGATGGGAGAACACTGGGATTACCTGGGCCAGACTGGCAGTGTTTGAGTTTACATTTTCTGTGGCATCCCTGAATGGTTTAAGGACTGCCACTAGCTGGGCTATCACTGTCCAATCCTCCCTATTCAATGGAGATGTAATCCCAATATTGTGCTCTAAGGCAAGATTATGGATTGCCCTCTGCTGCTCCAAAATCCTCTCCAGCATGTCTAACGTGGAGTTCCACCGTGTACTGACATCCTGACGTAGGCAGTGTACGGGAAGACCTGACCTCTCTTGCTCTTCCCTCAAAAGTTGGCTAGCCTTAACACTATGGTGAAAGTGCCCAGCGATCTTTCTGCAGCGGGACAGAACTACTGCTGCCACATTAGTTCCTTCTGACATTGCTGCCTTCACTACAAGATGGATGATGTGGGCTGCACAGCGCACACCAACAATATGACCATCTCGCAGCACTTTCACCATATTGGCACCTCCGTCAGTTACCACAAAACCAACTTCAACATTGGTGCCCGCCTCTGCTCCTACCCAAAGGCTAAACATTTTCCTCATTGCATGCAGAATATTTTGGGAAGTGTGCTTTTCATCCATCACTTCTGCATGGAGAAGGAAAGATCGGTAGCCTGCTGCAGCAGCTTCCTTAGACACACCGGGCTGCCACCAGTGTGCTGTCAAAGAAAGAAAGGCATGCTGGCCGCTAGGTGCACTCCACAAATCTGTAGTGAAATGAACACACTGACCAGCAGCCTTGGAAAGCTCCTCTTTCACTGCTGCAACACAGGACCGATACAATGAGGGGACAATATACGTGACGGAACTGTATATTGTGGAGCCACAGCCGCCATCAATTGTTTGAAAGGCTCCCCTTTGATCATAGAGAAGGATGCCCCTCCAACAGCAATGAACTGACCAATCAGTCGCGTTACTTTATTGGCCTGCTGTTTGGGCACTGACCTTTTGGATTGGAATGCCACAAATTGTTCCAGGGTGGGCTGGACATGCAGTGCTCCAACCTGCCTTGGTCTCTGGCTGCCAGCACTAGCTGCTGCTGCTGCTATTGGCTCAGAAGAAGCAGCTGTTTGGGTTTTTCCACGGCCACCAGCTATGCTGCCTGCACTAAGTTTTACTTCGGCATCTTTCCCCAATAACACAGCGTTGTGTTGAGTGCTGAGGTGATGCTTCATGCTAGCACTGGTAAAATGGCCAGACACTTTCCCTCTGCTTATTAGCTTCCCACAATGTTTGCACTTTCCATAGCGCCCTTCTTCAACATTTTCAAAGTGCTCCCAAATTGGGGCGCGCATAGCCTTGGAGTGTGCCTTGGGTGCTGCTCCTACTGCTCGGGGTGGATGAACAGAGGCAGAACTAGTGGTGGTGGGACTGGTGGTAACTGGTGGTGATGGTGATGATCATAGCGGAGAAGGTGGAGGCTCAGGGGAAAATTGTGCACTAGTCATTTGGACACTGCTCCCTGAGGAATCTGATTCCTGACCACTCATCTCCTCTACTTCCTCTGGCTCATAGTCTAGTTCTTCATTAGTCAGATCGAATGGAATTCCTGCTAGGCTGGAGCTAAGACTGATATCGTCGTGAGACTCGTGACTAGTAGTAGTGCGAGCAGGAAGAACAGACTCTGCACTTGGCCTCTCAGTCTCAGGCTCCTCTGCTACCTCGCTAGGTGGAGTTCCACTATGTGTAACCCTCTCTCTAACTGTCTGTACAAAAATTTTGTAAGGACTTGTTGGCTTGCTAGAGGTACTAGGAGGACATGGCGTGGTGGTACCGGTGGGAACAGTAGGCGCAGCACTAGTGGTGGTAGAGGCGGTAGAGGTGGGGGTGGTGGTGGTTTTCCCTAAAAAGGAATGAGATCGCTTTTGTTTTTGTTTTTGACTCCTCTGAGTCTTGCTGCTAATTTGGCTCTGCTTGGTACCTTGCATGCTGCTCGTGGATGGGGAAGATGCTGCTTGGGGCAAAAGGCACTTCTTTTTACTCACTGGGCTAGTAGAAGTACTAGTTGTGCTACCCTTTAACTTTGAACGTGCTTCTGGTGCTTTAGGCTTTCCGTAAAAAACCATAGAGCTTGTGGGCCTAGCCGCACTACTACTGCCTGCTTTTGGTGCCTTTCCTTTACTTGATGATCCTTCAAACAATGCTTCCCCAAATGATAAGCGAGAGCTTGGCCTACTTGGCCGACTAGACTGACGGAAAGGCTGCATCTTAGAACTGGTGGTGGTGCTGGTGGTGGTGGTAGATGGAGCTTGTCCCTCCTTAGTCCCAAAAGGAGGATCCATTTCAAATTTTGTGTTGTGTGTGTAGTGTAGTGTTTAAAAAAGGGGGGATAAAAAAATTAAAGACTTTGAATTTACACGGGCCTAAGAGCCTATCCTACTACTATGCTAAACCTAAAGCTATATTAGTATTCTAGTCTAACTCTAGGCAGACGCTCTCAAGCCCACTAAGCTAAAGTGAGGCTAAATTATATATAATATTATATTATTAATAGATTAGAATTACTTATATTAGGGATTATAGATAGACTATAGTTTATGAATTAGAAAGAAATACTTATATATATTATAGATTATGAATTAGAATTTATATTATATTATATAATATATTATAGATTAAGAAGATTCAAGATTAGAATTATTTTATTACTACAGCTAGTAGCTTGAAGCTTTGCTTAGTACAGTTGTTGTCGTCACACAGTCAATTTTTCTTGAAAAGAAATTAGAAATAAAATAAAATGTCACAGCAAAACAGCTTCACTGCTTGCTGAAACACACAGCACTTATGCGGATGCACTCACTAGCCCAACAAGTTCACTTCACTGATGGACTGAGGTGAGCAAAACACTAAGGGTACTTTTAAAAAAATTGAAATAAAATGTAAAATAAATGAGAAAATCTTTGCAAAACAGTCACAGTTAACGTCACTGCTTGCTGATCAAAAAAGAACACAGCACTTATGTGGCTGCACTAACTAGCCCAACAAGTTCACTTCACTGATGGACTGAGGTGAGCAAAACAAATGAAATAAAATGAAAGATTATTAATTAAGAAAAATTGACTTGGTCTCTTGCTGTTGCTAAAACAAAGCACAAACTATTGAGCTGCAGCACCAGTACTAATAAGATTAGCTGAACTATACGCTAGTAGTAATTAATTAATATTATTACTTTTATTTATAGCTAATTTAATTAACTATTAAGATAAGAATTATAGAATTATTGATATTAATTAATGATTTTAGATTAGACACTAGTAGATGTCTTGAATGTCTATAGTACACTCTACACTAGTATACTATTACTAACTATAGTATATATAACTGACAAATATATAATTTTATAATGTATTCAATTATTAATTATTAATATTACTAATTTTAGATTAGACACTAGTAGATGTCTTGAATGTCTACAGTACACTCTTCGATTCTTCGTGGTTGTGAGTCTTCGTCTTCTCCTACGTTTTGCCGGCACTGTATTCTCTTTGGCGTGTCTTCGGAACGAACAAAAAAACGGCCTCTTCGTGCTCATTTTCATGTTCGCCCGAAGACGAATGCGCAAGTCTACCTTGTACTATTATATTAGAGCTATGATATTTTCAAAAAAACAACACAATAGGGTCTATTCACTAAAGCTAGAGTTTTCAGGAGAATTTGAATTGCATGTAATATGCAAAAATGTAAAATGACTACAATCAACTACGGGTGAGACAAACAAAATAAAGGACGTAACTGTAAAAAGGGGTGCAAAAGAATATTAATTATAACCGAGGAAACAAAACCCAGTGCAAAAAAAGATATGGCGCCAGATTTGCCCATTCAGCAACACCACTCTTGGAAGAGCGTCAATGAATTAATAGGAATTATGGAACAGAACATTAACAAATGGAGAAAAGGTTAAAAAAAATTTAAGCTAGGAAAAAACAAACTACATGACAAAAGACAAAGATAGGAATGGGACACATCTAGACAGACCAGAAACAATTCATTGCTCAAAATGTCTTCTAATGAATGGTTTTAGATTAATTTAAAAAAACAAACATACAAGCCTATCATCCATGAGTATAAAAAGTCAACAATTCTACAAGACTGGAGATTGAAAACACTCCAACAATGTATGGGCATACACAAATCACAGTATGCCCACAAATAAACCACAAGCCAGTAAACTATATCAACAAATCCAACCACTAGCCACAATTCCAACCACTAGCAAGTGGTAGTATATTTTTGCCCCTCAGGCAACGGTGCCCAGACATACCCCATAAAATTATTGGCTTATGTTGGAAGACACTGTAGTATTCTCATGTGTCTCAAAAACAATTGGAATTTTTTTGAATCCTAGTTCTCATCGGCCTTTGTCACGCAAGTGTCTATAACTAGATTGTTACTAGTGTTGTACTAGTAACAATCTAGTTATAGACATTGCTTATACATTTGTTCTGTTCCATTCATCCATGCTTTCGTGCATGGATACAATGGAGCATAAGAACTGGACCAAAGAGCAATGGAAGAAGGTGGCATGTCTGATGAATCACGGTTTCTTTTACATCATGTGGATGTCCAGGTGCGTGTGTGTCACTTACCTGAAGAACACATGGCACCAGGACACATGCATGGAGGCCCCATTTCGCAACTTACAGGACTTAAAGGATCAGCTGTTAACGTCTTAGTGCCAGATACCACAAGACACCTTCAGAGGTCTATTGAAGTAATGCCTTAATGGGTCAGGGCTGTTTTAGCAGCAAAAGGGAGCTACACAATATTAGGCAGGTGGTCATAATGTTATGGCTGATCGGTGTATGTATCTGGTTACAGGAGCCAATTGGTCAAACCACAGAGAATGTGACCAAATCCAAGCAGCTGGGACAGACGCTTGGAGATCTGCTATAACAATCATATTTGCTTGGCATTTTATTAACCTGTTTTTCTTAAATAAAGGTTACTCGTCGGAGTTTATTCACTAAAGAGACAATGTGCAATAGAGTTTGCAGTAAAGTTGTGGTTTCCACTCCCACGTGTTACTACTTATTATGATGGGCCAACATCGACAAGTTTCTCCAACATAAAGGGCTGAGCTGGCTTTTTATAATGCATAATTCAAGTGTGGAGACTTTGGAGAAATTTGACTATCGATTAAACAGGGCCAACCAATCTCTTCCTGAGGGAGAAATATTGGTTTTGGCTCTTGAATAGAGAAGTGAAAGCGCTGAAACACAACTCTCTAGCCAACTCTTCTTTTTAGTGCTTAGACCCCACTATCCTTTACCAAAATTAAATTGTTCTACTCAGTGTAATTTCCCTTGTAACATTCTAGTTTGAAGAGGTTTAAAGACACACTAATTAGTTATTACTGAAAATACCTGTTTATTTTACAGAAAATAACCAACCCACAGGTATTACAAAGCAAAGGCCAATCCACAAACAACATGGCTGCCTTCGACGGGCGTAAGTCCGCCTATTGTGGGAGGGGCTTGCACTTAGGAGAAGGGGAGGTGTGTACGCGGCCGCGGGTCTCCCTGGTGATGACGTTAGCCTACTGACGCCGAATCACGTGACGCTGATAGTGAGTGTGCGAGTGTGTTGCCTACGCGCGGCAAAGGCAAGAGAAGATGGCGGACGGGAAGGGAGAGTCCCGAGCGGGGCTGGCCAACGGGGGCATGCCGCCGCCTCCTTCCTTTCCTCCGCGATCCCTCCGTTTCGTAGAAAACCTGCGGACGCTGGAGAACCGACTGAAAGAGGACGACGTATCTGTGCTCTCCTCCGCCATGTATTGCGGGAGCTTTTGCGAGGTGAGGGAGGAGGGGAGTAGCAACCGTACACCGCTCACCGAGAGGAGAAAACAAGCGACAGTTTTTTGCGGTAGCATTGGTGGCTGACGTAGCAGGCCTCGGAGTGTCTGGAACCTGACGGATATGTTTTCAGCGTTGTTCTTTTATTTGTAGCATGGGCATACTGCGCTTTATTTTGGTTGCTGACAGTGAGCGATGGGGGCGGGTTATGTGGGAGGGTTATCACTCTTTCCATTCCGCTTCATCGTAGTTCGCTTGGAGACCCGCTGTTCATTGCTGCTTTACTCCTCGCAAGCCTCTCTGACCCGGTCGCTGTGGTCCGAGGACTGGCAGTGGCCGTCGTGGAACCTTGCAAAGGGTAGAGATGCCAGGGCAGGCAATATCGCTCCCATAATGCACGGCGGTGGGTTACCACTTCTGCAATGTAATCTGGCACACGGAGCTTTCATTAAGGTGCTGTGCGTTTAACCCTCTCGGTTGCGGGCTGCACAGTCTTTTTAAGCTAGTGTCGGATCAATAAATCACAAGGGAGTGTAACTGCATCCCGTCCATGCACCGCGTACTCCACGCAGCAAACGTCCGTAAGGGCTCTTTAACATGAGTTCCTGGTGCTGTTGCCATAGGAAGTTACCCGTGATGCACGCATACCATGTGTAATCACACTGCGTGTTCACACTGCATGGGCTTTATTTACTAAGGCTAGAGTTGACATGAGTTTGCAGGACATTTATATTTCTGCCGTCTGACTTCACTCTACGTTACTAAAGGTCTAACCTACAGTTTCTGCTTCAGCAATAGCGTGGCTAGCCCTGTGTAACGTATAGCTGAATCAGGGGAATGTCACCAAAGTCGTTATCTACCTTTCACTTATACATTATTCAGGGCTTAACTGGCCCCTTTTTTTCTGGAGAAACTCGCCAGTGTTGGCCCTTCATACTAAATAGTGAAATCAAGAAGCCGAAGCCTCAGCTTTGCCTTTAGTGAATAGGATCGTGCGTACCGAAATGCAGAACCAGTTGGTGTGTTGAGGCTATTGAACGTTGGTGTCAGCTGGTGTGTACCATGCTTTTACTGATGCGGAAACTCAGGCGTGTGAAGAAGGCAGCTATTGGTATCGTATCAGCATGAGTAGCATCGTTTCTACAGTAAGTGCCGCTTAAAGGAGAAGTGTATATTGTCTTGGGCCCATGAATCAGGATCATCAATGCCTTCAGTTTTGTCACCCTGCCAACTAAGATGTTGTGCTGTTTTTTTTTGGTGCTGGCTTGTTACCTTAGTCACAGACCTCAAGCCCCTGAGACCAGTCCTAGGGGAACGGATCTGTTTTTCAGTTTTATTTACACGCCATTAGCTCCTTACTGCAGGTTCATAGTCTATTTTATTGTATGTCTGTTGCTCATACGGTAAGCTGTGCACATGTTTTTATTTATAGAAGCTTTCTGGCATCACATGCGAAAACTAGTCTTTCCTCAAGGGCTAGTGCTCATACTGACTTGGCATAAGCCACAAGTGAACAACTGGACTAAATTACTCCGATGCGACAGAGTATTACTCCTGGATGTTGTATGCCTAAAATATCAACAACAAAAAAACAGCTTTACATTGATACATTTATTTATAAATTGGGTTTGAAATATTTACAGTTTTGGTATAATATTTACCTTGTTTTTGTCTTCTTGGTGTCATTGTTGCACCTAGATGATTTTTTTCTCTCTTTGGTCTCCATAACTTCGCATATATATCCCTCCTGTGGGTTGATTTCTCTTGACACATCCTATCGTCTTGCGCTCATGTCTCCTACCTCTCATTAACATTAACGCTGGTGATATTGACAGTAGTTTTAAGCATGTTGTGGTACACTAGTACAGAAGAGGGCCCTTCTCTAGTAATATTATAATCTACTGAGGAGGACTTTAGCTGTGGCCTGTTTTTCTCACTGTTAATGTTGCCTTTGTGCCCTTGAATTAAAATTTTAATGCAACATTTTGTAAATTTTTTATTTTTTTATTTTTACTGATAAGCTTTACGTATAAGTTTCAGAGGGAATGCTTAATTCCCAAAATATGTCAAGAGTAAAATCGCTTTTGCTATCGAACCACACGTTATTGAATGTGTTTTTTTTTCATTATACTATAAATTTACGGATGAGGCCATAAGAAAGATTTCATCTCACAGACTTAACTGCGTATTAAGAAAGGTCAATCGCAAGGGCCGAGTATTTCTGCATATAGTGCCTTGTTTTATTGGTGACATTTCTTTAATGTCTTTTTACTGAATCAAAATATCCCTTTTTGCATGGAAAAACTCCATGGCCCATTATAATGTGTGTATGAAGCATTGAGAGAGGGTGTTATCTGAAGTGTGGGGAATATGCAAATGTGAACTTAGATCATTATCAGATCTATGGATACAAAAAAAAAGATCTGAGATCAGTTTTTCTTAATTTTTAAGCTTTGGATGTTAAATCCCGGGTTGCTCAAGAATCTTTTTTTTTTTTTCTTTCAGAACAGTAGTTAAAACAATGCAAAAGGCAAACAAAGATTTAATTGCCGATTCCTTAGTGCACAAACGCCTCAGCTAATGTTCTTGGAGGAGGCGTTGGGTTGTCTATTTTGAGGACACTTTCAACTGTGTATCTTACTTTAACTTGTGTTGTTGTTGTGTGCTGTTTGAACTTTATCCTTATCAGTCTGCCAATACATTATCAGGAAGCTTAGGAAGCATGTTACCCACTAGTTCTACCTCTGACACTGGTCTATGACCAACATTGCTTTCTAATAAGAAATAATCATGAACTGGAAATCTTATGTCTGCATTGCTTTGAAATGATGCACTTTGGATCCAAATTTCTCAGTCACTAATGATACTTGGAAATCCATAAAACAGAAGAACTCTTGATTGAAAGCGCTACAAAAAAAAAGTTTATTGTAGTATACCTTTTTTAATTATATTATAAGTTATATTGGATACCTCAATGTTTGGTCCCATATCCTAAGTGTGTAATATATATATATATATATATATATATATATATATATATATATATATATATATATATATATATATATATATATATATAATAAAATTAAAGCATTCATGCAAGCCAAAATAATGTTAGTAAAATAGTGTCAATGTAAAGGTTTTTGGTTCTCCACAATGGTTCGAGCATAATATGTTGCAAGAAATTATTTCATAAGCCCATAATGAATGCATCAAAGGCAGCGCTACTTGAAAGAAAACTGTGGGTAAGCTGTAATACAGTTTTAAACGACGCAACTTTGTATATGAATTTATGTGATGTTTTAGAAGAATAAAAAAGGAAACCCTTCACATGTGTGGATCTATAGTGATATTTTACTCTGTTTATAGAGCAGCAGTCTTTAGCCTTTCCTTTAATGACAATTACCTTTACTGAGGGTGTACTGAAAAAATAACTCCCAAGGAGTATGTTTTCACTTATTTTCATGTTTTTAACTTTCATTTTGGGCATTGAAATTGACCTGGTAAATTTTTTGGGGGGACAAACTTTGCTTTGAGCTCATTTTACCTTTTCTTCTTTTAGGTTTTAATGCAGCACACTGAAGAAGATTTAGTACCTGAAAACCTCATGCTTTGTACAGAGGTGTATGGAACTGCCCTGAGAAGCTTTGCTAGCGCACGACCATATCTCACCACTGAATGTGAAGATGTTTTACTTCTTCTTGGAAGGCTTGTACTGTAAGTGGCATTATAATAAACGTCATTTCAGGGAAGCGTGTTGAACTACCTGCACCAACTTTTACAACATTCTTGTTGCATAGAGCCTGGTCGGAGGTCTAGCTTATCCCACTAATGCAACCAATAGGTTGCAGGTTTTGGTTACAAGAAAAACCAGTAACAGTGGATACAAGAAAGGAAAACAATCTTATCACAGTGTATATCTGACTAGTTTTTTTCTTTTAAGAGCTGATGTTGTTCAGGTGCTATTTAAAATGGGACT
Source organism: Sceloporus occidentalis (assembly GCA_023333645.1). Taxonomy (NCBI): domain Eukaryota; kingdom Metazoa; phylum Chordata; class Lepidosauria; order Squamata; family Phrynosomatidae; genus Sceloporus; species Sceloporus occidentalis. Next base: position 2,743,511 of record JALMGF010000133.1, read on the forward strand.
GGACAAATGCAGAGAGCCTACAACCCATGGCTTCTAGGTTTTTACATCCCTCTTAAATTTTTGTCAGTTTGTTTTGATTCCTATTGATGTACCGGCCTGCTCGCAAGTTCAGCGCGGTTTGGGCCAGGCATGTTTTAGGTTAGATTGGTCTCAAAATATTTCTGGGTACATTAGATGAGCATGTGTTGGTGATTTTAGTGGAAAATGATATGTATTTAGTGAAAAAATAGGATGAATGGTTTAGGAATTACAGCAATTTTCATACTTGGGCCCCCCATTTCATTGGCTCAAAATCAATTGGACAAACTAACTTAATTGTAAACAAAATTATTGTTAATACTTGAAAATCCTTTGCAGTGAATTCTAGAAACCAGGGATGACCTCAAATTCTGGGTATCCTCCCTAGTGATTTTTTTCCCCAGGCCTTTAATGCAGCTGCCTTAAGTTGCTGCTTGTTTGTGGGTGTTTGTCTTCATCGGGTGACATGCATGCATGCTCGATTGGGTTGATGCTCAGTGACCGACTCGGTGAATATTCTACTTCTTTACCTTAAAAATAATCTTTTGTTGTTTTCATTGTCCACCTGCACTGTGATGCACTGTCCTTTCGGTTTTGCAACGTTTTGCCCTATACACTACAGAATTCTTGCTGCTGCTTCAATAAACACTAGTGACCCAGTTCTGTTGACAGCCATACATGCCCTTTACCCCACAACACTGCCCCTACCATCTTTCACAGATAATGCATGCTTTGAATTATGAGCTGTCCCTTCACCATACTCTTTTCTTCGCATCATTCTGTATAGGTTGATCTCCGTTTTATCTCTCCAAAGAATAGTTCCCGGTCTGGGCACGCATTTTTATAGGCTCTGTAGCAAAATCTAATCTGCGCTTCCTAGTTTTGAGGCATACCAGTTTGCACCTTGTGGTAAACCCTCTGTATTGAATTTAATGAAGTCTTCTCTTGATTATAGACTTTGACTATCATATGTCTACCTCCTGGAGAGTGTTCTTGTCAACCAGGCTTTTTGGTGTGGATGAGCTCACCAGTGTTTTATTTTTCCAGAATGTTCCAAATTGTTAATTTAGCCACTCCTAATATTTCTGCTCTCTGATGGGTATGTTTTTGTTTTCAGTTTAATGATTTCATACTTTACTTCCATTGGCTCCTTGGACTTCATGTTGACCGTTCATGGCAACATCTTCCAAATGCAAGTTTTCCCCACTTGGAGTCAACTCCAGACCTTTTAACTGCTTAATTGTTAAATAATGAAGAAACAGAGACCACACCTGGGCATGGAACAGTCCAATTACATTTGAGCTCCTAAAAATGTTCAGGCTATGTATGAAAATTTACCAATCACCTTTACTTAAATTATGAATTGCTGTAATTTCTAAACCATTTGCTAAATTTGTATGTGACTACCCTTACTGCGCTTCAATCTTGATTTCTTCATTTCAAATCCATTGTGGTGGTATACAGAGCTATAATTACTGAAATTGTTTTGCTGTCCAAATATTATTTGGCCTGGTACGTACGTACTTACATACATACGTTTGTGTGTGTGTAAGTAAAACTACCTTGGTGTTAATGGTTTCATTTCCATTTCTTTCAAGCATTTACACAAACCAAATGTTGATACATAAATATGTGAAGGATTCTATTTACCATCATAGGAACCACAAATGTTTACTTCTGCTTAGTGAAATGTCAGCTATTTAAGCAACCATATATACACCATTCTGAAACAGCTTTTCAACATTGTTCTAATATGCCTTCATCTTGTAGGAGTTGTTTTGAAGTGATGCTTTCAATGACAGAAGATGATTTTTCAAGTGAGCGCTGTGTAAGATTAAAACAGTCTGTGATGGTGAGTAATATCTGTATGTTTTAAACACCTGTCCATGATGCTTTCTTTGCGAGATGAGAGCCAAGCGAAAAGAACAGGAAAAAAAAAAAGTATTTAAGTTTCATCAGCAACTACCTTGTCCATCTGCATTATCTGGTCCTTTGTGCCTTTCTGTTTTAGGCACATGTGACTTCCTTTACATTGTATGGTTTCATTGTGCCAGAGCTACATATTGATTTGGTCCACACAGAGCATTAGCATTGGGCATTATGAACAAGAAATGTAAATGCAGTGATGCCTACATGATTCTTACATGTTTTTTTTTGTCTAAACAAGTACATTTAAAAAAAAATCTAATTTTCAACACGGTAAGCAAAAACCAGATTATGCAAAATATTCGTACAGTGCTATGAAAAGTTAGTTGCCCCCTTTCTGATTTTGGTTTCTGCATATTTCACATTTAAATGTTACATGTAATCCAACCACTCTTACTATAAGACAACCCTTGGTGGCAACAACTGCAATCAAACATTTGCAATAATATTTTTGCAACATTCTTCCCTGTGGAGGTGTTTGGCCCACTCTTTTGGGCAGAATTGTATTAATTCAACCATGAACAGCTTTTTTTAAGGTCATGCCACAGTTTCTCAATCTGAGTCGAGTCAGGACTTTGATTAGATCAAACCAAAACCTTTCTTTTGCGCCATTCAAAAGGTAGACTTGCTTGTGTGCTTCAAATCATTGTCCTGCATAACCCAACTACATTTGAGCTTTAGGTCACAAACTGATGGTCAGACATTCTGCTTCAGGATTTTTTGGTAGCAAGCAGAATTCATGGTTTCATCAATTATGGCAAGTCACCCAATTCCTGAAGTTGCAAAGCAGCCCCAGACCATCACACTAGCAGTGTTTGAATGTTGGTATGATGTTCTCATTGTGGAATGCTATATTAGCTTATTCTAGGTGTAACGTGACAGATGTCTTCCACAAATTTCCAATTTTGACTCATCAGTCCACAGAACAGGCCACCAAGATGTTTTTTTGGCAAATGAGCCTTTGTGCTTTTTCTGGTAGGTAAAGTTTTTCACCTTGCAACTCTCCCATGGATGCCATTTTTGCTCTTTTTTTATTTTATTGTGGAATTGTGAACACTTAGCTTACGCAAGTAAGGCCTGTAGGTTTTTGCCTGTTAGTCTGGGTTCTTTTGTGGCATTCTGGAAGAGTTGCCGATGCGCTCTTGTAGGAATTTTGGTAGGCCAGCCACTCCATGTGTACATTTTTTCCATTTGTACCATTGGTCACTGGCAACTCAGGGCTTTCATAACGCTTTCCGGACTGATAGATATCAATGACTTTTTCTCATCTGTTCCTGAATCTCTACATCATATCATTATGTGCTGCTTTTTGAGGCCTTTTAGCCTACTTCACTTTGCAAGATAGGTTCAATTACATTTGGTTGATTTATGAACCAGGGGAGGCACTTACTTTTCCACCTAGGGCCAGGTAGGGTTGGACAGCTTTTTTGCCTTCTATATATGAAATCGTCATTTAAAAGCTGCATCTTGTGTTTATTCAAGTTCATTGTCTAATATTAAAATTAGTTACATCTGAAACATTTAAGTTTGACGATTAAGCAAAAGTAGAAGAACTCATGAATGGGACAAGTCCTCCTTTTCACAGCACTGTAATAGCATGCTTTTTAAGTTTGTCCTATTGTTTTAACATAGTAAAATGTTTACCATGTATAACATTTACATGCTTTGCGGTTAGCTGGTATGGTTATTGGTTAAAGTGATTTATCTTGCTTCTATGTGTTCTGGGTTGAAAATGATTAAATGCTATTTCACTAATCACCTTTACTTATAAATTATTCTGCCAACATTTTGGAAATATTTTATTAGTGATTTAAACTAGTCTCAGTTTTCCTAGAGATTCATGTAGCCTAATGGGAAAACTGATGTTTATGTGGTAATAAGGCGATCTCTTCAGAACTGTGTTAACATTTTAGTGGTAGTATTGTTTAAATGAGATTCATATTATAAACTTCTATGTCTTAACAGGAGTCCCATGACATCTTGGTTGAGTTTGGAAACAATAATTTGCAGTTGTTAGTTGATGTTGTTAAGAATGGCGGAGCATGGAAAAACCCTGTGCTTGTTAAAATACTGTCTCAGCAGTTGGTACAACCAGAAGAAGGTGAGAAAGGAGACATGGTCATGTTTTTTTGTGCCTTCAAATATTCCATATAAACATGCTAGTACTTCAGCATTATAATATGTAGCTGTCAGAAATTGGCTTCCTTAAACACAGTCAATAATAAAACGCCCTTCTGCAGTCAGATCACTAGTGAGAAAATATGGGCTTTTCAGTCCTATTTGGTTCGTTATACCATATTTTGCCAAAGTATTTTTGGAATTGTCATTTGTTAACTGGTTGACTATATATTCTTAACATGGTAGCAAAAATAGCCAATTTTACAGTGTAAATTCGTTTTTTCTCTTTTTCTTCTGCTTATGGATCTCCAGTTCAGAAATGGATTTCACAAGAGGGGTCCTGTTTTCTACAGATGCGTGTTAAACATTTGATGAAGGCAAACTGTGTACCGCAAGCAATGATGTTGTCAAAGCTGTGTGCCGAGTCTGCAGGCATTTCAAATGATTTCTTTTTCCGCCAGTCATTTGTTACGTGTTTGTGTACAATGTTGCCCAATGAAGATGCTTTTAAAGAGGTATGTAAATAATGCCAAGGAGACGTGAATGTTGACACCCTTAACCCCTTCAGGACCGGCGTTTGCGTACTTCCCTTGAAGACCGCAGTTTTTTTTTGAAAAATTTTAATTCCGTGCTTGTGATTTGCTTCAAAGTGATCACATGCATGGAATTGAGGAGGAGTGGCTGCTACGGATCGCTGGGGATACCCAGCGGTCAGTAGCAGCCGCCCCTTGTGATCCCAGCGTTCATACCAACGCTGGATCGCGCATCATCGATTACGTACCTGGTACGTCTCGTTCTGGCGGTGACCTTTGACCAGGAAGTACCAGGTACGTCCCGATCTTGAAGGGGTGAACAGACTCCAGACAAACTAGTGGTACATCTCCCTTTGCGTAACAGTGGCAGTCCTAGTAAATAATCCAGCTATTACTGACCTAAACTTTCATTCATTACATTGAACTTTCCATTGTGCTTAAGCAACACACCTCTTGCTTAAGCACACTCTGCACACCTGTTAATTGAATTTGACAACAGGACCTGATTGATAACTGAAATTGTGCTTAACTGTTGGCATTTCATAACAAACATTTTTCTGTTGGCAGTTATCCCTGAATTTATGAAAATAAAAACTTATTTTAGGAAAATACAGTGGCCTCCCTTTAAATAGCTATTAAACGTTTGAAACCTTTACTTTTTCAAATTAGGACATTTTATACTAGAGATTTATTTATGACCCATATTCAGAGAAATACAAACTTTGCTTCAAAGTGTAAATGTGTTACTTGAAGAACTGGTAAACCTAAATTAGTGTAATTACTTGAATGCGCACTGAGAAATTGTGTTAAAATCTTTTCATTTTACAGCCTTGTACAGTTTTGTATGGCTAGATAGGGTAGAACCTCGTGTGGATTTACTACATTGGGTATATAGCATCTTTTTTGGCATACATTTAAGTGCACACACATACACATACATATACATACATATATGTGTGTGTTTTTTTTGCCTATCTTACGCTGTGACCTAATTTGGTTCTTTACTTAGGGGCACCCCCTTCTCCTGGGGTAAGATCAATAGACTAAGGTTTAGTTTTGTTCATTTTATAGATTTCAAAAATGGATGGGAAGGATGTTTTGGATACCATATGTAATTTGGAATCTGAAGGGCAAGACAACACAGCATTTATTCTATGTACGACATATCTCACCCAGCAACTCCAAAACGAAATAACATCTTGTTCTTGGTAAGTGATGTTTATCTTGTATTCTCAGTCCTTTAACTAAAACCACCAAAGGCAAAACGTATTGTGTAGTGAGATACTTGTGCAGGGAAAGTAGTAGTATATTTCAAACTCAGTATCTTTTATGCTTTTGAATGCTTATTTTATAAGAAATGAGTTCTGAACCAAATTGGTTTCATCTTTGATTTGTTTAAGGGAGCTGACTCTGTTTTGGAGCAAGCTGCAACGCAGAATTGATCCATCATTGAATACCTTTCTGGAAAGATGTAGGCAATTTGGCTTAATTGCTAAAACACTTCAGCATCTTTTCTTCCTTATTAAAGTTGTGCATACAGAAGTAAGTGGCTAATGAACTATACTTTTAACCCCAAAGAAACATAAACATAGATATCATGTTGATGTGAGTTTTAGTGGGTCAGTTTAGGGAAATGGCACATAGAGCTATAAAAACATCCATTATCACATCATAAAATGTGGTGCATGCTATGTATGCATTAGAAACCCTGCATAAATGAATGGCTACGTATGAGGTGACCATAATGCATTAACAAGTTTACAAAAGTATTAAATTTAGGCGGGCAAACCATATGTATAGGGGTGCAAGCGCTACTGGATGCCTTCTGTCATTTCCTTGTGGTACTTTTTGAGTTGCCCTCAATGCTTATATTGAAACAAAGCAATATGTAACATTTTTTTAAGTGACTTAACATAGAAGTTATCTAAAGTCTTAGAAGTGATTAACTGCAATGTTTTAACATATCATTATTTAATACATTAGCATCCCTTTTGACATTTTAGTTTAACCTTTTAGTGCTTAATTTTGTTTGCAAAGCTCAAAATTGCATTTCATTTTTCTTTCAGGCTGGAGATGCTGGTGTTCCAGTTTCAGTTATGTTATGCATACGAGCACTTCAGATCCAGCCAAATGAAACAGATGCAACAAAGATCTCTGTCTGCAAAACGGTGGCATGCCTCTTACCTCAAGACTTGGAGGTGAGAAGAGCCTGCCAACTCACAGAATTTTTATTTGAACCAACCTTGGAAGGACTGCAAAGATTGGAGGAGCTTTTCCAGCAACCTGATCAAAAGAATGAAGAAGAATCCAGTGTTATTTCAAATTCCCTTCGCTGTGAGCTTTTGCTAGCTCTTAAAAGCCACTGGGTGTTTGATCCAGAATTCTGGGACTGGAAAACCTTAAAACGGCATTGTTTTAAGCTTTTAGGGAAAGATCTTTCAGAAACCGAGGAAGAGGAGACCCATGAAGAACCTTCTACTAATGAACCTGATGTTTTATCTGCCTCTTTGGGGAACCATGATGACAATGCTGAGCAAATACAGGCATCCTCTGAATGTGTTACCGGTGAAACTGAGAATGTTAAAGTGAGAAAGCCCGTTGGGTCTTCCGAAAGATATAAGCGATGGCTTCAGTATAAATTTTTCTGCATTATTTGCAAACGAGAAGTAATTGAAGCAAGAATTTTGCATCATGCTAAAATGCATCTAGCTGATGGAATATACACCTGTCCTGTTTGTATAAAAAAATTTAGGAAGAAAGAAATCTTTGTCCCTCATGTCATGGAGCACATGAAAATGCCCATGAGACACCGGCCCAGAAAGAAGAATGAAATTCTTGATTTCAGACCAGACCTAAGAGTTGCTAAAGACGAATTGGATAATGAAAAGGCTTATATCTCATTTAGATCTTTGCAAGACAAAAATCTACAAGACAGAGATGTTTATCCATGTCCTGGCACTGGCTGCACCAGAGTATTTAAACAGTTTAAATATTTAAGTATCCACCTGAAGGCAGAACACCAAAACAATGATGAAAATGCAAAGCACTATCTAGATATGAAAAACATGCGGGAAAAATGTGCATTTTGTCGGCGGCATTTTATAAGTAGCTTCCATCTAAAACAGCACATGAGAGTCCATTTTGGGCCTCTACCTTTTATGTGTGTGTCAATTGACTGCAACTCCAAGTTCAAAAGTATTAATGAACTACTTATCCACAAACAAACACATCTCGAGCTGCAGTACAAGTGTGAACTGAAAGGATGCAATTTGGTTTTTAGTGATTTGGGACTTCTGTATCATCACGAAGCTCAGCATTTCAGGGATGCTTCGTATGTATGCAGTTTTCCTGGTTGCAAAAAGTTTTTTTACTGCATCCCAGATCTGGATGAACACATTGCCACACACAGAATACAGTCAAAAGAAAGCCAAGACAGCAAGCCACTTGTATTTCAAGACCTCAAAGTTGAAAATGAAAGCCAGCTGTCATGTTATCCCTGTGATCCACAGCCGTCTATAAGTATGAAGACTGTTTGTGTTAACAGCCCCACTCTTTCAAATGCAAGCCTGATGGCTGATAAGATGCAGTCTGTACCTGGAGATTCCAACGGCCAACAATTGGATTTCAGTACTGAAGCTCAAAACCATAGTGAACAGTTGCCTCACTCAGAAGCTTGTTTACATCATGGAACTTGCAAAAATACAGACACGGGGCAAGTCCATTTTCATGGGGCTTGCTTACCGCCGTGCAAGGATGGAGATGGTACAAACTGTATAAGTTTGGAATCCTCTAGAGGGTCTGCTTTTGTTTCAGGTTCAGACAAAACATGTAGTGTACAGGATAATCCTTCTAGTGGCTGTCAGAGGCCCTCTTGCTTAGAGGACACTTTAAATGAACTTCTAACAAGCTTGAAACATTTGAACCTGAGAAACTCTAACACCTGTATAGCATACCCTGAACCACAAGCTCAGGAAGCTGGAGGCAGCTCTTCAGATAGCGTTGCACTTAATAAAATTCCACCCTCGCACAAAGAAAAGGTATTAAGTCAGTATCTGGCTCGGTTGGCATATAAACCTTATTTTTGTGAGCTTAAAGGTTGTAAGTACGCTTTTGTTACCAGAGACGCTCTTCTATTACATTATGTAAAAAAACACCATTACACAAAGGAAAAGGCCCTCAAACTGCACATGTTTCAGAATAAATTTTCTCCATTTGAGTGCCACATCTGCCAAAGAACGTTCACAAGGAGAACTCACCTTCGCATTCATTACAGAAATAAGCATCACATAACTAAAGAGAGAGTACACTGCAGGCCAGCACGTGGAAAACTTGACAATATGATACAGTCATGCGTTATGCCTGCAAGATACACAAACTGCTTGAAGAATTTTGAGTCTGATGAACAAAGTAGAGGGGACCATGTGCAGACGTCTCCTGTTCTGGACGACTTTCATTCTGAAATATATGCAGATTCACTGTCTGATGAAACGGATACTGGTCAAGCTGTTGGTGAATCTGAAAGTCAAGATGATGACTATGAAGCTAAAAAGGGCAGAGGAAGCAGACGTGTAGTAGCCCAAGGAAAATTGTGTTACATACTTGATAAGTATCACAAACCGTTTCACTGCATCCATAAAAATTGTAACTCTTCGTTTATAAGCCAAAGGGGCTTAGTTCGCCATTATAGACTAGTACATCAGTATAGCAAAGAGTCATTGTGTTTAGAAGAAGTTAAAGAGAAGACAAAGAGAGAAAATGGTAAATGTAGGAGAATATTTACCTGTAAATATCAAGAATGTGGTAAGAGCTTTATTTGTGCAAGAGCACTTTCCAAGCATTACAAAGAGTTTCATGATCATGGTGAAAATGAAGATAGAGAACTGGAAGTTTTCTTTAGCGAAAATGGCTCAAAACCACAGACAGATGATGAAAAACTTAGTGAGGAGACAGAAAGCGACGAGTCAGAAATCTCTTGTGATGTAGAAGGCTGTGGTGCTGTATTCACAAATCAATTAAGCTATTCTAAACACATTTTGTCCCGTCACCGGAAATATAAGCTTTTTGATGGCAGAAGAAAGAGGGGGAGGCCTGTGACTCTGCGAGCTGTCCAAAATAATTACGGTGAGCCAAAACCTAACAATCCTGTTTACCGCAGAAAGCGAATGCGAGTGAAAAATAAAGCAATAAAAGAGATTATAGCGTTCAAATCGAAAGAGGACGCATTACAAATGTGTGCTCGGAATGTACGTATAACGCAGTATCCTTGCATGGTTCATGGCTGCGCATCAGTAGTAAAATTAGAAAGTAGTATTGTTCGTCATTACAAGCTAACGCATCACCTTAGCCCTGGCTATGTTGCCGAGCATACAGAAGAGCTTGTTTATTGTGTTAAGAACTTTACTGGTTGTGACCGAGAACAATCTAGTTCAGAAGTACAGAGTCCCAAAAAGCGTGATAGTTCTCCAGAAAGCAAAGTACCCAAACTGAGTTTGCATGGTGATATCCATAATACAGATCAAAAGGATGATTTTGAGAGAAGCCCAAGAAAAGGGCTTAATACAATGGATAAAGACTCGCTATATTGCAGTAGCTCACAGAGACAGAATACAGTTTCACAAAGTTGTTTAAGAAAATCTCCTGTCTATAAAAATGAAAGCAGCTTTTCCAAAACCAGTGAAAAAGAAAACATGTCTTTCACAAATTTTCAGGCAGCTTATAAAAAAGACAAAAAGCAGGTAAAATATCCAAAACATCCACTGGATTCTAAGAGAGAAAAAGAGGAGACGCAGATGGCATTGGATTTAAAGACCTTCAAACCTATGGGATTTGAGTCTTCCTTCTTAAAGTTTCTGCAGGAAAGTAGGGAAACTGATGATGAGTGTGAGGAACCCTTGGAACAATGCAATCAGCACAACTCCTTCAGAAATAAAGTGCTGCCATGTAAAGGTAGAAAGTCTAGTCAGACATGTTTATCCCAAAACAGACGGTTAGAACATCGTAACCTTGAGGGATTCCAGCCCTTGCTTTCTACTAGTGCTCAGTCTACAGCATCCCCACCTACACTACAGAATCTAAGAGCAATATTGGACAAAGCATTAACAGACTGTGGGGACCTTGCTTTAAAACAGCTCCATTATCAGAGGCCTGTAGTGGTTCTGGAACGATCAAGATTCACTGCCCCACTTATAAACTTATTTTCAAACAAAAAAACAGATGAATTGTGTATTGGTATTTCATAAGCAACCCCACCCACCCAAAATTGTGCCAGTATTAATTTAGGGTACCTATTTGCGTTACTTAGATAACTTGGAAATAACAGACTTTTGCACCATTTAGAATCTGCAATTAGGTGTAACATTTCATGAATGTATTTTGTGTTCCCAGTCTCTTTGATTTATCTTCCCAGCTGAGAGAAAAAAATATTTTTGGTGCTAGGACATCAATGTAATGGGGCTTCCTTTGTTGATAAATGTGCATGATTGTCCTGGGGTTTGGGATAAGTTTTTCATACTTGAATAAATATGCACTTACGAGTGCCCTTTGTAATATAATGTACACTACAACCTCTTATATTTTTTGAGTTTTGTTTCAATAAATTACAAACTTTCACCTGTTTTTGATGGTGCATTCCAACTTTTTAAAATATATTTTTTTATTGTAACATAAGGCTTAATTTTATTGTTTGCATAATTTCCTAATGCTGAGATTTTTATTGCATAAAGTCTCCCACACTGTCTGCACAGAGTGTAGTTTTTTAACTTTTATTTTTGTATTCTCTGTTCTGAACAAGTTTATTTTAGGCGTACTGAAATTTCTTGTGATGTACAGCTTAAACAAGCTGAACTGAATCCACCCAGATGTTGCACTTGGTCATTAGTTATTTAAAAAGAAACATGGGAACTGATCACTTAAACAAGATTTTATATTGGTTTAAACTTTTGAGGCCACACTGTTTCCATGTTTTATGTTTGAACATATATGATAATATACTTAAATGAGAACTGTTAAATTCTTTTAATAAATTAATGGGAAATAGATGAAAAGAAGCTATTTTTTTTAAATTATAATATGAGCTGCAATGCTGGAGGGGACGGAATAAGCCTGCTTCCTGAAAGCCACTCACTGGATCAACTGGCACCACCCTATTTCTCTAGTGAGCTATACATTTTTTTTTCTTTTCAGTAAACCTGTCTGTTTTCCTTTAATGTTGTCTAAGTTTGACCTACAGTGGTGTCTCCAGCTTTCATATTTAGGGGGTGCACATGGGGAGACAGGGACCAAAGTAGGGGGGCAATTATAAAATGCTATATATATATATATACACTTATATATATATTAGACATCCATTTTTAACTACATAATATGTACTGTGATTGAAATATGATTTCAAAATAACAGCTGAACTGGCAGTTATTTTTTCATTCTTTATTAGACCCTGCTGCCGATATATACCCTGCTGACAATATATACTATTATACCCTGCTGCCGATATATCTATATAGTAGACCCTGCAGCAGATATTTATGGATAATATCCCCGCAGCCAATATTTATTAATAGCCTTTAGCCAATATATATTATTAGCCCCTGCTTCTGATATATATAAATATTAGACCCTGCTGCTGATACATATACTATTAGCTCCTGCTGCCAATATATACTATTATACCCTACTGTCTATATCTATATAGTAGACCCTGCAGCCAATATTTAATAGCCTTTAGCCAATATATATTGATATTAGCCCCTGCTGCCGATATATATAAATATTAGATGCTGCTCCCGATATATATTAATATTAGGCCCTGCTGCCGACATATATTAATAGTCCCTGCTGCCTATATAATATATATATACACCAAAAAAATATATATTTGCCACACTGACTTCAGGTCAGGGGAAGACTCTTGAGAGTCAGTACAGTCTTCCCTCCTTCTGACTGCATCGTGACATTGAGAGGTCTTCATCCCCAAAGTCCCTTTTTTCCCATCATTCACTAAACCATACCTCTCCTACTTCATGTAATTCAGGTATAGATGAAATAAACAACACATGGAAACAACACGTGCAACTGAATAAGACATAAAAACCGTGTATTTACAGGTATACATAAATAATGTTACACAAACCCAGCATTGCAGGTATAGATCAACTGGAAATCACATGTAAACTCAGCACTGAAGGTATAGGTCAAATAAACAACATATGGAAACAGCTCTCCAGGTATTGATCAACTAAGACATACAAACACTATTTACAGGTAAACATAAATAATGTATAGAAATATAGCATAGCAGATATAGACCAACATATTAACACACAAACCCAGCTTTGCAGGTATAGATCAATTGGAATTCACATAAAAACTCAGCATTAAAGGTATAGCTAAAACCCCCTAAATTACAAGCATAAATCACAGGTTGCACACCCCAAAGTCAGCCCTGACATCCGCACCACCCACATAGGACCTGACCAGCACCCAAATTACACACACACAGGACATGCCATCTTTGCCCCCAAACAGCCCAGCATTGTCCCCAAACAGCCGAGTGTACGCCATCTTTGTCCCATAAACACCCTGCCTGTGCCGTCTTTGTCCCATAAACACCCTGCTTATACCATCTTTGCCTTTTTGAAAAATCAATTATACACCTTTGATTTACGCAAACACTTTTACAGTCACTCACTAATTCACTTTCATTCACACAATCATTTATTCTCACTCATTCACACAAATTATTTACACATTAATCCATTCATTTTCTCTCTCTCATTCTGACAATATTCTTGCTACCCTCCTTTCTCGCTATCTACCCCTTCTCACTCCCTTCTGCCCTATCTACCCCTTTCTCCCTATCTACCCCTTTCTTCCCCATCTACCCCCCCGTCTCACTACCCTATGCCTTTTGAAGTTCACTTAACCTTACAGGAGTCCTGCAGTGGGAGCGCAAGGCCTCTGTCTCCCTGCTCACTGCTGAGCGACGGAATATGTTGGAGTATATAAGGGACCTGCCATTCAGCATGAATGTTAAAATTTAAGTTTCCTTTGCTACCTAATGACCTGTGTTAAGAAGTTAACCACACTTACTCTAAGAGAACATTTTTAGATCTGTCTCACACGTCCATTCTGTGGAAAGTCCTGCTTTGGTGCTGAAATGGCTTACTAAACAGCATGACGTTTTAATTTGAATCAGTTGGCTATCTGTCCTTTGGACACTTAACTGAACTGAGAGCTACTTGCTCTCCAAGTGCAAAACTTTTCTAGTTACAAGGTAAGTGGCCAACCTCCTTTGATGCACAAAGCAGATATTAGTTTGTGCAGCATCCTGATTAGAACCATTAGAACCATTTTTTCACCGGTTCCTATTCCGAATAAAAAGACTGATTTTAATCAGGGTGCTGCACAAACTAATATCATTGACAATATGTATATTTTTGTTTCCTACCGCACCTACCTTTTGTATGCCGATACAAATATTGGTTCTAGTTAAACCATCTCAGATGTATATAGACTTATAAATGCTGTTCAAAAATGGCATGCTCTTAAGCATTTTTCATTTACTGGAGGCTACTCAATATTTACAGTCTGAAAACTTACAGATACTGCTTTCCATAAACACCTTACAAACAAAGCCTACCCAGATTCCGTGAGGGTTGGGTGGTTAGACGCTGAGGACTTTCATCTGGCTACAAAGCTCTGAGCATTAGTCACTTGAGAGCTGTGAAATAATTACAAAAACTACAAAAAAGTAGCACCTAAAATCTGTCACTTGGCCCCTGATGTATGTAGTTGTCTACTACATCCCACATAACAGCCACATTTTCTGAAGTAGTTGCTACCTTCTTTCTTTGCAATAAAGTGCTTAACAGCTTGACCTCTGGTGTTTGTAATTTATCTTTACAACACTTAATATTGAATAAGGTCAGTTAATTTATTGTGGCGCATCGTCCTATGGTTTTTCCAGTGGACAGGGCTTTCCCCAGCATTAATCAAGAGATCAAGTTGTCATTAACTTGTGATGCTGTGGAAGGATCTCAAGAGTTTGATTTCTGCAAACCAAACTGTGTTGCTGTAATGCCTCGATGTGGAGGCATTCAACACAGAGATCGGCATCAGGGGCCATGTCTGGCCCCTTCCCGTGTGTGTCAACACAGTGTATGGCGGAGGACGCCCGTTTTAAAAAAGTTTGATCGTTGATCGCCTTATAAACTTCAATGGCGTAGCTGAAATGCCTCTATAGCGAGGCATTCGGCGACACCGAACACCCACCCCAGGACGCGCTGTGACTGCTCCAGGGATTGGTCAGAACCGCCACGAGATTTTGCCACTCGCAAGATGGCACGTCCTTTCAAAAAATAAAGGCGTTGAAAATAGTTCTCAGGAGGGTCTCTCCAGACCCTCCTGAAAACTCTGGCTCCCCTTGCAGGTTGAATACAGGTACTGCATTCAACAATGCAAGTCAATAGAGCCCATCTTTCTCATCAAAATGCGATTAGTAAAATATATATAAATATATTGTGAAGAACCTATGTCTGATCTTCACTGTTATTATTATTATTATATTTATTTGTACCCTGTTTGAATGTGGCTGCAGCTCCAGCCTTCAAAGAGACGATCCTATAATCTGGCTGGGGCTCTTAATCAGCCAGCACAGCCCTGTCTGCCCAGACGGCACCCGCACTACAGGGGGGATAACACAGGTGGGGGAACCCATTGTATCCCTTAATCCCCTCACCTGATACATCCTCTGTATACCGATGGGATTTGTGAGGGGATGTGGCTGATGGGATTTGTGATGGGATGTGGCTGATAGGATTGGGGGTTGGGTTCGGTGCACAGTGAATGTAGATTGTATATAAGTTCTGTGTGTTTGTAATAAAGAGAGTTCTGTTTTTAACCTCAAAGCATGAAGTCCTGTCTCATGATTGAGGGAAGTGCTGGTCTGTGACTGCTTTCTTCGGACAGCCGCAGCGTGTCCGCTTAACTGGGAGAAGGAAGGAGCTGGCTGGTGGATGTGTCCAGTCTGGGGCACAGGACGATCCGTCACATTGGTGGCAGCGGTGGGGTCTACTCCTTCCAGACCAGAGCGGACCAAAGCAACTAGCCGCAGAACAAAGTTATACCCTGGCGAGGAAGAGCCAAACGGATCCACAGATGGAGTGGATTGAACAGTCACCGGGATGCGGGGTGACTTGGAGGGGAGTCGAGACCCTCGAATTGGAGACTCCAGTATGGGAGTTTGAGAGACAGACCTGAGCCCGGCTCGTGAGATGGAGAGCGGCCCTAGAAAAGTTGAGCGCCCAGCAAGGTACACATCTGCCCACCCTAGAACGAGTCAGGGACCAGGTGAATGGGAGGCTCTACTTGTTCGGGGGACCTGCGTCTCCAGGTGAGGTTGCAGAGCTAGAGAGGCTGGTCCGACAGGAGATTGGGCTCGAAGAGGAGTACAGAGCCATATACTGGGAAGCCCGAGGCCCGCAGCGGAAATCCAGAAAGCCCCATTCTCCGGAAGGGATGGATGTTGGCGGGCCTGGCCTGTTGTGGGAGGCATTCGAGGAAAGGGGTGTCTTTGGCAATGGCAACATGGACCGATGGTGGGACATTAGTGACAAGCGCCGGAGAGCCCTGCCGCCCACTGCAACAAGTGAACTCAGCCAAGACCTTGAGAGACTAGTAGACAGAGAATGGTGTCTCGAGGCAGAATACTTGGCACTGTTCGAAGGGAGCTACGCCCTGCAGTGTGAGCCGACAGATGTCACAGAGCGAGCTCCGGAGGCCGCTCACTGTAATTGGCAAGCCTCCGGACTTGAAGGTTCAGCCACTCTGCCCCTGGTATTGCAGCCAGAGCCCGAAGAGGTGAAAGTGGGCAATCACTTTTGGGAGGAAGTCTTCAGGGCGATTATGGACCGCATGCAGTCGCCGGAATTTGAGGCAGCGGTCTATGGGTTTCCACTAGAGGCGGCAGAAGTGCCGACAACAGGGCAGAGAGACGCTGTTCTCTGCCCAGCACCATGCGCCCCTCCTACTCCGGCTGAAGCGCCGGCAGCGGGATCCCACAGTGAAATGTCCCTGCCTGCTAGCAGGGACCCACCAGGACAGTGCGACACGATCCTCTGCCCAGCACCGCAAAATGCCAGACCGGCAGAAGAGCCGGCCACGGGGCAGAGTGCTGCTGGCCTCTGCTCATCCCCCAGAACAGTGTTCCCGCCTGCTAACGAGGACCAACCAGAAGTGCTGGCACCCGGAGAGAGAGTCGCTGATCTCTGTCCTGCACCAGCAATCCTCGCTCTGGCTGAAACGCCGGCAACAGGGCAGAGGGACGCTGTTCTCTGCCCAGCACCATGCGCCCCTCCTACTCCGGCTGAAGCGCCGGCACCGGGGCAGAGTGCCGCTGGCCTCTGATCGCCCCACAGTGAAAGGTCCCTGCCTGCTAGCAGGGACCCACCAGGGCAGTGCGACGCGATCCTCTGCCCAGCACCGCAAAAGGCCAGACTGGCAGAAGAGCCGGCCACGGGGCAGAGTGCTGCTGGCCTCTGCTCATCCCCCAGCACAGTGTTCCCGCCGGCTAACGAGGACCAACCAGAAGTGCTGGCACCTGGAGAGAGAGTCGCTGACCTCTGTCCTGCACCAGCAATCCTCGGTCTGGCTGAAACGCCGGCAACAGGGCAGAGTTCTGCTGGCCTCTGCCCGCTCCACAGCAAAGGGTCTCCACCTGCTAGCAGGGAACCACCAGCGGAAGAGCTGGCCACAGGGCAGAGTAACGCTGTTCTCTGCCCAGCACCATTCCCTGCACCAGCAGAAGCACTGGCAACCGGGCAGAGCGTCGCCGACCTCTGTCCTGCACCAGCAATCCTCGCTCTGGCTGAAATGCCGGCAACAGGGCAGAGTGCTGCTGGCCTCTGCCCACCCCACAGCGAAGGGTCCCCACCTGCTAGCAGGGAACCACCAGCGGAAGAGCTGGCCACAGGGCAGAGTGACACTGTTCTCTGCCCAGCACCGTTCCCTGCACCAGCAGAAGCACTGGTAACCAGGCAGAGAGTTGCTGACCTCTGCCCTGCACTGCTTACACCCCCATTATCTGGCTCTCCCCAGCACGAGCATCCGGGAGGGGACGCAGGCGGCGACCCTCCCCAGCGGCTGTCACCAATTATGGGGGGAAGGGCAACCGGCACTCCTCCCCAGCGGCATGGTCCAGTGGGCAAAACGAGCCCCAGCTCGGAGAGCCAGGTAGGGGTAAGTGAAACTGCTGCTGCTTTGGAGTGGGCTCTTGTTGTTTGGGTGGGGGAATGTGGAGCTGACTCGGGACAAGCCCGTAGTCAGGGTAACCATGGGAGAGTTCCATCAGGTTGGGAGGGAGCCGAGTCTGGGCTGAGGGCCCAGAGGGGAAAGGAAGCCCTGGAGAAAGGTCTCCCATGCCTGCAGAGGAGACTAAAGAGGGCTGCCCACTGGAGAGGCTTCTGGGCTGGCCTCTTACCCTTTGACTACGGGCCAGGCCTAGGAGCCTGGGTGACTGACATGGGGCTGCCAGGGTGCCCCAGAAGCCGCACGCCCGCTCTCCCTACCCCGCAGGACTAGAGACAGTAGAGGCCCGGTCATCCCCAAGCCGATCCGTTAGGGATCTGGCTGTGTCTGCCGGACGTTTGCACAAGAGGGGAGTAATGTGAAGAACCTATGTCTGATCTTCACTGTTATTATTATTATTATATTTATTTGTACCCTGTTTGAATGTGGCTGCAGCTCCAGCCTTCAAAGAGACGATTCTATAATCTGGCTGGGGCTCTTAATCAGCCAGCACAGCCCTGTCTGCCCAGACGGCACCCGCACTACAGGGGGGATAACACAGGTGGGGGAACCCATTGTATCCCTTAATCCCCTCACCTGATACATCCTCTGTATACCGATGGGATTTGTGAGGGGGTGTGGCTGATGGGATTTGTGATGGGATGTGGCTGATAGGATTGGGGGTTGGGTTCGGTGCACAGTGAATGTAGATTGTATATAAATTCTGTGTGTTTGTAATAAAGAGAGTTCTGTTTTTAACCTCAAAACATGAAGTCCTGTCTCATGATTGAGGGAAGTGCTGGTCTGTGACTGCTTTCTTCGGACAGCCGCAGCGTGTCCGCTTACTGGGAGAGGGAAGGAGCTGACGGGCGGATGTGTCCAGTCTGGGGCACAGGACGATCTGTCACATATATATATAAAAAAATAATAATTTCCCATTGATGTCACCATATATTATATATAAACAAAAGATAACGCACTCACTTGATTGGAAGTTGTAATATGCCCGGGTGCTAGCAATCCAAAAAGTATATTCAGCATGCAAATAAAGTTGATACAGTCAGCGGGTCTTCTTTTTATAAGGTCTATTGCCTTAGTAAAAGGTCCAGCGTTTCGGCTCTCAATGAGCCTTTCTCAAGAACAATAAATGATGCAATCTGTGGCAAATTTATAACTGAGTAAATTAAGTGTACTAACCTGTGTAGGACGTGGTTGTGTAGCCAGTTCATGGTGTAATGTGTTCCTCACGATAACCAGCTGTATTAAGGACGTGCTCTAATCAAAACTGAGGTGCATATATATATATATATCAACAATGTCCCAATTAACACACGGGGAAGCATGACCACATGTCTAATTTCCAATTTGAAAAATGCGCATGCCCCAAATACAGCCACCATATTTTATGCTTTTTTTATAGTAAATGATATGATACAATAAAAAATGACATCTACAGAAAGCCCTTCTTGTCCTGAAAAAAACAATATATAACTTGTGTGGGTTCAGTAAACGGGAAAGAAGAAAATTACAGCTAAACACATGCACCGCAGAAATGTTAAAACAGCCATTGTCGCGAAGGGGTTAAGCACATTGTGTTTGTCTGTACTTGTGACTGATGTAGATCAGATCACATTTTATGAACAATTAATGCAGCAAACTAGGTAATTCAGAAGGGTTCACATACTTTTTCTTGCCACTGTGTGTGTGTGTGTGTGTGTGTGTGTGTGTATATAAGTGTTTTAGAGTGAGTTTGCATGTTAGTATGTAAGTGCATGTTGACTACGGGCACCAAAGAATACTCAAGTACTCATGTGCCATTGACCCTAGGCTTGCCCCTGTACTTTAAAAAGGAAAATCATAAATATAAACCGCTTTAGCAAAGAGATGATCCAGCATTAAAAAATGACACAACTAAAATTTGAATCTTCTGTTTTTCTGTATTCTGCATCTGTGTTTCTATTTCCTCTATTTAAACTGCCCCGTCCAGCTTTTTCATTTGTTCAGTCTTGTTTTAGTTCAGGAGTCTAGTAAGATTTGCGTGTTTATCACAGGGGTAGTGCTTGGTCTTCCCTTTTGTTAAGTGTATTGATGGGGTTGCAGATAAACATCTTATGGGCGTACCTGGGAACTCTCCGGGTTTGACCCGGAGATTTCCGGGTGAGCGCTGCTCCTCCGGGTCAAGACCCGCCCCGCTCCCCGCCCATTTTTCTTTTAAATGGGGTGTTTCCCGCTGCCGTCAGCGGGAACACCCCCGACATCAGCGGGACTGCCCATTGACAGTGTGCAGTCCTTGCCGCGTCCCGCAAGGGAAGGCTCCGGGTAGCCGGAGCCGAGAAGTTCCCACGTATGCTAATTAGTGTTACATTAATTTATATAGCATCAGTATATTCTGTAGTGCTGTTACAATAAGAGAGTGTAAAAAAAAATTACAATTTAAAATGACTTAACACATGTCAACACATACTGCTTACAATCTGGATGCTGTGGGGGAGTGAGAAGAGTACTGCTTGGATGAGTTGATTGATTCAAGCAAGGAAGGCCTAGCCATATCAGCCATTTTTTCAGTTCTTATGTAACTTGTACATGTTGCTGAGCACTGCCTATAATTCCTCCATGTGGTAATTGGGATAATAATGCACATAAAGAAATACATTATTTTATCGGGTTTTCTACACTAGAATAGTAGACATTAGCACGGTGAAACTAGAGGTCTCCTGGAAAAATACAACCCTACATGGCCATCAGGTGTGACTCAATCCTCAGTAGCCCCTATTCCAATCTAAAGTCTGAGTTTACAAATGCAGTTTTTGTTTTTGCTATAACTTACTTGGATAACTTAATTGTACCTATTTCTACACCCCTGAGTTTACTTCCCTCTGACCCTTTGTGCTTTTTTTATTGGAAAACCTTCCATTAGAATGTGCATGATACTAAATAGGCATTTTAAGGTACTTCCTTTTGGGTATACCTGTTACTATACATATACAATATTGTGTTTGTTTTCGACTCAGCTTAATTTTGCATAGATTGTACACTTTATTATTACAGATTACATCGGTGGTGTCCAAGTTTTTTCTGCAGTGGGCCACTTCATCAGAATTGAATACGTGCAAGGGCCGCACTCATTTTTCACTGTGAAAAATTTAGGCTTTAATAAAATATGCAGATTAAAATAAAGTAAATGACACAAAACCTTTACTTTTCCTCTCACTGATTTCTGGGCCTAGAAAGTTTTGTGACTACAAATTCAGGACTCAGGATAATTAAAAATGAAATAGTTCTATTTATTCTAGGGATGCCCCGAAATGAAAATTCTGGACCGAAACTGAAAATTCAGGGTTCAATTAGCTGAAGCCGAAAATGATCCCCCACCTTTAAAAATAATAAAAAAATCCCACGCTTTTAATAAAAGTAAGTTACACACCAAAATTGTACAAAAAAATGTAATAACAATGTTTATATTATGATTGTTAACAGCAAACTCAGGCATACCCAGATTACAGCATGTACTGGTTGGCTGGGCATGATAGGAGTGTGATTGCTGTCAACAATCATATATAAATTAATATTGTTATTGTATTTATTTGTCCAATTTTGGAGTGTTAACCACACTTTTATTAAAAGTAAGTAACACACTAAAATTGGACAAAAAATTCAACAATATTACTTGGCATGATAGGAGTGTGATTGCTAACAGCCAAGTCAGCCAGTACATGCTGAAACCTGGCTAGCTGCCCCCCTTGTGTATTGATGCTGCCAGCTGTATCCATGCTATCACACATTTATTCACAGATTCATTCCGTCAATCACACATACTCATTCAAACATCCCCCCCACCCCCTTACCTGCATTGCAGCTCTCTCGATGCTGCTCACAGACTTCCGTAGGGGCCGCAGCCTCCCTCTGGGTTGTTCGCATTCAGTGCAAGCAACTTCTCTTCCTACTGCACAGAGGAAGCAGAAATGGAGCAGAGTCATGTGATGTCACGTACATTCTGCTGGGTTCCGCTTCCTCTGTGCAGTACAAAAGACCCTCCCACAGGTAAGCAGCAGGGCCCTTGTGATCCCGGTTGCCCTGGCTGCCGATCTCACGAGGGCTGCAACCTCGTGGTCCGGCGGACCGCATGTTGGACGCCCCTGGATTACATGATCAAAAATATTTACATGTAATACATGTGTATGTGTGATTCCGCCCTTGCTTCTTTGAGGTGCAATTACCCAATCTGTATAGATGCTGAACATTGTCCAATTGGGATTGGCAGTTGAGTACTGCACTAGATAAGAGCACAGTATTTGCATCCATTGTTTTATAAGGATACCTTTGGCTAACTGAAGCAGTGACGTTGCCAGCAATCATATTGAGGGGGCACATGAGACAGGGATAAAATGAGGGGGCCAATTATAAAATACTATATTGTGTATATACATAAATTAACAAAATTCGGGTTTCTTTATTTCCAGCAGGCAAGTGTTTCTGCTTTAGACATGCCAGTTTAACTCTATAATATCTACTTATTTGAAGTAGACAGTGATTGAAATATGATTTCACTATAACTGAAGTGACAGTTATTTTTTATTTTTGTGCCTGGCACAATGATTAGTAAAAAAATAAAATAAAGATGTAGCAACATGTAAAAACAATTCTCCAGTAATATCACCATCAAGGGAATCATCCAGTTCCAACAAAATGTATTTTAAAAAAAGTCCGATAATATAGCAAAATTGTTTCCTACTTACCTTAATTTTCTCTTCCTGGCCATTTCTGCATGGCAGCATTACTATGGGCAGCTCCTCCCCTTCAGCCATAAGAACAGGATCCAATCGGTTGGAGACAGTATAAGGTCACCTTATCTCCCTCTCCATTATAAGGCCAAAGAAAACAAACAAACAAAACAGAGTACCAGGGAATGGATTCTAATGCTGCCATGGAAAATAGCCAGGCAGCATTATAAATAATACCCAAACTGAACAGAAATACTGAAAAAGTCAAAATTTAATAAGACTTGACTTTATCCAAAACTCGATATCCCCCTGGGAATGGATCTGGACCCAGTAATGGTTCAGAAAAGTCCTCGCAGAAGACCAGGAGGCTGCTTGACAAATCCTCTCAAGGGACAGAGAGGTAGACTGAGATCTAGTAGAATGGTCTTTGAGTCCAGTAGGAGGGTTGCACTGCCATGGGCCGCCCAGGAGGTAGACTGAGATCTAGTAGAATGGTCTTTGAGTCCAGTAGGAGGCTGGCCTTGGGCGTAATAGTTGAGCAAGTTGTTGGAGGCACGGGGCCAGAAGGGAAAGATAGCCCTCCTGGAGAGACCATTCTCCTGGGTGTAGCTGTAATTCTCCAATCCTGGAAGATAGACTGCACAAAGAAAGTCCGATTTCCTTAGTAAGACACTTCGGGTTCCACCCTGCCTGTTGATATATGCAGGCAGTGTCCTGTTGTCTATTCGAACCTTGACCCATTTCCCTCTCGGGATGCCTTGGAAATGCAGAAGGGCCCTGACAGCCCTGAGTTCCAGTCTGCTGGTAGGTGTCTGTAACTGGAAGACCAAGTGCCTTGGGCTGCTAGGTGACCACAATGAGCTCCCCCAACCCTGAGAGCTGGAGTCTGTGGTGATTACAACCCAGTCCACCATGTCCTTAGTGTTTTGCTCACCTCAGTCCATCAGTGAAGTGAACTTGTTGGGCTAGTGAGTGCAGCCGCATAAGTGCTGTGTGTTTTTGTTCAGCAAGCAGCGAAGCTAACTGTTTTGCTGTGACATTTTATTTTATTTCTAATTCTTTTCAAGAAAAATTGACTGTGACGAGCTGTACTAAGCAAAGCTTCAAGCTACTAGCTGTAGTACAAAATAATTCTAATCTTCTTTAATCTTAATCTATAATATATTATAAATAATATATAACAATATAAATTCTAATTCATAATCTATAATATAAGTAATTCTAATTCTAAATTTTAATTCATAATCTATATTCTTCTATCTATAATACATAATATATAAGTAAATTATTTCTAATCTATTAATATTATATAACTTAATATTAATTAATAAATCATACTGAATCTGATTTAACCTCACTTTAGCTTAGTGGGTTTGAGAGCGTCTGCCTAGAGGTAGACTTATAGTAAGGAAATATAGCTTTAGGCTAGCATAGTAGTAGGCTAAGCTCTTAGGCCCGTGTAAATTCAAATTAAAAATAAAATACTGCTAGTTATTAAATAGTTAATCTTGAGTTAATAATTTAAATAACTTTAGCACTTTGCCAGATTGCACACAACAGCACAGTGCAGTAGTGCATAGTTTAACTTTTTAAGCAGTAGCACTGAAGAGAACTTCCTCTAATTTTTTTGTCTTTAATTCGTTTTTCCTTTTTTTTATTTTTTTTTTATTTTTATTTTTTTATAGTTTTTTAAACACTACACACACAACACAAAATTTGAAATGGATCCTCCTTTTGGGACTAAGGAGGGACAAGCTCCATCTACCACCACCAGCACCACCACCACCACCACCAGCACCACCACCAGTTCTAAGATGCAGCCTTTGCGTCAGTCTAGTCGGCCAAGTAGGCCAAGCTCTCGCTTATCATTTGGGGAAGCATTGCTTGAAGGATCATCAAGTAAAGGAAAGGCACCAAAAGCAGGCAGTAGTAGTGCGGCTAGGCCCACAAGCTCTATGGTTTTTTATGGAAAGCCTAAAGCACCAGAAGCACGTTCAAAGTTAAAGGATAGCACAAGTAGTACCAGCCCAGTGACTAAAAAGAAGTGCCTTTTGCCCCAAGCAGCATCTTCCCCATCCACAAGCAGCATGCAAGGTACCAAGCAGAGCCAAATTAGCAGCAAGACTCAGAGGGGTCCCAAACAAAAGCGATCTCATTCCTTTGTAGGGAAAACCACCACCACCACCCCCACCGCCTCTACCACCACTAGTGCTGCGCCTACTGTTCCCACTGGTACCACCACGCCATGTCCTCCTAGTACCTCTAGCAAGCCACCAAGTCCTTACAAAATTTTTGTAAAGACAGTTAGAGAGAGGGCTACACATAGTGGAACTCCACCTAGCGAGGTAGCAGAGGAGCCTGAGACTGAGAGGCCAAGTGCAGAGTCTATTCTTCCTGTTCGCACTACTACTAGTCACGAGTCTCACGACGATATCAGTCTTAGCTCCAGCCTAGCAGGAATTCCATTCGATCTGGCTAATGAAGAGCTAGACTATGAGCCAGAGGAAGTAGAGGAGATGAGTGGTCAGGAATCAGATTCCTCAGGGAGCAGTGTCCAAATGACTAGTGCACAATTTTCCCCTGAGCCTCCACCTTCTCCGCTACGATCATCACCATCACCACCACCACCAGCAGCAGCAGCAAAAGCTAGCAAATCTAAAGCATTTAGCAGTCCCACTATGGCCAGTACTGTTACCACCAGTCCCACCACCACTAGTTCTGCCTCTGTTCATCCACCCCGAGCAGTAGGAGCAGCACCCAAGGCACACTCCAAGGCTATGCGCGCCCCAATTTGGGAGCACTTTGAAAATGTTGAAGAAGGGCGCTATGGAAAGTGCAAACATTGTGGGAAGCTAATAAGCAGAGGGAAAGTGTCTGGCCATTTTACCAGTGCTAGCATGAAGCATCACCTCAGCACTCAACACAACGCTGTGCTATTGGGGAAAGATGCCGAAGTAAAACTTAGTGCAGGCAGCATAGCTGGTGGCCGTGGAAAAACCCCAACAGCTTCTTCTTCTGAGCCAATAGCAGCAGCAGCAGCAGCAGCAGCTAGTGCTGGCAGCCAGAGACCAAGGCAGGTTGGAGCACTGCATGTCCAGCCCACCCTGGAACAATTTGTGGCATTCCAATCCAAAAGGTCAATGCCCAAACAGCAGGCCAATAAAGTAACGCGACTGATTGGTCAGTTCATTGCTGTTGGAGGGGCATCCTTCTCTATGATCGAAGGGGAGCCTTTCAAACAATTGATGGCGGCTGTGGCTCCACAATATACAGTTCCGTCACGTTCCACTTTCAGCAGGAACATTGTCCCCTCATTGTATCGGTCCTGTGTTGCAGCAGTGAAAGAGGAGCTTTCCAAGGCTGCTGGTCAGTGTGTTCATTTCACTACAGATTTGTGGAGTGCACCTAGCGGCCAGCATGCCTTTCTTTCTTTGACAGCACACTGGTGGCAGCCCGGTGTGTCTAAGGAAGCTGCTGCAGCAGGCTACCGATCTTTCCTTCTCCATGCAGAAGTGATGGATGAAAAGCACACTTCCCAAAATATTCTGCATGCAATGAGGAAAATGTTTAGCCTTTGGGTGGGAGCAGAGGCGGGCACCAATGTTGAAGTTGGTTTTGTGGTAACTGACGGAGGTGCCAATATGGTGAAAGCGCTGCGAGATGGTCATATTGTTGGTGTGCGCTGTGCAGCCCACATCATCCATCTTGTAGTGAAGGCAGCAATGTCAGAAGGAACTAATGTGGCAGCAGTAGTTCTGTCCCGCTGCAGAAAGATCGCTGGGCACTTTCACCATAGTGTTAAGGCTAGCCAACTTTTGAGGGAAGAGCAAGAGAGGTCAGGTCTTCCCGTACACTGCCTACGCCAGGATGTCAGTACACGGTGGAACTCCACGTTAGACATGCTGGAGAGGATTTTGGAGCAGCAGAGGGCAATCCATAATCTTGCCTCAGAGCACAATATTGGGATTACCTCTCCATTGAATAGGGAGGATTGGACAGTGATCGCCCAGCTAGTGGCAGTCCTTAAACCATTCAGGGATGCCACAGAAAATTTAAGCTCAAACACTGCCAGTCTGGCCCAGGTAATCCCAGTGTTCTCCCATCTAGGCAGCAAGATGGATGTGTTCCTTGGAAACCGTGAGGCTGTTCAAGGTGGCACTCTACATCCTGACGTAGCAGCCAATAGCCAGGAAGCTGAAGGATCTGCTAAAAGTACACCTTCGCAAACGAATGGAAGAGAGTCCCGAAATGATGCTAGCGTGCCTTTGCGATCCAAGAATTAAGGGAAAGCTAGCTTTGAAATTTAATGTTCTCAGTAGCTACCGGGAGCAATTGGTCAACAAGGTGCGTGACTGGCAGCGTAAAATGGGAATGCTGTCCGAGGAGGGAGAGGTGCAGGAGGAGGAAGAGATGATGTGGTCTGCTACTCCTAGCAGCAGCATCAGCAGCAGTGCCACAAGCAGCACAACACAGCTGAGTGGAGCAGCTGCGTTTTGGGAAGAGGCACTTGGGAGTATAGTTGGGACCATCTGACAGAGCTAGCAGCAGAAAGGAGAGTAGTGCTGCTGGAAATGGTCAAACTTTACCTCTGTGAAGTTCCTTCTGCGCCTAATGTTGATCCTCTTAGCTACTGGGATGAAAAGAAGAGTGTGTGGCCTGCACTCTCATGGGTTTGCGCAGCAGCTACTATCATGTCCGCCAACCACTGTTCAAAGTGAGCGCGTGTTTTCTATGACTGGAAACATACTGAGTCCACAGCGCTCACGCATGGCACCTCATCTGATGGAGCAGATTGCCTTTCTTAAATTCAATCTGCCCAAGTTTGGGTTACCCAGCTCTTAGCTTGGAAAGTAAATTTTTTTTTCTCTGTAATGTTTAAGGTAGTTTCTCCCCCTGGTTGCACGTGTTTGTGGTGTGGCAACGTCTGCTACCTCCGCCGGTGTAGCCAATTTACGCTAGGGCCTAGTGTCTGAGTTCTGGAAGTCCGCTCCCAAACGCCATGGACTGACAGACTTTCATGCTTTGCCCTGGGGGTGAAACAGGTGAGGCGGGTCGTCAATTGCCCACTCATTCACCTTTTTCCTTTTCCAACGCTGCTGCTGGTGGTGGTGGTGCCAGCATCTTTTGCCAGTTCGCTTCCTGGCTGAAATCATGCCTCAAATGTCCCTAATGGAGAGGGTAGTTTCTCCCCCTGGTTGCACTTGCTGCGGTGTGGCAATGTCTGCTACCTCCGCCGGTGTAGCCAATTTTACGCTAGGGGCCTAGTGTCTGAGTTCTGGAAGTCCGCTCCCAAACGCCAAGGACTGACAGTCCTTCGGATGCTTTGCCCTGGGGTGAAACAGGTGAGCGGGTCGTCAATTGCCCACTCATTCACCTTTTTCCGTTTCCAACGCTGCTGCTTGGTGGTGGGTGCCAGTATCTTTTTGCCAGTTCGCTTCCTGGCTGAAATCATGCCTCAAATGTCCCTAATGGAGAGGGTTAGTTTCTCCCCCTGGTTGCACTTGCTGCGGTGTGGCAATGCCTGCTACCTCCGCCGGTGTAGCCAATTTACGCTAGGGCCTAGTGTCTGAGTTCTGGAAGTCCGCTCCCAAACGCCAAGGACTGACAGTGTTTGGATGCTTTGCCCTGGGGTGTGAAACAGGTGAGTGGGTCGCCAATTGCCCACTCATTCGCCTTTACCAATTCTGCTGCTGCTGCTGCTGGTGGTGCCAGCGTCTCTTCAATGCCAGTTCGCTTCCTGGCTGGTGTCATGCCTCAAATGTCCCTAATGCTTAAGGGCAGTTTCTCCCCCCTGGTTGCACTTGCTGCGATGTGGCAACGCCTGCTACCTCCGCCAGTGTAGCCAGCTTACGCTAGGGCCTTGTGTCTGAGCTCTGGAAGTCTGCTGCCAAACGTCCTAAGACTGACAGTGTTTGGGTGCTTTGCCCTGGGGTGAAACAGGTGAGTGGGTCGCCAATTGCCCACTCATTCGCCTTTCCCATTTTTCAATGCTGCTGCTGGTGGTGGTTGTGGTGGTGGTGCCAGCATCTCTTCTGTGCTAGTTCGCTTCCTGGCTAGAGTCATGCCCAAAATGTCCCTAACGGTTAAGGGCAGTTTCTCCCCCCTGGCTGCCTCTGTCTGCGGTGTGGCAACGCCTGCTCCCTCCGCCGGAAGTGGCCAGCTTACGCTAGGGCCTAGTGTCTGAGCTCTGGAAGTCTGCTGCCAAACGTCTAAGACTGGACAGTGTTTGGGTGCTTTGCCTGGGGTGAAACAGGTGAGTGGGGTCGCCAATTGCCCACTCATTCGCCTTTCCCATTTTTCAATGCTGCTGCTGGTGGTGGTTGTGGTGGTGGTGCCAGCATCTCTTCTGTGGCCAGTTCGCTTCCTGGCTAGAGTCATGCCCAAAATGTCCCTAACGGTAAGGGCAGTTTCTCCCCCCCTGGCTGCGTCTGTGCGGTTGTTTGCGGTGTGGCAACGCCTGCTACCTCCGCGGAGTGGCCAGCTTACGCTAGGGCCTTGTGTCTGAGCTCTGGAAGTCCGCTGCCAAACGTCTAGGACTGACAGTCCTTTGGATGCTTTGCTTTGGGGTGAAACAGGTGAGTGGGTCCGCCAATTGCCCACTCATTCGCCTTTTCCATTTCCTTTTCCATTTCCATTTCATTATTTTCCTTCTGATACACAACCAACCAACCAAACATAACACACACAATAACACAAATAACACAGTGACATAACACATAACACATATAACACACAGTGACAACACATATAACACACATACACGTACAATGCACAAATCACAAGGACCTTTCCTCTAGAACAGCCCCGGAGGGAAAGAATTGGACAGAGGGGCCCCATGAATGTAGTGCGGACGAGGTACCCATGGTCAAGCCGGTTTAAGGGGTTAAGGCATGACTAAGCGGAAATTTTAGCACGGAAGGAGTTAAGTTTGGAGGCACGTGCAGGGCCAGAGGGGAGGGGGTAATTACCCTCCCTGGGGGATATATAAGGAAGGGTCGTGGCCTATAGGGGCAATTATTTTCAAAGAGATTTTTCACCTTTTGTCTTGCAGGTCCTGATGGCGTCCAGCATGGAATCCCTGCTTCAGGAACTTCAGGAGGCTGCTGGGGGAGATGTTGAGTGGCTCCGGGAGCGTCTGTCCGGGGTCCTGTCCTCTTCTCCGGCTCCTGGTCCTTCACCTGCCCCTGGGACGTCGAGGTCAAGCCGTTCCAGTGTCTCCCGCCCTCCCGTCAGGCTGAGCCCGGAGGTGTCTGGCCGGAGAGTGGCTGCTGCGTCTCCGGTCCGCCCCGTGTCCCGTTCCGGGCCTACCAAGCGCCGGAGTTCCCGTCCGGCGCGTTCCGGGAGGGCCGGCAGGCCTCGCCCGGAGGTGCCGCCGCACCGATCATCGCCGCCGCAGTCTAGGTCCAGCTCCGGGGAGGAGCTTGGCGGCGGGGTCGAGGGCTCCGTTGCCGGGGCGTCCGGGGCGTCTAGCGCCGCCGGTGCGGGTTCCTTGCGGCCTGGCGGTACAGGCCGCGACCGCGGCCTCGATTTTGGACGCCCCGGTGCTCGCGCCCGGGTGCGATCGTCGCGGAGGGCCGCTTCCCCCGCTGAGGGCTCCGAACCCCACGCAGGCTGCGTCTCGGCCTGGCTTGCGGGCCAGTGCGGGGGCCCGTGGAGCCCTGGGTGCCTGCAGAGACGCTGGGGAGGCTGCTGCTGCCGGCTGTTCCTCAGTTGCTCCACGCACTGAGGCCGCGGACGACCTGCTGGACACTCCTGCTGCCTTCCGTTCCGGTACTGCAGCTGCACATTCTCCGGAGGCTGTGCCTTCTACATCCACCGCTGGGGGCGCTGCATCTCAGGGTGAGCATTTGTTTCCTTTATTTTTCTGATTTTGTTTCACACTCTACACCTGTTGGGGGGTTGGCTGGGGGTGGTGGGAGTGCTTCTGCGGTTTCTGGGGATAGCTCGGCGGTAGCGCTCCAATTGCTTACTGTTTTTCGTGACCTGGTGGCGACTTGTGGTTTGGGGGGTCAGGGTGCGTCGCCGGCGCAGGTATGGGGGTCATATGGTGTGCCTGGGGCTGGTGGTCTCAGTGCTTTGGGGAGTGGTGGTGGTGTACCGGCTGTTACTGGGGTGCCGGCTGGGGCCGTGGGGCAGGTTGCGCCTGCGCCTGTTGCTGCACCTGTTACTGCGCCTGTTACTGCGCCTGTTATTGCGCCTGTTGTTTCGCCTGTTGTTTCGCCTGTTCCTGCGCCTGTTCGCGCTAGCAGCGCTTCTGCTGACCCGGCTGCTGGGGGTTCGCGCGCTGACGTGGATCCTGTTCGTCTAGCGGACGCTGCCCGTGGGGAGATATATGTTTGTTTTGAGGCTCCTTTGGGTACGCATTTGAAGCAGGACGTGAGGGAAAAGATTTGGAAGGGGGAATATGTGGAAATATTTTCGCTCCTCCCTCTGGAGAAGTTTAATCTTGACAGGCCGTCAAAAAATGAGGCCACTAAAAAGGAGGATGAGGAGAAGCGTAGATACCGTTTGATTCCTCGCACCTTTTCTAATTGGCTGCAGGCTTTCGCCATTTTGGCCAGTGTCATTGGTCAGAAGGCGCCTGAGCATTGTTCGGGGTTATTTTGCTACCTTGACTCGATTGGGGAAGCGTATCGGGTTTATGGTGGGCAGGCGTGGCTGCGGTATGATGAGCAGTTCCGGCAGCGCATGGCGGTGCGTCCTGGGGTCCGTTGGGACCATAAAGATATAGCACTGTGGCTGCGCGTTATGACGCCGGGTCGTCCTGGGTCTCAGCCTTTTCAGACGGGAGCCGGCACTTCCGGTTCAGGGGTGTCGGCTGGGCAACAGAAAGGATACTGCTGGAAGTTTAATGAGGGGCAGTGCAAGTGGGGCACGTTGTGTCGCTTTAAGCATGAGTGCTCCGGCTGTAGTGGCGCACACCCGCTTACTAAGTGCCTCAAGCGGCAGAAAGGGGGTAGGGCCAGTGCTGGCAAAAGGGGAGACTCCGGTGCGGCTGGAGATGATGCTGCCGTGGCTGATTAAATATCCCGATCGGGATGCTGCCCGGTTGCTGGAGGAGGGTTTTCGTGAGGGTTTTCGCATTCCGTCTAAGGTTGAGGGTTTATCTGCTCGGTTGCGTAACCTTAAATCGGCGCTTGCCAATCCGTCTGTTGTTTCTGACAAGTTGTTGAAAGAGGTGCGTTTGGGCAGGATGGCGGGTCCGTTTCCTTCCCCCCCTATCCCTGATTTGCGGGTGTCCCCGTTGGGCCTGGTCCCCAAAAAAGAACCAAACAAGTTCCGGTTGATCCATCATTTGTCGTATCCGAAAGGGCAGTCGGTGAATGATGGTATTGACCCGGCTCTGTGTACGGTCTCGTATGCGTCTTTTGATAGGGCGGCGCATTGGGTGAGGGTGTCTGGTAGGGGGGCGTTGTTGGCAAAGGTTGATATTGAGGCTGCCTTCCGTCTCCTTCCTGTTCATCCGGAAAGTTTTCATTTGTTGGGGTGTTTTTGGGGTGATGGGTTTTTTGTTGACAGGTGCCTCCCGATGGGTTGCTCCATTTCTTGCTCGTACTTTGAGACGTTTAGTACGTTCTTGGAGTGGGTGGTTCGGGAGGTTGCGGGTCTCCCTTCTATTATTCATTATTTGGACGATTTTTTGTGTGTGGGTCCGGCGGGTTCTTCTCAGTGTGCGGTTTTGTTGGCCACGATGCAACAGGTGGCACGTCTTTTTGGTGTCCCGTTGGCACCTGATAAGACTGAGGGGCCGTGTAGTTCCTTGTGTTTCTTGGGTATTGAAATTGATTCGGGGGACATGTCTTATCGGCTCCCTGAGGCGAAAGTGGTTGAGCTTCGTTTTTTGGTTGCGAGTTTTCGGCGGCTGCACAAGGTCACTTTGAGGCAATTACAGTCCTTGTTGGGGAAATTGAATTTTGCGTCTCGGGTTATGCCGATGGGCAGGGTTTTTTCGAGGCGTTTGTCTTTGGCGACTGCTGGTGTATCGGCCCCACATCATTTTGTGCGGCTTACGAGATCCCTGAAGGAGGACCTTGAGGTGTGGGATTTGTTTCTGCGTGATTATAATGGTCGGACGTTGTGGATGGAGGAGCCGGTCACTAATGTGGACCTGGAGTTGTGGACGGATGCCGCGGGTGCGGTGGGGTTCGGTGCTTATTTTGGGGGTAGTTGGTGTGTGGGGAGCTGGCCGGCCGGCTGGGCTCGTGCGGGTTTGACTAAGAATTTGACTTTCCTGGAGTTGTTTCCCATTTTGGTGGCGGTGGAGGTGTGGGGTGATCGTCTCGCTAATCGCCAGGTTCGTTTTTGGTGTGACAACCTTGCCGTGGTTCAGGCGATTTCTAATCTCACCTCCTCTTCGGTTCCCGTGTTGCGCTTGTTGCGGCGCTTGGTGTTGCGTTGTCTTCAGCTTAATATGTGCCTTAGGGCTTCTCATGTTCCTGGTATTGACAATTGTATGGCTGACTCCCTTTCTCGTTTGCAGTGGGACCGATTCTTCGCTTTGGCGCCCGGGGCGGACAAGGTGGGCACGGATTTTCCGGCTTGGATGTGGAGTCTGGGCGAGCTGGAGTAGAGGTCCTTCTGCAACGTTCTCTGGTCCCTGCTACTCGTGGTTTTTACGATCAGGTTTGGGGTGAATGGACTGCTTTTTGGGCCGAGGCGTCCGCCTTGGAACAGGGTCTTAGTAGGGCGGAGTGCCTGTTGTGGCTGGTGGGTTATTGGTTTAGTAGTGGGGTGTCTGTTGCGGGTTTGGGTCGCCGGATGGCTGCTCTTGCTTTTCATTTTAAGGCTGGGGGTGAGCCTGATTTCACTAAAACCTTTATGGTCCGTCAGGCTCTGCGGGGGTATCGGCGGGGTGCTGCTAGGCGTGATTCTAGGAGGCCGGTTTCCTACCCTCTGCTGTTGGATTTGGTGGCGTTTCTAGACGGGGCTTGTGTGTCGCGGGAGGAGTTCTTGTTGTTTCGGCTGGCGTTTGTCCTCGCCTTTTTTGGTGCCTTCCGTATTGGTGAGCTTGTGAGTCCCAGCAAGTCTGTCCCTGGTGGCCTGCTGTTCGATGATGTTTTGCTGTCCGGTGGGGGGGTCCGGTTGGGTCTTCGGAGGTCCAAGACGGATCAGGAGGGCAGGGGTCGTTTTATTGTTTTGCAGTCTCTTCCCGGTTCTTCGGTTTGCCCGCATGACTGTATGGCGGCTTATCTTGCAGTTCGGCCTCAGGTTGGGGGGCCTTTGCTGGTGCATATGGACGGTTCCCATCTGTCCCGGTTTCAGTTCATTGCCTTGTTTAAGCGGGCCCTGGCGTACCTCGGTTTGTCGGCTGATGAGTATGGGTCCCATTCCTTCCGGATTGGGGCGGCTACGGAAGCTGCGCGGTGGGGGTTGCGTCAGGAGGTGATTATGAGGTTGGGCAGGTGGGAGTCTAGCCGTTTTCTGTCGTATGTTCGTCCTCATTTGCTGTGAAGGTTGTTTTCTTGACGTTTGTTTTTCTTTGTTTGTTTTTTAGGAGCAGTTTGGATCCTGGGGCACTCCTATGTCTTCTGGGCGGCGCGTCGGGCTGCTGTGCGTCCGAATGGGAGACAGCTGGGTCTTGATCCTGCGCAGTTGACGGTCCGCTGGCTCGGTTTCCGAGGTATGCGTTGGGATCGTGTGTCCCGAGAGGTGTCTCGCCACGTTCAGATCCATGGGGTGCCCCGGATCCTGCTCCTGCATGTCGGTGGGAATGATTTGTGTTCGGTTCCTATCCGGGCGCTGATAGCTGATATTAAGGCAGACCTGCTTCAGCTTTGGGCCGCTTACCCGGAGACGGTGTTCGTTTGGTCTGAGATAGTGTGCCGTTTGCGTTGGCGTGGTGCCAACTCGTTGGCCGGTATTGAACGGGCACGCAAGCAGGTTAATAGGTCGGTTTCGCGTTTTGTGGCTTTTCGGGGTGGCATAGTGGTTAGGCATAGGGACTTGGTGGGTGACGTTGCGGGGTTGTTCCGTGATGACGGTGTTCATTTGTCCGACATTGGTCTGGACATTTGGCTGCTGGACGTTCGGTCCGGTTTAGAGAGGGCCGAGGCTGTGTTGGGGAGCCGGTGAAGCGCAAGGGGTCGCGTTCTCCGGCCTTGGCCGGGTACTCTGGTTTGGTTAAGCTGGTACGGTGCAGGAGTTAACCATCTAGGTATGGTTACTTGTGGTGCACAGAGGTGTAAGTGCAGGACACTCCAGGGGCATGCGCCTCTGTGAATCGTAAGGTCATGTGACTGCCGCGCTAGGGGACGCCGGCAGTTCCAGCAGAGATACAGGTGGCCACGCCCATACCAGCAGGCTATTAATTTGGTTATTAATGGTTACAATTGGTTATGTTGTCTTTCGTTTTGACAATAATTATTGATATATGTTGTGTCAAATTTGTTGTGTTTATAATATTTGACACTTTATGACATATTAATAAAGGTTGAGTGTCGCGGTGCTGAGGTGTTTAAGTCCGCACCGCGGACAAATAATTCCATTCTGACGTTAATAAAATTTTGAAATAAAGAAGTGTCTCTTGTTTTATTTGTGAAAGAGGTACCGAAACTGGACGCTACTTCATTCAAGAACAGCCCCGGAGGGAAAGAATTGGACAGAGGGGCCCCATGAATGTAGTGCGGACGAGGTACCCATGGTCAAGCCGGTTTAAGGGGTTAAGGCATGACTAAGCGGAAATTTTAGCACGGAAGGAGTTAAGTTTGGAGGCACGTGCAGGGCCAGAGGGGAGGGGGTAATTACCCTCCCTGGGGGATATATAAGGAAGGGTCGTGGCCTATAGGGGCAATTATTTTCAAAGAGATTTTTCCCGCCCATCCCTCCCCTAATTTTTGGCTCTGCCGGGTACTCTGGTTTGGTTAAGCTGGTACGGTGCAGGAGTTAACCATCTAGGTATGGTTACTTGTGGTGCACAGAGGTGTAAGTGCAGGACACTCCAGGGGCATGCGCCTCTGTGAATCGTAAGGTCATGTGACTGCCGCGCTAGGGGACGCCGGCAGTTCCAGCAGAGATACAGGTGGCCACGCCCATACCAGCAGGCTATTAATTTGGTTATTAATGGTTACAATTGGTTATGTTGTCTTTCGTTTTGACAATAATTATTGATATATGTTGTGTCAAATTTGTTGTGTTTATAATATTTGACACTTTATGACATATTAATAAAGGTTGAGTGTCGCGGTGCTGAGGTGTTTAAGTCCGCACCGCGGACAAATAATTCCATTCTGACGTTAATAAAATTTTGAAATAAAGAAGTGTCTCTTGTTTTATTTGTGAAAGAGGTACCGAAACTGGACGCTACTTCATTCATGTTATTTGTCCTGGCCTTCACTTCTACACTCACTAGCATTAACGCTATAACTCACACTTCATACTATAACATTTTTCCATCCACATACCTGCCAACAGACCCAACTTTTTCAGGGACAGTCCTGCTTTTTTCCAGTCCTGTCCCATCTAATTTAGCTATCTAGGTATGCAAATACACGTTGGTAGTTATAGCTCGGTAGGTAGCACTAGTATAAACATTAAATAAATATAATAAAGTACTAAATAATAAATCTAACTTTAAAATACATTTAAATAAACCCCTTAATTTTTTAAAACCCATTAAAATTAAAATTAAATTATTATTTAGACATAATACATCTTTAACCAAACCAGTGCACTGCTACTAATCTTAAACATAACCGTACATTAACCCTAAGCTATTTTTTAGTTCTTGTCCAACATTTTTCCATCCGCATACCTGCCAACACACCTAAGATTTTGGTGGACAGTCCTGCTTTTTTCCAGTCCTGTCCAGTAAAAGTTGGGTTGTTGCAAAGTATGCCATTGTGAATAGGTAGCAAATGTTAGGCATGTATTACAAGTGGTCCAAAAGCAATTTAAAAATGTAAAATAATCCCTATTCTTTTATTAAACATCTATGGATGATGATCTTGTGTATGATAAACGGAGGCCAAGTTCCTTGGAGCATTTGTCTGTAGGTCATTTTGTGTACAGTACACCTCAGTACGTGTATGCAACTCTATTGGTCGTTTCGGCAGGGGGCTGGCCTGCCATCAACGAATGAAGTGCGTTCTGCAATTCACTCGTTGATGCCAGACCAGCCCCCTGCCGAAACGACCAATAGAGTTGCACACACGTTCCTTCACGGCAGCTGCTGCTGCTCCGATGTGTTGTTAACCCCGTATTAACCCCTGCTAGGCAACCGGGAAGGAAACGAAGATTAAACGAGCACGAAGAATGTCCGCGAATATTCGCCCGAAGAGAAGACAGGAACGGGCGAATATTCGCGGAATACGAAGGTTTTTTTTCCCCTGAAGACGAGCACGAAGACGAACACGAAGAGCCCCCTGGTGCCCAAGTCTACTAATCATTATGGCAGCCCCTGGATGACCCTGCCCTAGAAAGAGGGAAGGGTAATCTAAGGTAATAATGAAACAAACCCACAAATTATGAATACAAAATATATAATTATTACCTGATCACTTGTCAGTGATATTTTAAGTCACTGATTATTGATCGGTCTCCCTGATCAACGTCAGTGGCCTAAACTTGTCACTTACAAGTGAACCGATAGCTAAACATATTTAAAGAATATAAAAAAAGTTTAAAAATTGAAATGCGCATGTTCCAGTTTTGACTCCACAATATCTGAGAAACATGATTTATACATGCATGTGGGGTATTGCTGTACTCAGGGAGTGTTGCTGAACAGAAATGAAGACCTATTTTGTTCTTTCACATGTCCACTCAAAAAAATAAACTTGGTGAAACTGGTAAGTGGATGTGAATAACTTTGAAAGGCGTTGGTGCCGAATCAGCTGCATGGGACAGACCAATATGCCCCTAACTAGATTCCCTGCGCTGTCTACTTTTTGGAAATATTTAGTTTTAAGCGGTTAAAATGAAATGTGGAACCGCTACCGTGTCTCAAATGAGACGTGGACCCAACAAGTTGATCTGTCAAAATTCCATGTTTGAAAACTGTAAAGCGCATGTTAAAATTTTGAACCCGCACTGCCGAAGAGACATGCCCTACAGATGCATTTGGGGTATTCCTGTACTCGAGGGTGTAACTGAATACAAATCACAAGTTGCTTTACTAATTTCACGTACCTAGGGGCATGGGCGTAGGAACCCCTAAAAATCTGGGGGGGACAGCATTTTCCCCCATCAGATCCCCACTTTCTCCCCATCTCTCACACTATCTCCCCCCTCTCCCCCTTTCTTACTATCTACCCCCTCCCTACCCTCCCTTCTCACACTATCTACCCCCTCCCTACCCTCTCTTCTCACACAATCTACCCTCTCCCTACCCCCTTCTCACTAGCTACCCTCTCCCTACCCTCCCTTCTCACTAGCTACCCTCTCCCTATAGCACTCATTTTTCGCTGTGAGAAAATATGGCCTTTAATAAAATATGCAGATTAAAAGAAAGTAAATGACACAAAACCTTTACTTTTCCTCTCACTGATTTCTGGGCCCAGAAAGTTTTGTGACTACAAATTCAGGACTCAGGATAATTAAAAATGAAATAGTTCTATTTATTCTAGGGATGCACCAAAATGAAAATTCTGGACCAAAACATTCACTTAGCCAAAATGACCCCCCACCTTTAAAAATAATAATAAAAACTCAAATTTTTAATAAAAGTAGGTAACACACCACAATTGGACAAAAAAAATAGCAAGATGACTTGGCATGATAAGAGTGTGATTGCTGTTAGCAATCACACTCCTATCATGCCAAGTCATATTGCTAATTTTGTTTGTCCAATTTTTTGTCCAATTGTGGACAGGCAGCCAGTACATGCTGGTATAGGGTGGCTGTAAGTGATGCGCAGACCCCATATTGCTGGCAGCATCAATACACAAGGGGGGCAACTAGCTAGGTTTCCGCATGTACTGGCTGACTTGGCATGATAGGAGTGTGATTGCTAACAGCAATCACAGTCCCATCATGCCTAGGTTCCAGCACTTACACATCCAACCAGTGAATGCTGTAACCTAGGCATGATGGGACTGTGATTGCTGTTAGCAATCACACTCCTATCATCCCAAGTCAGCCAGTACATGCTGGTACAGGGTGGCTGTAAGTGCAGACCCCATACTGCTGGCAGCATCAATACACAAGGGGGCAACTAGCCAGGTTTCAGCATGTACTGGCTGACTTGGCATGATAGGAGTGTGATTGCTAACAGCAAACACACTCTTTTTATACCCAGGCAACCAGTGAATGCTGTAACCTAGGCATGATGGGACTGTGATTGCTGTTAGCAGATTGCTGTTAGAAATCAAACTCCTATCATCCCAAGTCAGCCAGTACATGCTGGTACAGGGTGGCTGTAAGTGCAGACCCCATACTGCTGGCAGCATCAATACACAAGGGGGGCAGCTAGCCAGGTTTCAGCATGTACTGGCTGACTTGGCATGATAGGAGTGTGATTGCTAACAGCAATCACAGTCCCATCATGCCTAGGTTTCAGCACTTACACATCCATGCTATCACACACACACTCATTAATTCATATACTCATTCATTCACAGATTCATTCCCTCAATCACGCATACTGATTCAAACACCCTCCCCACACCCTTACCTGCACTGCAGCTCCTCGATGCCGCTCACAGACTTCAGCAGGGGGCGCGGCCTCCCTCTGCGTTCTCTGGTACTGCACAGTCACATGAACTCTGCTGGGTTCCGCTTCCTCTGTGCAGTACAGAAGACCCTCCCACAGGTAAGTAGCGGGGGGGGGGGGTTCCTACGGCCCTGGGGGGGGATTTCTTAATTATCGGTCCCCCCCGCATGAGTTACTGGGGGGGATCTGTCCCCCCCGGTTCCTACGCCCATGTCTAGGGGCAAAAAATTACTGAAATACTGTGTTTGGATAGAATGGGTTTTTAAAAAAAATGAAACTTTATTGCAATGTTTAGGACAGACTGGCACTAAAATGGTTAAATCAAAAGTGTTAAAATGCCCCTAGTAAAATACTTTGGGATGTCAACTTTCAAAAAAAAATACAGTATACTCTTGTTTAGCAGTTTTTCTTTTTCTGGCTGCTATTGGGTCGGAACTCCCAGCATACCACATTTTTATTTAAAACATCTTGTTGAGAAACAATGATGTGTGTCATTCATATTTAATCCTGTAAGTGCCAAAGTGTAAGTGTTTCAAAACACAGGACAATTTTGGAGGGTTTTTTCCATTTTTTCCCTATTTTTCCCCACATTTTTAGATATTATTTATATATAATTATTATTTCAAAAGAAAGCACTACTTGTGATGAAAAAAACAATATATAATGTGTAGGGTTGCACTAAATGAGTTAGTGGGCAATCAGAGTTGAATAAAGTCATAACAAAAGCACAAAAACTGCTCTGGTCATTTATTGCAAACATGGTAAAAAAAACCCGGTCCTGAAGGGGTTAAACGACAATGCAGTGTGGAAAATCCATCCTGATGTAGATGCTTGTGTCGTAGAGAGTGTCCTGGTGTGTGTGTTTGGGTGTCGGTGTGGCATAGTGTGTCCTGGTGTGTTTTTGGTTATCATTGTAGCAGAGTGTGTCCTAGTGTGTGTTTCTGGGTGTGGCAGAGCCTGTCCTGGTGTGTGTTTTTGGGTGTCGGTGTGGCAGTGCATGTCCTGGTGTGTTTGGGTGTCGGTGTGGCAGAGTATGTCCTGGTGTGTGCTTTTGGTCTTCTGTTTCCTGGCACTTACAATAGGAACTATTTAATTTTTACTTATCCAGAGATGAAACAGCCTCCTGAATTTGTAGACCACTTCACAGGACAAAACTTTTAAGGCCCTGAAATCATTGAGTGGAAAAGTTAAGGTTTTGTGTTATTTACTCTATAATATTTATTTCAAGGATTAGTCGCACTAAATTGTGGCTTCAGGCTTCCCATGTTGAATGACCAAGTATAATGTAGACTTGGTCACCAGCCAACTCTTTGTGTTCGTCTTCGTGGGGGGAAAAAATCTTTGTATTCCACAAACATTCGCCCGTTCCTGTGTTCGGTTCGGGTACATTCGGGTGTATTCGTGTACATTCTTTTCGTTTTTTTGCTGTTTTTTCCCCGAAGGGGTTAATACGGGGTTAACGTGGTAATGGTACACAGCAGCTATGGCTCCAGGATTTTAAAGCTCTATTGGTAGCTGCTCTTCATTGGTTGATGTCAGACGAGCCCCCTGGCGGCGACCAATAGACTTATTAAAATCCTGGGGCTGCAACTCGGCCTGAGGAGGCCATTGGTCTCCCTGCTTCAGGAGTTAAAGGTCCGTCTAGTATTATGTTAGTCTAATAACAAGTATCATTCCATAGCACATTACTTTTGGCATTATATATATATATATAGTTTTTTCAGTGGTACGATTTAATGGTGGAAATTATTAGTGCCCTCGCCCAGTTTTGACTGTGGTATCTTATGTGCCCCCCTAAATATTGTTCCTAGAGTCACCACTGCTCTCTTTAGTGGCCCAGTAGTTGCTGTCATGCCCACTCACCAGTGTTTAACGCGAGAGGGTTTTCTCTGTGACAGGCAACATACAGAGTACATACAACATATAGAGAACACAGCTCTCCCCACACCTGGTTGAGCAGATGACTTTCTTGAAAGTCAATCTTCCCAAATAAGGCTACCCAGCACTCAATCACATCTAGTGAGTGGGGTCATCTTTGGCCGTTCTTACTTTGGGGGAACCTCAGTTTTCTGTTCTTAGATAACAGGAGTGGCACCCGGTGTTGTATTCTGCTGCTGTAGCCCATCTGCTTCAAGGTTGGACGTGTTGTGCATTCAGAGAGGGTATTCTGAATACCTTGGTTATAACGAGTGGTGTTTTTGCGTTACTGTTGCCTTTCTGTCATTTCCAACCAGTCTGCCCTCCTGAATTTGTAATCACAGAGGACAACACATTCTAGGCCCAGAAAGACTTTTTTTAGTGTACTCCCAATCCCATCACATAAGATTACCGTATTTGCTCGATTATAAGACGACCCTGATTATAAGTCGACCCCCCAAAATCTGAATATTAACCTAGGAAAAAAAGAAAAAGCCTGAATATAAGACGACCCTAAAGGAAAAATGTTTTACCAGTAAATGTTAATTCATGTAAACTATTTTTTTTAAATAAAAGCTATGATTGAGAAAAATATTTTTTTTGTTTTTATTTCCTTGTATTTTCCAACCTGTCCCCCAGTTACGCACATCTGCCCCCAGGCTTGCCACACCAATATGGCACTGTAGCCCATGATATGCCTTTTAACCCTCTATATGCCACTGTGCCCCATGGTATGCCTTTTGACCCCCTATGTGCCACTCTGCCTCCAGAAATGCCT
Source organism: Sceloporus occidentalis (assembly GCA_023333645.1). Taxonomy (NCBI): domain Eukaryota; kingdom Metazoa; phylum Chordata; class Lepidosauria; order Squamata; family Phrynosomatidae; genus Sceloporus; species Sceloporus occidentalis. The sequence goes on from JALMGF010000133.1 coordinate 2,785,451, forward strand.
TATACCCCTATATCCCATTCTGGCATTTAGGGGGTTAAAATGCATATTATGGGGCAGAGTGGCATATAGGGAGGTATAAGGCATTCCAGGAGGCAGAGTGGCATTAAGGGAGTTAAAAGGCATTGTATAGAGCACTCTGCCTCCAGAAATGCCTTATACCCCTATATGCCACTCTGGCATTTAGGGGGTTAAAAGGCATATTATGGGGCAGAGTGGCATATAGGGAGGTATAAGGCATTTCAGGAGGCAGAGTGCTCTATTAAATGCCCCTTTAACGCCACTCTGCCTCCTGAAATGCCTTATACCTCCCTATATGCCACTCTGCCCCATAATATGCCTTTTAACCCCCTAAGTGCCAGAGTGGCATATAGGGGTATAAGGCATTACAGAAATGCCCTATGCCCCCATTTAACACACACACACACTATTTCCTGCTGTATTGCCGGGGCAGCGGGTTGACGTCTCCTTCCACTGCAGCCGGAGGGAGGTGGAGTTGGCAGCGGGGGTTTGTCTGCGTCCGTCGCGGATACCTTCCCCGGCTGTCAGAGATCAGAGTTCTCTGACAGTCGGGGAAGGTATCCGCGACGGACGCAGACAACCCCCGCTGCTAGCCACACCTCCTTCCGGCTGCAGCGGACGTTGTCTACGCGGATCGCGTAGACGTCAACCCGCTGCCCCGGCAATACAGCAGGAAGCACCGGTAAGTGTGTGTGTGTGTGTGTGTGTGTGTGGGGGGGGCGAGACAGGAGGATCCAGGTCCCCTGCAGCGGTGCGGGGGATCTGGATCTTAGTCTCATAATCAGACCTCTTTTTGAGGTCTGATTAGAAGACGACCCCGATTACAAGACGAGGGGTATTTTTCAGAGCATTTGCTCTGAAAAAACCTTGTCTTATAATCGAGCAAATACGGTATATCCGATATTATCTGCCTAGCACTGATGTCATTTTTATCCAGTACACATGGATAAAGACTTTGTCTATTTTATTTATTTCCCTAAAAAGGCCAATCAAAATCCTTAGCACCAGGCCCATGATGCTCTTAATCAGTCCCTGCCCAAAAGATTCTAAGAAGTTTTTCTTTTTTTATCTCATGGACAAAATGTGAGAAATAACAAATATACTCACTGGCCACTTTATTACATACACCTTGCTAGTACCGGGTTGGACCCCCTTTTTGCCTTCAGAACTGTCTTCATTCTTCATGGCATACTTTCTACAAGGTGCTGGAAACAGTCAGTTGGTACTAAATGGCCCAGGGGACCATTACACCACCAGTAGCCTCAGTTTCCTGTTCTTAGATAACAGGAGTGGCACCCGGTGTTGTCTTCTGCTGTTGTAGCCCATCTGCTTCAAGTTTTGACGTGTTGTGCATTCAGAGAGGGTATTCTGCATACCTTGGTTGTAATGAGTGGTGTTATTGAGTTACTGTTGCCTTTCTGTCATTTCTCTGTAAACCCTAGAGATGATTGTGCATGAAAATCCCAGTAGATCAGCAGCTTCTGAAGCTCGGTTTAAACTTCAGCAAGTTGTCTTGACCACGTCGACATGCCTAAATGCATTGAGTTGCTTCCATGTGACTGACTGATTAGCTATTTGTGTTAACAAGCAATTGAATAGGTGAGTATGTGTATATGTATGGATGTGGACTTAAAAAATATACAATCAGAATTCAGTATTATCTCAGATGTCCATATATCTTATCAATGCTGAACTGTGATAATAATATTCTTCCACATTGGACATTAAAATTGTATAACATTGATAACGTGGATAAGAAGAAATAATCTATGCTCATTCATACGTAGTACGGCAGTTTATACAAGACCCAGATTGTATCGGGTTATTGGCTATCGGGGGGGGAATGGAAGAGTGAGAGCATCGTTGCCAAGGAATGTCATTGGGGTAAAACAGAAAACAATGGTCGCAACAAGAGACCTACAGTAACATAGCTCAATACAAGAGGCAGGGTGCATTATGATAGCTCACATTGTGCGTAGAGAGAGCCACACATAGTTGACAGTACATTGTAAAATGGGCAGATCACTGTCACGAGAGCCGCCGCGGCACTTACCTCGCGTGCTCGCGGCAGCTCCCTCCGTCCTGCCGCTGGCGCCGTGCGGTCACGTCGGGGTCGCGGCTCCGCTCCCGCCGCGACCCGATGTCGGCTGGGCGTCACGCGCGCCGCCGCGGCGCGCACGCCAGGGGCTCCCGGCGGCGCGCCCGTCAATGCCGCCGACGCCGTACGGTCGCGGCGAGGTCGCGGCTTCACCGCCGCCGCAACCGGACGCCGGCAGGGAAGTCCTGCCTCCACGGCCTCACTCGGGCTTGCGCCTGCTCGCCAGGGACGAGCAGGCGCGTCACCACCTTCCCCCACCGGGATCGCGGATCGGCGCACGTCACGCACGCCGCGCACGGCACGCCGCGGCCTCATTGTGAGTAGACGGTTTCCTATTTAAAGGCCATTTGTTTTATCTGCTTTACCCGTTCAAAGTTTATTGCTTTTTGGGGTGTGCTGTTCTTTATGATATTACCTTGCCTTGTGTACCGACCCTTGCCTGCTCTTTGACTACGATTCTGATCTGCCTGCCTCGACCTCGGACCTGTTATACCGTTTTGCCTCTTATCTGCCTGCCTCGACCTCGGACCTGTTATACCGTGTTGCCTCTTATCTGCCTGCCTCGACCTCGGATACGTTTTTCACCTCGCTGTTTCCGTTGCACTTTTGACCGGACTACGCTACGTCCATATATCTGCATAGTTGGATCCTCCCCTGCCACCTGACCCCGTGACAACGGGTCATACATGGATCCCGCGGATATGGCACGGCTGCAAGCACGTCAAGACCTCCAGGACCAGCGTCTTGCCGCTCAGGCCGCTCAACTTCAAACCCTGGAGCAAAAGGTCGACGCCATGACAGACCTGCTACGTTCCTTGACATCGCTACCTACCGTGAGTTCTCCTCATCGCAGAGACCCTCCATACGAGGACACGGGGGGCCGTCGCAAGGTTTCCTCTGCCCGATAAATATTCTGGGGATCCGAAGGAGTGCCGTGGCTTCCTCAACCAATGTATGCTCCACTTCCGGAATCATCCCCAAGCATTCTTGACGTCCTCCAAAAGGGTCTCGTTCATTATTTCACTTTTGAAAGGCGACGCATTGCTATGGGCATCTCCCCTTGTTGAACAAGAATCATACCTCCTTGAGGACTGTCCCGCTTTTATGGAAGCTCTCCGAACCGTCTTCGACGCTCCTGGTCGTAAAGAGACCGCAGAGTCCTCGTTGCTTGATCTCCACCAAGGCCGCAAAACCTTGGCTCAATACACCGTGGAATTCCGCACCCTAGCCCATGAGACCAACTAGGAAGAGGGCGCTCTCAAGGCCGCCTTCAAACGCGGTCTCAACGAGAAAATCAAAGACGCTCTCGTCTTCCATGACACCCCCACGGAGCTCGAGGATCTCATAGCCCTATGTCTAAGAGTGGATAAACGTATCCAAGAGCGGTTGCAAGACCACAGCCGCGGAAGAAAAACAGGACTGTTTGCCTCCGGTCTCACTAGAGCTACGTCCTCTACGTCCCCCTCGTCCGTTGCCGATGAACCCATGGAGATCGGGAACGTTCGTCGTCTCTCCGAGGCTGAAAAAAAGCACAGACGGACACATGGACTATGTATGTACTGTGGGCAAGCAGACCACCTTTTGTCTTCCTGTCCCACCAGGCCGGTAAAAGACAACGCTTAGGTTGTACCGGAGAAGGCACCCTAAGCACATATCGCCTTACTTCTCCTCCCGCTACTCGATGTGGTGACCACCCGCGCCTTCATAGATTCCGGAGCTGCGGGCGTGTTCATGGATCTCCAGTGGGCCAAGGATAATCACGTACCGCTTCGCACCAAAGACACGCCTTCTCTGGTGGCGTCCGTGGATGGCTCCCTTCTGGGATCAGGGCTCGTGACACAGGAATCCATACCCCTAACCCTGCTCGGGGCGCGCTCCTGGCGGGGGGGGGTACTGTCACGAGAGCCGCCGCGGCACTTACCTCGCGTGCTCGCGGCAGCTCCCTCCGCCCTGCCGCTGGCGCCGTGCGGTCACGTCGGGGTCGCGGCTCCGCTCCCGCCGCGACCCGATGTCGGCTGGGCGTGACGCGCGCCGCCGCGGCGCGCACGCCAGGGGCTCCCGGCGGTGCGCCCGTCAATGCTGCCGACGCCGTACGGTCGCGGCGAGGTCGCGGCTTCACCACCACCGCAACCGGACGCCGGCAGGGAAGTCCTGCCTCCACGGCCTCACTCGGGCGTGCGCCTGCTCGCCAGGGACGAGCAGGCGCGTCACCACCTTCCCCCACCGGGATCGCGGATCGGACCACTGCCGCGATGACGTCACGCGGCGCACGTCACGCACGCCGCGCACGGCACGCCGCGGCCTCATTGTGAGTAGACGGTTTCCTATTTAAAGGCCATTTGTTTTATCTGCTTTACCGGTTCAAAGTTTATTGCTTTTTGGGGTGTGCTGTTCTTTATGATATTACCATTGCTGGCAGCATCAATACACAAGGGGGGCAACTAGCTAGGTTTCCGCATGTACTGGCTGACTTGGCATGATAGGAGTGTGATTGCTAACAGCAATCACAGTCCCATCATGCCTAGGTTCCAGCACTTACACATCCAACCAGTGAATGCTGTAACCTAGGCATGATGGGACTGTGATTGCTGTTAGCAATCACACTCCTATCATCCCAAGTCAGCCAGTACATGCTGGTACAGGGTGGCTGTAAGTGCAGACCCCATACTGCTGGCAGCATCAATACACAAGGGGGCAACTAGCCAGGTTTCAGCATGTACTGGCTGACTTGGCATGATAGGAGTGTGATTGCTAACAGCAAACACACTCTTTTTATACCCAGGCAACCAGTGAATGCTGTAACCTAGGCATGATGGGACTGTGATTGCTGTTAGCAGATTGCTGTTAGAAATCAAACTCCTATCATCCCAAGTCAGCCAGTACATGCTGGTACAGGGTGGCTGTAAGTGCAGACCCCATACTGCTGGCAGCATCAATACACAAGGGGGGCAGCTAGCCAGGTTTCAGCATGTACTGGCTGACTTGGCATGATAGGAGTGTGATTGCTAACAGCAAACACACTCTTTTTATACCCAGGCAACCAGTGAATGCTGTAACCTAGGCATGATGGGACTGTGATTGCTGTTAGCAGATTGCTGTTAGAAATCAAACTCCTATCATCCCAAGTCAGCCAGTACATGCTGGTACAGGGTGGCTGTAAGTGCAGACCCCATACTGCTGGCAGCATCAATACACAAGGGGGGCAGCTAGCCAGGTTTCAGCATGTACTGGCTGACTTGGCATGATAGGAGTGTGATTGCTAACAGCAATCACAGTCCCATCATGCCTAGGTTTCAGCACTTACACATCCATGCTATCACACACACACTCATTAATTCATATACTCATTCATTCACAGATTCATTCCCTCAATCACGCATACTGATTCAAACACCCTCCCCACACCCTTACCTGCACTGCAGCTCCTCGATGCCGCTCACAGACTTCAGCAGGGGGCGCGGCCTCCCTCTGCGTTCTCTGGTACTGCACAGTCACATGAACTCTGCTGGGTTCCGCTTCCTCTGTGCAGTACAGAAGACCCTCCCACAGGTAAGTAGCGGGGGGGGGGTTCCTACGGCCCTGGGGGGGGATTTCTTAATTATCGGTCCCCCCCGCATGAGTTACTGGGGGGGATCTGTCCCCCCCGGTTCCTACGCCCATGTCTAGGGGCAAAAAATTACTGAAATACTGTGTTTGGATAGAATGGGTTTTTAAAAAAAATGAAACTTTATTGCAATGTTTAGGACAGACTGGCACTAAAATGGTTAAATCAAAAGTGTTAAAATGCCCCTAGTAAAATACTTTGGGATGTCAACTTTCAAAAAAAAATACAGTATACTCTTGTTTAGCAGTTTTTCTTTTTCTGGCTGCTATTGGGTCGGAACTCCCAGCATACCACATTTTTATTTAAAACATCTTGTTGAGAAACAATGATGTGTGTCATTCATATTTAATCCTGTAAGTGCCAAAGTGTAAGTGTTTCAAAACACAGGACAATTTTGGAGGGTTTTTTCCATTTTTTCCCTATTTTTCCCCACATTTTTAGATATTATTTATATATAATTATTATTTCAAAAGAAAGCACTACTTGTGATGAAAAAAACAATATATAATGTGTAGGGTTGCACTAAATGAGTTAGTGGGCAATCAGAGTTGAATAAAGTCATAACAAAAGCACAAAAACTGCTCTGGTCATTTATTGCAAACATGGTAAAAAAAACCCGGTCCTGAAGGGGTTAAACGACAATGCAGTGTGGAAAATCCATCCTGATGTAGATGCTTGTGTCGTAGAGAGTGTCCTGGTGTGTGTGTTTGGGTGTCGGTGTGGCATAGTGTGTCCTGGTGTGTTTTTGGTTATCATTGTAGCAGAGTGTGTCCTAGTGTGTGTTTCTGGGTGTGGCAGAGCCTGTCCTGGTGTGTGTTTTTGGGTGTCGGTGTGGCAGTGCATGTCCTGGTGTGTTTGGGTGTCGGTGTGGCAGAGTATGTCCTGGTGTGTGCTTTTGGTCTTCTGTTTCCTGGCACTTACAATAGGAACTATTTAATTTTTACTTATCCAGAGATGAAACAGCCTCCTGAATTTGTAGACCACTTCACAGGACAAAACTTTTAAGGCCCTGAAATCATTGAGTGGAAAAGTTAAGGTTTTGTGTTATTTACTCTATAATATTTATTTCAAGGATTAGTCGCACTAAATTGTGGCTTCAGGCTTCCCATGTTGAATGACCAAGTATAATGTAGACTTGGTCACCAGCCAACTCTTTGTGTTCGTCTTCGTGGGGGGAAAAAATCTTTGTATTCCACAAACATTCGCCCGTTCCTGTGTTCGGTTCGGGTAAACAAGAATACAAGAACTAAGTAAAGAGGAGAAAACGAGATTCGGTGTATTCGTGTACATTCTTTTCGTTTTTTTTGCTGTTTTTTCCCCGAAGGGGTTAATACGGGGTTAACGTGGTAATGGTACACAGCAGCTATGGCTCCAGGATTTTAAAGCTCTATTGGTAGCTGCTCTTCATTGGTTGATGTCAGACGAGCCCCCTGGCGGCGACCAATAGACTTATTAAAATCCTGGGGCTGCAACTCGGCCTGAGGAGGCCATTGGTCTCCCTGCTTCAGGAGTTAAAGGTCCGTCTAGTATTATGTTAGTCTAATAACAAGTATCATTCCATAGCACATTACTTTTGGCATTATATATATATATATAGTTTTTTCAGTGGTACGATTTAATGGTGGAAATTATTAGTGCCCTCGCCCAGTTTTGACTGTGGTATCTTATGTGCCCCCCTAAATATTGTTCCTAGAGTCACCACTGCTCTCTTTAGTGGCCCAGTAGTTGCTGTCATGCCCACTCACCAGTGTTTAACGCGAGAGGGTTTTCTCTGTGACAGGCAACATACAGAGTACATACAACATATAGAGAACACAGCTCTCCCCACACCTGGTTGAGCAGATGACTTTCTTGAAAGTCAATCTTCCCAAATAAGGCTACCCAGCACTCAATCACATCTAGTGAGTGGGGTCATCTTTGGCCGTTCTTACTTTGGGGGAACCTCAGTTTTCTGTTCTTAGATAACAGGAGTGGCACCCGGTGTTGTATTCTGCTGCTGTAGCCCATCTGCTTCAAGGTTGGACGTGTTGTGCATTCAGAGAGGGTATTCTGAATACCTTGGTTATAACGAGTGGTGTTTTTGCGTTACTGTTGCCTTTCTGTCATTTCCAACCAGTCTGCCCTCCTGAATTTGTAATCACAGAGGACAACACATTCTAGGCCCAGAAAGACTTTTTTTAGTGTACTCCCAATCCCATCACATAAGATTACCGTATTTGCTCGATTATAAGACGACCCTGATTATAAGTCGACCCCCCAAAATCTGAATATTAACCTAGGAAAAAAAGAAAAAGCCTGAATATAAGACGACCCTAAAGGAAAAATGTTTTACCAGTAAATGTTAATTCATGTAAACTATTTTTTTTAAATAAAAGCTATGATTGAGAAAAATATTTTTTTTGTTTTTATTTCCTTGTATTTTCCAACCTGTCCCCCAGTTACGCACATCTGCCCCCAGGCTTGCCACACCAATATGGCACTGTAGCCCATGATATGCCTTTTAACCCTCTATATGCCACTGTGCCCCATGGTATGCCTTTTGACCCCCTATGTGCCACTCTGCCTCCAGAAATGCCTTATACCCCTATATCCCATTCTGGCATTTAGGGGGTTAAAATGCATATTATGGGGCAGAGTGGCATATAGGGAGGTATAAGGCATTCCAGGAGGCAGAGTGGCATTAAGGGAGTTAAAAGGCATTGTATAGAGCACTCTGCCTCCAGAAATGCCTTATACCCCTATATGCCACTCTGGCATTTAGGGGGTTAAAAGGCATATTATGGGGCAGAGTGGCATATAGGGAGGTATAAGGCATTTCAGGAGGCAGAGTGCTCTATTAAATGCCCCTTTAACGCCACTCTGCCTCCTGAAATGCCTTATACCTCCCTATATGCCACTCTGCCCCATAATATGCCTTTTAACCCCCTAAGTGCCAGAGTGGCATATAGGGGTATAAGGCATTACAGAAATGCCCTATGCCCCCATTTAACACACACACACACTATTTCCTGCTGTATTGCCGGGGCAGCGGGTTGACGTCTCCTTCCACTGCAGCCGGAAGGAGGTGGAGTTGGCAGCGGGGGTTTGTCTGCGTCCGTCGCGGATACCTTCCCCGGCTGTCAGAGATCAGAGTTCTCTGACAGTCGGGGAAGGTATCCGCGACGGACGCAGACAACCCCCGCTGCTAGCCACACCTCCTTCCGGCTGCAGCGGACGTTGTCTACGCGGATCGCGTAGACGTCAACCCGCTGCCCCGGCAATACAGCAGGAAGCACCGGTAAGTGTGTGTGTGTGTGTGTGTGTGTGTGGGGGGGGCGAGACAGGAGGATCCAGGTCCCCTGCAGCGGTGCGGGGGATCTGGATCTTAGTCTCATAATCAGACCTCTTTTTGAGGTCTGATTAGAAGACGACCCCGATTACAAGACGAGGGGTATTTTTCAGAGCATTTGCTCTGAAAAAACCTTGTCTTATAATCGAGCAAATACGGTATATCCGATATTATCTGCCTAGCACTGATGTCATTTTTATCCAGTACACATGGATAAAGACTTTGTCTATTTTATTTATTTCCCTAAAAAGGCCAATCAAAATCCTTAGCACCAGGCCCATGATGCTCTTAATCAGTCCCTGCCCAAAAGATTCTAAGAAGTTTTTCTTTTTTTATCTCATGGACAAAATGTGAGAAATAACAAATATACTCACTGGCCACTTTATTACATACACCTTGCTAGTACTGGGTTGGACCCCCTTTTTGCCTTCAGAACTGTCTTCATTCTTCATGGCATACTTTCTACAAGGTGCTGGAAACAGTCAGTTGGTACTAAATGGCCCAGGGGACCATTACACCACCAGTAGCCTCAGTTTCCTGTTCTTAGATAACAGGAGTGGCACCCGGTGTTGTCTTCTGCTGTTGTAGCCCATCTGCTTCAAGTTTTGACGTGTTGTGCATTCAGAGAGGGTATTCTGCATACCTTGGTTGTAATGAGTGGTGTTATTGAGTTACTGTTGCCTTTCTGTCATTTCTCTGTAAACCCTAGAGATGATTGTGCATGAAAATCCCAGTAGATCAGCAGCTTCTGAAGCTCGGTTTAAACTTCAGCAAGTTGTCTTGACCACGTCGACATGCCTAAATGCATTGAGTTGCTTCCATGTGACTGACTGATTAGCTATTTGTGTTAACAAGCAATTGAATAGGTGAGTATGTGTATATGTATGGATGTGGACTTAAAAAATATACAATCAGAATTCAGTATTATCTCAGATGTCCATATATCTTATCAATGCTGAACTGTGATAATAATATTCTTCCACATTGGACATTAAAATTGTATAACATTGATAACGTGGATAAGAAGGAAATAATCTATGCTCATTCATACGTAGTACGGCAGTTTATACAAGACCCAGATTGTTCTGGGTATTGGCTATCGGGGGGGGGAATGGAAGAGTGAGAGCATCGTTGCCAAGGAATGTCATTGGGGTAAAACAGAAAACAATGGTCGCAACAAGAGACCTACAGTAACATAGCTCAATACAAGAGGCAGGGTGCATTATGATAGCTCACATTGTGCGTAGAGAGAGCCACACATAGTTGACAGTCACATTGTAAAATGGGCAGATCACTGTCACGAGAGCCGCCGCGGCACTTACCTCGCGTGCTCGCGGCAGCTCCCTCCGTCCTGCCGCTGGCGCCGTGCGGTCACGTCGGGGTCGCGGCTCCGCTCCCGCCGCGACCCGATGTCGGCTGGGCGTCACGCGCCGCCGCGCGGCGCGCACGCCAGGGGCTCCCGGCGGCCGCGCCCGTCAATGCCGCCGACGCCGTACGGTCGCGGCGACGGGGTCGCGGCCTTCACCGCCGCCGCAACCGGACGCCGGCAGGGAAGTCCTGCCTCCACGGCCTCACTCGGGCTTGCGCCTGCTCGCCAGGGACGAGCAGGCGCGTCACCACCTTCCCCCACCGGGATCGCGGATCGGCGCACGTCACGCACACCGCGCGCGCACGGCACGCCGCGGCCTCATTGTGAGTAGACGGTTTCCTATTTAAAGGCCATTTGTTTATCTGCTTTACCGTTCAAAGTTTATTGCTTTTTGGGGTGTGCTGTTCTTTATGATATTACCTTGCCTTGTGTACCGACCCTTGCCTGCTCTTTGACTACGATTCTGATCTGCCTGCCTCGACCTCGGACCTGTTATACCGTTTTGCCTCTTATCTGCCTGCCTCGACCTCGGACCTGTTATACCGTGTTGCCTCTTATCTGCCTGCCTCGACCTCGGATACGTTTTTCACCTCGCTGTTTCCGTTGCACTTTTGACCGGACTTACCGCTACGTCCATATATCTGCATAGTTGGATCCTCCCCTGCAACCTGACCCCGTGACAACGGGTCATACATGGATCCCGCGGATATGGCACGGCTGCAAGCACGTCAAGACCTCCAGGACCAGCGTCTTGCCGCTCAGGCCGCTCAACTTCAAACCCTGGAGCAAAAGGTCGACGCCATGACAGACCTGCTACGTTCCTTGACATCGCTACCTACCGTGAGTTCTCCTCATCGCAGAGACCCTCCATACGAGGACACGGGGGGCCGTCGCAAGGTTTCCTCTGCCCGATAAATATTCTGGGGATCCGAAGGAGTGCCGTGGCTTCCTCAACCAATGTATGCTCCACTTCCGAATCATCCCCAAGCATTCTTGACGTCCTCCAAAAGGGTCTCGTTCATTATTTCACTTTTGAAAGGCGACGCATTGCTATGGGCATCTCCCCTTGTTGAACAAGAAATCATACCTCCTTGAGGACTGTCCCGCTTTTATGGAAGCTCTCCGAACCGTCTTCGACGCTCCTGGTCGTAAAGAGACCGCAGAGTCCTCGTTGCTTGATCTCCACCAAGGCCGCAAAACCTTGGCTCAATACACACCGTGGAATTCCGCACCCTAGCCCATGAGACCAACTAGGAAGAGGGCGCTCTCAAGGCCGCCTTCAAACGCGGTTCTCAACGAGAAAATCAAAGACGCTCTCGTCTTCCATGACACCCCCACGGAGCTCGAGGATCTCATAGCCCTATGTCTAAGAGTGGATAAACGTATCCAAGAGCGGTTGCAAGAACCACAGCCGCGGAGAAAAACAGGACTGTTTGCCTCCGGTCTCACTAGAGCTACGTCCTCTACGTCCCCCTCGTCCGTTGCCGATGAACCCATGGAGATCGCGGAACGTTCGTCGTCTCTCCGAGGCTGAAAAAAAGCACAGACGGACACATGGACTATGTATGTACTGTGGGCAAGCAGACCACCTTTTGTCTTCCTGTCCCACCAGGCCGGTAAAAGACAACGCTTAGGTTGTACCGGAGAAGGCACCCTAAGCACATATCGCCTTACTTCTCCTCCCGCTACTCGATGTGGTGACCACCCGCGCCTTCATAGATTCCGGGAGCTGCGGGCGTGTTCATGGATCTCCAGTGGGCCAAGGATAATCACGTACCGCTTCGCACCAAAGACACGCCTTCTCTGGGTGGCGTCCGTGGATGGCTTCCCTTCTGGGATCAGGGCTCGTGACACAGGAATCCATACCCCTAACCCTGCTCGGGGCGCGCTCCTGGCGGGGGGGGGGTACTGTCACGAGAGCCGGCCGCGGCACTTACCTCGCGTGCTCGCGGCAGCTCCCCTCCCGCCCTGCCGCTGGCGCCGTGCGGTCACGTCGGGGTCGCGGCTTCCGCTCCCAGCCCGCCGACCCGATGTCGGCTGGGCGTGACGGCGCGCCGCCGGCGGGCGCGCACGCCAGGGGCACCCGGCGGTGCGCCCGTCAATGCTGCCGACGCCGTACGTCGCGGCGAGGTCGCGGCCTTCACCACCACCGCAACCGGACGCCGGCAGGGAAGTCCTGCCTCCACGGCCCTCACTCGGGGCGTGCGCACTGCTCGCCAGGGACGAGCAGGCGCGTCACCACCTTCCCCCACCGGGATCGCGGATCGGACCACTGCCGCGATGACGTCACGCGGCGCACGTCACGCACGCCGCGCACGGCACGCCGCGGCCTCATTGTGAGTAGACGGTTTCCTATTTAAAGGCCATTTGTTTTATCTGAGCTTTACCGGTTCAAAGTTTATTGCTTTTTGGGGTGTGCTGTTCTTTATGATATTACCATTGCTGGCAGCATCAATACACAAGGGGGGCAACTAGCTAGGTTTCCGCATGTACTGGCTGACTTGGCATGATAGGAGTGTGATTGCTGAACTGCAATCACAGTCCCATCATGCCTAGGTTCCAGCACTTACACATCCAACCAGTGATTGCTGTAACCTAGGCATGATGGGACTGTGATTGCTGTTAGCAATCACACTCCTATCAATCCCAAGTCAGCCAGTACATGCTGGTACAGGGGGGCTGTAAGTGCAGACCCCATACTGCTAGCAGCATCAATACACAAGGGGGCAACTAGCCAGGTTTCAGCATGTACTGGCTGACTTGGCATGATAGGAGTGTGATTGCTAACAGCAAAACACACTCTTTTTATCCCAGGCAACCAGTGAATGCTGTAACCTAGGCATGATGGGACTGTGATTGCTGTTAGCAGATTGCTGTTAAGAAATCAAACTCCTATCATCCCAAGTCAAGCCAGTACATGCTGGTACAGGGTGGCTGTAAGTGCAGACCCCATACTGCTGGCAGCATCAATACACAAGGGGGGCAGCTAGCCAGGTTTCAGCATGTACTGGCTGACTTGGCATGATAGGAGTGTGATTGCTAAACAGCAAACACACTCTTTTATACCCAGGCAACCAGTGAATGCTGTAACCTAGGCATGATGGGACTGTGATTGCTGTTAGCAGATTGCTGTTAGAAATCAAACTCCTATCATCCCAAGTCAGCCAGTACATGCTGGTACAGGGTGCTGTAAGTGCAGACCCCATACTGCTGGCAGCATCAATACACAAGGGGGGGCGAGCCCTCTGCGTTCTCTGGTACTGCACAGTCACATGAACTCTGCTGGGTTCCGCTTCCTCTGTGCAGTACAGAAGACCCTCCCACAGGTAAGTAGCCGGGGGGGGGGTTCCTACGGCCCCTGGGGGGGATTTCTTAATTATCGGTCCCCCCCGCATGTCTAGGGGCAAAAAAATTACTGAAATACTGTGTTTGGATAGAATGGGTTTTTAAAAAAAATGAAACTTTATTGCAATGTTTAGGACAGACTGGCACTAAAAATGGTTAAATCAAAAGTGTTAAAATGCCCCTAGTAAAATACTTTGGGATGTCAACTTTCAAAAAAAAATACAGTATACTCTTGTTTAGCAGTTTTTCTTTTTCTGGCTGCTATTGGGTCTGGAACTCCCAGCATACCACATTTTTATTTAAAACATCTTGTTGAGAAACAATGATGTGTGTCATTCATATTTAATCCTGTAAGTGCCAAAGTGTAAAGTGTTCAAAACACAGGACAATTTTGGAGGGTTTTTTTCCATTTTTTTCCCTATTTTTCCCCACATTTTTAGATATTATTTATATATAATTATTATTTCAAAAGAAAGCACTACTTGTGATGAAAAAAAACAATATATAATGTGTAGGGTTGCACTAAATGAGTTAGTGGGCAATCAGAGTTGAATAAAGTCATAACAAAAGCACAAAAACTGCTCTGGTCATTTATTGCAAACATGGTAAAAAAAACCCGGTCCTGAAGGGGTTAAACGACAATGCAGTGTGGAAAATCCATCCTGATGTAGATGCTTGTGTCGTAGAGAGTGTCCTGGTGTGTGTGATTGGGTGTCGGTGTGGCATAGTGTGTCCTGGTGTGTTTTTGGTTATCATTGTAGCAGAGTGTGTCCTAGTGTGTGTTTCTGGGTGTGGCAGAGCCTGTCCTGGTGTGTGTTTTTGGGTGTCGGTGTGGCAGTGCATGTCCTGGTGTGTTTGGGTGTCGGGTGTGGCAGAGTATGTCCTGGTGTGTGCTTTTGGTCTTCTGTTTCCTGGCACTTACAAAGGAACTATTTAATTTTTACTTATCCAGAGATGAAACAGCCTCCTGAATTTGTAGACCACTTCACAGGACAAAACTTTAAGGCCCTGAAATCATTGAGTGGAAAAGTTAAGGTTTTGTGTTATTTACTCTATAATATTTATTTCAAGGATTAGTCGCACTAAATTGTGGCTTCAAGGCTTCCCATGTTGAATGACCAAGTATAATGTAGACTTGGTCACCAGCCAACTCTTTGTGTTCGTCTTCGTGGGGGGAAAAAATCTTTGTATTCCACAAACATTCGCCCGTTCCTGTGTTCGGTTCGGGTACATTCGGGTGTATTCGTGTACATTCTTTTCGTTTTTTTGCTGTTTTTTCCCCGAAGGGGTTAATACGGGGTTAACGTGGTAATGGTACACAGCAGCTATGGCTCCAGGATTTAAAGCTCTATTGGTAGCTGCTCTTCATTGGGTTGATGTCAGACGAGCACCCCTGGCGGCGACCAATAGACTTATTAAAATCCTGGGGCTGCAACTCGGCCTGAGGAGGCCATTGGTCTCGCCTGCTTCAGGAGTTAAAGGTCCGTCTAGTATTATGTTAGTCTAATAACAAGTATCATTCCATAGCACATTACTTTTGGCATTATATATATATATATAGTTTTTTCAGTGGTACGATTTAATGGTGGAAATTATTAGTGCCCTCGCCCAGTTTTGAGACTGTGGTATCTTATGTGCCCCCCTAAATATTGTTCCTAGATCACCACTGCTCTCTTTAGTGGCCCAGTAGTTGCTGTCATGCCCACTCACCAGTGTTTAACGCGAGAGGGTTTTCTCTGTGACAGGCAACATACAGAGTACATACAACATATAGAGAACACAGCTCTCCCCACACCTGGTTGAGCAGATGACTTTCTTGAAAGTCAATCTTCCCAAATAAGGGCTACTCAGCACTCAATCACATCTAGTGAGTGGGGTCATCTTTGGCCGTTCTTACTTTGGGGAACCTCAGTTTTCTGTTCTTAGATAACAGGAGTGGCACCCGGTGTTGTATTCTGCTGCTGTAGCCCATCTGCTTCAAGGTTGGACGTGTTGTGCATTCAGAGAGGGTATTCTGAATACCTTGGTTATAACGAGTGGTGATTTTTGCGTTACTGTTGCCTTTCTGTCATTTCCAACCAGTCTGCCCTCCTTGAATTTGTAATCACAGAGGACAACACATTCTAGGGGCCCAGAAAGACTTTTTTAGTGTAATCCAATTCCCATCACATAAGATTACCGTATTTGCTCGATTATAAGACGACCCTGATTATAAGGTCGACCCCGTCAAAATCTGAATATTAACCTAGGAAAAAAAGAAAAAGCCTGAATATAA